>CM077153.1:190418839-191149468 GCA_039583875.1 Platanthera guangdongensis
ACAACATTTTTCCTTTTATGTATTCTCCTATGACCTCTTCTTTTTCATCATTATTGTTGCACTCTTGGGTCAATTTTCCTTAAGCTTGTTAGAGACGTTACTCTCCACACCCTGTTGACCATTATTATTCTCAAGTTGATTGTTTTGTTCACTTAACAACTCCATTCCACTCCGTAATGTAATAGCTTTATATTGATGATTATTATCTCCCTTAGGATTCGGTGTGGTATCCGTAGGAAGTGTGTCGTGTTGTCTCATACTCAAAGCGGACGCTATTTGTCCTAATTGTGATTCAATCATCCGCATTGAACCCTCCAAACTAGTGAAACGTGCTTAATTCTTTTGTATTGACTCCATAATGAAGTCATCAATTAATTTTCTAGAAGGTCCTGCTTGGTTGGGATGATGATTTTGATGTGGAAAATTAGGATTGGAATTAAATAAATTCGGTGGAGTAGAACCAGAATTGTCCTTCCAAGAGAAGTTTGGATGGTTTCTCCATTCGGGATTGTAATGATTTGGATAAGAGTTTTGATTTTGTTTATACTGACCTCCAATATAGTTTACTTCTTCATTGTTATCTACAAGTTGTTCAATTATTAGAGTAGGATTAGGTGTGATCGTGGGAGTGATTATGCTATTAACTTGTGGGGTTATTTGGTTTTGGTTTAACGTCAAAGAATCTAACCTCTTGTTGATAGAATTAAATTGAGACGTCATTGGGCTGCAAATGATGTGAATTGGTCCACTTGTACAAACCCGCCGTGGCAGAAGAGTGTCCTTGTCGATCAAGCAAATGATATTTGTTAGAAGATAAATCTTCTAAGATTCCATATGCATCTTCCGGGTATTTATTCATGAGAGACCCTCCCGCAGATCCATCTACTTGGATCATCGTAGATGTCTGAAGGCCATTGTAAAAGGTCCATACTTGTTGGTGGACAGCCAATCCATGGTGGGGCATCTCCGTAATAGTTCCTTAAAACGTTCCCATGCATCATATAGAGTTTCTCCATTCACTTGCATGAATGTAGAAATATCTCTCATTAATTTAGCAGTTTGAATGGGGGAAATATTTGGCCAAGAAATTTTTCAACCAATATAACCCAAGTAGTAATAGACCCATTAGACAACGAGTTCAACCAATCTTTTGCCTTCCCTTCTAGAGAGAAAGCAAATAATCGCAATTTAATGGCTTCTTCAGATGCACCATTAATCTTAAATGTGTCACAGATTTCTATGAACGTTCTTAGATGAGAGTTAGGGTCTTCATGGTTATGGCCACAAAACTTATTATTCTGGACAAGTTGCATCGCCGTGGAATCAATTTTAAAGTTGTTAGCCTCTACAACGGGTCTAGCGATACTAAATTGTACCCCTCCCCTAAAAGGCATATTATAGTCACGATATGTTCTCCTATTTTCCATTGGGTGCCCGTTATGCTCTACTTGGCCTCCTAAGTCCTGTCCTTTTGATGAATGTCAGCATCATTGTTTTGATTATTCATGTTGAGTTGATTCGAATTTTTCAATCTAGTTGATTTTCTATTACTTCTACATGTTCGCTCGATTTCTGAATTTAACGGTATTAGTTCATTGGACGATACCTGGACATACACTAGTAGATTAAGAAGACAATGCAAAAAAAATAAAGACAACTAAACTTAAAATGAAATAAAAGCTTGACCTCCAAATACTAAGGATAACTAATATTGTAAGAAAAACACTAAATTCGTCGCACCTCCCCGACAACGGCGCCAAAATTTAGTACGCGGTAGAATGGCTGGAGCGCAAGTGCACGCATCGCTCAAGTAATAAAGTGTGAGTGAGATCGTTCCCACGGAGAAGTAATTACTTTAGTGCTTACAACTACTAGCTACCCGGTTTCTTCAAATTCAAGCAGATCTAATGAAATGATTTGGAATAGTGATGAAAATACTAAACAATGATTTAAACTAAATATACGAATTAAAGAGATACTTTTTATCAGTGGAGAGGGAAGTCTTGTATTTCAAATTTCCTATGTGAGTCTAAATGGTGCCTGAAACTAATATTTAGTAAGAATATTTGACTAAATTATCCTGCAATGATTTGAAAGAAGAAATCCTCATCTCTTGAATCTCGTAAATCTTAATATCATATCATCCCTAGTTATCTCTAACTTAAGAAGAATGAAAAAATATTTTAAAGAGTAAAAATCAGATTTGCTAGCAAGAGGAGGGAATCTCTTCCTCTCTTCTTTACCATGGCGAACTTATGAGCAATTGTATTTCTCCTCTCTCGAATCTCGAAATACATAGAAGGATGATATAAAAACTCTTAGTTAAAGATATACACCGCTCGTCTCTCGAATCTCGACACGGAAAAGAAGATGAAAACAAAACCAAGAGTTTCTATAATAAATTCGAAAGTTCCACAAAGACGATTTTTATCAAACAAACTTAGCATAATAAAACTACACCATCAAAACAAATATAGTACTTTCTTCGTACAAGACCCATGGAATTTAGTTCATGACTGCGGAAAAACACCACAAAATAAGAAAGATCTTACAGCATATGATGAAAGGATTCAAAATAATGCAGGAAATTGCTCTCCAAGTCGACCCTCAGCAGCCCTTCTCCAAGATCCGGCTTGCCCTAGTTCTTCTTCTTCAAGATGAGTTCTCCCCTTTCTCCCCTCTCTTTCCTTTCTTTCCTTCTCTTTTTTTCTTCTGGTCGAATTCTGTAACGCCCTGAAACCCAAAGGAGCGACGGGGGACGTTTGGGCCAGTTTTGGGTTCTGGCTGCAGGCACACGGCCTGGGACATGGGCGTGTCCCAGGGCGTGTCAGGCTTGTGTCGACACTCAGCCGGGAAGTCGACACTCTATTCTCGACATTGTGTCGAGACTGGGCACACAGCCTGCGACACGGGCGTGTCGGAGGGCGTGTCGACCCGTGTCGACACTTAGCCGCGAAGTCGACTCCATGCATTCGACGAAGTGTCGAGAGATGGCACACGGCCTGCGACACGGGCGTGTCGCAGGGCGTGTCAACCCGTGTCGACACTCGTCCAGGGAAGTCGACACTTTGGTCTCGACATTGTGTCGAGACAAGGCACACGACCTAGGACACGGGCGTGTCCAAGGCCGTGTCATCAGGTCGACGATCTTCGCTCGACGAAGTGTCGAGTGTCGAGACCATGTATACGGCCTGGAGCACAGGCGTGTCAAGGTGACACGGGTAAGGACACGGGCGTGTCCTAGAACCCGCGCAGTGCTCGGGTTGTTTTCGGGGAAAAATGATGGGGGTACACGGCCGGCCACACGACCGTGTTAGGTGGAACACAGGCATGTAAACTCGAACACGGGCGTGTTCGATACCATGTGTTGTTCCAGGCGATTCGATTTTGACGGCGAATGAGGCACACGGCCCTGGACACGGGCGTGTGCCAGGCCATGTTCGGTCCAGATTGGGCATTTCAGTCTCGAATCAAAGTCGTTCGTTTCTTTATTTTGGGAGCCAACGGCTGGGGGATGTTCCTGAAGGGATATACCCGGGATTGGACTTAGAAACCCTCACTTTTCATAAGTTATAATCTTTCTAAAAGCTTAGAGAGAGAGGAGAGCCAAGGAAGGAAGAAGGAGCTAGATCCGGCATTGGAGGAGCTTCGAAGCTCCAAATCGAGAGCCGACTCCGGATCCACGGAGGCAATGCTAGTACGTTGCTTTTCATCTGCTTACTTTTCAATGGTGCCAAAGAGGAACGCTAGGGTAACGATTCTCTTCTTGAGCATGAGTAGCTCTCCTTCTTTGCATAGGAAGCCCGCTCTCGCGAGTTTTGCGGAGAGTTGGAGGCGTTCCTTCGGGTAGATATGTGAAGTCACCGTCGTTTAGAGTCCGTAAGCGAGAACGGACATAGGCATTATGTGTGAAGCCTACCCGGACATGTTGGTCTGGACCGGTGATGTTGCATTGCATAAATGCCGGAGAAGACTCCGTGCTATTGATTGTTTTTCGGGTTTTCTGCGCGGTAGATTGCAGCAGGGAGCCTTGGGGATTACCCAAAGGTGCACCCGAAAAACTGGGCGGATGCGTGATCTTGCCAACTTGTGGGTCTAGGTGCCAATTAGTACATAACTGGGTTATGTAACATCGTACGTTCGATTCACGGGCTTCGGGGAAACTTAACCCATGCCGATGATATTTAAGTGTCGTGGCAAGTGAGCAATGGGATGAGTGAGAACCGTTCCTGCATTATGCGAGGGCATAGAGATCGGGTCTTTCTGTCGATGACATTAAAGTGTCGTGACATAGGATTTTGATGACATTAAAGTGTCGTAACGTTTGCCTAAAAGACCATTTTGCTCACGAGTTATTGCCGTCCTGGAGATGGTGGTGAGTTAGCGGCTTAGACTGCGATCACCGAGAATGTGCCCTGAGAGCACGGGGCGTGTGGCCGTGCGTGCCAACGCCTATGATGCATTGAGTTATTATATTGCTCGCTTATGCTAAAGTATTGCAGGGAAGGAGCATCGCCGCCCCGAGCTGGGGGCGGGATCGTTATAATTTGGTCAGCATTGCTGACCGTTGCCTTGTTTTGCCACCGTGCGGTGGTTTGTTGCTTGCAGGTACTGCTGGACCAAGCAGTCAATAGTGGGATAAAGCCCAAGTGCGAAGCTGGCCCTCGAAGGCCTATTTGGAAGTGTTTAGTGTTTTATTCATGTATGACTGGCCTGCGTGCCGTGGTTTGTAAATCATGTAATATCAAGTGAAATATTTTGTAAGGCCTTAAGGCTAATGTTTGTATTTGTAATACATTCCTATTTTGGTTTAGTGGACATTCATGCTTTAGTGCTGGGTTCTTATTGCAACCTTTATAAACTGCTTCCGCTAGAATGCTTTGTGTAGGACGTTGATTGGTGGATGATTTCCATGAGTAACCACCCGGTCTGTCTGTGGTATATGGCGTCGGGCCCCGGCCGGACCTACTGCTATATGCTATGCGACGGATAGGGGGTGTTACAATTTGGTATCAGACTCCTGGTTTTGGTCGGGCTTAAGATGAATTCGTGGGCAAATTCTTTTAAAGGGGTGGTGAGCACATGGTGTGCGTCATCGTTATAATGGTAAAAGAACCCATGAATGTCCACTTAGGAATGAAATTACTCATGTTTGAGGAACCTGCGTGTTCCTATAATTGCTGTGTGCAATTTTATTTGGTCGCTTAACGGTGTTTTGTACCACTATAGGTGACCAGAAGTGGTGTTGGGCCGTCAGAACGCCGAGTTTCTGAGGCTAGTAGTGCACCGGATGTTGCTCCTGCAACACCTCTGTCGGCTGAGAACATAAGATTGGTGGCTGAAGCGGTGTTGGCCGTGATAAATGCGCAGCCTGCAAGGCAAATGCAGCAGCCCGCTCCCGTGATGGAGTAGGTACCTCTTCAAGAGGCTGAGCCGAGGAGAGTGGAGCAAGTGGTTGTGGAACTGGTGGTGCCAAGGAGGGCAACTGAGAGGCAGCTTAAGCATGTAATGAGCTTTAAACCCTCCGGTATTCTCGGGGTTGGAACCCCATCTCAGGCTGAAGACTGGCTCTCTAGGGTGAAGAGAGTCATGACAGCAACGGAGACGGAGGAGTGGCAAATGACCACCATCGCTACGTTCCTTCTGGACAGTGAAGCGAGGATGTGGTGGGAAGGATTGGAGCTGCACTTACTGAGAGGTAGGCAACTTGGTGATGTCTCGATGGAAGAGTTCTCGAGATTGTTCTTGGCTAGATACCTCCCTTCGACGCAGAAGATAGCGTTGGAGAATGAGTTTCTGAAGTTGGTTCAGGGTGAGAGGAGCATGGATGAATATCTCCATGAGTTCACTCGTTTGAGTCGATATGCTAGCTCCACCATTGTGGATGAGGAGCGCAAGACTAATCGCTTCTATGAAGGCTTGAGAGATGAGTTGAGATTACTGCTCTCGGGGCCGATGACACAGGGTTTCTTAACCTTTGTCAATACTGCCCGGTCCTTGGAAACGGACATGAAGAATGTACAAGCAAAGAAAAGCTTGGGCGAGAAGAGGTCGGAGTCCAGATGGCCGAACACCTCAAAATCCGTGTTCCGAAAGTGGAACAAGAAAGCTATGACTTCGGGTCTAGCCCTCTCTGCTGGTGCTTCTGGGGCGACTACGGGTCGGACCCGGGCGCATGTTACAACTGTGGGAAGTTGGGGCATTATGCTCGTGAGTGCCGGAGCGGACGTCCCAAGTCTGAAAGGAGGCCGGGAGCTACTTATGAAGAGAAGGGAAAGGCGGTGGAGTCGACCGCGTCCCACTATGCTCCGGCCCAACCAAGGGTCTATAATCTTGGCCAACAGGAGGCCATCAAATAGGCTGATGTGGTGACAAGTACGGTTTAATTTATAGAAAGTCAATTTCTTTAAATACTTGTTTTGCACATGTTACCTTACCCCTGCTTGTTTAGGATTTGTATTTATTTGTGAAAATCCGGCACGAGCACTCTTCGATACGGGAGCTTCACACTCCTTCTTGTCCGAAGGATTTATATCACGCATCGGAGTACCTTCTTCAATGGTGAAGGATAAGTTGGATGTGTTGTTGCCCATTGGGTGTTCGATACGTGCGGATAGGATCTGCGATGTTAAGATTCGTATTGGGAATCAGGAGTTCGATCTGCAAGCGTCTTTACTTCCGTTAGTGGAGTTCGACGTCATATTTGGCATGGACTGGCTCTCGGAGCAGCAGGCCCATATAGATTGCGGTAGCAAGGAAGTCAAGCTGGGAGCAAGTCGTGAAATGACTTTTACGGGCTTAAAGGGGTCGAGCAAGACGTTGATGTCTGCTCTTCAGGTGGTGAAGGCGGTTCGTGCCGTTGCAGAACTATTCTTTACACTAGTGGCGGTTGCAAAGCCGAAGCCCGTATTGGATTGTATTTCAGTGGTATCAGAATACCCTGATGTGTTCCCCGCAGATCTTCCTGGAGCCCGCCTCAGCGGGAGATAGATTTTACGATCGAGCTAGTGCCAGGTGCAAATCCTGTGTCACGATCTCCTTATCGGCTAGCGCCTAAGGAAATGGAGGAGCTGAAAGTTCAACTGCAAGAATTGTTGGAGCAAGGGTATGTGCGCCCGAGTTCTTCGCCTTGGAGCGCACCGGTCCTCTTTATTAAGAAGAAGGATGGAAGCTTGAGGCTGTGTATTGATTATCGGGAGCTCAACAAGTTGACTGAGAAGAATAAGTACCCAATCCTCCGGATTGATGATCTTTTTGATCAGTTAGTCGGGTCGACGGTGTACTCGAAGTTGGATCTCAAGGTTGGGTACTATCAGCTGCGAATAAGGGAGAGTGACATCCCGAAGACAGCGTTTAGTACGAGATACGGGCATTATGAGTTTACGGTCATGCCATTTGGGCTGACTAATGCGCCGTCAATGTTCATGGATTTGATGAACAGGACGTTCAGGGAGTACTTGGACCATTTTGTGATCGTCCTCATCGACGATATTTTGGTGTACTCGCAAAGTGAGGAAGTTCACTTCAAGCATCTTCATTTGGTGTTGGAGACGCTAAGGAGAAATCAGTTGTATGCCAAGTTCTCGAAGTGCGAGTTTTGGCTATCCTCAGTGGCGTTCCTCGGCTTATAGTGAGTGGAGAAGGTATTGCTGTGGATCAGGCGAAGATCGTTGCGATACGGGAGTGGCCTGAGCTTGCTATGATAGCGGAAGTCCGGAGTTTTCTGGGGCTTGCCAGCTATTATAGGCGCTTCGTAGAGAACTTCTCGCGGATAGCTTTGCCTCTCACTACTTTGACAAGGAAGGAGCATAAGTTCTTTTGGATGCCGGAGTGCGCGCGAGCTTTTGAGGAGTTGAAGTGTCGGTTGACCACGGTGCCTGTGCTGAGTTCGCCATGTGGGACCGAAGGCTATGAGATTTATACCGATGCTTTGGGCAACAGTTTGGGTTGCGTGCTACTACAACACGGAAGTGTAATAGCTTATGGCTCGAGACAGCTAAAAGTGCATGAAAGGAACTATCCGGTCCATGACTTGGAGTTAGCGGCCATGATTTTTTGCCTTGAAGCTGTGGAGACACTATTTGTACGGTGTGAAGATTGATATCTACACCGATCACAAGATCCTGAAGTATCTCATTGATCAGAAGGATCTGAATATGCGGCAGCGTAGATAGATGGATTTCTTGGGGGACTATACATTCAAGATCCACTACGTGCCTGGTAAGGGTAATGCGGTTGCGGACGCGTTGAGTTGCCGAGCCCCAGCTCAAGCCAATTGGCTATCGGTGCATGATGAGCGGTTGGTGCGGAGTTGGAGGCGTTGGAAATTGTTTGAGCGGTTGGTGCGGGTGTTTTTCACAAAGATGTACATACTCTTGAGTTTCTTTGTCTTCATCAGAAGTCTCATCACAATTTAATAAGGATGTTAAGTCCTCATCATCAGTATCTTGTTCATAATACGACTCACAATCAAGTAATGTTATGTTATTTACCTCCTCCACACAGTCTTCTTCTCTATCAGGATACTTTATTGCCCTGAGAACGTTAAAGGTAACTTGTTCATCGTTAACCCTCATGGTTAACTTGCCCTTATGAACATCAATCAAAGTTCTCCCTGTTGCTAAGAAAGGCCTTCCTACGATAATAGGTACCTCCTTATCCTCCTCCATATCCAATACTACAAATTTGCCGGAAAAATAAATTTTTCCACCTCAACTAAAATGTCCTCAACAATCCCTTTTGGGAAGGTGAGGGTTTTATCAGCCAATTGTAATGTTAGCAAAGTCTTGGTAATGTCCCCTACTCCTAATTTCTTATATATTGATAAGGCATTAAATTTTATACTTGCGCCGAGATCACACAAGGCCTTTCCTTCAAATTGATATCTAATAGAACAAGGGATGGTGAAACTTCCAGGATCTTTTAACTTGGGTGGCAATTTCTTTGGAGGATTGCACTACACTCATGAGTAAGTGCTACTGTTTCATGTACACCAAACTTTCTTTTCCTATTTAATATGTCTTTCATGAACTTGACGTAGCTTGACATCTGTTCTAAGGCTTCAATGAAGGGTATATTGATTTGCAGTTTCTTGAATATTTCTAGAATTTTTGAAATTGTTGATCTAATTTACTCTTCCTTAGCCTTTGAGGGAAGGGTGGAGGTGGGTAAATAATTGTGTTTTCTTTTACTTTTGGAGATACCACATTTTTGCCTTTTATGTCTTCTCCTATGACCTCTTCTTTTTCATCATTATTGTTGCACTCTTGGGTCAATTTTTCCTTAAGCTTGTTAGAGACGTTACTCTCCACACCCTGTTGACCATTATTATTCTCAAGTTGATTGTTTTGTTCACTTAACAACTCCATTCCACTCCGTAATGTAATAGCTTTATATTGATGATTATTATCTCCCTTAGGATTCGGTGTGGTATCCGTAGGAAGTGTGTCGTGTTGTCTCATACTCAAAGCAGACGCTATTTATCCTAATTGTGATTCAATCATCCGCATTGAACCCTCCAAACTAGTGAAACGTGCTTAATTCTTTTGCATTGACTCCATAATGAAGTCATCAATTAATTTTCTAGAAGGTCCTGCTTGGTTGGGATGATGATTTTGATGTGGAAAATTAGGATTGGAATTAAATAAATTCGGTGGAGTAGAACCAGAATTGTCTTCCAAGAGAAGTTTGGATGGTTTCTCCATTCGGGATTGTAATGATTTGGATAAGAGTTTTGATTTTGTTTATACTGACCTCCAATATAGTTTACTTCTTCATTTTATCTACAAGTTGTTCAATTATTAGAGTAGGATTAGGTGTGATCGTGGAGTGATTATGCTATTAACTTGTGGGTTATTTGGTTTTGGTTTAACGTCAAAGAATCTAACCTCTTGTTGATAGAATTAAATTGAGACGTCATTTGGGCTGCAAATGATGTGAATTGGTCCACTTGGTACAAACCCGCCGTGGCAGAAGAGTGTCCTTGTCGATCAAGCAAATGATATTTGTTAGAAGATAAATCTTCTAAGATTCCATATGCATCTTCCGGGTATTTATTCATGAGAGACCCTCCCGCAGATCCATCTACTTGGATCATCGTAGATGTCTGAAGGCCATTGTAAAAGGTCCATACTTGTTGGTGGACAGCCAATCCATGGTGGGGGCATCTCCGTAATAGTTCCTTAAAACGTTCCCATGCATCATATAGAGTTTCTCCATTCACTTGCATGAATGTAGAAATATCTCTCATTAATTTAGCAGTTTTGAATGGGGGGAAATATTTGGCCCAGAAATTTTCAACCAATATAACCCAAGTAGTAATAGACCCATTAGACAACGAGTTCAACCAATCTTTTGCTTTCCCTTCTAGAGAGAAAGCAAATAATCGCAATTTAATGGCTTCTTCAGATGCGCCATTAATCTTAAATGTGTCACAGATTTCTATGAACGTTCTTAGATGAGAGTTAGGGTCTTCATGGTTATGGCCACAAAACTTATTATTCTGGACAAGTTGCAACGCCGTGGAATCAATTTTAAAGTTGTTAGCCTCTACAGCGGGTCTAGCGATACTAAATTGTACCCCTCCCCTAAAAGTCATATTATAGTCACGGCATGTTCTCCTATTTTCCATTGGGTGCCCGTTATGCTCTACTTGGCCTCCTAAGTCCTGTCCCTTTTGATGAATGTCAGCATCATTGTTTTGATTATTCATGTTGAGTTGATTCGAATTTTCCAATCTAGTTGATTTTCTATTACGTCTACATGTTCGCTCGATTTATGAATTTAACGGTATTAGTTCAATTGGACGATACCTGAACATACACTAGTAGATTAAGAAGACAATGCAAAAAAATAAAGACAACTAAACTTAAAATGAAATAAAAGCTTGACCTCCAAATACTAAGGATAACTAATATTGTAAGAAAAACACTAAATTCGTCGCACCTCCCCGGCAACGGCGCCAAAACTTTGGTACGCGATAGAATGGCTGGAGCGCAAGTGCACGCGTCGCTCAAGTAATAAAGTGTGAGTGAGATCGTTCCCACGGAGAAGTAATTACTTTAGTGCTTACAACTACTAGCTACCCGGTTTCTTCAAATTCAAGCAGATCTAATGAAATGATTTGGAATAGTGATGAAAATACTAAACAATGATTTAAACTAAATATACGAATTAAAGAGATACTTTTTATCAGTGGAGAGGGAAGTCTTGTATTTCAAATTTCCTATGTGAGTCTAAATGGTGCCTGAAACTAATATTTAGTAAGAATATTTGACTAAATTATCCTGCAATGATTTGAAAGAAGAAATCCTAATCTCTCGAATCTCGTAAATCTTAATATCATATCATCCCCTAGTTATCTCTAACTTAAGAAGAATGAAAAAAATATTTTAAAGAGTAAAAATCAGATTTGCTAGCAAGAGGAGGAATCTCTTCCTCTCTTCTTTACCATGGCGAACTTATGAGCAATTGTATTTCTCCTCTCTCGAATCTCGAAATATAATAGAAGGATGATATAAAAACTCTTAGTTAAAGATATACACCGCTCGTCTCTCGAATCTCGACACAGAAAAGAAGATGAAACAAAACCAAGAGTTTCTTTAATAAATTCGAAAGTTCCACAAAGACGTTTTTTATCAAACAAAACTTAGCATAATAAAACTACACCATCAAAACAAACATAGTACTTTCTTCGTACAAGACCCATGGAATTTAGTTCATGACTGCGGAAAAACACCACAAAATAAGAAAGATCTTACAGCATATGATGAAAGGATTCAAAATAATGCAGGAAATTGCTCTCCAAGTCGACCCTCAGCAGCCCTTCTCCAAGATCCGGCTTGCCCTAGTTCTTTTTCTTCAAGATGAGTTCTCCCCTTTCTCTCCTCTCTTTCCTTTCTTTCCTTCTCTTTTTTTCTTCTGGTCGAATTCTGTAACGCCCTGAAACTCAAAGGAGCGACGGGGGACGTTTTGGGCCAGTTTTGGGTTCTGGCTGCAGACACACGGCCTGGGACACGGGCGTGTCCCAGGGCGTGTCAGGCTTGTGTCGACACTCAGCCGGGAAGTCGACACTCTGTTCTCGACATTGTGTCGAGACTAGGCACACAGCCTGCGACACGGGCGTGTCGCAGGGCGTGTCGACCCGTGTCGACACTTAGCCGCGAAGTCGACTCTATGCATTCGACGAAGTGTCGAGAGATGGCACACGGCCTGCGACACGGGCGTGTCGCATGGCGTGTCAACCCGTGTCGACACTCGTCCAGGGAAGTCGACACTTTGGTCTCGACATTGTGTCGAGACAAGGCACACGACCTAGGACACGGGCGTGTCCAAGGCCGTGTCATCAGGTCGACGATCTTCGCTCGACGAAGTGTCGAGTGTCGAGACCATGTATACGGCCTGGAGCCCAGGCGTGTCAAGGTGACACGGGTAAGGACACGGGCGTGTCCTAGAACCCGTGCAGTGCTCGGGTTGTTTTCGGTGAAAAATGATGGGGGTACACGGCCGGCCACACGGCCGTGTTAGGTGGAACACAGGCATGTCAACTCGAACACGGGCGTGTTCGATACCCGTGTGTTGTTCCAGGCGATTCGATTTTGACGGCGAATGAGGCACACAGGCCCTGGACACGGGCGTGTGCCAGGCCATGTTCGGTCCAGATTGGGCATTTCAGTCCCGAATCAAAGCCGTTCGTTTCTTTATTTTGGGATCCAACGGCTGGGGGTTGTTCTTGAAGGGATATACCCGGGATTGGACTTAGAAACCCTCACTTTTCATAAGTTATCATCTTTCTAAAAGCTTAGAGAGAGAGGAGAGCCAAGGAAGGAAGAAGGAGCTAGATCCGGCCATTGGAGGAGCTTCGAAGCTCCAAATCGCGAGCCGACTCCGGATCCACGGAGGCAAAGCTAGTGCGTTGCTTTTCATCCGCTTACTTTTCAATGCTGCCAAAGAGGAACGCTAGGGTAACGATTCTCTTCTTGAGCATGAGTAGCTCTCCTTCTTTGCATAGAAAGCCCGCTCTCGCGAGTTTGCGGAGAGTTGGAGGCGTTCCTTCGGGTAGATATGTGAAGTCCCCGTTGTTTAGAGTCCGTAAGCGAGAACGGACATAGGCATTATGTGTGAAGCCTACCCGGACATGTTGGTCTGGATCGGTGATGTTGCATTGCATAAATGCCGGAGAAGACTCCGTGCTATTGATTGTTTTTCGGGTTTTCTATGCGGTAGATTGCAGCAGGGAGCCTTGGGGATTAACCCAAAGGTGCACCCGAAAAACTAGGGCGGATGCGTGATCTTGCCAACTTGTGGGTCTAGGTGCCAATTAGTACATAACTGGGTTATGTAACATCGTACGTTCGATTCACGGGCTTCGGGGAAACATAACCCGTACCGATGATATTTAAGTGTCGTGGCAAGTGAGCAATGGGATGAGTGAGAACCGTTCCTGCGTTATGCCGAGGGCATAGAGATCGGGTCTTTCTGTCGATGACATTAAGTGTCGTGACATAGGCTGCTGATGACATTTAAGTGTCGTAACGTTTGCCTAAAATACCATTTTACTCACGAGTTATTGCCGTCCTGGAGATGGTGGTGAGTTAGCGGCTTAGACTGCGATCACCGAGAATGTGCCCTGAGAGCACGGGGCGTGTGGCCGTGCGAGCCAACGCCTATGATGTATTGAGTTATTATATTGCTCGCTTATGCTAAAGTGATTGCAGGGAAGGAGCATCGCCGCCCCGAGCTGGGGGCGGGATCGTTATAATTTGGTCAGCATTGCTGACCGTTGCCTTGTTTTGCCACCGTGCGGTGGTTTGTTGCTTGCAGGTGCTGCTGGACCAAGCAGTCAATAGTGGGCTAAAGCCCAAGTGCGAAGCTGGCCCTCGAAGGCCTATTTGGAAGTGTTTAGTGTTTTATTCATGTATGACTGGCCTGCGTGCCGTGGTTTGTAAATCATGTAATATCAAGTGAAATATTTGTAAGGCCTTAAGGCTAATGTTTGTATTTGTAATACATTCCTATTTTGGTTTAGTGGACATTCATGCTTTAGTGCTGGGTTCTTATTTGCAACCTTTATAAACTGCTTCCGCTAGAATGCTTTGTGTAGGACGTTGATTGGTTGGATGGTTTCCATGAGTAACCACCCGGTCTGTCTGTGGTATATGGCGTCGGGCTCCGGTCCGGACCTACTGCTATATGCTATGCGACGGATAGGGGGTGTTACAATTTGGTATCAGACTACTGGTTTTGGTCGGGCTTAAGATGAATTCGTGGGCGAATTCTTTTAAAGGGGTGGTGAGCACATGGTGTGCGTCATCGTTATAATGGTAAAAGAACCCATGAATGTCCACTTAGGAATGAAATTACTCATGTTTGAGGAACCTGCGTGTTCCTATAATTGCTGTGTGCAATTTTATTTGGTCGCTTAACGGTGTTTTGTACCACTATAGGTGACCAGAAGTGGTGTTGGGCCGTCAGAACGCCACGTTTCTGAGGCTAGTAGTGCACCGGATGTTGCTCCTGCAACACCTCTGTCGGCTGAGAACATACGATTGGTGGCTGAAGCGGTGTTGGCCGTGATAAATGCGCAGCCTGCAAGGCAAACGCAGCAGCCCGCTCCTGTGATGGACTAGGTACCTCTTCAAGAGGCTGAGCCGAGGAGAGTGGAGCAAGTGGTTGTGGAACCGGTGGTGCCAAGGAGGGCAACTGAGAGGCAGCTTAAGCATGTAATGAGCTTTAACCCTCCGGTATTCTCGGGGTTGGGAACCCCATCTCAGGCTGAAGACTGGCTCTCTAGGGTGAAGAGAGTCATGACAGCAACAGGAGACGGAGGAGTGGCAAATGACCACCATCGCTACGTTCCTTCTGGACGGTGAAGCAAGGATGTGGTGGGAAGGATTGGAGCTGCACTTACTGAGAGGTAGGAAACTTGGTGATGTCTCGATGGAAGAGTTCTCGAGATTGTTCTTGGCTAGATACCTCCCTTCGACGCAGAAGATAGCGTTGGAGAATGAGTTTCTGAAGTTGGTTCAGGGTGAGAGGAGCGTGGATGAATATCTCCACGAGTTCACTCGTTTGAGTCGATATGCTAGCTCCACCATTGTGGATGAGGAGCGCAAGACTAATCGCTTCTATGAAGGCTTGAGAGATGAGTTGAGATTACTGCTCTCTGGGCCGATGACGCATAGGGTTTCTTAACCTTGGTCAATACTGCCCGGTCCTTGGAAACGGACATGAAGAATGTACAAGCAAAGAAAAGCTTGGGCGAGAAGAGGTCGGAGTTCAGATGGCCGAACACCTCAAAATCCGTGTTCAAAAGTGGAACAAGAAAGCTATGACTTCAGGGTCTAGCCCTGTCTGCTGGTGCTTCTGGGGCGACTACGGGTCGGACCCCGGGCGCATGTTACAACTGTGGAAGTTGGGGCATTATGCTCCGTGAGTGCCGGAGCGGACGTCCTAAGTCCGAAAGGAGGCCGGGAGCTACTTATGAAGAGAAGGGAAAGGCGGTGGAGTCGACCGCATCCCACTATGCTCCGGCCCAACCAAGGGTCTATAATCTTGGCCAACAGGAGGCCATCAAATAGGCTGATGTGGTGACAAGGTACGGTTTAATTTATAGCAAGTCAATTTCTTTAAATACTTGTTATGCACATGTTACCTTACCACTGCTTGTTTAGGATTTGTATTGATTTGTGAAAATCCGGCACGAGCACTCTTCGATACGGGAGCTTCACACTCCTTCTTGTCCGAAGGATTTATATCACGCATCGGAGTCCCTTCTTCGATGGCGAAGGATAAGTTGGATGTGTTGTTGCCCATTGGGTGTTCGATGCGCGTGGATAGGATCTGCGATGTTAAGATTCGTATTGGGAATCAGGAGTTCGATCCTGCAAGCGTCTTTACTTCCGTTAGTGGAGTTCGACGTCATATTTGGCATGGACTGGCTCTCGGAGCAGCATGCCCATATAGATTGCGGTAGCAAGGAAGTCAAGCTGGGAGCAAGTCGTGAATGACTTTTACGGGCTTAAAGGGGTCGAGCAAGACGTTGATGTCTGCTCTTCAGGTGGTGAAGGCGGTTCGTGCCGGTGCAGAACTGTTCTTTACACTAGTGGAGGTTGCAAAGCCGAAGCCCGCATTGGATTGTATTTCAGTGGTATCAGAATACCCTGATGTGTTCCCCGCAGATCTTCCTGGAGCCCCGCCTCAGCGGGAGATAGATTTTACGATCGAGCTAGTGCCAGGTGCAAAGCCTGTGTCACGATCTCCTTATCGGCTAGCGCCTAAGGAAATGGCGGAGCTGAAAGTTCAACTGCAAGAGTTGTTGGAGCAAGGGTATGTGCGCCCGAGTTCTTCGCCTTGGAGCGCACCGGTCCTCTTTGTTAAGAAGAAGGACGGAAGCTTGAGGCTGTGTATTGATTATCGGGAGCTCAACAAGTTGACTGAGAAGAACAAGTACCCGATCCTCCGGATTGATGATCTTTTTGATCAGTTAGTCGGGTCGACGGTGTACTCGAAGTTGGATCTCAAGGCTGGGTACTATCAGCTGCGAATAAGGAGAGTGATATCCCGAAGACAGCGTTTAGTACGAGATACGGGCATTATGAGTTTACGGTCATGCCGTTTGGGCTGACTAATGCGCCGTCAGTGTTCATGGATTTGATGAACAGGACGTTCAGGGAGTACTTGGACCATTTTGTGATCGTCCTTCATCGACGATATTTTGGTGTACTCGCAAAGTGAGGAAGATTCACTTCAAGCATCTTCATTTGGTGTTGGAGACGCTAAGGAGAAATCAGTTGTATGCCAAGTTCTCGAAGTGCGAGTTTTGGCTATCCTCAGTGGCGTTCCTCAGGCATATAGTGAGTGGAGAAGGGTATTGCTGTGGATCCGGCGAAGATCGTTGCGATACGGGAGTGGCCTGAGCTTGCTACGGTAGCGGAAGTCCGGAGTTTTCTGGGGCTTGCCGGCTATTATAGGCGCTTCGTAGAGAACTTCTCGCGGATAGCGTTTGCCTCTCACTACTTTGACGAGGAAGGAGCATAAGTTCGTTTGGACGCCGGAGTGCGCGCGAGCTTTTGAGGAGTTGAAGTGTCGGTTGACCACGGCGCCTGTGCTGAGTTCGCCATGTGGGACCGAAGGCTATGAGATTTATAGCGATGCTTTGGGCAGCGGTTTGGGTTGCGTGCTACTGCAACACGGAAGTGTAATAGCTTATGGCTCGAGACAGCTAAAAGTGCATGAAAGGAACTATCCGGTCCATGACTTGGAGTTAGCGGCCGTGATTTTTGCCTTGAAGCTGTGGAGACACTATTTGTACGGTGTGAAGATTGATATCTACACCGATCACAAGAGCCTGAAGTATCTCATTGATCAGAAGGATCTGAATATGCGGCAGCGTAGATGGATGGAGTTCCTTGGGGGACTATACATTCAAGATCCACTACGTGCCTGGTAAGGGTAATGCGGTTGCGGACGCGTTGAGTCGCCGAGCCCCAGCTCAAGCCAATTGGCTATCGGTGCATGATGAGCGGTTGGTGCGGGAGTTGGAGGCGTTGGAGATTGTTTGTGTGGATAGACAATCAAGTGCTGAAGCAGTTCTGAATTGGACTGAAGTCCAATATGACCTGGCTGATCGTATTCGGCAGGCTTTGGATATGGATGCTCATAATGAAGCAGTTCATGGTAGAGGCTCTGGATGGGTCAAATTCCCAATTCATTGTGGAGGACGGATTGCTTTGGAAAGACGGTCGTCTGTGCGTCCCAAGTGTGGGTAATTTGCGGGTGGAGTTGTTGTACGAGGCACACCATACCAAGTACTCGATTCACCCGGGGAGCACGAAGATGTACCGTGATGTGAAGAAACTGTTTTGGTGGCCGGGTTTGAAGAAGGATGTGGCGCTATACGTAGCGAAGTGCCAAACTTGCGCCTTGGTAAAGGCGGAGTGCCAAAAGTCCGGGAGGATTTCTTAAGTCCTTGCCTATTCCGGAGTGGAAATTTGACGACATCTCTATGGACTTTGTGCACGGTTTGCCAAGGTCGCAAAAGGGGAACGACGCCATTTGGGTGGTTGTTGATCGGTTAACGAAGGTGTCGCATTTTATTCCGCATAGGAAGGATGATCCGGTGGAGAAGTTGGCAAAGCTTTATGTGGATAACATAGTACGGCTTCATGGTGTGCCCCGCAGCATCGTGAGTGACCGAGATGGGCGGTTCACGTCCAATGATTGGAGGCTAGTGCAACAAATGTGGGAACAAAGTTGAAATTCAGCATAGCCTTCCATCCGCAAACGGATGGGCAGATCCGAGAGGGTCAATAGAACTATGGAAGACATGCTCCGCATGTGTGTCTTGGATTTTGGAAAGCAAGTGGGAAGACCACCTTTATTTGGTGGAGTTCGCATACAACAACAACTACCAAGCGAGTATTCAGATGGCGCCTTTCGAGGCCCTATATGGTAGAAAATGTCGCACGCCGTTGTCTTGGTTAGAAACGGTGAGTCAAAGTTGTATAAGCGATCGGAAGTGGAGGATGCTACTTCTTTGGTGAGAACCATTCGAGAGAGGTTGCTTATCGCTCAGGACCGGCAAGCAAAGTACTATAATGCCAAGCACAGGAACGTGGAGTTCGCTTGTGGGCGATTATGTATACTTAAAGATCAAGCCGTTCAAGGGTGTCTCGCGGGTGCGGCGATTGAAAAAGCTAAGCCCGAGGTACCTTGGACCGTTTGAGGTTTGGAGCGAGTTGGAGAAGCAGCCTATCAGTTGAAGCTTTCAGTGGAGCTTAGTGGTTTACATGATGTATTCCATATTTCGGTACTTCGGAAGGCGGTGCAAGAGCCTACGCAAGTGATCGCGGTTGATCAAGTGCCGGTGGATAGTGGGCTGACGACAAAGGTCAAGCCCGTGCGGATTGAGGACTCAGAGGTCAAGCGGCTACGCAATAAAGAGATCAGGATGGTCAAGGTCCGGTGGGACAATTGCGGTCGTGAGGAGCTCTCTTGGGAGCGAGAGCAGACTATGCTTGACGAGTATCCGGAGTTGTTCCGCTCAGGTACAAATTTTGGTTTTGTACATGTCTTTCCTTTATATAATTTCGTGAGGACGAAATTCTTTTAAGAGGGGGAGAGTTGTAACGCCCCGAAACTCAAAAGGAGCGACGGGGGACGTTTTGGGCCAGTTTTGGGTTCTGGCTGCAGGCACACAGCCTGGGACACGGGCGTGTCCCAGGGCGTGTCAGGCTTGTGTCGACACTCAGCCGGGAAGTCGACACTCTGTTCTCGACATTGTGTCGAGACTGGGCACACGGCCTGCGACACGGGCGTGTCGCAGGGCGTGTCGACCCGTGTCGACACTTAGCCGCGAAGTCGACTCTATGCATTCGACGAAGTGTCGAGAAATGGCACACGGCCTGCGACATGGGCGTGTCGCAGGGCGTGTCAACCCCTGTCGACACTCGTCCCGGGAAGTCGACACTTTGGTCTCGACATTGTGTCGAGACAAGGCACACGGCCTAGGACACGGACGTGTCCAAGGCCGTGTCACCAGGTCGACGATCTTCGCTCGACGAAGTGTCGAGTGTCGAGACCGTGTACACGGCCTGGAGCCCAAGCGTGTCAAGGTGACACGGGTAAGGACACGGGCGTGTCCTAGAACCCGTGCAGTGCTCGGGTTGTTTTCGGGGAAAAATGATGGGGGTACACGGCCGGCCACACGGCCGTGTCAGGTGGAACACGGGCGTATGTCAACTCGAACACGGGCGTGTTCGATACCCGTGTGTATTCCAGGCAATTCGTTTTTGACGGCGAATGAGGCACACGGCCCTGGACACAGGCGTGTGCCAGGCCGTGTTCGGTCCAGATTGGGCATTTCAGTCCCGAATCAAAGCCGTTCGTTTCTTTATTTTGGGATCCAACGGCTGGGGGTTGTTCCTGAAGGGATATACCCGGGATTGGACTTATAAACCCTCACTTTTCATAAGTTATCATCTTTCTAAAAGCTTAGAGAGAGAGGAGAGCCAAGGAAGGAAGAAGGAGGTAGATCCGGCCATTGGAGGAGCTTCGAAGCTCCAAATCGAGAGCCGACTCCGGATCCACGGAGGCAAATCTAGTGCAGTGCTTTTCATCCGCTTACTTTTCAATGGCGCCAAAGAGGAACTCTAGGGTAATGATTCTCTTCTTGAGCATGAGTAGCTCTCTTCTTTGCATAGGAAGCCCGCTCTCGCGAGTTTGCGGAGAGTTGGAGGCGTTCCTTCGGGTAGATATGTGAAGTCCCCGTCGTTTAGAGTCCGTAAGCGAGAACGGACATAGGAATGATGTGTGAAGCCTACCCGGACATGTTGGTCTAGATCGGTGATGTTGCATTGCATAAATGCCGGAGAAGACTCCGTGCTATTGATTTTTTTCGGGTTTTCTATGCGGTAGATTGCAGCAGGGAGCCTTGGGGATTAACCCAAAGGTGCACCCGGAAAACTGGGCGGATGCGTGATCTTGCCAACTTGTGGGTCTAGGTGCCAATTAGTACATAACTGGGTTATGTAACATCGTACGTTCGATTCACGGGCTTCGGGGAAACTTAACCCGTGCCGATGATATTTAAGTGTCGTGCCAATGTGAGCAACGAGATGAGTGAGAACCGTTCCTGCGTTATGCCGAGTGCATAGAGATCAGGTCTTTCTGTCGATGACATTAAAGTGTTGTGACATAGGCTGTTGATGACATTAAAGTGTCGTAACGTTTGCCTAAAAGACCATTTGCTCACGAGTTATTGTCGTCCTGGAGGATGGTGGTGAGTTAGCGGCTTAGACTGCGATCACCGAGAATGTGCCCTGAGAGCACGGGGCATGTGGCCGTGCGTGCCAATGCCTGTGATGCATTGAGTTATTATATTGCTTGCTTATGGTAAAGTATTGCAGGGAAGGAGCATCGCCGCCCCGAGCTGGGGGCGGGATCGTTATAATTTGGTCAGCATTGCAGACCGTTGCCTTATTTTGCCACCGTGCGGTGGTTTGTTGCTTGCAGGCACTGCTGGACCATGCGGTCAATAGTGGGCTAAATCCCAAGTGCGAAGCTGGCCCTCGAAGGCCTATTTGGAAGTGTTTACTATTTTATTCATGTATGACCGGCATGCGTGCCGTGGTTTGTAAATCATGTAATATCAAGTGAAACATTTTGTAAGGCCTTAAGGCTAATGTTTGTATTTGTAATACATTCCTATTTTGGTTTAGTGGACATTCATGCTTTTGTGCTGGGTTCTTATTTGCAAACTTTATAAACTGCTTCCGCTAGAATGCTTTGTGTAGGACGTTGATTGGTTGGATGGTTTCCATGAGTAACCACCCGGTCTGTCTGTGGTATATGACATCGGGCCCCGGCCGGACCTACTGCTATATGCTATGCGACGGATAGGGGGTGTTATAAATTATGTTCTTTTAAGAGGTGTAACCGTCCATATTTGAAAAGGTGTAACCGCCCATATTTGAAAAGGTGCCAGTTTTTAATTAAAAGTCTGAATTTTCGGAACAGACAATGTCACAACCCACATTTTCTCCGAATTTAGAAGTATCAGAGTATGAGAAAACACGTGTCGTGATGCCACGTCGAGCATGGGATAACTGTCGAAGCTCAGGCGAACTCCAACTAACTAGACTAAGAAAATCTCATAAGTTTAATGTTTAGAAAACTAGGTATATTTTAGGGGCCGTATCTCTTGGCTCGGTGGATCATCTAGTCCACAGTTTAAAACTATATTTATACGCAACGGAAAATACTTTATTTATTTCTTTGACATCCTAAGAGAGTGCATATGTGACCTCCGAGGTCAGCTCATACTATGCAAGACACTAAATTTGTATCATATTATAAGTAGGAAACGTTTTTTTTACGTTACTAGGAAAGTAGTGTATGAGTTTTATAAACATGCTGATCATGAGATATACATATACTAGTATTTTAGGTTTAAAAATAACTAGCACCTAGCATAAAAATTTCCCAAGAGCAAGTAGACTATCTCCAGAAAAGGTAACAGTAAAATAAACATATTTAGTATCACAAGGTAAAAACTACCAGGGGCACCAACAAACTGACACGAACCCACTGGCAAGCATGTATGTCTGTAAGATTAAAGCAGAAAACTACCTCACAAACACCAAGAAAAGGATCCCTACAACTCAAGGGATCGCCAGCAACACCACAACAAAACTAGCCGCCTACCCGTCTACTAATCAGAACCTGAGGCATTCAGAAATGAAAAGAACACCTCATCAAGCAAAACAAGAAAATCTGAATTAAGGCATTAAATTACAATGGAACAAGAGGGTAAGGAAATAAGACAGTATAAGCAAACACTATCCAGAGTAAACCAAAAGTACACCAAGTACCAAGCAACAACACCAGCCCTGCTCAAATCCTGCAGAGGCTACAAGGCAAAAGACAAGTAAAAACTTTCCACAATAAGCTGCATTCTACCAGGGAGAAACACTTAACAATCCTAACTTGTGAGTTTGTGACAGTAGTAACAGAAATGGTCCTGAGTTGGTGACCAAAAAAAAAGTCCCCCAAACAAACAGTCCCTACTGAAAATAAAATTTCAGTGTCGGCACAAAACCACCACAAACCCAACCCGTACCTGGGATAAAATGGTGGCGGCCACAGCAAATGCCCAGCCTGTACCTGGGACTAAAAAGTGGCGGCCACGGCTCGCACACAAAACATCCCGCTCCTTTAGAGCGTCAAAATACCACTACCTGGCATAACCCATGATTCGACCCTCAAAACAAAGGAAGATCGAAAAGCCGACAAGACATTTCCCTTAGGAGGTAATCACTCGGGAAGAAAAGTAGTTGAAAAGAAAAAAAATTTCTGCCTGCAGGAATCGTCGAACGCAGCTCGACGATTTTCGTCGAGCGCGGGAAATATCGTCGAACCCAGGAAAATCGTCGAACGCAGCTCGACGATTTTCGTCGAGTGCGGGAAGTATTGTCGAACTCAGGAAAATCGTCGAACTCAGCTCGACGATTTTCGTCGGATGCGGGACACGGGAAATTGTCGAACCCCGTTTGACAATTCGCCTTTCGCCGAAAACTGGCAACGGGAGATCGTCGAACTCCGTTCGATGATTTTCGACGGGCCCTGAACCTAGGCTCATCATCGAGCTCCGCTCGACGATAATTGTCGAACCCAGATCGACGATTTCCGTCGATCTGGCTGCATTGAGTGTACATCATTCTTGTATCTCCAACTTCGTTCCCGACGAAACTTCTTAGCCTAACTCAAACCTATTAATGGTAATCTAAGTATAAAACCTCACTGCTATTAAATTCTAGGGTTGAAATACTACCCAACAGAGGTTTAACATGGAACACTTTGATAAATAGAAAACAAAACTACAGCAACTCGGCCGGGAATTTGATTTTCAGAAACTGAGGAAAAAAATGAAATAGAGAACAAAAAGGACCATTTCTGGTTCAAGGTCTTCATGATTTTTACAGGAAAACAGAGCAAAGTAATAATCTTAGGAAAACATAAGTGATAACAACCAAATTGACATGAATAGAGGAAGAAAACTTGGCAAGGGTAGGAGCAGCACTTGCCTCAAATACCAGCAATTTATCTTGCACAACCCTTCCTCTCTCCCTCGGCTCCAGCCGCAACAGCACCTAAATAGGATCTAAGGTTTTAATGGCGGAAAAGGATCAAAGTAAAAATTCTGAGTCCTCTGGAAATACCACAAAAATTGAATCTCTTTCCTTAGGAATGAAGGTCTAGGCGAGAGCACTCCAAATCCGCTTTCGGAATCGAATTCCGTCCACTAACGCTCCCAAAATCAGCATCTGAAGGGTACAGGGTTGGCGGTTTTCTTCCTCTCGATCAGGCAGCGGTTTCTCTCTCACAGAAGGAGACAATGAATAGTCTCATTTATTTCTTAAGGCTATATATATGATGCATGGATACGTCTTTTCAACCTAACTGCCACCTAAAATCATGCATTTCAAACTTTATAAATTAATTAATCATTACATCCATTATTATTAACACACCAAAACGACCCGAAACCGAACCACCTCGGAATCCGACAAAATTTACACCGTAGCTAATTACCTGTGCTACGACGCAATGGCGAAGTCGAAATCAACCTTCGACGAGCAAAACACGGGTTGTCCTACCCGAAGCAAAACACAAGCATCCCTTCGAGAGGCCTTACCGGTCACCAAAACAGACCCGACTTGCTAGGAGATCTTGCCAAAAAGGCTACAACAACCATACAAGGAACCAAAAGAGATAAGACCGTGCTATAACAAACGACACATGCGGAAACGCGTCAACGTAACGCCAAATGAGAATTAAATAGTCGCAAAAAAATCGGGGGCGTTACAGTCACTGCCCCTAAAAGAAAGTTTCGTCCCGAAACTTTATATATGCTACTTCTACTATAGAAGGAAAGTAACAAACAAGAGTACTAGAAAGAAAATGTACCAAACAAATCAAGGGAAAGAGAGGGGGGCCTCCCTCATAGCCGACTCTAACTCCCAAGTCACGCTTCAAATCCCGATTCTTCCATAGAACTTTCACCATTGGGATAGACTTCATCCGCAGACACCCGATCTTGAGTATCCAAGATGCGGACCGGCACCTCAACATATGAAAGATAGGCTCCAACTGGGGCACAACATCCAAGACTTGCCCAATGCTTCGCATACACTTCCGCAATGGCTTACATGAAACACATTATGAATACACCGGGAAATCTTCCGCAAATCCAATCTATATGCTGACACACCAATCCGTTCAACAATCTTAAACGGGCCACATACCTCGGATCCAATTTTCAGTTCTTACCGAACTTCTTAACACCAACCATCGGGAAACCTTAAGAAACACAAGGTCCCCTACAGAAAACTCCAAGTCAGACCTACGCCGGTAGGCGTTCTTCTCATATCTCTCTTGAGCAATACAAAGCTTTTCCATCTCCTCGAGCGCATCCGGACCCAACACAAGCCTCTCACCAACCTCGTCCAAAACAAAGGGAGTTCTACAACGCCTCCCATACAAGGCTTCAAACGGAGCCATTTGCAAGCTCTCCTGGTAACTATTATTATATGCGAATTCCATAAGCCTCAAACGCTCATCCCACGCTCTCCGTGGTCCAAGATGTAGCACCTGATCATATCCTCAACTATCTGGTTCACTCGCTCAGTCTGACCATTGGTCTGCGGGTGGCAAGCTGTAGAATACCACAAATCTGTACCCAAACCCTCTTGCAGACTCCTCCAGAAGCGAGATGTAAAACAGGAGTCTCGATCTGAAATGATGCTAACTGGTACCCCGTGCAATCTGATGACCTCATTCAAATACAGCTCCACTATCTTTTTCATGGATAATCAATCTTATACGACACAAAGTGAGCACACTTCGTCAGTCTGTCCACTATAACCCAAACAGAATCAAAACCTCTAGGAGATCTCGGCAAGCCCGTAATGAAGTCCATAGAAATACTCTCCCACTTCCAAGTAGGGATCTCCAATGGAGTCAACTTGCCACCAGGCCTTCAATGATCGGCCTTCACACGCTTGCAAGTGTGGCACCCAGCAACAAATCGGGCTATATCACCCTTCACCCATACCACCAGGCAATCTGCTTCAATTCATGATACATCTTTGGGATCCTGGATGATAGATAACACTGGATCCATGAGCCTCTCTGCAAATCATACCCTGATATCTCCAACAGTGGGAATGCAGAACCTGCCACGGTACTTCAAAGTACCTACATCATCAATAGAGAAATCCGGCAACTCCCCTCTCTCAGTCCTGAGGTACAAGTGCAGAAGATCCGGATCATCCTTCTGGTGCAACCTGGTAAATGCAATCCAAGACGGCTCTACTACTGCCAAACTGCTCTACATGTCACAGCGTCCCACGAAAATATCCATTAGGGGGAACTCTTCCACTAAATGATCGGCGGTGAGATTAAAGATCTTCCCCGTCTTCCGGCTCAGGGCATCGGCAACCACATTGGCCTTGCCAGGATGATACTGTATATCCCCATCATAATCAGCCACATACTCTAACCAACGCCGCTGGCGCAAATTCAGCTCCTTCTGGGTGAAGACATACTTGAGGCTTTTATGATCGGTGTAGATCTTGCATTGAGCACCATAAAGTAAATGTCTCCACAACTTAAGGGCAAAGATCACTGCTGCGAAGTCAAGATCATGTGTAGGGTAGTTCCTCTCATGAGTCTTCAGTTGCCTCGACCCATACGCAATCACCTTCCCTTCTTGCATCAACAACTCCGAGCCAACATGCGAGGCATCCACATACACATCATAGTCCATGCCCTCCGTAGGCAATGCCAAAACAGGAGCAGAACACAGCCTGCTTTTTAGCTCTAGAAAAGCCTCCTCGCATTTATCGCTCCAAATGAACACCGCATTCTTCTGCGTCAGCTTAGTCAAGGGCGCTGCCAGTGTAGAAAAGCCCTCCACAAATCTTCTATAATAGATGGCCAACCCCAAGAAGCTCCTAATCTCCTTGGGTGTGCTCGGCCTATTGGTGGGCCAAAAACCGAACAGGCAAGCGTACCTGTCGAATCGTAGTACCAAGGTCGTATTTAAATACGGGGCTATCAATTACTTCTACTCACGCTCTAACTATTATCCTACCGGAAGACTATTGGGATTTTGAGAATTTTTTTTTAAAGTAAAACGAACGATAAATTGCGAGACGAAAACTTATATAAAAAGCTAGCATTCGATCATTGATTCACCATGAAATGAAACGAGAAAATAAAAGGGCATAGTTTTAAATTTGCAAATCCAACTCGGCCGTGACGGATCCGAAAATAAGACAAAATCTCGCTAGAGCATTAGGTCTCCTAACTTATAGACTCTTCGATCGAAATCTCTTTACAAACCAAAGAAGCCTAAAGTTGCATTATCGAGGTGATCCGCACTATTGGATTTGACTCCAATCCGGAGGATTTACGTCGTCCTATCTCTAGGGTTGCATTCAACTCCTTCCTTCTTTGAGTGATCTTTCACATCCACGAGCCTCTCGGCTACTCGAATATGAGATCATAAGCCTACTACCGTATACCGGAAATACGGAGTCGACACAATAATTATTCAAAGAAGGACCGAGTAGAATTACGCAAAAATAAAACTATGAAATAAAAATAATTCTCATTTCAAATCAGGGTCCTCATGATCAAATGCTAAGAGGGAATTAGCTATGCATATTACAAAAGGAAACAACAAAATAAAGAGAAGAGAGAAATATTTTCATTACTTGCAAAAAGGAGTACACAAAATAAAAAAAAAAGACAAGATTATGCTATAAAGAAAACTTGCACTAATTGAAAAGAAAACTAATACAATAATAAAACTAACACTCACAAGCACTCTCCACTTAAACTAGCACTTCACTTGCTCTCCAAAATCCAATCCCTCAAAAGCATGGGATATGGGTTCTTTTTATAGATGAGGGAGAAGGTTCTAGAATGGAATGAAGAAGAGGGGCAAGGGGGGTGGCCGGCCATGTAGGATAGAGAGGGTGCATGAACATTATTTAATTAGGGGGAAGAAAGAGGAGGTGGGTTCAATGTATTGGTGGCAAGGTGCATG
Organism: Platanthera guangdongensis; assembly: GCA_039583875.1. NCBI lineage: Eukaryota > Viridiplantae > Streptophyta > Magnoliopsida > Asparagales > Orchidaceae > Platanthera > Platanthera guangdongensis. The sequence goes on from CM077153.1 coordinate 190,446,453, forward strand.
GATAGAGAAATTAATAAGAGAGAAAGGATGAGTGGGGGATGCATGAGGAATAAATGGAAGAGAAAATAATAAAAGCGGGGAAAGAGGGGAGGGGCCGGCCAAGCATGAAAAAAATGAATGCATGCATGCAATAAATGGAAGGGGAGAGAGAGAGAAAACATGCATGCATGTCATTAAAAGGTGGCAAGAGAATAAAGGAAAGAGAGGGGGGGGTGGCCGACCAATGGTGGTTTTAATGGGCTTGTATAGGGGGCTCGGGTTGGCTGCTCTTGAGGGAGGGGCTCGGGTAGAGCTAGGTGGGCTGCTCTTGAGGGAGGGGCTACATGGGGCTGCATGTTTGTTGAAGATGGGTGGCCGGGCTGCATGCTTGTTGACTTGAGCATGGGCTCGGGTTGCTACATGAAGAGGGGAAGAGGCCGGCCATGCAATTGTGGGCTGCTCTAATGAAGGGGCTGCATAGGTGTTGAAGTGGTTGGGCTGCATCATGTAGTGAATTTGAACCTATAAATAAAACAAAACAAAACATTAGTTAATGATTACATAATACACAAAACAAAATACATAATATAAATAAAACACACAACATATAAATAACATAAACACAAAATATTTATATTCAAAATAAAACACACGTTAAACATATAATATAAAATTAAACATAAAACATTAAATTAAACATAACATACAAGTTATATTAATATTTATAGATAAAGCTAAACATAAAATATAAAATAGCCACAAAACATAACATAAACATTATATTAAAAAGAAGATCATAACAAGCTTACAAAAAACACATAATTGTAACAAAACTTAGGAAAATAAGCTACTAGAATAACCCAAAAACGATGACTAAAACTAGTCATCAAACTCCCCATGCTTAGACATTTGCTTGCCCTCAAGCAAATAAAGATGAAAACTAGGGAAGGAAATAGAAAATAAACAAAGCTAATTTAGGTTTCATAATTAAGAAAAACAAAACATGAAAAATTAAACTATCCTAATTCCTATGTTAACAACTAGTGGGGTGAGAAGTGCACAGTAGAAAACTTGAAAGTGGAGACCTAAAAATATCATTAGAACATAAGAAAAGTCTACACATTTCTAAATCTTAAAAACAAGGCATCCAAAATAAATGAAAATAAGGACAACAAAAGTAGAGGTTCTAAATAAACGGCGCATTAACAAACTACTAGGTTGCTAGATAAACATTAACCCTAAGACACTCCAAGATAACCTCCAAAGAAATCCATCAATGATGGTGGCCATAGGCTTGTATGTTCACACTTTCTCCACTATGCGAAATTAAGTTCTAAGATCATTAGGACTTCTACTAGGCATTAAAACTTGGCTTAGGTAAATGATTAGGAAGTGGAATCAAAGATAAACATGAAGGTTTTAGGCACTAAACCAAGGTGAGCTCAAAAATAAACATAGCATAAAAAAAGATGAGAAATAATGAGTATGTCATTTCTCCAATATGAAACTACAACAACAAGGCCATGAAATTTTTTTCTTTTATAAACTTGGCCAAACATAAACTTTTTGCATTCATTTTTTTTTTTGATTTTGTAATGATATATTTTTTTTCTTTCTCATTTTTTTCCTTTTGAATAACATTTGATAAGAAAGCTCCAAAAATAAGCTTGAGAATTTCCTATTCATTCCAAAAATAATACCCTTCCCAAAAAAATAATTTTTAAGCAAAAATTTATAGTGCAAAAATAGGAAAGATATTTGGCTTTGGTGAACATAATGAAATGAAAGGTGGAGCTAAAAACAAAGAAAAAAGGAAAAGGCCCAAAATTGTTTTGCAAGGGTTTTGTTTTTGGTGGGCAAGAAAAGCTCAAACTATTCAAATGGTGGCCAATCATTTCTAAAGAACGTAAAAACGGCGCAAATGCTTCGAGAGTAGCTTTGTACAAGTTCTAGACACCAAGAAAGACTACCTCGCAAATGAAAAAGAGCTAATGATACCTAGCAACCATTCGTAAGCAACTAACCGAATAAAAAGACATAACTACAAATTGCTACTTATAACGTAAAAAAACGGATGCCTATATTTAAGAAAAAGAAACTAGTAGAACTAAACTATGCTAAAATGATAATTTAGAAAACATTTTCAAAGGATTCTACATAGAACTACAAAAACCGCACGGGCCTACACTTCACTAGAAGAAACATAAAAAAAAAGATAGAAATAATTTTAGGTTTTGTTTTTCAAATAGATTTTAGCACAATTTTTTTTTATTTTTGTTTTTTCTAATTTTTTTGGGTTTTATATTTGATAATTTTTTGTATTTTGATGACATAACATACTATACTATACTAGCATAATATTAATTTTTTTAAAGAAGAAAAACAGAAAGGAAAGACCAAAAGGAACTAGACCCCCCCCCATGCTTAAATTCTTCATTGCCCTCAATGAAGGAAATATAAAGAAAAAAGAGAAGGGGACTGAGAAGAAGAGAAAAAGAAAAATGCAGGAAAAGTAAATAAATAAGAACAGGACTTCCCCGGGTTCGTGAGATGAAGGCGGATGTCGCCCCCATGCTTGCTTTTTAGAGTACTTGATCGTCAGCAGGTATGACTTAATCCATCTGATATCAGCAGCGGCGGAGCGGTGACCACGATCATGGACTTGATTGGCCTCAGGTAGAAAGAGCAAAATAAAGAAAAATAGAAAGAGTTCATGGGCAGATGCCCGATAATGTTTTTTATTACAACAGTCCAAATAAAAGAGTTTCAGAATAATAATAATAAGTCCAAAAATAAAATAAAAAAAATGTCCACACAAGATAAATGTTTAGGAGTCCAACACAAGATTCTCCTTTGCAGGAGGCACATAATCATTAGAAAAATAAAGTTTAAGTCTACGGTCATTTACTTTAAAATCCCCCTATCGGGGTGCGAAAGTAACACAGTTCCATCATAAAAAACATCCTTGACCGCAAACGGTCCAGACCAACGAGATTTAGATTTCCAAAGAAAATACGTAAACGTGAATTTAAAAGAAGAACCTGATCGCCCGGTTTAAAATTTTTATGTTGGCGGAAGTTCTTAACATGATAATTTTTTTCTGCAGGGTCAGGTGGTTTTTCAAAATAATTGGCAAATTTTTATCATTTTCAAAATAAGATTTTGTTGTCCAAAATCAGAGTCATTTTCGAGTGGTGCTTGTACGGACATAACAGTGTTTTCAAAAATAGTTGATGAGGGTCCAAAAAAGGAAGAAGAAAAATCATTTGGAGGGAAATAGGAGTCTTCTTTTGAATCATCAATGAAAAAACAAGAGTCATCATTTTGTAAAGAGTTTTTCATCGATTTATTAATATCAAATATTACTTCCTCATCTCCTACATGCAGAAAAAGTTTTCCCTCACTCACATTTATAATTGCGCGAGCGGTGGCTAGGAAAGGTCGACCAAGGATAAGAGGGACCTCGATGTCGTCTTCAATATCGAGAATGACAAAATCCACGGGAAGATGAATTTGTCGACCTTTACTAGCACGTCCTCAACAATACCTAACAGATATTTGATCGACCTATCGGCTAACTGGATACTCATTCCTGTAGGGCTAAGAGTGCCCAATCCTAGCTTTTTGAATAAAGAAAAAGGCATCAAGTTGATGCTCGCTCCTAGATCCGCTAACGCATGTTTAACGAAAAGATCACCAAAGATGCAAGGAATGGAAAAACTACCCGGATCGTTTATCTTTTTAGGAAGAGTAGAGTTTTTAACGACCGCCGAGCATTCTTCATTTAACGTTACATGCGATAAAGTTCTAATTTCTTTTTGTTCGTTAATAAATCTTTAAGATATTTGGCGTACTTAGGCATTTGGCTAATCGCTTCATGAAACGGCAAATTAATATGAATTTGTTTAAAATTTCAAGAAAGCGTTGATATTGATTATCTAATTTTTCTTGCCTAAGTCTAGCCGGATAAGGAGGTGGCGGAAATTCCTTTAGAACAATTGGAGCATCATTTTGAAAACCATTTGTCTTTTTTTCAGAATCAGAAATAATAGAGCTATCCTTTTCTTTTTCAAGTGTAGATTTTTCTTTTTCAAGATCTAAGTTGTCATTTTCCATGGGGGTACAATCAGGAGGGACAATCACCCTTGGCTCTTCCCTTGTGGTGGGCTCGTTAACAACTTTACCGCTCCGAAGGGAAATCGCATTTGCGTGTTCCCTTGGGTTAGGCTCAGTGTTCGAGGGAGAGTTCCAGGTGGTCTCTCATAAAAAGCCTTGGCGAGTTGGCCGACCTGATTTTCTAAATTTTTAATTGATCCCGTTATGTTTCTAATAGTAGCATCGTTTGAGCTTATATACTTAGCAAAGATCTCTTCCAAAGGGGAAGGTTTTTGAAAATTTTGTTGTGGTGGTGGTGGTGGTGTAAAATCGTGCGGTGGGCGTACTACGTTAGCATTATTACTCCATGAAAAATTAGGATGGTTACGTCATCCAGGATGATAAGAATTCGTAGCAGCATTAAAACCAGGAGGAGAAGAAAAATTCGAAAAAAGTAGAAAAATTATTGGCAGAAATATTTTGAGCAGGCCTGGGTATGTTCCCCAGATAATCCACCTGCTCGGCAGCAGCAGCATTTTCATATACCTTAGCGGCGGAGGGAGCAGTCATCTCCGAGATCTTCTTGTTCAGCATTTCCACTTACATCGCCAATTGCGTCACCGAATCCACTTCATAGATACCTGCAGGTTTAAATGGGCGAGACCTGGACGAATTCCACTGATAAGTGTTCATCGCCATGTCATCGATATGCTCAAGAGCGGCTTCCGGAGTTTTGCGGTCTAAAGAACCAGCGGAAGCGGCATCTATCATTTGCTTTGTCTCTTGGTTTAGCCCATTATAAAATGTCTGAACCTGCAACCATACAGGCAGAGCATGATGTGGGCATCTTCTCAAAAGTTCTTTGAACCTCTCCCAAGTGTCATAGAGGGTCTCAGAATCAATTTGAGAATATGAAGTTATATCATTTCGAAGCTTAGAAGTTTTGGCGGGGGGAAAATAATGAGAAAGAAATTTTTCAGTTAAAATGTTCCAAGTAGTGATTGATCCTATTGGAAGAGAGCTCAACCACTGTTTGGCTTTAGTTCTTAAGGAGAATCGGAAGAGTCTTAGCCTAATAGCATCGTCTGAAACACCATTAATTTTAAAGGTGTCACAGATTTCAAGAAAATTAGCAATATGTAAGTTCGGATCTTCATCTTGTAATCCGTCAAACTGTACATATTGCTGCACCATTTGTATGATGCTAGGCTTAAGCTCGAAGTTATTGTTCGCAATTGTAGGTCGAACAATACTTGTTTCAGTCCCCTCCAGGTTGGGTCGAGCATAATCGGACATAGTCCTTTGCTGAGCCATTCCTGGGTTGGGATCTCCCATTTCAGAATAATTACAATCCCCGAAGGAATCCTCAACCGCTGTTTGAGAAGTGGAAGCCCCGAATCGTAGTTGTCTCCGAAAGGAGCGTTCGATTTCTGGGTCCAAATCAACAAGTAGCGACGGATTCGCTCGGGTCATGCACTAGTAAAGAAAACGAGGGAAGATGAGAATGAAAGCTTGGAGAAGAAAGAAAAAGAGGGAAAAGAAAGGAAAATTTTTTTTGTTTTGTTTTTTGAAAAAAAGATTTTTTTTTTAGACGGCTTGGCTCTCGAACTTCCCGAGGACTACCCGGTGAAGGGTTCGCCCGGTACTAGGTAAAATGGTGGCGCTTAAAGCCCCTTACCCTTTTCGAGAGATTTTAGGTGGGGTAGAAATAAGGTGAAGTGCGTTGATTATAAATATTTAAATATATAAATTATAATTTTTTTTGATTTTTGGAGAAGTAATAGCGCAAGCGTTTTCAAAATATTGACGAAGAAAAGTCCCCGGCAACGGCGCCAAAAACTTGTGGGCCAAAAACCGAACAGGCAAGCGTACCTGTCGAATCGTAGTACCAAGGTCGTATTTAAACACGGGGCTGTCAATTACTTCTACTCACGCTCTAACTATTATCCTACCGGAAGACTATTGGGATTTTGAGAATTTTTTTTTAAAAGTAAAACGAACGATAAATTGCGAGACGAAAACTTATATAAAAAAAAGCTAGCATTCGATCATTGATTCACCATGAAATGAAACGAGAAAATAAAAGGGCATAGTTTTAAATTTGCAAATCCAACTCGGCCGTGACGAATCCGAAAATAAGACAAAATCTCGCTAGAGCATTAGGTCTCCTAACTTATAGACTCTTCGATCGAAATCTCTTTACAAACCAAAGAAGCCTAAAGTTGCATTATCGAGGTGATCCGCACTATTGGATTTGACTCCAATCCGGAGGATTTACGTCGTCCTATCTCTAGGGTTGCATTCAACTCCTTCCTTCTTTGAGTGATCTTTCACATCCACGAGCCTCTCGGCTACTCGAATATGAGATCATAAGCCTACTACCGTATACCGAAAATACGGAGTCGACACAATAATTATTCAAAGAAGGACCGAGTAGAATTACGCAAAAATAAAACTATGAAATAAAAATAATTCTCATTTCAAATCATGGATCCTCATGATCAAATGCTAAGAGGGAATTAGCTATGCATATTGCAAAAGGAAACAACAAAATAAAGAGAAGAGACAAATATTTTCATTACTTGCAAAAAGGAGTACACAAAATAAAAAAAAAAGACAAGATTATGCAATAAAGAAAACTTGCACTAATTGAAAAGAAAACTAATACAATAATAAAACTAACACTCACAAGCACTCTCCACTTAAACTAGCACTTCACTTGCTCTCCAAAATCCAATCCCTCAAAAGCATGGGATATGGGTTCTTTTTATAGATGAGGGAGAAGGTTCTAGAATGGAATGAAGAAGAGGGGGCAAGGGGGGTGGCCGGCCATGTAGGATAGAGAGGGTGCATGAACATTATTTAATTAGGGGAAGAAAGAGGAGGTGGGTTCAATGTATTGGTGGCAAGGTGCATGGATAGAGAAATTAATAAGAGAGAAAGGATGAGTGGGGGATGCATGAGGAATAAATGGAAGAGAAAATAATAAAAGCGGGGAAAGAGGGGAGGGGCCGGCCAAGCATGAAAAAAAATGAATGCATGCATGCAATAAATGGAAGGGAGAGAGAGAGAAAACATGCATGTATGTCATTAAAAGGTGGCAAGAGAATAAAGGAAAGAGAGGGGGGGGGGGGGGGGGGGGGTGGCTGGCCAATGTGGGCTTTAATGGGCTGTATAAGGGGCTCGGGTTGGCTGCTCTTGAGGGAGGGGCTCGGGTAGAGCTAGGTGGGCTGCTCTTGAGGGAGGGGCTGCATGGGGCTGCATGTTTGTTGAAGATGGGTGGCCGGGATGCATGCTTGTTGGACTTGAGCATGGGCTCGGGTTGCTACATGAAGAGGGGAAGAGGACGGCCATGCAAATTGTGGGCTGCTCCAATGAAGGGGGCTGCATGGGTGTTGAAGTGGTTGGGCTGCATCATGTAGTGAATTTGAACCTATAAATAAAACAAAACAAAACATTAGTTAATGATTACATAGTACACAAAACAAAATACATAATATAAATAAAACACACAACATATAAATAACATAACACAAAATATTTATATTCAAAATAAAACACACGTTAAACATATAATATAAAATTAAACATAAAACATTAAATTAAACATAACATACAAGCTATATTAATATTTATAGATAAAGCTAAACATAAAATATAAAATAGCCACAAAACATAACATAAACATTATATTAAAAAGAAGATCATAACAAGCATACAAAAAAACACATAATTGTAACAAAACTTAGGAAAATAAGCTACTAGAATAACCCAAAAACGATGACCAAAACTAGTCATCACCTATGCCAGTCCATCACTGCAGAAATCTTTTCTGGGTCAACTGAAATGCTGTCTTTGTTCACCACATGACCCAGGAAGGAAACCTGGGATAACCAGAATTCGCATTTACTCAACTTGGCGAATAACTGATGGTCCCTCAAAGCAGATAAAACTAATCGCAGATGCTGCTCATGCTCCTCAGCACTGCGAGAATAAATCAGAATGCCGTCTATAAATACGACCACAAACTTATCCAGGAAGTCCTTGAACACCCGGTTCATCATGTCCATGAATGCTGATGGCGCGTTGGTCAACCCAAACGACATAACCAGGAATTCGAAATGCCCATGCCTCGACCTGAAAGCAGTCCGTGGAATGTCCGACTCACGGATCCTGAGCTGATGATAACCCGAACGAAGATCGATCTTGGAGAACACCGTGCTACCTCGCAACTGATCAAATAAGTCATCGATCCTCGGCAGAGGGTACCTGTTCTTAATGGTAACTTTATTCAGCTCCCTATAATCGATGCACAGCCTCATCGACCCATCCTTCTTCTTCACAAATAGAACAGGAGAACCCCAAGGCGACGAACTCGGCCTGATAAAACATTTAGCCAGCAAATCGTCCAACTGGACTCGTAACTCCTCCAACTCACGAGGGGCCATCCGATACGGTGCCTTAGCAATAGGACGCGTACCCGGTTCCAAATCAATCACAAACTCAACATCCCGCTCGGGGGGAAGACCATGTAGGTCATCAGGGAAAACATCAGAAAAATCACGAACAACAGGAATCTCCTCCCAGCACGGTACACTAACAACAGTCCCAACCACCAAGACTAAACAAGCAAAACAGTCAGAATGAAACAGCTTTTGAGCACATACCGCAGAAATGATAGGATAATCCTGGCACGGATCAGCATACACACTACCAGGCTGACCGTTGTCCTTGATGAAGTCCAAGCGCTTTCCTTTGCACTGAATAACCGCATCATACTTAGACAACCAGTCCATGCCCAGAATAACATCGAAGTCCTCTAGATAAATCATCTTCAAGTCTGCCTTCGCAAGAAAGTCCCCCAACAAAACAGGGCAATCCAAAATGCCCAAATTTGACAGCACAGATTCACCAGAAGGGAACTTGACGCGGAAAGTATCACGAACTTGATCTAGAATCAACCGATACTGCTCTACAAAAGGTCTAGCCACAAACGAGTGGGTAGCGCCGGAGTCAAACAGAATATGCGCGCAGCGGTTCTTCACCTTAAATTTCCCTATAGGAGTATATGAGCAACTAAGGCACTACCAAAACAAATCTATAACCATGCTAGCAAATAAAACTTTCAATCTAGAAAAAAAACAACTAACCTGAGATGACCTGAGTCGAAGTCTGAGCCTCCTCGGAAGAGATCACGTTCAGCTTCCCTTTGCCCTTGTCCACACGTTGAGGCGGAGGTAAAGCCTGAAGTGGAACTGCCTGAGGAATGGGCTGGACCTGAGGACACCTAGGCTTGATATGGCTCTTCTGGCCACACTGAAAGCAGACCTTATCCTTGGACCAGCACTGGGCAGCATCATGCCCGGGTTGCTTGCAAACCGCACAGGAAACATCCTTCCTAGGAGAACCTTGAATGGCATGAACGTGCTCCTTCCTCTGAGCTCCCGCCTTCTTGAAACACCTCTCCACCGGGTGGCCTGACCGGCTACAGAAGCTACACACCACCTTGCTCTTCTTTCCTGAAGCAGCATCAAGTACCTGGGGGTTCTTCTCTTCAGCAAACTTCCTCTTGTCCGTCCTCATTTATTGGCCTCTGTTCCTTGCAGTCTCAATTGCCTCCACTTTCAGAGTAGCCTCCACTACTCCAGCATATGTCACTGAACCATAAGCACAGGCTAACTGCTGAACCTCGCTCCTCAAGCCACCAAGGAATCGCTTGACTCGATCTGCTTCAACACTCACCAATCCAGGGGCAAATCGGCTCAACTTGCTGAATTCAATCTCATTCTCACTGACCTGGAGTTGCCTCTGCTTCAGGTGAAGGAAGTCGTTCATAAGTCGGTCACGCTCGACCGAAGGCAAGAACTTCCTCCACAGCATCTCCTTGAACAATGCCCAAGAGCAACCAGCCACCAAGCTCTCCTTTTCCATATGCCACCAGCTCTTAGCCAAAACCTTTAGCTGATAGGCGGCTATCATCACTCTCTGATCATCTGCAACACCGGAGTACAAGAACATCTCCTCTATGGAGATCAGCCAATCATCTATGACCATGAAATCTGCCTTCCCATCATATGTAGGAGGGCTAAGTCTCTGAAAATGAGAAATGAAGGCCATCTCCGCTGGCACCACCACTAGAGGTCTCAGGGGAGCAGGAGGGAGAGGGGCAGCTGAACCCCATGCAGGGTCTTGCACTCCCTGAGTCTGTCCCGCCACAACTGCCGCCAGAGACTGGATCTGGACCTGCATCTCCACCAACTGCCTGGTCAGGGAATCATTTCTCAACCGCAAGCTCTCGATCATCGCATCACTCTGCACTCCAGAAGTCTCACCCTCAGACAGGGGAGTCGACCTCGTCGAAGTACGTCTCGCCATCCTAAAATCATATCAACATTAGCCAAATCCTAGTACAATAGTAGGAACTAACTACAAGTAAAGACAATACATACATAAATATGATCTTAAAACTGCTAAACATGCTGTGAGAGTTTATTTGAACCAACAAAAAAATGATGTTATGCCTAACCTAGGATGGTTAACCACCATCATCTAGCTCTTATGCCTAGATCGGGAATGCATGAATTGTATATCCTTTTTCTGATTTAAAACCATGTGTGTACATATGTCATCCTGCAAGTCTTTAACATGGCACGTTGTGCTTATGCAATGTTATGCTATGCATGATTGTGCTATGCATTCTAAAAAGGCCCTAATGCATGTCATGAGCAGCGTACACATGAAAATGTTCTGCATCCCATACTACATAACATTCTCATGCAACGAAAAGAAATGTGCTAGTCGCATTCATGTGGTGAGGTTATGCATCACATACTACATAACCCTCACATGTTACCCCTATGGTGGATCCATATATAGACACATATTATGCATCCCATACTACATAATATGTCCCGTATACTTCATGTTATGCTATGAGTGAAGTGTTCTTGCTTCAGCCAAGACATGCTGACGACATATTGGTGTGTGTATGGTATGATGCTAAACACCTAACACCTAAAAGGTTGCCCGATAGATTATCAAGCAACCTCCCTCTGATACCAACTTTCACAACCCAAATTTTCTTCGAATTTAGAAGTATCAGAGTATGAGAAAACGCGCCTCGTGATGCCACGTCGAGCTGGGGATAACTGTCGACGCTCAGGCGAACTCCAACTAACTAGACTAAGAAAATCTCATAAGTTTAATGTTTAGAAAATTAGGTATATTTTAGGGGCCGTATCCCTCGGCTCGGTGGATCATCTAGTCCACAGTTTAAACTATATTTATACGCAGCGGAAAATACTTTATTTATTTCTTTGACATCCTAAGAGAGTGCATATGTGACCTCCGAGGTCAGCTCATACTATGCAAGACACTAAATTTGTATCATATTATAAGTAGGAAAATGTTTTTTTACGTTACTAGGAAAGTAATGTATGAGTTTTATAAAACATGCTGATCATGAGATATACATATAGTAGTCTTTTAGGTTTAAAAATAACTAGCAACCTAGCATAAAATTTCCCAAGTGCAAGTAGACTATCTCCAGAAAAGGTAACAGTAAAAGAAACATATTTAGTATCATAAGGTAAAACTACCAGGGGCGCCAACAAACTGACACGAACCCACTGGAAAGCATGTATGTCTGTAAGATAAAAGCAGAAAACTACCTCACAAACACCAAGAAAAGGATCCCTACAACTCAAGGGATCGACAGCAACACCACAGAAAAACTAGCCGCCTACCCGGCTACTAATCTGAACCTGGGGCATTAAGAAATGAAAAGTACACCTCAGCAAGCAAAACAAAAAATCTGAATTAAGGCATTAAATTACAATGGAACAAGAGGGTAAGGAAATAAGACAGTATAAGCAAACACTGTCCAGAGTAAACCAAAAGTACACAAAGTACCAAGCAACAACACCAGCCCTGTTCAAATCCTGCAGAGGCTATAAGGCAAAAGTCAAGTAAAAATTTGCCACAATAAGCTGCATTCTACTAGGGAGAAACACCTAACAATCCTAACTTGTGAGTTAGTGACAGTAGTAACAGAAATGGTCCTGAGTTGGTGACCAAAAAAAAAGTCCCCCAAACAAACAGTTCCAACTGAAAATAAAATTTCACTGTCGGCACAAAACCACCATAAACCCAGCCCGTACCTGGGATAAAATGGTGGCGGCCACAACAAATGCCCAGCCCGTACCTGGGACTAAAAAGTGGTGGCCACGGCTCGCACACAAAACATCCCGCTCCTTTACAGCGTCAAAATACCACTACCTGCCATAACCCACGATTCGGCCCTCAAAACAAAGGAAGATCGTAAAGCCGACAAGACATTTCCCTTAGGAGGTAATCACTCGGGAAGAAAGGTAGTTGAAAAGAAAAAAATTTTCTGCCTACAGGAATCGTCGAACGCAGCTCGACGATTTTCGTCGAGCGCGGGAAATATCGTCGAACTCAGGAAAATCGTCGACCGTAGCTCGATGATTTTCGTCGAGCGCAGGAAGTATTGTCGAACTCAGGAAAATCGTCGAACGCAGCTCGACGATTTTCGTCGAACGCGGGACACGGGAAATCGTCGAACTCCGTTCGACGACTCGCTTTTCGCCGAAAACTAGCCACGGGAGAATCGTCGAACTCCGTTCGACGATTTTCGAAGGGCCCTGAACCTAGGCTCATCGTCGAGCTCCGCTCGATGATAATCGTCGAACCCAGATCGACGATTTCCGTCGATCTGGCTGCATTGAGTGTACAACATTCCTGTATCTCCAACTTCGTTCCCGACCAAACTTCTTAGCCTAACTCAAATCTATTAATGGTAATCTAAGTATAAAACCTCACTGCTATTAAATTCTAGGGTTGAAATACTACCCAACAGAGGTTTAACAGGGAACACTTTGATAAACAGAAAACAAAACTACAGCAACAAGGACGGGAATTTGAGTTTCAGAAACTGAGGAAAAAAATGAAATAGAGAACAAAAAGGACCATTTCTGGTTCAAGGTCTTCATTATTTTTACAGGAAAACAGAGCAAAGTAATAATCTTAGGAAAACATAAGTGATAACAACCAAATTGACATGAATAGAGGAAGAAAACTTGGAGCACCACTTGCCTCAAGTACCATCAATTTATCTTGCACAACCCTTCCTCTCTCTCTCTCGGCTCGAGCCGCAACAACATCTAAACAGGATCTAAGGTTTTAATGGCGAAAAAGGATCAAAGTAAAAATTCTGAGTCCTCTAGAAACACCACAAAAATTGAATCTCTTACCTTATGAATGAAGGTCTAGGCGAGAGCACTCCAAATCCGCTTTCGGAATCGAATTCCGTCCACTAACGCTCCCAAAATCAGCGTCTGAAGGGTACAGGGTTGGCGGTTTTCTTCCTCTCGATCAGGCAGCGGTTTCTCTCTCACAGAAGGAGACAATGAATAGTCTCGTTTATTTCTTAAGGCTATATATATGATGCATGGATACGTCTTTTCAACCTAACTGCCAGCTAAAATCATGCATTTCAAACTTTATAAATTAATTAATCATTACATCCATTATTATTAACACACCAAAACGACCCGAAACCGAACCACCTCGGAATCCGACAAAATTTACACCGTAGCTAATTACCTGTGCTACGAACGCAATGGCGAAGTCGAAATCAACCTTCGACGAGCAAAACACGGGTTGTCACTACCCGAAGCAAAACACAAGCATCCCTTCGAGAGGCCTTACCGGTCACCAAAACAGACCCGACTTGCTAGGAGATCTTGCCAAAAAGGCTACCAACAACCATACAAGGAACCAAAAGAGCTAAGACCGTGCTATAACAAACGACACATGCCGGAAACGCGTCAACGTAACGCCAAATGAGAATTAAATAGTCGCAAAAAAATCGGGGGCGTTACAGTCACTGCCCCTAAAAGAAAGTTTCATCCCGAAACTTTATATATGCTACTTCTACTATAGAAGGAAAGTAACAAACAAGAGTACTAGAAAGAAAATGTACCAAACAAATCAAGGGAAAAGATGAGGGTGGGCCTCCCTCATAGCCGACTCTAACTCCCAAGTCACGCTTTCCAAATCCCGATTCTTCCATAGAAATTTCACCATTGGGATAGACTTCATCCGCAGCACCCGATCTTGAGTATCCAAGATGCGGACCGGCACCTCAACATATGAAAGATTAGGCTCCAACTGGGGCACAACATCCAAGACTTGCCCAATGCTTCGCATACACTTCCGCAATTGGCTTACATGAAACACATTATGAATACCCGGGAAATCTTCCGGCAAATCCAATCTATATGCTGACACACCAATCCGTTCAACAATCTTAAACGGGCCCACATACCTCGGATCCAATTTTCAGTTCTTACCGAACTTCTTAACACCAACCATCGGGGAAACCTTAAGAAACACAAGGTCCCATACAGAAAACTCCAAGTCAGACCTACGCCGGTAGGCGTTCTTCTCATATCTCTCTTGAGCAATACGAAGCTTTTCCATCTCCTCGAGCGCATCCGGACCCAACACAAGCCTCTCACCAACCTAGGTCCAAAACAAGGGAGTTCTACAACGCCTCCCATACAAGGCTTCAAACGGAGCCATTTGCAAGCTCTCCTGGTAACTGTTATTATATGCGAATTCCATAAGCCTCAAACGCTCATCCCACGCTTCTCCGTGGTCCAAGATGTAGCACCTGATCATATCCTCAACTATCTGGTTCACTCGCTCAGTCTGACCATTGGTCTGCGGGTGGTAAGCTGTAGAATACCACAAATCTGTACCCAAACCCTCTTGCAGACTCCTCCAGAAGCGAGATGTAAAACAGGAGTCTCGATCTGAAATGATGCTAACTGGTACCCCGTGCAATCTGATGACCTCATTCAAATACAGCTCCACTATCTTTTTCATCGGATAATCAATCTTATACGGCACAAAGTGAGCACACTTCGTCAGTCTGTCCACTATAACCCAAACAGAATCAAAACCTCTAGGAGATCTCGGCAAGCCCGTAATGAAGTCCATAGAAATACTCTCCCACTTCCAAGTAGGGATCTCCAATGGAGTCAACTTGCCACCAGGCCTTCAATGATCGGCCTTCACACGCTTGCAAGTGTGGCACCCAGCAACAAATCGGGCTATATCACCCTTCATCCCATACCACCAGGCAATCTGCTTCAATTCATGATACATCTTTGTGGATCCTGGATGATAGATAACACTGGATCCATGAGCCTCTCTGCAAATCATACCCCTGATGTCTCCAACAGTGGGAATGCAGAACCTGCCACGGTACTTCAAAGTACCTACATCATCAATAGAGAAATCCGGCAACTCCCCTCTCTCAGTCCTGAGGTACAAGTGCAGAAGATCCGGATCATCCTTCTGGTGCAACCTGGTAAATGCAAGGGGGCGGCCTGGACTATTGGAGGCCGTCCAAGGGGGCAGCCTGGGCTGGAGGCCGCCTAAGGGGGCGGCCTGGGCTAGAGGCCGCCCAAGGGGGAGGCCTGGGCTGGAGGCCGCCCAAGGGGGAGGCTTGGACTGCTGGAGGCCTCCCAAGGGGGCAGCCTGGACTACTAGAGGCCACCCAAGGGGGCGGCATGGACTGGAGGACGCCCAAGGGGGCGTCCTAGACTGCTGGATGCCGCCCAAGGAGGCAGCCTGGACTGGAGGCCGCCCAAGGGGGTGGCCTGGACTGCTGGAGGCCACCCAATGGGGCGGCCTGGATGCTAGAGGCTGCCCAAGGGGGTGGCCTGGCTGGAGGCTGCCCAAGGGGGTAGCCTGGATGTTGGAGGCCGCCCAAGGGGGAAACCTGGCTGCTGGAGGCCACCCCTAGGTGGCGGCCTGAGGAGCAGGCCGCCATTGGGAAGACAGAGGAGGCGGCCTGAGGAGCAGTCCGCCCCTGCAGGGGAGGAAACTCTGAAGGCGAGCCGGAGCGTGAGTCCGCCAAGCCCGCGATGATTGCATGGGTCCAGGGTTGACGCTGGTTGGTCGACCTGGCGGACTGAAGGGATAGATCGTACATATTGTTAGAAAGTAGCGAAAAGAGGCGAAAAGTAGAGAACAAGCGAATAAACTTTTGAATAATTGAAATTTTATTATCCAAAAAAGATATCATTTACAAAGGTATGACCTCCCTTATATAGAATGGAGGGGAAGAGAAAGAGAGTATACAAACAATGTGGGACTAAACATTTACAATACTGAGCGGCTAGAATAATGGAGACCGCATAGGCCGCGCGGTTAGATAGACAGGATAACCGCTCGGCAACTTCAGCGGGATGAAACAGGCCGCAGAGGCAGACCGATAGACCGCCCGGTCTGCAAACCGCTGGATCAGACCGCTAAGCCGCTCGGTCAACAAACCGCAGGATCAGACCGCTAAGCCGCCCGGTCTAATACTTCAACACTCCCCCTCAAGCTGGAGCATAGATATCAATCATGCCCAGCTTGTCACAGATGCGGAAGAAGGAAGTAGAAACCGGCTTGGTGAAGATATCTGCCAACTCCTTGTCAGAGGTGACAAAAGGAGTACAAATCTGTTTCTTCAAAATCTCTTCCCGAATGAAGTGACAGTCAACCTCTATATGCTTCGTTCTCTCATGGAAGACCGGATTTCTGGATATGTGTATAGCGGCTTTGTTGTCACAGAACATAGGGAGAGGACAGTCATATACCTCGCCCAGGTCAAGCATGAGAGCGCGCAACCACTTTAACTCACACGTGGTTGACGCCATACTCCGGTATTCTGCTTCGGCACTGGATCTGGAAACAACAGACTGTTTCTTGCTCTTCCAACTCACGAGATTACCTCCAACAAAGGTACAAAAACCTGACGTGGACTTACGATCGCCTTTGTCATCCGCATAACTTGAATCTGAGTAGGCCTCAACCCTCAGATGGCCATTCTTCTGAAAGAGTAACCCTCTGCCCGGTGCTGCTTTGATATATTCTAAAATCTTCAGGGCGGACTGAAGATGACACTCCCTAGGAGCTTGCATAAACTAACTGACCTTGCCTACAGCGTAGGCGATGTCGGGTCTAGTCACCGTGAGATAGATGAGTTTGCCTACCAAACGTCTGTACCGTGTGACATCAGATAGAAGAGGCGAATCATCCGTCCACGTTTTGTCTTCTCCAATAGCCATGGGAAAACGAGCTGGTTTGGCACCTGTCAAGCCTGCTTCTCGAAGAAGATCAAGGGCATACTTCCGTTGAGAGAGAACCAAGGAGTCAAGTTTCCGAGAGATTTCTATCCCCAAAAAGTATTTTGGGGAGCCCATATCCTTCGTGACCAAGTGCTGACGGAGGTGCTTCTTCGTCAAGTCCTCCCCATCTCGGTCATCGCCAGTAAGGAGAATATCATCCACATATACGGCCAAAACCACCAGTCCCGAGGCCGTTTTGCGAATGAATAAGGAGTGATCGGCCGAACTCCTTTGAAAGCCGATGGTAGCCACAATACCACTGAATTTTTCGAACCATGCCCGAGGGCTCTGCTTTAGGCCATAAATGGCCTTCTTCAAATGACAGACACGTGTCTCCCCCTGAGCAACATACCCAGGAGGTTGCTCCATATAAACGTTCTCCTGAAGATCGCCATAGAGAAAGGCATTCTTCACATCAAGCTGGGAAATAGCCCAAGCCCGGTTAACAGCAACAGAAAAGAGAACTCGGATGGTGCTGAGGCGAGCAACCGGAGAGAAGGTATCAAAGTAATCAACGCCATAAGTCTGAGTAAAGCCCTTGGCCACCAGCCGGGCTTTGTAGCGATCCACAGTGCCGTCGGGGCGAAACTTCACAACGAATACCCAGCGACAGCCAACCACATCAGTGCCCACGGGAGGAGGAACCAGGGTCCAGGTACCCCGTTCAGTAAGAGTAGCCATCTCCTCATCCATGGCAGACTTCCAATGAGGGAGAGCGAGAGCCTCCTGGTAGGTACGGGGAGTAGAAGTAGCAGAGATAGCCAAGGCAAAACACCTGCGAGAAGGAGAAAGCTGATCATAAGAAACAACAGCCGTGAGCGGGTGTTGAGTACACGCCCGCACCCCTTTGCGAAGGGCAATGGGAACATCCAGGTCAACGGGAGCGTCGGCGACGGGAGCGTCAGCGACCGGAGCGTCCGTGGCGGAGAAGGCTGGCCCGGGACTAGAGAGAGACGACAGCAGAGAGGAGGGTGGAGGGGTGGGTGGGGAGACAGACTGGGAAGGAGTGAGTGTGGAGGAGACGAAGGTGGGAAAATGTGGAGAGGTGTGAAAGGAACGGAGATATCAGAAGGAAGAGAAGGAAGAGAAGAGGAAGGAGAGAAATAGGAAGCATTTTCGAAAAAAGTTACATCGGCAGAAACAAACTGCTTACGGAGAAGGGGGTCAAAGCAGCAATAACCTTTTTGAGTGGTAGAGTACCCCAAAAAGACACACTTGGTGGAACGGGGGGAAAGCTTGTCGCGGGTGGCGGAGGGAGCGTGAACAAAGGCCGTACAGCCAAAGACACGGAGAGGAAGAGGAAAAGGTTCCTGGTGGGGGTAGAGAAGGGAGAAGGGAGTCTGGCCGTGGAGGACCGTGGAGGGAAGACGATTAATGAGATAGCAAGCGAGGAGCACGGCGTAGCCCCAGTAGGAGCGAGGGACGTGCATCTGCGTCATGAGAGTACGCGCAACATCAAGCAGGTGACGGTTTTTACGCTCCGCCACCCCATTCTGTTGGGAGGTGTAAACACAAGATGTTTGATGAAGGAGGCCATGTTTGTGAAAGAACGTGGAGAACTCATGATTTAGATACTCCTTTGCATTATCAGAACGTAAGACTTTAATGGCAATAGCAAATTGAGTCTTAATCATAAAGTAAAAAGATTGCCAAACAGAAAATAGTTCAGAGCGATCTTTTAATAGATACACCCAGGTACATCGAGTAAAATCATCGATAAAAGTAACAAAATAGGAACTGCCCCGACCAACTGTAAGGGTAAGAGCAGGACCCCATACATCAGAATGAATAAGATCAAACATGCGAGAGGAGCCACGACCTTGCTTCAGAGGGAAGGAGGAGCGATGATGTTTGCCAAGCTGACATGCATCACAGTTGAGCGGAGAACCGGTAGGAGGAAAGTGGGGCAGAAGCTGACGAATAAGCCGAGGAGGAGGATGTCCAAGACGAAGATGCCACTGAAGGAGATCGGTGGAGGAGGAGTAGGCAGAAAGAGCGGAAACATCGTCGAGGAAGTAGAGGCCGCCGCTCTCAGTCCCAGTAGCAATCGTCCGCTGGGTCCTCGGGTCCTGAAAAGAACAAGTAGTGGGAGTGAATAAAACGGAGCACTGAAGTTGTCGGCATAAAGTAGTAACTGATAACAAATTGCACGGGAACTTCGGGACATAGAGGGTATCCTCCAAGCAAAGAGATTGAGTGAGTTGAACCATGCCCGTCCCATGAACCGGGGACGGGGAACCATCCGCCACACGAACTAGGGGTAAGCGGTCATGGGTCTCAAGATGGGAGAAGCAATGAGGGTTGCCCGTCATATGATTGGTGGCACCGGAGTCAATCAGCCATTTACCTTGGGTAATGACGTGGGCACTACCTGACGTCGTGGCCACAGAGGCAGACGGCCTAAAAGAGGCGGAGGCCGAAGGAGCATCACCGGAAGGGCGAAGATGAGGATGTTTCTGCCAGCAGCGGTCAACAGTATGGCCAGTACGACCACAGTGAGAGCAGAGGAACCGGGAGGAACTCCGGCCGCCAGAGGAGCCACGGCCACTGGGCCCCCCCGCTGAGCTTGGTGAGCAAAGGAGTCCTGGGAAGGGGGGGAGGCCAACAGAGGCTGCTGGAGGAGCGAAGTAACGGCGGCAATGCGAGCCGCGGTGGCATCCAAAGTAGGAGATTCCGCCTCACCCAAGATCTGCTGGCGGATCATATCATAAGAGTCGGGAAGACGAAGAAGATAACAAACAACCAGGAGTTCCTGGAAGTGTTTGTGCTGGTCGGCCAAGTCCGTGGAGAAGGGGCGATTCTGGAGGATTTCAGCACCAAGAGCCTGAACCTGCTGATAGGCCGCAGCTGGTGACATGGAAGGGCGGGCGAAGAGGTCCGCATAGAGAGTATAAATGCGGGACGTCTGGCCCCCCTTCGAATAGAGAGCAGCGAGGTGAAGCCAGGCGGCCTTGACCGTCTCATCATGGCGAATGACGGGAAGGCACTCATCAGAAAGGCTGTTGGCCAGCCAGGTGTGAACAAGGGCATCACTCGCATCCCAGTCATCAAACTCAGGAGAGGTGCGAGGAGGAGGGTCATCGGTGAGGTGATGACGCTTGCGCTGAGAACGAAGGAGAAAGGTGAAAGAAACGCTCCAATCGGGATAGTTGGAGCCAACAAGCTTGGAAAGGGTGCCAAGGTTGCCCGAAGGAGGAGGAGGAGAAGGAGCTGCAGGAGTAGTGGTGAGACCGGAGGTAGTCATAGAACCCGGCAAGCAGAAGAAGCCGCACGAACAGTAGCGGTTAGAAAATAGAAGAAGCCGCGGGAATAGTGGCGGCTAGAAAGAGGCAAAGGCACAGCGGGGAAGAGGTCGCACGGACTGAAAAAGGCCGAGCGAACAGAAGAGAGGAGAAGAGCAGGTGACCGCGACCAAGATGCGGGTAAGAAAGGTACAACCTGCACGGTCAGGGAGATCACAGCAGCTGCTAGAAGGCGGTCAAAGGCACAGAGGGGAAGAGGTCGCGCGGACTGAAAAGGCCGAGCGAACAGAAAAGAGGAGAAGAGCTGGTGACCGCGACCAAGATGCGGGTGAGAAAGGAACAACCCGCACGGTCAGGCAGATCACAGCAGCGAACCGCGAGTAGAGAGACAACACTCGCGGACAGGGACAGACCGCAACGACTAGGAAGTCGGAGCGGCAGGAAAGACCAAGGAGCGCGGCGACAAGGAAACAGGTCGCTGCGACAAAGAGCAGTAGGAGAAGAGAACCAAGAAGAAGCAAGCCGCGCGAACAGGGCAGCAGACAGAAACAAGCCGCGCGGATAGAAACAAGCCGCGCGGACAGAAGAGAAGGCAAGTCGCGAATCAAGTCGCAGAACGCGGAAAACAAGCCGCGAGCAACAGAGAGCGCACAGAATCAGGAGGAAATGACCGTGTCCTCTGATACCATGTTAGAAAGTAGCGAAAAGAGGCGAAAAGTAGAGAACAAGCGAATAAACTTTTGAATAATTGAAATTTTATTATCCAAAAAAGATATCATTTACAAAGGTATGACCTCCCTTATATAGAATGGAGGGGAAGAGAAAGAGAGTATACAAACAATGTGGGACTAAACATTTACAATACTGAGCGGCTAGAATAATGGAGACCGCATAGGCCGCGCGGTTAGATAAACAGGATAACCGCTCGACAACTTCAGCGGGATGAAACAGGCCGCAGAGGCAGACCGATAGACCGCCCGGTCTGCAAACCGCTGGATCAGACCGCTAAGCCGCTCGATCAACAAATCGCAGGATCAGACCGCTAAGCCGCCCGGTCTAATACTTCAACACATATCTCACCCTATTGCTTTGGATTGCCTCCTGCAAGGAAAAATGTTGCGCGGTTAGCAGGCCTAACTGCGCGGCCTGCGAGGGTGAGCTATGGGAACAGCCCGCCGTCCCGCAGGGCATGCAGTTACTATGCGACCTGGGCGGATAGAGAAATCTGTCCGCCTACACTATGGACTTGTCGCGAACTCCAGTGAGAATCTGAAGGTCGCCACTAGCCAGCTGGCTACCTTGGGAAGGATCGCCGATTTTTGGGTTAACAGCAGACATTCACAATTGCTCATACATCATAGTCATTCACAGCCGCGCACACACCCCGGGCATTCACAGCCGCATACATATTGCAGGCATTCACAGCCGCATACATATTGCAGGCATTCACAGCCGCGTACAAGACCCAATGTCGACATAGTATTGACCGCTTCTCTTCAAGAAGGGTAGCGAGCCTCGCAAACCTCAGCGATGTGACCGTCGGTGATAGTGGCTAGTCCTACCACTTCTGGGGGTGGTCATACCGCACAACCCAGGCCCCAATGTACAACCCCGTATAGTCTTAGATGTGAGCGACATCCGACGATTCAACATTTTGGTCGACTAACGGAGGAAACCCAACAGGGAAAAGCATAATGGCCGGTCACCCGTGGTACTCATCTTCCTGTTGCCTTGAGTCGTCAAACTTCCCGCACTAGTATGAATGGTCTATGGAAGTGACTGACCCACCATGATTAACCACAACCAATTTACAAGCAAACAAGTAAAAATAGTTTTGTTAGCATACACTGGACTACAACGGCTTGCCTTACTATGCTTTAAATAATTCAGGCAAACAACAGTTGACTTGACTTTCGACAAGGAGCGTAGGAGCACTTTATTTGAGACTAACTTAGGAGGAAAATCTCAACTCCTATTATCCCCAACTAAGGCTCAACCTATTAATGAACTGCCAGTCAGAGCAGGACCCATGCTTAAAATAGTAAATTATAGAAACAAAAAGTACGGTAATTTAAGCTGCTGATAGTATCAACTGCAGAATTGAACTGCTATAATGAAATAGCACCAGTAGGATACTGGAGTAGTACTGAACTGAAAGAACTGAATTGAAAGTAGGTACTAAAAGGAACTTGACACGTACGAGACTGGAATAGTACTTAAATAGAAGAAGAGAACTGAAAGAAAATAAGTATGACCAGTACGAGACTGGAGTACTTGAAAAGAAATAACTGAACTGAAATAAATAAAGGAACTGGACTAGTGCAAGTGTAACATCCCATTTCATGCTAGACCCCTCACATGTATTTTGAGTCAAGAGAATTGACTCAGGCTCGTAAAGCGTCGAGTGAGTCGATTGAACTCAATGCCATTTGACAAAATATTGAGTGTGTTGAGTGGATTCAATGCCACTTGATGAATTTAACTTAGAAAATATTCTGGAAATTTTAGTCATCGAGTGATCTTGATGCGATCTGAAAAGGCATCGAGTGATCTCAACAAATTTAACTTGGAAAATACTTTGGAATCTGTAGGTGTCGAGTGATCTCGACGCCATTCGACGAAGCGTCGAGTGAATTCGACGCCACTCAATGCCACTGAATGCATTTTTACTTGGACTCTTAGGGATGATGTTGGTGTTGAGTGATCTCAACGCCACTCAACTCGACGTTAAGTGGTCTCAATGCCACTAGATGCCTTAACTTGAAGAAGAGTCAAGAAGCTGTAGGCATTGAGTGGTCTCAACGCCACTCAACGTGGCCTTGAGTGGTCTCAGCGCCACTCAAGGCGGCGTTGAGTGGTCTCAACCACTCAAAGCTTTTACTTACAAAGTTCTGGACTTAAAGCGGTGTTGAGTGGACTAAACACCACTCAACACAGAGTTGAGTGGTCTTAGCACCACTCAATGCTTTTTGACTTGGGAATTTCTGGAATACTGAAGGCGTGAGTGGTGTCAACACCACTCAACGCGGAATTGAGTGGTGTCGACACCACTCAATGCTTTTGGACTTGGATCAAATTTTCTATAAAAGCTATATTTGCTCTGTCCAGCCTGAACCAGGTTTTTGGGAAAGGTGTTTTGAACCCGGTTCTTTTCAACAAGCTATTTAATAGGTTGATCTTCGCAAGAAGATTTATTTTAAACAATAAATGACAGTCCAAAAGGATGGTGACACGTGGTGGCATGGAGGAACCATGCTCAATAATGACCAGCCATGCCCCACCACTCCCAGCCACTCCTCTTAATCAAAGTCTTTAAACCAGCCAGCCTCACCTCCATTCCACCCCACCATCACCTTTAATGAGCCAAGATGAGTGTAAATTGATAGCTGGAGCAAGGTATCAGCCGGAGAAACCAGGAAACAAGATAGTTCGCTAGAAACATTGTCAGCCATAGCTCATCGCCACCAAACCCGCCACCAAGTATGACTTCAGCTCCATTTCTCCTCCCCTCCCTCTGTGCTAGTATTTTAGCTCGATTAAGAGAGATATCGGTCTCAATTGAGCCCGATACCATGTGATCAATTGTAGATTTTTTGAGCATTTCTTCTTGCTCGGGTTCGTCGGAGGAGCCGCCTCTGGCGGCCATGTTGCCGGGAAACGCTAGCCACCACCTCAATGGAGGTGGTGGACACAATCGCTAGCGGTGGAGGCGGCCAGATGGTCGGGAAGTGCAAGATGAACTTTATACAGGCGGGATCAATCGTGGCCGTCGGCTATCGGGGAAGATGACCAGATCCCGTCCATTTAAATCATATAAACTATAGTATTAATATTTAATAAATGTATACTTATGTCACATTATTACAGTTATTTGGTATGCAATATTTGGGCCTCTTAAATGCATGTTCAGAAATTCTTATCAACATGAAAAAGGTAGATCTAGGTCTCACCTTTAATTTGACACCCTAAAATTAAAATTTATGCAATGGAGCTCCTGTAGGGCCATTCTACTAAGACTGGTCCTAGGCTAGGGCAGATTTTTAAATGAGTACCTAAGCCAAACCCTATGTCCACATGTCATAAAATTTTGCCCATGCATGTGATTAGGTTAGACTTAGGTACTGACCAAAAATCAGAAATTTTGGGATGTATTTTTCATAGTTATTATAGAAATATCAATTATCAAATAAATGAGATATAGGAAGATTCACTTCTACAAATGTCTCCAAATTTAGGTGGCATGGCCATTGTGTCATTATATGACCATGGTAAAAGTTTCAGGCCATTTGGAGCACTGTATGTTGGGAAAATCTAACACGCATGGTGGAGGTAGATTTGTAAAAAGTGTGCCAAAAGTAAAATGGAAAAGTAGGAAGTTTGACCATTTGGCCAAATGCATGTCCATGAGATTTTGGACAGAGGTTTATAGGGATGAATTACACCTCCCATAGAAAGATTGAGATTTTTTGGATCAAAATCCCATTATTTTGAATTAATGGAAAATATGCTCTTTAATAAAAATAAGATATTAGTCTACTGACCTTGTAAAATTCTAAACTTTTGATACAGTCCTTAATAGGATGTTTTACATCTCTGAAAAAAGTTATGAGTCTATTTGAGGAATATATCTTATTTATTTGGTAGATTTACAGTTTTGCCCTTTTTCGAATTTAAATTAAAAGTTAGGTAAAATTCTGTTGGAAAATTATGGAAAAATGTATAGTATTTTATTTCTGTGATATAGAACCCTGCTTATTTATTAGAGAATATTTGGATGATTATTTATGATGAAAACCTCAGTAGTGACATTTTGGTAATAATTTTCATATGCAATTATGTTAGGACAAATCACTGACTAGGACCTTGAATTTCTGTCTTGAGTAGTATTATATCAATGTTGATCTTCAATAATTTTCTAGGAATTTTTAGTTGTATATTTTCGGTACTTTGTATGGAAAATGGATTAATTATGGATTTAATCTTAAATAAAAAATGTATGGTAATTCCAGTGGGAAAATTAGTATTCTTGGTAAACAGTCATTTTTAACCTAGATGACCTCCAGATAAATTACTTAGGCATGATGGACCATTGGATGTAGTAGCTCATGTACAAAGTGACCTGGGTTACCTAATTAACTAAATTAATTTATTCTCCTAAATAATTAGAAAAATGATGAAATTCTGAATGGTTGATATTATTTATATGACAAACCCATAATAAATAGTTAGGAGCCTTCGGCCCAAGGAATTGGAAGTTATCTCATTTGGGTTTGAATTAAGTCATGGGTTGCCCTTAACAAAAGTGACATGTAGCATTAGAACCCACAAGGGAATGATAGATGGTTAGACTGAGAGGTGTATTGGGAAGTTGAAACCCGGGTTGATGTCACAAGTAGGTCATTGCATAATAACGAGTGTTAGAGTGCAAGTCACAGGAAAGTAATTAGAATGGAGACCGACGGAAGACTGTCGCTCTCCCAATAATACCTTAAGTCATTAGGTTCTCTCAAGAGCAACATCGAGAGTTGGGTATTAATAATGGGTAAACACTAATAAAATTAAGTATCCTCGAGAAAGGGAGCTTTGGGATTTAGCCCATCATAGTTCCTAATGCCCCCAAGAGCCCTTCACCGGATATGCCCTAGACAGTCCAAGGACTAACCATACGTTAGTATGCTTAATAAACATTAGACAAGAGTAGTCTAATAGGTTAAGGGAACGATATGACAATCTCACCTGTACAGGGTTGGAGGATATAGGACGGTTTTTTGTCCTGCGAGTTGGAGGCTAGGGAGGTTGGATACATGACAGGTTTTTGTCCTGCAAGCTGGAGGCTCGGATGTTTGGATAAAGGACGAATTTTGTCCTGTGAGCTGGAGGCTTGAGTTGTAAATAAATTACATGTGTATAGAACATATTAGTGGTGGGTCATGCGGTACTGGGCCAATCGTCACATCGATGACAGTATGGTGACTCAGGTGGGTGTGAGGGTTTGAGGGGCCAGTAAATTTTTTATACTGCGGTCTGGAGGACAATTCCTGAAAATGCATGCCCGACCTAAAAGTCTGGTGGATTAGCAAGCGGTTTACTACGTGGTGACTCTGGTGTGTTCTTTAGAGGCGTACATAAGGTGTAGGCCTGGTAGTGTGTATACCCACCTAACAGTGAAGACGCCTGCTCCACTGCTGTCGTAGCTACAGCGGTAGTATTTAAGAGTTAAGCTAACTCCAAAAAGTGGGAACTAAAGGTCTGTGATCACAGAGTTGTGTGGGTGAGGTGAACTTGCATGATTCATAACTCGCATACCATACCATACATACATACTTAGGACACACACATCATAGATCTTCATCATATAAATTAGTATGAGCTCTTTTGTATGATGAGTTATATTTGTGAAACCCTAACTTATAAGTTTGTATGAGTATTCATATAAGTTAAGGTACTTCTATGATGATAGCTTAGTAGTAGTTAATTTACTTTTGCCACGGTACATCTTTTCAGTATGGTTTTTATATACTCTACTTGCACCTTATAGAACTGCTAGTGTAAAGATATCATTGTTAATCTATACCATGATTGAATAGATCCACTGTCACCTGCTTTCTTTTTTATACCCCTTGCTATTTTCCGCTTCGTCCTCCTGCTCGGTACCTAGAAGTCACGGGGGTGAGGCGAGGAAAAAAATGGCTTAGTCTCTATGAGTAATGGTCGGTTGTGACCGTAGGAGCTCGAGGAACTGGAGCTCCAACACGACCAATAGGATGAGGTGACAGGACATGAGGAGCTGATGCCACCTACTACTACCACAGAAGCTCGCCGTCAGGTAAGGATGAGTGTACTTGTGATTGAGTTTGCTTCTGCATAGATTTGTTTTGTGTGAGAGAGATTTGATTTACTATGTACCGGGCATAAGCCCTTCTCTCATTTCCGTACTCAATGTGGACTATTGTACGTTTCATTACATATATGATGATATGGTGATGTGACTTTGTGGACTTGCTAGTTTTTCTTATTACTTGCATGCTTCTATTCTCGATTGGCCAAAAGGTTGAATGATCATACTAGCCGGCATGATCGGCGTCTTGCTGTGTCGACTAGCCCGTGTGTGCTAAGTGTCACCGTAAGCGGTAGTTCTGGGCATAAGACCGGGTACCCTCCTAAGTAAGGAGGGGGGGGGGGGGGGTCTTACAAACGGGTATCACTAAACAAACGATCATTGGGAAAGAAGTCCATAATACTGGAACACCCCGCTCGGGCATTAGTTTGCGGACAAACTATGTAGCGGAAGCAATGATGTGCCCATGTGTAAAAGTCATAGAAAATAGTCCATTTAAGCAATGAGTTAGGTCAATCCTAATATAAACCTTACATTTATGCAGCCTCCATAGGTCGTTGTACCACAGGATGTGATCCCTTCCCCTCCAGCTGCCATACCTTTCCAGTAGATGGAGATGAGGCAGAATTTGACGGCCATCCTCGATGCCTTCAGGGATCAGTAGGCCCCGACCCAACAACCCAATCTGGGATCGGCTGAGTGCCTTCAAGAATCTGTCCTTGCCGATGTACCACGGGACAGAGAATGCGGTAAAGATTGAGGAGTGGCTCGAGGTCATTCAGGATATTCTTGCAGGCATCAACTACCCTATTAGGCAGGCAGTTCCTTTGGTGACTTCTGCACTGGATGTTCACATGAAGAGATGGTGGAAGTCCATGTTGTACTCCACATATACAAATAGGGATCTATTAGATATTTCATGGGATGAGTTCAGCAAGGCCGAGGACAAGGTCGAGGCCGTGGTCGAGGACATTATGGTCGAGGTCGAGGGTAGGAGCAAATGTACACTTTGGACCTCGCCAAGCCAAGGAACCCTGAGGAGGTTATTACAGGTACTTAAATTAATCACAATCTAGCTTTCATTTTATAGTACTTTACCAACCTTAGTAGAACAACAAACATGATATAATTCAAACAAAAACCCCAAAGATAGTCTTTGTCAGCGGCAAGCCCGCTCATACATTGTTCGATATGGGTGCTTCACACTCGTTTGTATCAGAAGCCTTCCTGGAAGGACTAACAGGAATAAACCAATTCACAGGCATAACCAGGAGGGTGCGTATGCTAGACATATCAGAGCTATTATCATCTTCCCAGTGTAATATGGAGACAAAAATTAGAGGAAGGACATTCGAAGTGCCGACGAAGATTTTGAGAATGCCGAACTTCGATCTGATCTTTGGCATGACCTGGTTGCACTGGAACCATGCGCAGATCGATTGCCCGTCGAGGAGGATCACCTTACGACATGGAGACACCAACATCGTCATTTAAGGTATTAGACTTGTCTCCCATCTTCTATTATCATATGTATAGGCTATCAAGGCCTATGAGCAAGGGGAGGAGGTATACATTATCTACTTTGAGATGGAGGGAGCATAAGCCTCTATTGTTGATTTCCTGGTGGTTCGGGATTTCTCCGACATATTACTGGAGAAATTGCCCGAATTGCCACCGACTAGGGATACAGACTTCTCGATTTAGTTGTTGCTAGGAGCAAGGCCTGCATCTCGGGCACCGTATAGGATGGCCCCCAAAGAGATAGCGGAGTTCAGGACCCAGTTGCAGGAGCTGGGGGAGTCAGGATTTGTCAGACCGAGCTCATCACCATGGGGAGCATCAGTGCTATTCATTAAAAGAAGGATGGATCATTGCAGCTCTACATGGAATACTGAGAGTTGACTTGGATAACAGTTCGGAACACATATCCGTTGCCCTGGATCGACGATCTTTTTGATCAGCTACAGGGAGCCTTTTGGTTCTCGAAGATAGATTTGAGGTCCGAGTACTATCAACTGTGCATTCAGGAGGAGAATATCCCGAAGATAGCATTTAGTTCTCGGTACGGCCTATACGAGTTCCTGGTGATGCCCTTCTGGATCAGGAATGCACCTTCAACATTTATGAGTCTGATGAACTGGGACTTCGAGACCTTCTTGGATATATTTGTTATAGTTTCCATTGATGACATTCTGATCTACTACCGGACAAAGGAGGAGCATATCCAATATTTGTCACCGGTGTTGGGCAATCGGAGAGAGCATCAAATGTACGCAAATTTATCCAAGTGCCAGTTCTCGCTGTAGGAGGTAGCATTCTTGGGGCATACTATCAGTGGATCCGGGTTGGCCGTGGACCCGGCCAAAGTACAAGCAGTTCGAGATTGGCCGTGGCCAAAATCAGCTTCAAATATATGTAGTTTCTTAGGACTAGCGGGATATTATCGTAAGTTCGTGGAGGGGTTCTCAAGGGTAGAACTCCTCCTCATGTCCTTGAAGAAGAAGGATGCAGCTTTTACTTGGAATGAGAAGTGTGAAGTAGAGTTCCAGGAGTTGAAGGACATGCTCACCTCTTCCCTCATCCTTGCACTTCGATCTGGGAATGAAGGGTTTCACATTTGTACCGACGCATCATATCAGAGGATGGGTGCAGTACTGATGCAGCATGGATATATTATCGCATATGCTTTGAGACAACTGAAGAAGCACGAGCAGAACTACCTCATACATGATTTGGAGCTCGGGGCTGTGGTATTCACGTTAAATACTTGGAGGCATTACTTGTATGGGGTTCATTGTGATATCTTCTCAGATCACAAGAACCTCAAATATATTGACACGCAGAAGGATCTAAATCTGTGTCAGCGGAGATGGCTTGAGTTCCTGTTCGACTATGACTACAAGATGCATTATCACTCGGGTAAGGCGAACACCATGGCATATGCCTTGAGCAGGAGAGCCGACACTACTGGACCGGAGCCCCGTGTGATGGCTATGGAGCTGGTACGGATGCTGGAGGATATGCACATTACCATGGTTTCTAGAGCTGAGCCAGATGTTTATCAGGAGTAGTTAAACTCCTTGGTCATCAAGTGTGACATACGGGAGCGCATCAAGACCCAACAGAGGCTGGATGTGTATTTGGAGCCAGTATTTATAACCCTAGAAGGGGGAAAGCTAGAGGAATATTCTTTGCAAGATGACCTCATTCATTTCCATGGCCGTGTCTATATACCCGCAGGAGGCGATATCCGGGAGGATATACTCAGGGAGGCACACTGTTCTTAGTACTTAGTGCACCCCAGTATCACCAAGATGACAGTGGAACTGCGGAAGAGAATGTACTGGCCGGGTATGAAGATGTAAATCATATATTATGTGACACATTGCGAGACCTGCTAGTGGGTAAAGACATAGTGCAAGAGCCCAGAAGGATTACTACAGTTATTGCCGGTGCCAGAGTGGAAGTTCAAGGATATAGCTATAGATTTCGTGCACAGATTGCCTCTCTCCCAATGTGGGCATGATTTTATATGGGTCATTCTTGATAGACTGACCAAGGTGGCCCAATTTATATCGATCAGGAATGACAACCCAATTGATGTTTTAGTGAGGTTATTTGTGGAGCAATTTGTCAGTTACCACAGCATCCCCCGGACGATTATCGCAGATCGTGACTGTCAGTTCACTTCTAGGGAGTGGAGAGTGGTGCATGCGTACTTGTGTTCTCAGATTGCTTTTAGCACCGCTTTCTATCTACAGACCGACAACCAGACAGAGCAAACCAACTGAACTATGGAGGATTTGCTGCGTCTATATATACTGGACACAAGGAAGCTTTGGGAGAGACTATAGACCCTAATTGAATTCTCCTACAATCGTAGTCACCAGTTGAGCATTGGGATGACACCATATGAGGATATATATGGCAGGAAGTGCTAGACACCACTATCTTGGGTCCAGGATGAGGGCCACAGGGCACTAGGATCGAACTATATTGAGGATACAGATGCTCAAATATGGCTGATCAGGGATGAGATGTGTGAGGCACAAAGTTGGCAGGCCAAGTACTACGATGCGAGGCATCAGAAGATGGACTTTCATGTAGGGGATAGAGTGTTCTTGAATATACATTCGGCGCATTGTGTCTCGCGGGTGCGGAGGCATAAGAAGCTCAGCCATCGATTTATGGGACAATACTTGATCCTGGAGCGGATCGGTCCTTTTCCTTACAGGCTGGAGCTGCCGCCAGAGTTAGGGACTTTGCACGACATCTTCCATGTCTCTTTGCTTCAGAGAGCTCTCCTTCGGCCAGATCAGCATAGTACCACTACAGCAGGCCCGGTAGCACGTGATAGATCAGTCCATTTAGAGCCAGTCTGAATTGATGATACAATGACTTGAGTACTGCAGAAGAAGGTTCCCTTGGTCAAGGTGTTGTGGTCCAACCATGGATGGGAGGAGCACACCTGGTAGCCGATGGATCAGATGTGTGAACGATACCCGCCTCAGGTACCTTTTAATTATGTTTAAAGTTCTTAAAATTCTTGTGCATAAAAACCCCGTAGACCCAAACTTGAATTTCGGGGAGGAAATTATTTTTTTTGTTTATTGAGATTTGTAATATCCCATTTCGTGCTAGACCCCTCGCATGCATTTTGAGTCAAGAGAATTGACTCAGGCTCCAAAAGCGTTGAGTGAGTGGAGTGAACTCGACGCCATTTGACAAAACATCTAGTGCATGTGGTGGATTCAATGCCACTCGACGAATTTAACTTAAAAAATATTCTGGAAATTTTAGGCATCGCGTGATCTCGACGCCATTTGAAAAGGCGTCGAGTGATCTCAATGAATTTAACTTGGAAAATACTTTGGAATCTGTAGGCGTCGAGTGATCTCGACACCATTCGACAAAGCTTCGAGTGGTCTCGACGCCACTCCATGCTTTTTTACTTAGACTCTGCGGGATGATGTTGGCAATGAGTGGTCTCAACACCACTCAACGTGGCATTGAGTGGTCTCAACGCCACTCAACGCCTTAACTTGAAAAAGAGTCAGGAAGCTGTAGGCGTTGAGTGGTCTCAGCACCACTCAACGTGGTATTGAGTGGTCTTAGTGCCACTCAACGCGACATTGAGTGGTCTCAATGCCACTCAAAGCTTTGACTTAGAAAGTTCTGGACTCGAAGCAGTGTTGAGTGGACATAATGATACTGAACGCGGCGTTGAGCGTATCAGCACCACTCAATGCTTTTTGACTTGGGAATTTCGGGAATGCTGAAGGTGTTAAGTGGTGTTGACACCACTCTATGCGGCGTTGAGTGGTTTCGACACCACTCAATGCTTTTGGACAAGAATCAATTTTCTGTAAAAGCTGTATTTGCTCTGTCCGGCCTGAACCGGGTTTTCGGGAAAGGTGTTTTGAACCCAGTTCTTTTCAACAAGCTATTTAATGGGTTGATCTTCTCAAGAAGATTTATTTTAAATAATAAATGGAGGTCCAATAGGATGGTGACACGTGGCAGCATGGAGGAACCATGTTCAATAATGACTAGCCATGCCCCGCCACTCCCAGCAACTCCTCTTAGTCAAATTCTTTAAACTACCAAGCCTCACCTCCATTCCACCCCACCATCACCTTATGTGAGCCAAGATGAGTGGAGATTGATAGCTGGAGCAAGGTATAAGCCAGAGAAACCAGGAAATAAGATAGTTCGCCGGAAACATTGTAGGCCATGTCTCACCACCACCAAACCTGCTGCCAAGTGCGACTATAGGTCCGTTTCTCCTACCCTCCCTTTGTGCTAGTATTCTAGCTCAATTAAGAGAGATATCAGACAAAATTGAGCCCGATACCATGTGAGCAAGTGCATATTTTTCTGAGCATTTCTTCTTGCTCAGGTTTGCCGGAGGAGCCGCCTCCGGCGGCCATGCCGCTTGGAAACGCTAGCCACCACCTCAATAGAGGTGGTGGCAACAATCGTCGGTGGCGGCGGACAGAAGGTCGGGAAATGCAAGATTAAGTTGCTACAGGCGGGATCAATCATGGCCGTCTTCTAACAGGGAAGATGACAAGATCCCGTCCATTTTAAATCATATAAACTATAGTATTAATATTTAATAAATGTGTATTTATGTCACATTTTACAGTTATCTGGTATGTAATACTTGGGCCTCTTAAAGGCATATTGAGAAATTCTTATCACTACAATAAATTGCACTTATATTAAGGACCTAAATCGTTACAATAAGTACCAAAAATCGTTACAAAAACTCTTTGGTAACGAAAAAAACTTTATGTAACGGTCGTCCTCTAAAGCTCGATGCTAAAACTTCTTATAACGAATGTATGCATGTCGTTGCAAATAAATTAATTGTAACAAACGATACTTCCTCACTCAAAAAAGATTCTTCCTCACAATAAATTAGTTACAATAATACAAAATTTGATAATAAAATAGTACAAAATTAAAGTTTTCAATTAATTTTGTATCGTTGACCAGCTCGTGGGCCTGCGGGCGGCTGGGGCCCTGCCCGCCAGCTTAGTTGATTTCAAATATTCATTGCAGAATGAGCAATATAAACACGAAATTCAAGTTTTAACTGACCGTGTAGGACTAAAAAGAGGAGAGTACAACAAGAAGTTGGGTTTTTAAAATTCACATTAAAATGCTGCTTATGGGAATCAAACCTGCATCAATGAGTATAAATCCAAAGCCCTACTCCAGTAAGCCAACTTGCCTTTGAAGGAAATTTTGGAAACATAATATATATAAAATATATCTAGTTATATGTATTAGTAAATAACATTAAACATTTTAATAAAAAAGCTAATAATTATCTTTATTAATATAATACTCTATTACTCTTAGTCATTTTTATTAGCTTATATACATTTGATGGGTTTCACCATCATTTTTTAGGAGAGAAAGCCCCCCCATGATCTCCTCCCAAAGTGGATCATGGGTGGGCCATTCCCCCCATGATCTACTCCCAAAGTGGATCATAGGTGGGCCATTTCCCCCCCATGAACTCTCATGATGAAAGAATTATGGGGGGGGGGAAGGACCCACTCCCGCTCCCCATGGAGGAGGGCGGCCGCCGCTGGGAAGACCCCCGCCGCCGGGCGGCCTGACCACCACCGACAGCCGGCCCCCTTCCGGGCCTTGCCGCGGCCGAACCCCCGACCTCGCCGGGAGGGCGCCCGCGGCAGGCCGCCGGCCTGGCCGCGGGTGGGCAAGGCCGGCCTAGCCGTGACCGACCATTGCCAACATGGCCGCAACTGGCCTGGCCGTGACCGGCCTGGCCGTGACCGGCCTGGCCATAGCCAGCCGGGGCATAGCCTAGCCTCTGCTGACCACCTGGCCGCTGGCGGCCCGACCGCGGCAGGCCGTCAGCCAAGCCACGATAAGATGCCGGCCTGGCCACGGCGGGCCGCCGACCTAGCCACGACCGGCCCCCGGCAGGCCTCCGCCGCCGGCCACCAGGCCGGCCGCCCCCTCTGCCGGCAGCCCGGCCACAGCAGGCCGTCGGCCAAGCCGCGGCAAGCTGCTGGCCTAGCCGCGGTAGGCCGCCGGCCTAGCCTCGACCGGCCCCCGGGGGTCCGCCGCTGCCAGCCACTAGGCCGGCTGCCCCCACCGCCTACCGCTTGGCCGGCCACCACCACCACCGTGGCGGCCCATCACCGTGGACAACCTCCCCACCGTCCGATCAAGGGGAGGCTCTCCTTGCCGCCCAATCAAGAGGGTAACCACCCACTAGCCCACTACTTTAGTGGTGGGGCCCGCCATGATCCTCCCCTGGAGGCTATAAAAAGGACCGCAGGGGCTCTTCATTATTCACGTTTTCCTCTTCTCCGGGTTGCCTTCTTCTTCCTCAGGAGAGAGCTCGCCTGCCTCCTCCCTCGAGTCGGCCTCCTGTCGCCGTGAACCACCGGCGGACACCAGCGGCCACCTGCAGCCACCAGCGCTCCACCAACACACCACCAGCAGGAAAACACCCAAGTCTCTAGAAAAAGCCGAAGGAAGAATGCAACCATCACTATCAAGTGTGAACGACCGCATGCGCCAGAGCACCAGGGTCATCCCACGCATTTCAACACCCAAGTTACTCCCGCGGCTTTGTCTGTTGCCCATCAGGAGCCGTAGTCTCTCTCCCCCCAAATTGTAACGGGAGCGGCCTGTTGCCCCGATTCCCCAACACACTGTAATCACCAGAATCTAGTGAATTTGATCGGCACAGTCCCGGTCACGTGGGTTTTTACACATTTAAGGGGTTTTCCACGTCATCACGTCTTGTGTCAACTTTCTACTCATTGACTGTGTGTGTGCTCGACCGACTCATGAGATAAGACGGTTCGAACAAATCCGGCCCGACCGGGGCATCGAGTTAGTCCACAACATTTTGGCATCGTCTGTGGGAACATCGATTCCCAACATCCTTCAGAAGTCAAGACCTCCCTCCTTGCAACATCCAAGCTCCACTTCAATGGCAAAAATAAGCGCTCGCACAGCTCCATCCCAGAAAGAAATACTGAACCAACATGCTCGCACTCTCTGGTGGACGTGCCATTGATCGTAGAGACCTCTTTCGCTCCTTCCACCGCCGTCGAGGGGCGAGTTCGACAAATGGAGGAGCAGCAGACTGAGATGATTGCTCTGCTCAGGATTCTGGGAGCGTCTCCTACTCCTCCTCTAGCGCCAGATAACCTGCCACCGCGAAGTCATGGCAGGGCGTAAGAAGCTCCAAGATAAGAGGCACCCTCAGATTACTCTGACGCTGCCGACTCCACTCACCAGGCCCGTGGAGGAGTTGAAACAGGGCAACACCGCCACAATGGGGGAGACGATTCCCGACTTCCCCCACTCTAGAGGTTCGCCCGGGAAGAGATTCGAGAAGCGATCGCAGAATAATGACGGCAAGCCGGCCAACGGGATATTCATATTCTCCGACCACCCTGCCAAGGCTCCCCCCTCGCACCACAAATTCCGGCTCATCTAATTCCTCATGGTTTTAAGCTGCCGAACATCGAGACGTTCGATGGAACAGATGACCCGTCAGAGCATGTCAACCACTTCACTACCATTATGAAGATCTTCAACGCATCTGATTGGTTAGTCTACCAATTGTTCCCAACCACTCCCAAGGGGTAGGCTCACATATAGTTTCACTCCTTGAGGGTGGGCACCATTCCCAACTTCACAGAGCTAGCAAGACAGTTCGCGGATTAGTTTATAGCAAATCAGAGGATCGTCCGCGACCCTTCCCACTTATCAGGTACCCGTCAGAATGAAGGGGAGTCTTAGAAGGACTTCTTCCGCAGGTTTTCTGCAGAAGCCCGCTAAATCCCAGGTGTCGACCCAGTGCTGTTAAGAGGAGTGTTCCTATGGGGTCTCCGTCCTGGCAGTTTCTACTCTGTGTTAATGAGGGAAACTGACCCTAGCTACCCCAGTCTCGTACACCATATAACAGCGTAGATCACAGCCGATGAGGCTATTGAAGCTCATCGTCAAAAGTTCGATGAGAACCAGAAGCGCAAGAGGGAGAAGGAACTGGCTCCTCAATACCAAGAAGGAAGATTCCGAGAAGAACGTCGAAACATGCAATGCCGACGTGAACAATAGAGAGATCAACCGCCCCAGGATTACACGCCCCTCAATACCTCCAGAACAAGCATGCTTTATGCAATCCAAGGTAGCGAGGCACTCCGCAAGCCCAAACCCCTCGCTAAAAATACGGGGGACCAAACAAAGTACTGTGAGTTCCATCATGGACGAGGAACGACATATAAGACTGCTCAAAACTTAAGGAGGAGATCGAGCATTTCATCAAGCAAGGCCACCTGGGGAGATTCTTATAGGGCTAAACACCAAATCCGCTGACTGGAAATCGGCCAACGGCTTGCTACAACGGGCTGGGGGGCAACCCCAAAGTTGACCAGCCCAAGAGAGGGCATCATTCCTATCAGTAAGGCTCTGCCTATTGTAGCATCTATCAGTTCTATTTTCTCACGAATTCTTCATACAAGTTTCCAAAAGAACAGTCTTACGACTGTAACTTTAAAAACTTTAGAAACTTTCTTATTTTAGGTCTATAGAAGGCGAGTATCATCTGCGCAATTTGAAAGACATACTCACTTCGTCCAAGTACACGGACGCCCACTTATACTCACAACAACTGCCTTCGGGAAACACGCTCCTTACAGCAACTGCCTCCGGACAGCGTGCTCCTTACAGCAACTGCCTCCGTGCAGCGTGCTCCTCACATTAACTGCCTTCGGGCAGTGCGCTGCTCCCAGCAACTGCCTTCGGGCAGCGCGCTCCTTGCAACAACTACCTTCGGGCAGCGCGCTCCTTGCAACAACTGCCTCCGAGTAGCGCGCTTCTTACAGTAACGGCCTCCGCGCAGCACGCTCCTCACAGCAATTGCCTTCGAGCAGCGTGCTCCTTACAGCAACTGCCTTTGGGCAGCGCGCTCCTTACAGCAACTACCTCCGGGTAGCACGCTTCTTACAACAACTGCCTTCGCGCAGCGCGCTCCTCACAGCAACTGCCATCGGGCAGTGCGCACCTTACAGCAACTGCCTCCGGGCAACATGCTCCTTACAGCAACTTCATCCGTGCAGCGCACTCCTCACAGCAACTGCCTCCGGGCAGCGTGCTCCACCCAACAACTGCCTCCGGGCAAGAGTACAGCAATCGCCCTCGGGCAGCACGCTCCTCACAGCAACTGTCTCTGGTCAGTGCGCTCCCCACAGCAACTGACCCCGGGCAGCGCGCTCCCCACAATGCACTCCCCATATCATGCTCTTCACCACATCTACCTCCGAGCAGGGTGTTCCTTGTCATACCCGGATTGAGTATTTACATTCTCTTCAATTGGTCCATAATAAACTAAGCGGTGAGCCCGACTCACACAAACTCCCAGTAGGGGCCTGCCCCCTCACAACAAAGCCGCGATTACAACCCGTCCAAACCAAGCCATGAGCCAGCCTCACGCAAACTAAGCCGTGATTATAACCCGCGCAAACCAAGCCATGAGCCAGACTTACGCAAACTAAGCCGCGATTACAACCAGTACAAACCAAGCCATGAGCCAGCCTTATGCAAACTAAGCTGCGACTACAACCCATATAAAGTAACGCCACAAGTCAAACTTACAACGAACTCAACACAAGCTGGCACATGTTGCTGCGAACCTCCACTCGCTCGCCACCATCAGAGCGAACGTCGCACCAATCTTGGGATTGGTCCAAGGAAAGCCGTCCTCCAACCTCGCGGAAGAAGGCGACTAGGCCCATGATTTGGGCAATTCCAACCGAAACAAATTGAGAGATCGGCCCTTCGCAAAATTTTAAGATCGCAATCACCTCCTCGCCGGGCGGAAAACAGAAGCCGGACCTCAAGGAGACTTCGCAGATCGTCAACCAACCATGAGGAGGATTCTGAACCCATTCCTTGGGACGCAGAATCCTCACTTCCAAACAAACAGGAAGAATGTAATTCTCCCTCCAGATATCAATGCCGTCATCAGTCAAAGAGGAGCGCAGGCGCATCGGGCCAGAAGAGAACCTCGAAAACTGCGCACAATAAAAAGTAAAAGTTCAGCCCAAAAAATGAAGACTTGGAGCCGCACGTACAAGCGCACACGACCCAAGTGGCACGTGGAAGAGGGCGCCCGTGCAAGCTTGCACATAGCAGGGGCATTGCGCGTTCAAGCCACGCGACCCGCGCATACAGACTATGCACACGCGGTCCGCATGCGCGCAAAACCACGCGCTTGCGGCCTGCCCGCGCGTGCGGGCCTGGTCACGCGTGCAGCCTGGTCGCACGCGTGCGGCCAGAGCCGCGCGCGGCCAGAGCCACGCACGGCCATGGCCGCGCCCAGCGCACGTAGCTGGCCTACGCGTTCACGCACCGCCGGCATGCGCAGCCTTCCCGAGCCGCCGGCGCGCGCAAGCGACATGGACGCCCGCCGCCTTCGCGTCGGTGCATCATCGTCATTCATCGGGCCTCCCTCCGAGTACCTTGGAAGCATTGGTGATGAATTGCAAATATACGTATTTTTGTGCACATTAATTTAGTCATTTTCATTTATTTTCGTCGTTTTTACTTATTTTTGTTCAATAAAATGCTCCTATTCTTGTAAATTTACTACTAACTTGTTTTATTTTATTTTTCAGAAAAATTCCAAAATCTGCCAAAATTGGGCAGTACATGCCCGTGTCATTTGGATCACGCCCGTGACCAGGGCATGACAGCTCAAATTCCATGAAGTTGCAAATTTCTGAAGTAAAAAGCTTGACACGCCTGGTGTCACGCCCGTGTCACGCGAGACGGGGCGTGACACAAGCGTGTGTCCACTCCACTCGACGAATTCAGTTCAACGATCGTCGAACCCGCGACACGCCCAGAGTCACGCCCGTGACCTAGGGAGTGACTCAAGCTTAGCTCGATGATTTTAACTCGACACTTTCCGCTCGACATTCGTCGAGTGTCGACACCAAACGACACGCCCAGAGTCACGCCCACGAACTTGGGCGTGACTTCATCACCTGTCCCGACAAGATGCTGCCAAAGACTTTTGACGCAACCCGCGCCCGGTTCTACCGCCCCGACACGCCCAGCGTCACGCCCGTGACCGGGGGCGTGACATCCGTGAACTCAGCCCGAAGTCAACTTTCTTGTCAAATCTTCGGTCGCCATCATGAATAGTAGTGACACGCCCCCCCCGACACGCCCGTGTCGGAGGGCATGTACTTAGAATTTTTTGCCTATAAATTGCCCATTTCTGTAAGGTCCAAGGGTTGAGATTTTTGGGCCATTTTAGTGTGTTTTTGTGGGCTGCATCCGTGATTCCCTTTCTATGTAAGGAGATTTCTCCCCCCTTTTCTTTCATGTTTGTTTTTGCTTTATCTTTAGCTTTGTAATAGCTTGTAATAGTTTCCTTTAATCAATAAAAATGTTAGTTTTTCTCTTCTTATTTGGCTTTGGAATGAACTGTTGTGCCCACTTTTCTTCTCATTTTATCCTTAGTTTCACCTTTATTTTTCTCTTTATGAAAAGTGTGTGTGTGTGTGTGTATGAGTGTAACTTATTTACTTTACATGCTTTTAATTTGTCTCATGTTAGGTTTTATTAGAAATTTATGAAATGATGAATTAGCTTTTTTCTCTTTTTTTCTTCATGTCCTCTTTTAATGTTTTCAACAACTTCACTCTTATGAATTTGTAAAAGAGTTACTAAAGTATTTTTGATTTTTTTACTTAGATTTTATTTAGGATGAAAACCCTTTTTGTTCTTTCTCTTTTCATTTCAACTTTTTTAACCCTTTTGTGAAATCCTAGGAATGAAAATGTTGAAATTTTAATTTTTGAAAGGCTTTAGTTTTTGATTTGTTTTGAAAAACTTTTGTTCTCTTAAAATTTTAATTTGTTCTTTTTATTGTTTTTTGGCAAAACCTAAGCATGAAAAAGTAAATGTTTTAATTTTTAGGTAACTTTCATTTTGCTTTTAATTTGTGTGTGTGAGTGTATGAGAATAATGTTTTGATGCTTTGTTCAATTTATGTAGAGTGCGTGAGTGTAGGTGTTAGTTTTTCATGCTTTATTTTATCGTTTTCTTTAATTATGTAGAGTGCGTGTGTGTAGGAGTTAGTTTTATTGCTTTCTTTCAATTCTTATAGAGTGTGTGTGTTTGTGTGCATTTATTTCCGACTACTCGTTAAGAGTTAAATGACGCATCGTTTTCATTTCCCGCCTACTCGTTTGAGTAAAACTTGTAATTTTCTTTCTTTATTTTTCTGCCTACTCACTTGAGTTAAATGGACAGACTTTATTTCCCGCCTACTCGTTTGAGTAGGACTTGTAATCGCATTTATTTTCTTCTACTCATTTGAGTAGTACTCGCTTTCAATTTAGTCCTACTCGTTTGAGTAGGACTTGCAATTTTCAGCTTTTATTTCCCGCCCCCACTCGTTTGAGTGGGACTTGCAATTTCAATTATGCAAATTTCTTTCATGTGTAACTTAGTTTCTGTTTTATTTATAATTTGGAGTGTGCGTAAGTTCTTGTTTTAGCTAATTTTTCAGCTTTCTAAATGTTTGTTATTTTTTATGTCCTCTTCTTATAATCATTAAGCGTTTAATTTCGAACTCGCGCCTCATTAAATTATAAAGCCGTCCCCATACCGATGTGTGGCTAATCGCTATTAGCCTCGGCATCGAAGAGCATTGGGACATTTAAAATGATTTGTAATAATTGAAGCTCTTTATTTTCATTTTAATTTAAGGACTTAAGGTTTACCCCGAGTTAACGACGCGTAGGACCACAATCGATGTGTGGGCCCTATTTCCGTTATCCATACACTAGCTAGCCGAGAGGCCGTGCGTATGGACAGATCACAACTGGGTAAATAGAGTTGCGTGCATACCCTCGAGAGAGGACAAGCGTATTCTACCGAATTGGGTTCCCCACCCAATAGCGGGGTTCTTAGCATAAAGTGGGCGTTAAGAGGAATCCTTCATCGGACTAATGTTCGGTCGAATAGTC
This sequence comes from Platanthera guangdongensis, assembly GCA_039583875.1. Classification (NCBI taxonomy): domain Eukaryota; kingdom Viridiplantae; phylum Streptophyta; class Magnoliopsida; order Asparagales; family Orchidaceae; genus Platanthera; species Platanthera guangdongensis. Next base: position 190,488,361 of record CM077153.1, read on the forward strand.
TTAACGTTCAGGTGAGCAATATTCCTAGAGATAAGTGCGCTCACATTTGTGGAACCTCCACGGCCAAGTTGCCTTTTAATTAATTTGAAAACTAAGTCCTATAATTATTAAAAATTGTTTTAGTCTTAATCCGATTCGATGTCGAGCGTTAACACTTCATCGAATATTTTCTAAATCATTTTTTCGCTCCTTTACTTTTTCCGTCTTTTCTTAATAAAAAAAAATCCACCTTACTTTCGGTAAAATAATAGTCCTCCCGGAGGAGTAAGAATAGTCAACACGACCCCGAGAACAATATGACCTCGGCATTCCCCCGAATATCGAGTACTGCTTGCGATAGGTGCACTTGCCTCCTGTAGCACGCCCGCGGCGATCGACTCACCGAACCAACCACAGTAAGAGTCTGTTCGCGGGCGCATCAAGTTTTTGGCGCCGTTGCCGGGGAATCTCTTCGAGTTGCTATTTCGAATTCCGGAGTTTATTACTTTTACTTATTTTCTAAAAAATACTAAAAAAAATACTAAAAACTTTATTTTAAATAATAATAAAAAAGAGGTTTATTTTGTTTTATTTTTGTTTGGGTGTATGACCTGTGGACAACCCTCCGAGTTTGAAGATTTTGACTTCGACCCTGAGATCGAACGCTCTCTTGCGCGTATTCGATCTCAACGCCGAATTCCTTCTTTAGACCCCGAAGAATCTATCGGAGAACCCTTTGTTGTAGTTATTGCCGCGCCCAACCCTGCCGCGGCGGCCGAGCGTACTATGTCTTATTACGCCCGTCCTAACCTGGATGATACTGGGTCGAGTATTGTTCGCCCTGCGGTGGCGAATAATAATTTTGAAATAAAGTCGAGTGTCATTCAAATGGTCCAAAACGCCGTGCAGTTCGATGGAATGCCGGATGATTACCCGAATGTCCACTTGTCCAATTTCTTGGAGATATGCAACACCTTCAAGATTAATGGCGTCACTGATGACATCATTCGCTTGCGCTTATTTGCTTTTTCCCTTAAGTCCAAAGCCAAGACATGGTTGAATGCCCTCCCGCGAGGATGTATCACCACGTGGGCTGAGTTGACGGAACGGTTCCTAACGAAGTACTTTCCGCCCGCAAAAACTGCAAAGTTGTGGGCGGACATTTCTACGTTTGTGCAAAATGATCCTGAGTCTCTATATGAGACTTGGGAACGGTTTAAGGAATTCCTCCGCCGGTGCCCGCACCACGCGCTGCCAATGTGGTTGCAAGTTAAAATTTTTTTATAATGTGCTGAATTTTCAGACGCGTCAAATGATTGACGCGGCTGTCGGGGGTACGCTAAACAACAAAACCCTCGAGGCCGCCTAGGCTTTATTCGAAGAGATGGCTATGAACGCCTATCAATGGAATATCCTGCGGGGACGCCCAAAGCCGGCGGCTGGTCTTTTTGAAGTGGATGCCACTGCTCTCTTAACCCTTTGTTGGGTACATTGGTTTAAATGTACCTGATTTGAAGAAACCTCACCCTACTCAATGATATACATCAAAATGTATTTGATGTATTTTGAGTTGCCTTGTGCAGGTTAAGTATTTGCAGGGAAAGCTGAAAAGTTTCTAAGTCCATATGTCGACACCCAGAAGGAAAGTGTCGACACTTAAGAAGACTTGTGTCGACACCCAGAGAAGCAGTGTCGACACTTGGAGTAATTATGTCGACAACAGGGATGCATAGTCGAGACCAGACAGAAAGTGTCGACACATGACGGTTGTGTCGACACTCAATGAAGAAATGTCTAGTGAAAAAGTGTCGACACTTAGAAGCAGTGTCGACACCCAGAGGAACTGTGTCTACATCAAAAAGTGTCGACACTTGGAGGCTGTGTCGACACTCAGCAAATTTCAGCAGAGTCTAAGTATAAGTGTCGACATAATGAAGAATGTGTCGACACACAGCAGAAGACTCAACACATGAAGAAAGTGTCGACACAATGTAGAATGTGTCGACACTCAGCAGAAGACTCAACACATGAAGAATGTGTCGACACTAGGAGGCTGTGTCGACACTCAGCAAAGTTCAACAAAATTCTAAGTACAAGTGTCGACATAAAGGAGATGTGTCGACACTCAGCAAAAGTCTCAACATAAGAAGAATGTGTCGACACAAGTTGCTGTGTCGACACTCTGCAAGTATCAACATAGAAGATATATGTCGACACCAATAAGATGTGTCGACACTGAACAAGTTCAACACAAGAAGATGTGTCGACACAAAGAAGTTGTGTCGACACTTACAAGAATTCAACTAAGTACTGAAGAACAAGAAATTGTGTCGACACACAATATCAGTGTCGACACATGATGAAGAAGCAGTGTCGAGAAGAAAAATCTATAACACAAGGAGTTGTGTCGACACCTTGAAGGCTAGTGTCGACACTTAGTCTACTTGTGTCGACACTTAGTCTATAAGTGTCGACACTTAAAGACAGACTGTCTCGACACTTTCAGACAGTTACAGATATTTCAAGAAGTGACTGGATGACATGACAGCTGCCATTCCAGCCGGCCTACTGCAACTGTCAGAGTTGTCAGAAAGCTGTTAGGAACCGGATCAGCCGGTCACCATGAAGAAGGCCTATATAAAGGCTTATACTATCAACAGAAAGAGATGATCAAGAGATTGAAAAAGAGAAGAAGATCTAGCAATTCATTGAAGAATCATTTCAAGTAAAGTTCTAAGTAGTTGGAGAGAGAGAGCTCCTTCCAAGAAGACAGCCGTTGGAACCAGGCTGTGAAGAAGGGTTCAGTCCTAGTTCTGAATCTTAAGTTGCAGTGATTGAAGATCAGTTGTAGAGAATCAATCCTATTGTGTTCTACATTCAAGAAGCTTTGAAGAAGCCAAGTGAGGTTGATCTCAGCAGAGTTCTTTCAAGAACTCATCAAGAACCTATCAACTCATCTCTCTTTTTCTGAGTTGTAGGTATATACTTTGTATTTTATATTTCTTGTAGGATCCTTAGGGATTTGAGTTGTAAGCCTGCAATTATAAAGGCTGAGTGGTAGGGCCTGTGTACCTGAGTGTAGGAGATCTATTTCTCTGAGTGTAGGCCTGTTATGGCTGAGTGTAGGCCTTGTGGTTGAGTGTAGGTCTTTGGAGAAGACTGAGTTGTAGGGCCTTGGGCCTGAGCTGTAGGAACCATTTGGGGTTCTGAGTGTAAGATCTGAGGATCTGAGATATAGTGGAGGAGTTTGGCCGAATCTAGTACACTACTAGATAGGTGAAGGGGGATAGTGGATGTACCCAAACCTTGGGGAACCACTATAAATCTGTGTGTTCACTGTGTCCATGTCTATTCTGTGATTGTTGATTGATTGCTATGAAGAAATAGTTATAACTCTATGATATAATCTGCAATCTGCCTAAAAAGTTAAAAAAAGATTTAAGTCACCTATTCACCCCCCCCCCCCTCTAGGTGATTAGGTATAATTTCTTTCAAGTGGTATCAGAGGGAGGTTACTCAAAAAGGACATAACTGTTTGAGTAGATCCTGTTGGCAGATTCAGAATAAGTGAAGTGCAGAATCAAGAAAATCAAGAAAATGGGTTCAGCAGAGAATCATAAGGAACTTGGATCCATGAAGTTGCCCATTTGCAGAAAAGAAATTTTTGGCATCTGGAAAGAAAGGGTGAGACTATTTATGGAAGCCTCAGACCCTAGAATATATATCATAGTTAAAGAAGGGTCATATGTGCCTATGAAGGTTTCAGTCTTAGATGCAAATCAGAGAACACCTAAAGACTTTTCTGAAATGACAAAAGATGAGATTATTCTGGCCACCATGGACAAGAGGGCTCAGAATATCATTGTGAGTGCTATAGATGATGCTACATTTCAGAACTTGATACACTATAAGACATCAAAGGAGATGTGGGATACTCTTATAGTATACTTGGAGTGTTTAGAAGAAGTGAGGCAGGACAGAAAGTCTTTGTTAAACCAAGAATATGAAAGTTTCAGGCAAGGTAGGTCTGATAGCATAACAGAATGCTATAAGAAGTTCTATAGGATTGTCAATGAGCTAATGTCCTATGGAAGAGAATTCAGCAATTATGAGCTGAATGATAAGTTCTTGAGGTCCCTAACAAAGGACTAGGACACCAAGATCTGTGCCATATGGGAAATGGCTAAGTTAACAGAAATTCCTCCTCCAACATTGTTTGGAAAACTGTTATCCTATGAGATGCAGTTGATGGTAAGGAAGGAGGAGGAGAAGACTACAAGAATTGAGCATAAAGAAAGAACAGTGGCATTCAAGACAGAAGCCACAAGGAAATACAAAAGTAAGTCTCCATCTCCACCTCCAAAGGTTGCTGAGACTGAGTCAGATGAATCAGAAAGCAGGAATTCTGAAAGTTGTGAGAGTGATGAGGATTTTGCAGCATTCTCAAGACACTTTCAGAAGTTTCTAAAGAAGAAACAGTGGAGGTCAAAGCCATCCACTTCACAGGGAAAAGATGACTATTATCAGAACAAGAAGTCATCAAAGAAAGACAAGAGAAAGCCCAAGTCAAGCAAAGCAACTTTATCAAAAAATTCATGTTATTGCTGTAACAGACAAGGACATGTTATTGCTGACTGTCCATAGAAAAGGAAAGAGTCTAATGATAAGAAGAAAACTCAATTAAAGGGCAAAAAGGAAAGGTCCTTTGTTGCCAAGAAGGACAAAAGCCTGTCAGACATATCATCTTCAGAAACTGAGTCAGAAGCTGAAGCATACATAGGATTGTTTGCTGAAGAAGAGGAAGAGGAGTTCATCCAGATAATGAACTCTATATATGAGCAAGAGGACAATTAGTGCCAAGGACTGATGGCCTTAATAGAAGGTGACAAAATCCAGGATCATCCTAGACCTAGTCAGGTACAAAATTATTTTTTAAGTTCAATTTCTAGTGCTAGTTCAGATTCAGTTACATCAACATCAAGTGATGCCAGTGGATCTGAATCTGAAGGGGATATTCATCAGTTGATTGATGAATATAGAGTTCTGTTGCAAGCTTTTAAGAAAAGTAAATCCTTGTCCAAAAGTCAGGCTAAGGAGATTGTTAATCTTAAAGTTGCTGCAACTGATTTTGAGAAGCTGATTGATCAAAAGTTAAATGAAATAGCCAGACTGAAGAACATAACTGTTATTCAGATGGGAACTATTACATTCAAGAATGATCAAATCAGAAATTTGGAGATTAGTCTTCAGAAGGAGAGAGACATTGTTGCTAGGTTTTCTAAACCAAAGTCTGTTTTACCTTTGATAGATGATTTTGTACATCAGAAGGGTAAAACTGGATTAGGGTTTACACAACCTACTAGGACTGTAAAGTATAAGTCTAAGGGCAAAGCCCCAGCTCTCAACAAGCCAGCTGTAGATAAAACAGCTAGGGATGTACCTAAGCAAAGGTACAATAGATTTGAGTGCTGGTGCTGTGGCAAGGTAGGCCACTTTTCCATAGACTGTTGGCACAATTCTAGTGCCAAGTTGAGTAGCAAACTGCCTGTTAGAAGATCCGCAGGTAGTTTTGTTAAGAGGCAAACTAACTAGCACCAAGGGCCCAAGAATTCTTTGGGTTCTAAGGTCAACTAATCTGTTTTGCAGATGAGTCCAAGTGGCCATGCCCCAATATGGTACTTGGACAGTGGATGTTTCAGACACATGACTGGAACTAGGGGATTGCTAAAGGACTTCACACCAATTAAGGATGGTCCTAAAGTTACCTTTGGTGGTTCTGAAAAAGGAATTATCAAAGGTTTTGGTAACATTTCTAGCACCCATATAACAATTACTCAAGTGGCTTATGTTAAAGGTTTGAAACATAACCTTATTAGTATAAGTCAACTGAGTGATATATGATATGACATCTCATTTGTCAAAAATGGTTGTCATATCAGGAGGTCAAATGATCAAGAGATCATTTTGACAGGTTATAGAAAGAGGAATGTCTATTGCCTAGACATTATGTGTGAGACCATTGGTTCTCCAGTATGTCTTGTAGCTGATGAGAAAGTCTCTCATTGTGTCAAATGACACAAGAGGCTAGCCCATCTCAACTACAAGACAATTGGCCAACGCTATAGCAAAGAGTTATTGAGGAATGGTCCTCAAGTTAAGTGTATTAAAGATGGAATATGTTCAACTTGTCAAAAGGACAAGCAGACTAGATCCACCTTTAGTAGCATTGAAAATAAAGATGCTGTGAGGTGCTTATACCTCTTGCATATGGATCTCTTTGGTCATATGCCAGTTCACAGCCTAGGTAGGAAGGTCTACACATTTGTGGTTGTAGATGACTACTCAAGGTTTTCCTGGGTGTTCTTCCTTAGACAGAAATCTGAAACACCTAGCATCTTCTATAGCTTTGTCAAACAAATTCAGAATGAGTTAAACAGTACAGTGGTCAAAATAAGAAGTGACCATGGTACTGAATTTCAGTCTGATAGTATGGCAAAACTATGTGAAGAATTTGGGATATTTCAAGAATTTTCTTCACCAAGAACACCTCAGCAAAATGGCATTGCTGAGAGGAAAAATAAAACCTTGATTGAGGCTGGTAGAACCCTATTAAGTGACACATCTCTCCCAGAATATTTCTGGGCTGAGGCAGTTAATACTGCATGCCATGTAATTAATAGGGCTACCATTACTAAAAGCCACAATAAGACCCCCTATGAGATTGTGAAAGGCAAAAAACCAAATCTATCCTATTTCAGGATCTTTGGTTGTAAGTGCTTTATACTTAACAATGGAAAGTCTTACTTGACCAAGTTTGCTGCTAAGTCCCAAGAGGGGATCTTTGTTGGGTACAACAACAGCAGTAAGGCTTATAGGGTCTACAACTTGTTTTCATAAGTTATAGAAGAGTCAGTACATGTAGTATTTGATGAAGCTAGACTTATTAACAATGAGTTGTCTAGAAGTATTTGCAGCTCCACATGTGTGACTAAGAAGATGGACAAGCTCACTATTGAAGAAGGATCTACTGCAAGTCAGCATGTAGATGATAGTGGCTGTTGTCCAGGGGGAGTACTACAGGTACCTAATGCAGAAGAATACCAAGGAGTGCAGCAAGATGAAGAAGCTGAAGGAGTTCAACCTGAAGCCAGGATGCCTCCAACTAATAGGCATCTAAGAGATCATCCAGCAGATCAAATCATTGGTGATCTAAGACAAGGGGTACAAACAAGGAGCAGAAATCTAAATTCAGTACTCTACTCAAGTTTTCTATCCCAAGTAGAGCCAAAGAAGTTTGAAGAAGCCATCCCAGACCCTCATTGGATTGAGGCAATGCAAGAGGAGCTGAATCAGTTTAAGAGGTGCAAAGTCTGGGAGCTTGTTCCTAAACCAAAAGACCACAACATATTTGGAACCAAGTGGATCTTTAGGAACAAAATGGATGAACATGGAGTGATTATCAAGAACAAAGCAAGACTGGTTGCTAAGGGATATAAACAGGAAGAAGGTATTGACTTTGATCAAACCTTTGCTCTAGTAGCCAGACTAGAAGCCATAAGGATGTTCCTGGCCTATGCAACCTATCAAGGATTTAAAGTATACCAAATGGATGTTAAGTCAACCTTTCTGAATGGTAATCTGAAAGAAGAGGTATATGTGGAACAGCCATCAGGTTTTGTTGATTCAACTCAACCTAATTATGTCTATAGACTTAGGAAGGCTTTGTATGGGTTAAAACAAGCCCCTAGGGCTTGGTATGAAACCCTGTCTAGTTTTCTCATTGAGAATAAATTCACAAGGGGGAAAATAGACAAGACTCTATTCCTTAGGGAATCCAGAGGCAAGATCACACTAGTCCAAATATATGTAGATGACATCATATTTGGGTCTACTGAAAGTAGTCTTTGCAAAAAGTTTGCAAAACTAATGCAAGGATAATTTGAGATGAGCAGTATGGGGGAACTTAAGTTCTTCTTGGGTCTCCAAGTTAGACAGACTGAGAATGGTTTATCCATATGCCAGTCTAAGTTCACCCTAGAATTAATAAGGAAATATGGTATGGAATCATCCAGTACCATGAAGACTCCTATGGGGTCAAGTATGTCTCTTAGCAAAGATGATGCAGGGAAACCTGTAGATGAGACTTTGTATAGAGGGATAGTTGGCTCCCTATTGTATTTGACTACAAGTAGACCAGATATCATGTATGCTACATGTGTCTGTGCTAGCTACCATGCATGCCCTAAAGAGTCTCATTTGACAGCAGTCAAAAGAATTCTGAGATATCTTAAGGGCACTCCTTATCTTGGCCTTTAGTACCCTAGGAATGGAGACTTTGAACTGATAGGTTATTCAGATGCAGATTCTGCAGGCTGCAAGGAAGATAGGAAAAGTACAACTGGTACCTGTCAATTCCTAGGTGGAAGACTGATATCATGGAGTAGCAAGAAGAAAACAAGTGTGTCTATCTCCACAGCAGAATCAGAGTATGTTGCTGCAGGAAGTTGATGTGCTCAACTTCTAAGGATACAACATCAGCTAGAAGATTATGGTATTCAAGTAAGTAAAACACCACTATTTTGTGATTCTACTAGTGCTATATCTATTGCAAACAATCCTATTTCCCATAGTAGAACTAAACACATTGAAATAAAATATCATTTTCTAAGGGAATATGTAGAAAAAGAAGATATTTCACTGGAGTATGTTAATACAGATAATCAACTAGCTGACATGTATACTAAGCCTTTAGAAGAAACCAAATTCAATAGGTTTAAAATTGAATTAGGTATGATAAACTTAGAATAAGTTTACAGAAATGGCTAAGTAAAATAGTGTCGATACACAGAGTTGTCTGTGTCGAGACAGAGAATTGGTGTCGACACTTCAGAGAAAAGGTGTCGACACATCTAGGAAGTTGGTGTCGACACTTCAGAGAATTAGTGTCGACACATACAGGGTCGGTGTCGACACAACCAAGGTGGTGTCGACACTTAGAATTTATACAGAATTAACCAAGTAAAGTCTCGACTAAGTGTCGAGTTAAGTGGTGTCGACACATAAACAAGTGTCGACACATATATTCTGTCGACTATACTTGTGTCGACACATAGGTGTCGAGACATTATAAGTCTGTGTCGACACTTTTCAACAGTGTCGACATAATTTGAGTTTGTTGACGCGCCCTTCATCTTCAACTCTAGAAAGGTATAAATAGGATTTCGCCATTGTCTGTCGACACGCTCACCAAAGTTTCGAGACCAAACTTGTGTGTCGACACCTCTCTTCTCTCAATTCAAATTCTTCAAACCCTAATGGCGCCCAAGCTCGAAGAGAATGTGAATGAAGGCTATGAACTGGTGCGACATGCGTTTGATGACGCAGAACTAGAGATCAAGGATGTGGTAACCCTAGTTGCAAACTCAGGGTTAGATTTTCTTGTTTCAGAGCCAACCAAGATATGGAAGAGAGAAGTTCTAGAATTTCTGAATGGAGCAACCCTAGACGAATCTGGACTCAAGATAAAGTCAAGGGTTCATGGAGAAAGGTGAAGGTCTCACCAAAGAGTTTGAGAAAGGTACTAAACCTACCAAGGACTAAGGAAGAAGATGAAGTTTCTGCTTCTAAGACCAGAGAAGCTTTAACATGGTGTGGACTGGATTCCAAGATGAAAATTGGATCAGTATTCAACCGAAAGGGAATGAACAGCCAAGGAAAATTTCTCTCTAAAATTGTTGGCAAAATTATCCTGTGCAAATTTGGAGGACATGACAGGATTTCAGCTTATATGTTCAATCTAATGACAAGGTTAATCTTCCAGCTAAATACTGATTGGTCTGCAGTAGTGTTTGAGAAGATTAAGGAGAGCCTGAAGAAACCCAATTTGGGTAGGATTCTTAGTCTATACCTTGCTGGTAGTATACCAGAGATGATGAGTCAAGCAGCTGGATCTAAAATCAACCACATGAGAAGAATAGACATGAGAATCTTCTCTATATGGGATAGAGTTTTGACCAAGGAAATGCCTACTCCTGAGAAGGAAACCCCACTAAAGAAAAAGAAGAAGGCAGCCCCTGTGGCTCAAGAATCCACTAGTAGCTCTGAAGAGCAAGTTATCTTTACTCCAGATGATGAACAAGACACTGGAACTGCTGGAAAGTCTCCAGATAGACAAGAAGCTGCAGATAGGCAGGGGGAGCTACCTCAAGCTAGCCCAATACACCAGGATTCCATCCAGGGGGAGCCTCTACTGGTTGATGAGCCAACTCCTCTAGAAAGTGAACAAGCTACCCACACAATACTTGAGGTACTCACTGAAATCAACCAATTAGATTTCCTTATTGAGAGTGAAGGTATATCTGACAAATTATCTGATGTTACTCAGCAACCTCAGATTCATAGTTAACCCCCAGATGTTGTCATGAAAGACACATCTGTTGTAGATCCAGTAGTATCTGATCAAGTTGTTGATGAGACAAGAGTTTCTCCACCCCATCCTCCACAAGAATTTACCCTAGAAGAACTATTCCCAGATCTTCTTCAAACAGACTTTGAGAGAAAGTGCTGCTGCTGAGGGGGAGAAGGCTCATGTTGAGGGGGAGCAAGTAGTTATTGTTGAGGAAACTGCAAGAAAGGAACCTGAAGTACAGAAGGTGTTACCTCCAAGCCCTAAGGACAGGGTTGATATAGCTAGTACATCTGCATCTGAAGATGAAGAGGCTGCCAGAACCAAAAAGAGGAAATTTCAAGTATTTAAGAGGAGCCAAATTTACAAAAAGGCTTTACAAACCATTGCACAACAGCCTACCCTGATGGCGCGGCCCCTCCTCCACCGGTTGAAGACGATGCTGATGATGCTGTTGATGATCCGGTTGCTAAGGCCAGACGACTCAAGGACGTGAGGCGACACGATGACGCTAACGGACGGCTACGCTACAACCTCCGCCCGCGCCGTGCTACCGCCACGGCAACGCCTTAGTTTTATTTATTTCCTTTTCGTGCACTCTATTTTATAATTGGAATATAAAATTATCCTATGCTTATGTGATAATTTTATATTCATTGCATGTGTTGTTGTATTTTCAATTTGAACTATTTTAGTTTTGGTGTGCAATTAGCCATTCGGATGGATGAGATTAAATCTCCATCATGAAGGGCTAAGGCTTATTTGTAACTCCCATTAGCCATTCAGATGGATGAGATTAAATCTCCATCATGAAGGGCTAAGGCTTATTTGTAACTCCTATTTAAAGGAGGCTATCATGAAGAGTTAAAGCAATTGGAAAAAAAACCTAAAAAAAACCCCCTTGTGGAAATTTCGGCCACCATGGAGAAGTCCATAGCCGCCCCCTCCCCTTTGGTGTGAAGCCAAGCCTTGCCTCCTCCATCCCCGTTCGGTGCGACTCCGGCGTGGCTTCCTTCGGTGCGACTCCTTGGAAGAAGGTTGAAAACCATTGGTGTGACGCCGGTGGATCCGTGGAGAGAGTGATTCTCCCACAGTTATCTCGTGTGAACGTTTTCCGGTTGGGTAATCTCTTTCCCCTCCCTTGTGTGATTTCTTCTCTTTAGTTGTGGTGGATTTCGCTCATCGTTTTCTCCGGATCTTTAATTTAATCGCTGCAAGTTTTGAATCGAAATTGCCTTTGCAAGGCTTTTATTTTCGGATCGGGTGGATCCTATTTGCTTGAGCGGATCTTGGCCTATAACCTTGGTCTTGCTCTCAAAAAGGAGTGGCAACCTTTGTGTTTTCTTGGGGAATAATCCGACTCAAATTTCCGATCGTTGTTTTCGAGTCGACCATTCCTCCTTTGTTGTTTGTGCTGCGTTTTGTGACGAGGAAATATTGTGGGTGATAGGTGCTGTGTAGGTGCAGTAGATCTACGACGTGTTGTGCGTAGGGAGAGCGTTAGCTTCGCGGAGATCTCCGTTTTCGGATAACCCTACATCAATTTGGTATCAGAGGCGGTCGTTTCAACTTTCACGTTGCAAACATCCTCTCTGCGTTCCTTGTTGGAGATCGGATCGTTAGAAAATCAAAAAAATTATTTTCTGTGGTCTGCCAATAGCGGGCTGAAATCTTTATTTTTCAGCAAAATTTAAAAAACAAATTTTTTTAACGATCTACATGTTATTCACTTTGGGAATATATAAAAATATCTTATTTTCAATATAGCTACAGCCCTAGGAAAATTCATCTTGTCCGGGGCCTCCCAAACCTGAATGCGCACTAGGCTAGGAACGGAGTACGCAACCCCGTCTATGTCTAGTATGGCTGCGAACGAGCATGGTGATCCCAACACCGCGGCTATAGCGGGTCTTCGTGCCGAAATGGCTGAGCTTAGGAACGTCTTAGCCCAGATCCTACAAAACTAAGCTAGGCCATTCCCGCCACCCGTTAATGTTGACCGGCCCAACCGGCACTAACATAACTCTGATTCGGATTCTGATGGGGACTCTCCGCGGGTGCCCCCTAGAGGACACCGCCCCGAGCGAGACTTTGACATTACTAGGGCCATTAAGATAAATGCACCCACGTATGATGGCATGGGAGACCCCCAAATCTTCCTTAACTGGATTGTAGATATGGAGTGTTACTTCGAGTGGCACAACCTGACGGGTCCCCAAAAAGTCCAAGTTGCCCGGATGAAGTTAACAGGTCGTGCAAAGACGTTCTGGCTGAATGAGGAGCGAAGATTAGGAACCGGACACGGAGCCCCCCTTATAGGTTGGCCAGTAATGAAGAACCTGTTGACCGATCAGTACGTTCCTGCGTACCATCGGACACAGATGTTCGATGAGCTTGCCACTCTGTGGCAGGGCTCAAGCTCGGTAGCTGAATATATGGGTGAACTTAAGGACCGAATGGTGCGATGTGACCTTAGGGAGATCCCCGAAGTCACTTTATCTAGATTTCGAAAGGGCCTTAACCCCGATATCCAAAGAAAGCTCTTGCGCTATGGGCATACGGACTTGAACACGACTTTCAATGCCGCCTTGGACATTGAAAAACACCTAGCCTCTAAGGCTCACTCCCGTTACGCTCATGTGAAGAACAAGTCCACCACTGGGGCATCTTCTTCCACATATCCTGATAAGGGAAAGTTTAAATCTACCGAGTCGAAGTCAATCGTGATCACCGCTAGGAACTCCAAGAACCCTGCGAGTGAGCGTGTCCCTATCGGGAAGGTTAGCAAGGCTAACACCACTTGTTACTTTTGCGGCATTCAAGGCCACTATGCCTACGAATGCCCAACAAAGACAAAAACTCTAGCCTTGTTAGAGCCAACTACCGACCCTGACGATTATGTATACGAGGCCGCAGAAGAGAGTGACCCCGAAGTAGTCCCTAGTGACTTAGAGGACGATCACCCCCTTATGGTGATGCGTTGTATTTTGACCACTCCTCGTCCATTAGATGATTGGAAGAGGACGAGCATATTTTCTCTGATTTTTAAGAGTGGCGAGAAGCTTTGCAAGCTGATTATTGATAGTGGTAGCTGCGTGAACATCATATCTGAGAACGCCGTAGCACGTATGTCCTTGGTCACGGAACCACACCCGACCCCATACCAGGTCGCTTGGATCAACAAGCTCTCTGTACCAGTTACCAAGCGATGCCTGGTCCCACTCTCATTCAAATCCTACATTGATGAGGTGTGGTGTGATGTCCTTCCGATGGACGCTTGGCATGTGTTGTTAGGCCGCCCTTGGCTATACGACCGTGATGTTACACATTTTGGTAGAGCCAACACTTATGAGTTCAAATTCAATGGCAAAACCATCACTTTGAAGACGACCATCCCAAAGGAGCCCGTAGTCTTGGCTAAGGACACCACTATCCCGGTAGAACGGAAAACGTTGAATCTCGTTGGTAGGAAAGAGTTTGAGAGAGATCCGTTCTTTGATGGAATTATGTAAGCGCTAGTCCTCTTAAGTGCGAAGCCCGATTCTAGCATTTTGGATGAGCTACCTAGTGAGTCCACGTTACCCCCGCTTAGGAATATCCAGCATGCGATAGATCTCATCCTGGGGTCTTCCTTGCCAAATCAGCCCCATTATCGACTCCACCCCGCGGCTCACCTAGAGTTGCAGTCTCAGATCGAGGGCTTGCATAGCGGAGGGTTGAGTGGCCACTTCGGTAGAGATAAGACCATTACGTTAGTCGAAGACAAATTCTATTGGCCAAAACTGAAGGTTATGGTGGGACAGGTAGTGAGTAGCTGCCGCACATGCCAGGTATCTAAGGGTAGTAAAACCAACGTAGGATTATATACACCCTTGCCTATTCCTTCCATGCCTTGGGTCGACGTTAGTATGGATTTTGTATTAGGCCTCCCCGTTACCCTACGCCATCACGACTCAATTTTTGTAGTTGTGGATAGGTTTTCAAAGATGGCTTATTTCATCCCGTGCAGTAGGACAAATGATGCGTCTCACGTCGCTAAGCTTTATTTTAAAGAAGTCGTTAGTCACCGTGGAGTGCCCAAGACCATAGTGTCGGATAGGGACGTAAAATTCACTAGTTATTTTTGGAAGACTCTTTGGATATTAATGGGAACGAAATTATTGTTTTCCTCTGCCTATCATCCCCAAACTGATGGGCAGACAGAAGTGGTTAATCAGAGCTTAGGAAATTTGTTACGATGCCTCGTGAGTGATCACAAGAGCACTTGGGATCTTCTCCTTCCCCATGCCCAATTAGCCTACAATAATTCCAAGAATCGGTCTACCGGTCTGTCTCCAAATGAGATTGTCCATGGGTATAAGGCTCCTGTGCCGCTTGACTTGGTGCCGTTGCCCCCAACGTACAAGGCAAGTCAGTTTGCACAATCCTTCGCCCAGCACATCCATGATTTACACACACGTATACGGGACACCTTGACTACGCAATACGACTCTTATCAAGCGCACGCTAATTTATATAGGAGAGTATCAGACTTCAAAATTGGCGATCTAGTTTTAGTCCATTTGGTTCCCGAACGCTTGCCAACTGGCACCGTTAAAAAGTTAGCACCAAAGCGCGCCGGCCCTTTTTGGATTATTAAAAAGCTAGGTGACAACGCTTTCATTTTGGACTTGCCTGCTGATTGGGGTATCTCCCCCATTTTTAATGTTTCGGATTTAACGATGTTTGTGTCACCACCACAAGAGTTGATTTCTTTGTCGTCTTCTTCTCCCACTAAAAATTCTCATGGGTTGGGGAGTGGTAGTACGGATGATCTCTCTCTTTCGGTCCCCACAGGTATATCATTGGATGGTAAGTTGCCTTCTTTCCTGCCTACTGCTAATATGTTCCCCAGGTTTCCACGAACGTTCTCCACTCCAGAGATGATACTTGATGCTGAGCCTGTTACCACTGCTGATGGCGATACCCACCGCTTTCTCATCCGTTGGCGTGATCGGCCCCCTTCGGATGACTCTTGGGTACTCGAGACAGAGCTGCAGAGTTTGGATGTCGCTCTCCTTCACCACTATCGCTTGGACCACGCAACAGAGATGCGTGCATTTGAGCGGGGGAGGATTGATGGCGCGGCCCCTCCTCCACCGGTTGAAGACGATGCTGATGATGCTATTGATGATCCGGTTGCTAAGGCCATACGACTCAAGGACGTGAGGCGGCACGATGACGCTAACGGACGGCTACGCTACAACCTCCGCCTGCGCCGTGCTACCGCCACGGCAACGCCTTAGTTTTATTTATTTCCTTTTCGTGCACTCTATTTTATAATTGGAATATAAAATTATTCTATGCTTATGTGATAATTTTATATTCATTGCATGTGTTGTTGTATTTTCAATTTGAACTATTTTAGTTTTGGTGTGCAATTAGCCATTCGGATGGATGAGATTAAATCTCCACCATGAAGGGCTAAGGCTTATTTGTAACTCCTATTAGCCATTTGGATGGATGAGATTAAATCTCCATCATGAAGGGCTAAGGCTTATTTGTAACTCCTATTTAAAGGAGGCTATCATGAAGAGTTAAAGCAATTGGAAAAAAAAACCTAAAAAAACCCCCTTGTGGAAATTTCAGCCACCATGGAGAAGTCCATAGCCGCCCCTCCCCTTTGGTGTGAAGCCAAGCCTTGCCTCCTCCATCCCCGTTCGGTGCGACTCCGGCGTGGCTTCCTTCGGTGCGACTCCTTGTAAGAAGGTTGCAAACCATTCGGTGTGACGCCGGTGGATCCGTGGAGAGAGTGATTCTCCCACAGTTATCTCGTGTGAACGTTTTCCGGTTGGGTAATCTCTTTCCCCTCCCTTGTGTGATTTCTTCTCTTTAGTTGTGGTGGATTTCGCTCATCGTTTTCTCCGGATCTTTAATTTAATCGCTGCAAGTTTTGAATCGAAATCGCCGTTGTAAGGCTTTTATTTCCGGATCGGGTGGATCCTATTTGCTTGAGCGGATCTTGGCCTATAGCCTTGGTCTTGCTCTCAAAAAGGAGTGGCAACCTTTGTGTTTTCTTGGGGAATAATCCGACTCAAATTTCCAATCGTTGTTTTCGAGTCGACCATTCCTCCTTTGTTGTTTGTGCTGCGTTTTGTGACGAGGAAATATTTTGGGCGATAGGTGCTGTGTAGGTGCAGTAGATCTACGACGTGTTGTGCATAGGGAGAGCGTTAGCTTCGTGGAGATCTCCGTTTCAGGATAACCCTACATCATACCCCACAGCCAGCACCATCAACAGATTTCAGTTCTTTGATGGTTGCATTGCAGATAAAGCTTGATGAGCAAAGGCAAGCAATAGAAAAGTATGTGGATGAAGGGCAAAAATATCTATATTTTGATCTAGCCCAGGATATTAAGTCCATCAGATTTGAGATGAATCTAAATAAGAAGGAGATGACTGACTGCTTCCATAAGGGAGGGAATGCAGTAGTCTATCTAGCCACTCATCAAGAGAAGATCAAAACTCAGGTGGATGAACTTGAAGTAAAGCAAGGCTATGTTCTGGAGAATCAAATAAGAATGAATGATAATTTGACAGCTTCTCACAATGCTATTGTAACTGAACTAAAAAATATAGCAACTGCCCAGAATGTAGCCCTGACCACTACCAAAGAGGAATTTGACAAAGCATTGCAAGAGAGCCTCACTGCTGTAACTTCTGCAATTCAAGATTCTCAGAAGCTGATCACTGAAAAACTCCAAAGGTTGAAACATTACTTTAAGGATGGAGTAAACTATTTGGATGCCCAAATAAGGTTTCAGAAAGATGATCTAAGGGATCACATGGAAAGAGAAGTCATAAAGGGGGAGAGGGTGTTAGTCAAAGCCAGCTCTGATCATGCAAAATGGATTTCCAATTCCATCAGAGCCACCATTGGATATCCTCCATTATGTGATGATGACAATGTAGCAGAGTCTGGGATTAATCCTGCATATCTTGGAGGGGAGCAACCTGAAGTGGCTCAAGTAATCTACCCTCCTCCAGACTTTGATATGATACATGCAGATATACAATCAATGTATAGCCCACCTGAGGGAAAGCAAAATGTCATCATAGAGAAAGTGGTTCAGCCAGTGCCAGAGGCTATACTGAAAGAACAAGAAGCTTTGTTGCTGAAAGAACAAGAGACTCTATTGTCTAAGAAGAGGTTCAGAGAGCAAGCTGAACAAAGGCCTGATTTTGAACAGTGGAGCCCCACTTCAAGGAATATTATCTTAACTGCATGGAAGGCTGCCAAGGATAATATTCAAGACAGAAACAAGTGGTATTCTGAACTGGAATGGAGAAAGCATGAGTCCAGGCAAGAAGCCATTGTGCAATACAGAAGAAAGGCTAAGATGGGAAAGCTACCACCTACTGCCCAGGAGCCTAGCAAGTACTTTCCTAAGCCTTATCATTACTTTGAGAGGCAAAAGATCAAAGCTGAAGAGCTAAAGAAGAAGGATCTTAAAAGCAAGAAGCCTGCTGCTGTTGAAGATGCTGAAGCCCCTGTGCAAGCAAAGATACAGTCTGGGAAGGGCATAGTTATCAATGAGGCTGAGCAAAAATAGAATAGAATTATCTTTAGTTTACAGTTGTAATCTTTTGATTTTAAACACTCTGTAAACTTTTGTATAATGAATATGACAAAGTTGTTAGAACAATGTGATGTGTGAAAAATCTATTACATAATTGTTCTGAGATATATGTGTGTACATGTTTTGTTTAATACATGTTTATGTACTTTCCCTGATTGCATAATCCTGTTTTACATCATTCTGTAATTTTGTTATGTATGGTGTATATCATTGACTAAGGGTTATGACTTCTCCAAATAGGGGGAGATTGTTGGGTACATTGGTTTAAATGTACTTGATTTGAAGAATCCTCACCCTACTCAATGATATACATCAAAATGTATTTGATGTATTTTGAGTTGCCTTGTGCAGGTTAAGTATTTGCAGGGAAAGCTGAAAAGTTTCTAAGTCCATGTGTCGACACCCAGAAGGAAAGTGTCGACACTTAAGAAGACTTGTGTCGACACCCAGAGAAGCAGTGTCGACACTTGGAGTAATTATGTCGACACCAGGGATGCAGAGTCGACACCAGACAGAAACTGTCGACACATGAAGGCTGTGTCGACACTCAATGAAGAAATGTCCAGTGAAGAAGTGTCGACACTTAGAAGCAGTGTCGACACCCAGAGGAACTGTGTCTACATCAGAAAGTATCGACACTTGGAGGCTGTGTCGACACTCAGCAAATTTCAGCAGAGTCTAAGTATAAGTGTCGACATAATGAAGAATGTGTCGACATACAACAGAAGACTCAACACATGAAGAAAGTGTCGACACAATGTAGAATGTGTCGACACTCAGCAGAAGACTCAACACATAAAGAAAGTGTCGACACTAGGAGGCTGTGTCGACACTCAGCAAAGTTCAACAAAATTCTAAGTACAAGTGTCGACACAAAGGAGATGTGTCGACACTCAGCAAAAGTCTCAACATAAGAAAAATGTGTCGACACAAGGAGCTGTGTCGACACTCAGCAAGTATCAACACAGAAGACATGTGTCAACACCAAGAAGATGTGTCGACACTGAACAAGTTCAACACAAGAAGATGTGTCGACACAAAGGAGTTATGTCGACACTTACAAGAATTCAACTAAGTACTGAAGAACAAGGAGTTGTGTCGACACACAATATCAGTGTCGACACATGATGAAGAAGCAATGTCGAGAAGAAAAATCTACAACACAAGGAGTTGTGTCGACACCTTGAAGGCTAGTGTCGACACTTAGTCTACTTGTATCGACACTTAGTCTATAAGTGTCGACACTTAAAGACAGACTGTCTCGACACTTTCAGACAGTTACAGATATTTCAAGAAGTGACTGGATGACATGACATCTGCCATTCCAGCCGGTCTACTGCAATTGTCAGAGTTGTCAGAAAGTTGTTAGGAACCGGATCAGCCGGTCACCATGAAGAAGGCCTATATAAAGGCTTATACTGTCAATCGAAAGAGATGATCAAGAGATTGAAAAAGAGAAGAAGATCTAGCAATTCATTGAAGAATCATTTCAAGTAAAGATCTAAGTAGTTGGAGAGAGAGAGTTCCTTCTAAGAAGACAGCCGTTGGAACCAGGCTGTGAAGAAGGGTTCAGACCTAGTTCTGAATCTTAAGTTGCAGTGATTGAAGATCAGCTGCTGAGAATCAATCCTATTGTGTTCTACATTCAAGAAGCTTTGAAGAAAGCCAAGTGAGGTTGATCTCAGCAGAGTTCTTTCAAGAACTCATCAAGAACCTATCAACTCATCTCTCTTTTTCTGAGTTGTACGTATATACTTTGTATTTTAAATTTCTTGTAGAATCCTTAGGGATCTGAGTTGTAAGCCTGCAATTATAAAGGCTGAGTGGTAGGGCCTGTGTGCCTGAGTGTAGGAGATCTATTTCTCTGAGTGTAGGCCTGTTGTGGTTGTGTGTAGGCCTTGTGGCTGAGTGTAGGTCTTTGGAGAAGACTATGGGCCTGAGCTGTAGGAACCATTTGTGGTTCTGAGTGTAAGATCTGAGGATCTGAGATATAGTGGAGGAGTTTGGCCGAATCTAATACACTACTAGATAGGCGAATGGGGGAAAGTGGATGTACCCAAACCTTGGGGAACCACTATAAATCTGTGTGTTCACTGTGTGCATGTCTATTCTGTGATTGCTGATTGATTGCTGTGAAGAAGTAGTTATAACTCTGTGATATAATATGCAATCTGCCTAAAAAGTTAAAAAAGATTTAAGTCACCTATTCACCCCCCCCTCTAGGTGATTAGGTACAATTTCTTTCACCCTTCAAGTTGAAAGGTTAACAAAGCACGTGGCAGAGATGTCTGCTGCCTCCTCCACTCCGCCTTGTTTTATTCCCCCTAACGTCTGCATGGCAGAAGAGTTCGTGGACTTCATGGGAAATTCGGGTCGTCCTCCCTTCAACCCCAACAACAACCCTTATAGTAATAACTATAATCCGGGTTGGAGGAATCACCCCAATTTCTCTTGGAGCAACCCGAATAATGCTCAGCGTCCCCCTATTTCTTATGCGCCCGGATTTCTGCCTCCTCCTCCTCTTCCAAAACCCTCCCCGATGGAGGAAAATTTTTCGAAGTATATTGCGTCCAATGAGTCAAATATCCGGAACATCACCGGATCGCTAAAAACTCTCGAACAACAGGTTGGACAGATGGCGAGGATGATGTCCGAGCGTGCGCTCGGGGCACTACCGGGAAACACGGAGCCCAATCCGCGGGAGAACGCCAACGCTATAACCCTTTGTAGCGGAAAGGAGGTGGTCGATCCAAAACCGACCGACCCTCAGGTACATATTTCACCTCCGACCCCTCTTCCCCTTTCTTCGCTTACGCCGCCTTTACCAATTATAAAAGAAAAAATTATTTTAAACAAGGCCCTTCCATATCCGCATAAGTTATATAACGAGCGTCAGGACGCGTAATATGAAAAATTTATTTTATTATTAAAACAAATTCACATTAATGTTCCTTTTTGCGAGGCTATCTCGCAAATGCCCAAATATGCGAAATTTTTAAAAGAATTGCTTTCTAATAAACGTAAATTAGAGGATATTTCACATGTATCTCTCAATTCTGTTTGCTCGGCGGCCCTTACTAATAATTGCCCACAAAACAAAACGACCCGGGATGATTTTCCATCCCGTGCCTTTTTGGCAATATATTAGTAAAGTACGCCTTAGCTGATTTAGGGGCTAGCATTAATCGAATGCCGTTCTCGCTCTTTTCGCATTTAGATTTGGGTACTCCTAGTCCTACGAATATGTGCATCCAATTAGAGGATCGCTCGGTTAAGTTCCCTATCGGGGTTGTGGAGGACGTCCTTGTCCGAGTAGACAAGTTTACCTTCCCGGTAGACTTCGTCATCTTAGACATCGAGGATGCCGAGGTACCAATAATACTCGGTCGCCCTTTTCTCGCCACCTCCCGCACACTAATAGATGTTAGTAATGGTAGTCTTCTCCTCTGAGTAGGCGATGACCAAGTTACTTTCTCTATTAATCCCTCAATGGACAATTTGTCATCGAGCGATGATTTCTACTACTCTTTAGATACCTTTTTCGGAGATCGTTCTTCTCCCGTTTTCGAGTCGGTATTTTTAAACGACGATATTTATGCGCTTGAAAATTTTAAATGCGATAAGGATACCTCTTTAGACTTGCCTTTCGAACCAATTGGTAAGAAAGACATGGGCATTAAAACCTCCTTAGAAGAACCGCCCATCCTAGACCTCAAACCCTTGCCCGCATCGCTCAAATACGCATTTTTGGGAAAAGGCGATACGCTTCCCGTTATTATTTCTTCGACTTGAGTGATTCGGAGACTTCCGATTTATTGGAAATTTTATTTAAACATCGCCACGCAATTGCGTGGAAAATCTCAGACTTAAAGGGGATTAGCCCCTCCTTTTGCACCCATAAGATATTTCTTAACAATAATTGCCGCAAAACTATTCAGCCGCAGCGTCGTCTTAACCCAAACATGAAAGACGTCGTTAAAGCCGAAATTATTAAGTTATTAGATGCGGGGATTATCTACCCTATTTCAGACAGTGCATGGGTTAGTCCCGTGCATGTCGTGCCCAAGAAGGGCGGTCTTACCGTAGTGGCGAATGAGCATAACGAGCTCGTCCCAACTCGTACTATTACGGGTTGGCGAGTGTGCATCGATTATAGAAAACTTAATGATGCCACCCGCAAGGACCATTTCCCTCTGCCTTTTCTGGACCAGATTTTAGAGCGTTTATCCAGTCATCCATATTATTGTTTTCTTGATGGTTTATCGGGGTTTTTCCAAATCCCCATTTCCCCCGATGATCAAGAGAAAACAACTTTTACTTACCCGTTTGGCACCTTCACATATCGAAGAATGTAATTTGGACTCTGCAATGCGCCGGCTACATTCCAAAGATGTATGCTAGCGATCTTTGGCAAGCTAGTAGAAGACATTATGGAAGTCTTTATGGATGACTTTTCTGTTTTCGGATGCTCTTTTCCCGATTGCCTTCACAATTTAGATCGTGTCCTTCAACGGTGCGAGGACACAAGCCTTATATTAAATTGGGAAAAATGCAACTTTATGGTTCGAGGAGGTTTGGTCCTCGGCCATATGATTTCGTCTAAGGGGATAGAGGTGGATAAGGCCAAGATAGAAATCATAGAAAAACTTCCGCAACCAATAAACGTAAAATCTATTAGGAGTTTCTTAGGCCATGCGGGCTTTTATCGACGCTTCATTCAAGACTTTTCAAAAATAACAAATCCGCTTACTCACCTCTTGGAAAAGGAATCACGTTTCATCTTTAGTAGCGAATGCGAGTCCGCCTTTAATTTAGTAAAACAAAAACTTATCACTTCACCAATTTTAGTGGCCCCTAATTGGTCCCTTCCGTTCGAAATTATGTGCGACGCTAGTGATATTGCCTTAGGTGCCGTTCTTGGCCAACGCATAGAAAAACATTTTCATCCTATTTATTACGCTAGCAAGATGCTCACTTTCGCACAAGTAAATTACACGACAACGGAAAAAGAACTCTTAGCCGTCGTTTTCGCTTTTGATAAGTTTCGCTCGTATATAATGCTATCTAAAGTTATCGTTTTTACCGATCACTCCGCGCTTAAATATTTATTAGCTAAAAATGATGCGAAGCCCCGCCTTCTTCGATGGATTCTCCTCCTACAAGAGTTTGATTTGGAGATCCGAGATAAGCGGGGAGCGGAAAATCTAGCGGCAGACCACCTCTCCCGTTTAGAAAATCCGGGTGCGGAAGCGCTCGTCGAATCTGAAATAAATGAAAGATTCCCCGAGGAACGCCTCCTTGCCATTAATAAATCTTCGTCATCTTCGCCTTGGTTCGCAGACTTTGCAAATTTCTTAGTAGCGCGGGTGCTTCCAAAAGAGTTTTCAAGTCATCAAAAGAAGAAATTCTTTTCCGACTTGAAAAATTTCTTTTGGGAGGACCCATTTCTTTTTCGTATCTGCGCGAACCAAGCAGTCCGAAGATGCGTTGCGGGTTTGGAGTGCTTGCAAATTCTTAAGCACTGCCACGAGGGTCCAGCCGGTGGGCATTATCAAGCCAACCGGACTGCTCGGAAGGCGCTAGAGGCGGGCTACTTTTGGCCCACTCTCTTCAAAGACGCGCATAATTTTGTGCGCGCATGCGATAGCTGTCAGCGGTCGGGTAACATCTCTCGTCGCGACGAGATGCCCCAAAATATGTTTTTAGAGTGCGAAGTCTTCGATTTGTGGGGCATAGATTTTGCTGGCCCCCTACCTCCATCTTTCAAAAATATGTATATTTTAGTGGCGGTCGACTACGTATCGAGGTGGGCGGAAGCGCAAGCTCTCCCCACCAATGATGCGCGAGTCGTCGTTACATTTCTTAAAAACTATTTTCTCGCTTCGGCACGCCTCGCACAATTGTTAGTGATAGGGGAACGCATTTCTGTAACGCTCTTATGGCTAAGACGTTAGCTAAATACGGAGTCACGCACAAGCTTGCAACCCCCTACCACCCGTAAATAATTGGCCAAGTTGAGGTAGTAAATCGAGAGATTAAGCGAATTTTAGAAAAAACCGTTTCAGTAAATAGGAAAGATTGGTCCGTTAAACTCGACGATGCGTTGTGGGCGTATCGGACGGCATACAAAACCGCAATAGGTTATACGCCATTCCGGTTAATCTACGGCAAAGCGTGCCATTTACCCGTAGAATTAGAGCATCACGCTCTTTGGGCTTTAAAACTCTTAAACCTCGACGCAAACTTAGCCGCTCAGAATAGAAAACTACAACTAAACGAGCTCGATGAATGACGTGTGAACGCTTACGAGAGCAATAAATTCTATAAGGAGCGTTCTAAGTTATATCACAATCGAAATTTAAAGTCCCCAAAAATATTTTCTCCGGGCGATCTTGTCCTTCTTTATAATTCATGCCTTAAGCTTTTTCCGGGTAAACTAAAATCTAGATGGTCCGGTCCCTTCTTAGTTGAAGAAGTCTTTCCATATGGGACCGTACTCGTCTCCCACCCGGAAAGAGGTTCGTTTTAAGTAAACAGTCATCGGCTTAAGTTATACATCGCGGGCGACCCAGTGATCGAGCATTACGAAACCATAATCCTCCTCGATCTATAACTCCGCCAAAATAGTCAAGCTACACGACTATAAACAAAGCGCTCCTGGGAGGCACCCCTCGCTTATCTTTTTCGCTCTTTCCTTATTATCTTTGCTGTTTTTTCTAATAAACGCAGGGTTTCTGATCGGCCTCCCCCTACGCATTTCAGGGAAGCTTCTACCCCCCTCTCTTTATTTTCTTTGTATATATTGTCTTCTCTCTTGTTCCGCATACTTACGTTACAACATTGGGGACAATGTTGGACTTAAGTATGTGGGTATTTTCGTGTTTTACTTTCTGCACTTCAATTTTTCTGCATTTCAAAAATACAAAAAAATACATACAACAACAACAACAAAAAAAACTTCTTAAAATGAAAAATCCAAAAAAAATTTTATTTTCTTTTTCTTTCTTTTTTCCAAAAAACTCAAAAAAAAAATTAAAAAAACAAAAAAAACAAAAAATATATTTAGTTTCACTTTGTAAATATTTTTTTGTAAATACTCTTTTCTCTCTCTCCCCCTTCCTCATTCTTGTAAAAACCTCTCTTTTTCTCCCATGATTTTGTACATAGTATGAAAATTTTCTTAAAAATACAAAAAAGATAATAGTTCAAAAACAAAAATTAATTCAAAAAAAAAACTTAAGTAAAACAAAACAAAAATACAAAAAAAGATAATAAATGAAAAACAAAAAAAATGATGATAAAAACTATAAAAATCAAAAAAAAAAGTTTTGAAACAAATACATCAAATATTCCATCCTTAACCTTCCTGCTATCCAAAAATTCTGTTTTGAGTTTATTTGTATGTGAATTTGATTAATTCTTTGTTCACTGTCCGTTTGTTAATTATTGATTGAAAAATTTAAATAACTGGAGTTAAGTTTTAAAGAATTCATTATACTTTGTTAAAAATAGCAAACTCGTTTTAGACACTACTTCTAATTTTTCATTGATAGGAGCACGTGTATTATGTTAGGAAATAACGACTATAGAATTCAATTATACTTACTTTTAGTTTTCTGAAAAATTGGAATGTACAAATTATTAAGGTTGTTCTCAAAAATTTTTAGGATTAAAAATCTAGTTTTCTTTTCTCCCCTTACCTTATCATGACCTACTTGGCATGATAAAATTTTCTATCATCAAAAGATCCTATGTCAATGGGAATAAGATTTCGTTCCGTAAACATAGACACTCAATAATTTAAAAAGATTATATATGGAGTAAGAGGATAAAATTCATTACTCCTACACATATACATTGGTTTAATTTTATTTTCTTATGAAGTTGAAAAACAAAAATCATATTAGGAAAATAAGATTTCGTTTTCCTAATAATCCAAAAGAAAAAAAATGGAGGTTCGAGAAAAAATTACCTCACCTCAAAATCAAAACCCTCTTCATAAACCCACTACCCCCTTAGCCAATTACACGATTCTAGAATTAATTCAAAAATTCTTTTGAGAGCATAATTAGTAAATTGTATTATTTCCAGTAGCACTCGTATAAGCTAGAGTTCATATAATTCCAAACTATTTTCGTTAATCTAACCATTACAAATGTTGCCTTCTATTTGATTACATCAAGAAGTCTTTTGGCCAAAATTTTTGCGCTATTTAAATCATCTACATAATTTTAGGACTTAACTCTTACACCCCGTATATTTTTTTCAATCTCTCTTATAATTGATTAAGCGGTAGCTAAACTTAGAGTTTTCTTTTATTCCTTATAGATTCACCTCAAACTTTTGCTCTGGAATAACAAAAGCCTAAGTTTGAGGGCATTTGATGAATTGTAAATATACGTATTTTTGTTCATATTAATTTAGTATTTTTCATTTATTTTCGTCGTTTTTACTTATTTTTGTTCAATAAAATGCTCCTATTCTTGTAAATTTACTACTAAATTGTTTTATTTTATTTTTCAAAAAAATTCCAAAATCTGCCAAATTTGGGCAGTACACGCCCGTGTCATTTGGATCACGCCCGTGACCAGGGCATGATAGCTCAAATTCCGTGAAGTTGCAAGTTTCTGAAGTAAAAAGCTTGACACGCCTGGTGTCACGCCCGTGTCCACTCCACTCGACGAATTCAGTTCAACGATCGTCGAACCCGCGACACGCCCAGAGTCACGCCCGTGACCTAGGGCGTGACTCAAGCTTAGCTCGACGATTTCAACTCGACGCTTTCCGCTCGACATTCATCGAGTGTCGACACCAACCGACACGCCCAGAGTCACGCCCGTGACCTTGGGCGTGACTTCATCACCTGTCCCGACAAGATGCTACCAAAGACTTTTGACACAACCCGCGCCCGGTTCTACCGCCCCGACATGCCCAGCGTCACCCCCGTGACCGGGGGCGTGACATCCGCGAACTCAGCCCGAAGTCAACTTTCCTGTCAAATCTTCGGTCGTCATCATGAATAGTAGTGACACGCCCCCCCCCCCCCCCCCCCCCCCCCCCCCCCGACACGCCCGTGTCGGAGGGCGTGTACTTAGAATTTTTTGCCTATAAATTGCCCATTTCTGTAAGGTCCAAGGGTTGAGATTTTTGGGCCATTTTAGTGTGTTTTTGTGGGCTGCATCCGTGATTCCCTTGCTATGTAAGGAGATTTCTCCCCCTTTTCTTTCATGTTTGTTTTTGCTTTAGCTTTAGCTTTGTAATAGCTTGTAATAGTTTCTTTTAATCAATAAAAATGTTAGTTTTTCTCTTCTTATTTGGCTTTGGAATGAACTCTTGTGCCCACTTTTCTTCTCATTTTATTATTAGTTTCACCTTTGTTTTTCTCTTTATGAAAAGTGTGTGTGTGTGTATGAGTGTAACTTATTTACTTTACATGCTTTTAATTTGTCTCATGTTAGGTTTTGTTAGAAATTTATGAAATGATGAATTAGCTTTTTTCTCTTTTTTTCTTCATGTCCTCTTTTAATGTTTTCAACATCTTCACTCTTATGAATTTGTAAAAGAGTTACTAAAGTATTTTTGATTTTTTTACTTAGCTTTATTTTATGATGAAAACCCTTTTTGTTCTTTCTCTTTTCATTTCAACTTTTTTAGCACTTTTGTGAAATCCTAGGAATGAAAATGTTGAAATTTTAATTTTTGAAAGGCTTTAGTTTTTGATTTGTTTTGAAAAACTTTTGTTCTCTTAAAATTTTAATTTGTTCTTTTTATTTGTTTTTGGAAAAACCTAAGCATGAAAAAGTAAATGTTTTAATTTTTAGGTAACTTTCATTTCGCTTTTAATTTGTGTGTGTGAGCGTATGAGAATAATGTTTTGATGCCTTGTTCAATTTATGTAGATTGTGTGAGTGTAGGTGTTAGTTTTTCATGCTTTATTTTTCATGCTTTATTTTATCATTTTCTTTAATTATGTAGAGTGCGTGTGTGTAGGAGTTAGTTTTATTGCTTTCTTTCAATTCTTATAGAGTGTGTGTGTTTGTGTGCATTTATTTCTGTCTACTCGTTAAGAGTTGAATGACGCATCGTTTTCATTTCCCGCCTACTCGTTTGAGTAGGACTTGTAATTTTCTTTCTTTATTTTTCCGCCTACTCACTTGAGTTAAATGGACGGACTTTATTTATCGCCTACTCGTTTGAGTAGGACTTGTAATCACATTTATTTTCTCCTACTCATTTGAGTAGGACTCGCTTTCATTTTAGTCCTACTCGTTTGAGTAGGACTTGCAATTTTCAGCTTTTATTTCCCGCCCCCACTCGTTTGAGTGGGACTTGCAATTTCAATTATGCAAATTTCTTTCATGTGTAACTTAGTTTCTGTTTTCTTTATAATTTGGAGTGTGCGTGAGTTCTTGTTTTAGCTAACTTTTCAGCTTTCTAAATGTTTGTTATTTTTTATGTACTCTTCTTATAATCATTAAGCGTTTAATTTCGAACTCGCGCCTCATTAAATTATAAAGCCGTCCTCATACCGATGTGTGGCTAATCGCTATTAACCTCGGCATCGAAGAGCATTGAGACATTTAAAATGATTTGTAATAATTAAAGCTCTTTATTTTCATTTCAATTTAAGGACTTAAGGTTTACCCCGGGTTAACGACGCGTAGGACCACAAATCGATGTGTAGGCCCTATTTCCATTATCCATACACTAGCTAGCCGAGAGGCCGTGCGTATGGACAGATCAACCCTGGGTAAATAGAGTTGCGTGCATACCCTCGAGAGAGGACAAGCGTAATTCTACCAGATTGGGTTCCCCACCCAATAGCGGGGTTCTTAGCGTAAAGCGGGCGTTAAGAGGAATCCTTCGTCGGACTAACGTTCGGTCGAATAGTCTTAACGTTCAGGTGAGCAATATTCCTAGAGATAAGTGCTCTCACATTTGTGGAACCTCCACGGCCAAATTGCCTTTTAATTAATTTGAAAATTAAGTCCTATAATTATTAAAAATTGTTTTAGTCTTAATCCGATTCGATGCCGAGCGTTAACCCTTTATCGAATATTTTCTAAATCGTTTTTTCGCTCCTTTACTTTTTCCGTCTTTTCTTAATAAAAAAAATCCACCTTACTTTAGGTAAAATAATAGTCCTCCCGGAGGAGTAAGAATAGTCAACACTACCCCGAGAACAATACGACCTCGGTATTCCCCCGAATATCGAGTACTACTTGCGATAGGTGCACTTACCTCCTGTAGCACGCCCGCGGCGATCGACTCACCGAACCAACCACAGTAAGAGTCTGTTCGCGGGCGCATCAACTGGCCGCCGCCGCCGCCTCAACCTTCTCACCAGAAACCGTCATGAAAGCTGGAAGAAAGGGAAATCTCTCCTCTCTCGCTCACTTTGCACTCAGATAGCAGAGATTTGGGGGGGGGGTGGCAATTGATGGGTTTCACCATCATGTTTTAGGAGAGAAAGCCCCCCCCATGATCTCCTCCCAAAGTGGATCATGGGTGGGTATTCCCCCCATGATCTATTCCAAAAGTGGATCATGGGTGGGCCATTTCCCCCCCCCCCCCATGAACTCTCATGATGAGAGAATTATAGGGGGGCGGGACCCACTCCCTCTCCCTATGGAGGAGGGAGGCCGCCGCCGAGAAGACCCCCTCCGCCGGGCAGCCTGACCAACACCGGCAGCCGACCCCCTTCCGGGCCTTGCTGCGGCCGAACCACCGGTCTCGTTGGGAGGGCGGCCGCGGTAGGCCGCCAGACTGGCCATGGGAGGCCAAGGCCGACCTAGCCGTAACTAACCACAGCCAACCGGGCCGCGGCCGGCCTGGCCGCGGCCGGCCTGGCCGCGACCGTCCTGGGCCAAGCCTCGCCGCGGCTGGCCACCTGGCTGCCGGCGGCCCGGCCGCTGCAGGCCGCCGGCCAGGTCACCGGCCAGGCCATGGTGGGCCGCCGGCCTAGCCACGCCTGGCCCCCGGCAGGCCGCCGCCGCCGGTCACCAAGTCGGCCGCCCCCACTGCCGGCAGCCCGGCGATGGCAGGCCGCCGACCAAGCTGCGGCAAGCCGCCGGCATAGCCGCGGCAGGCCACCGACCTAGCCACGGCCGGCCCCCGGGGGGCCGCCGCCGCCGGCCACTAGGCCGGCCGCCCCCACCGCCGGCCGCCCGGCCAGCCACCACCGCCACCGTGGCGGCCCATCGCAGTGGATAACCTCCCCACCGTCCGATCAAGGGGAGGCTCTCCTTGCCGTCCAATCAAGAGGGTAACCACCCACTAGCCCACTACTTTAGTGGTGGGGCACGCCATGATACTCCCCTGGAGGCTATAAAAAGGACCCCAGGGGCTCTTCATTCTTCACTTTTTCCTCTTCTCTGGGTGCCTTCTTCTTTCTCAGGAGAGAGCTCGCCTGCCTCCTCCCTCGAGTCGGACTCCTGTCTCCGTGAACCACCGGCGGCCACCAGCGGCCACCTGCGGCCACCAGCGCTCCACCAACACACCACCAGCAGGAAAACGCCCAAGTCTCCAGAGAAATCCGAAGGAAGAAGGCAACCGTGACTAGCAAGTGTGCGCGACCGTATGCGCCAGAGCACCAGGGTCATCCCACGCGTTTCAACACCCAAGTTACTCCCGCGGCGCAGTCTGTTGCCCGTAGGGAGCTGTTCCCCAAGTTGTAACGGGAGCGACATGTCGCTCCGATTCCCCAAAATACTGTAATCACCGAAATCTAGTGGAATTTGATCGGCACAGTCCCGGTCGCGTGGTTTTTTACCCATTTAAGGGGTTTTTCCATGTCTTCACGTCTTGTGTCAACTTTTTTACTTTCATTGACTGTGTGCGCGCTCAACCGCCTTGTGAGCTAAGACGGTTCAAACAAATCCGGTCTGATCGGGGCTTCGAGTTTGTCCGCAACAACACTGTTATTATATATAATTTAATTTTAATTTTTAAATTAATTTTAATTTTAATTTATTAGCTTATATACTCTATTTCACGACACTATTCACCCAGAAATTGTTTTATTGCTTTATTATTTTTTCAATTAAATTTTTTAATATTTTCAATTTTAATTTGTAATTAAGTAATTTTTGAATTTATCTTATTAATGTAAATAAACTTTAATTATTTTTAAATTCAATAAATTTTAATTTTATTTTTTCAATGTAATTTTAATTTTAATTTTAATTTATTAGCTTATATACTCTATTTTACGGCACTCCTCACGCGCAAAATATTTATTTTTTTATTACTTTTTCAATTTAATTTTTTAATATTTTCAATTTAAATTTGTAATTAATTAAATTTTCAATTTAATTTTTAATGTAAATAATCTTTAATTATTTTTCAATTCAATAAATTTTAATTTTAATTTTCAATGTAATTTTAATTTTAATTTTTTCAATAATTTTTGTAATTTAATGTAATTAATTTTAATGTAAATAAAATTTAATTACTTTTCAATTCGATTATTAATTTGTTTTTCAATTTAAATAAACTTTAAGTTGAATCTCCATACAAAATTAATTGAAAACTTTGATAATAAAATATTAAAAAATTTGATAATAAAATATGATATATTTATTGTAACAAAACTTTAATAATAAAATATTACTAATAGTAAGAAAAATCTCTTTGTCGCAAAACACTTTCATGATGTGGTTACAATTGATACATATTGTGAGTAAAATTTACTATTTGTAACGTAACATTAGTGTTGTTACAAATACTTACATTTATAGTAACAAATTAATTATTATTGTAACAAAATATAAAATATCCGTTACAAAAGGAATTTTTGGTAACAACAGAAAAAATTCATTACTAAATATAACTATTAGTAACAAACCGTGTTTTAGTTATATTTTAGTTCTTACGACATGTGCAGTTTGTTGTAGTGTATCAACATAAAAAAGGTATATCTAGGTCTCATTTAATTTGACACCATAAACTTGAAATTTGGAGCGCTAGAGCTCCCTGTAGGGTCATTCTACTAAGACTGGTCCTAGGCTAGGGTAGATTTTTTAATGAGTACCTGAGCCAAACTCGAAGTCCACGTCATAAAACTTTGTCAATACATGTGATTTGGTTAGACTTTGGTACCGACCAAAAATCAGAATTTTTTGGATGTATTTTTCTATAATTTTTATAGAAATATCAATTATCAAATAAATGGGATATATGAAGATTTCCTTCTCCAAATCCCTCCAAATTTGGGTGGCATGGCCACTGGGTCATTATATGACCATGGTAAAAGTTTCAGGTCATTTGGACCTCTGTATGTTGGGAAAATCTAACACGCATGGTGGAGGTAGATTTGTAAAAAGTGTGTCAAAAGTAAAATAGGAAAGTGGGAAGTTAGCCCATTTGGCCCAATTCATGTCCATGGGATTTTGGACAGAGGCTTTTAGGGATGAATTACACCTCCCATAGAAAGATTGGGATTTTTGGGATCAAAATCCCATTATTTTGAATTATTAGAAAATAGGCTCTTTTAGAAATAAAAATGAGATATAGGTCTACTGAGCATGTAAAATTCTAAACTTTTGATACAAGCCTTAATATTATGTTTTACATCTCTAAAAAAGTTATGAGTCTGTTTGAGGAATATATCTTATTTATTTGGTAGATTTATAGTTTTGTCCATTTTTGAATTTAAATTAAAAGTAAATGAAAATACTATTGGAAAATTATGGAAAAATACATAGTATTTTATTTCTGTGATATAGAACCCTACTTATTTATTAGAGAATTTTTGGATGATTATTTATGCTGAAAACCTTAGTAGTGGCATTTTAGTAATAATTTTCATATGCAATTATGTTTGGCCAAATCACTGAATAGGATCTTGAATTTCTATCTTAAATAGTATTATATCAATATTGATCACCAATAATTTTCTAGGAATTTTTGGTTGTATATTTTAGGTACTTCATTTGGAAAATGGATTTATTATGGATTTAATCTTAAATAAAAAATGTATGGTAATTCAAGTGGGAAAATTAGGATTCTTGGTAAACAGTTATTTGTAACCTAGATGACCTCCAGATAAATTACTTGGACATGATGGACCATTGAATGTAGTAGCTCATGTACAAAGTGACCTAGGTCACCTAATTAACTAAATTAATTTATGGTCCTACATACTTAGAAAAATGATGAAATTCTGAATGTTTGATATTCTGTAAATGACAAACCCATAATAAATAGTTAGGAGCCTTCGGCCCAAGGAATTGAGAGTCATCTCATTTGGGATAGAATTAGGTCATGGGTTGCGCTTAGCAAAAGTGACATGTAGCATTAGGACCCACAGGGAAATGATAGATGGTTAGACTGAGAGATGTATTTGGAAGTTGAAACCCTAGTTAGTGTCATAAGTACGTCACTATATAGTAACAAGTGTTATAGTGCAAGTCACGGGAAAGTAATTAGAACGGAGACCGGCGGAAGACCGTCGCTCTCCCAATAATACCTTAAGTCATTAGGTTCTCTCAAGAGAAACATCGTGAGTTGGGTATTAATAATGGGTAAACACTAATAAAAGTAAGTGTCCTTGAGTAAGGGAGCTTTGTTCTTCTGCCCATCACAGTTTCTAGTGTCCCCGAGAGCCCTTCACTAGGTATGCCCTAGGCAGTCCAAGGACAAACCATAAGTTGCAATGCTTAATAAACATTAGACAAGAGTAGTCTAATAGGTTAAGGGAACGATATGATAATCTCACCCGTATAGGGTTGGAGGATACAATACGGATTTTTGTCCCGCGAGTTGGAGGCTCGGATGGTTGGATACATGACAGGTTTTTGTCCTATGAGCTGGAGGCTCAGATGTTTTGATACAGGACGGGTTTGGTCCTGCGAGCTGGAGGATTGGGTTAGAAATATATTGTACATGCATAAAACATATTAGTGGCGGGTCATGCGGTACTAGACCAATTGTCACACTGATGGTAGTATGGTGACTCAGGAGTGTATGAGGATTTGAGGGGCCAGTAGATTGTTTATACTGCGGTCTGAAGGACAATCCCCCAAAACGCACACCCGACCTAAAAGTCTTGTGGATTTGCTAGCAGTTTAGTACATGGTGACTCTGGTGTGTTCTTCAGAGGCGTATGGAAGGTCTAGGACTGGTAGTGTGTATACCCGCATAAGAGTGGAGACGTCCGCTCCACTGCTGCCATAGACAAAATAGTAGTACTTGAGAGTTAAACGAACTCCAAAAAGCGGGAACTAAAGGTCTGTGATCACAAAGTCGTGTGAGTGAGTTGCACTTGTATGATTCATAACTCGCATACCATACCATATATACATACTTATTGCATACGCACCATAGATCCTTATCATATAAATTAGTATGAGCTCTTTTGTATGATAAGTTATATTTGTAAAACCCTAACTTATAAGTTTGTATGTGCATTCATATAAGTTAAGGTACTTCTGTGATGATAGCTTAGTAGTAGTTAATTTACATTTGTCACGGTATTTCTTTTCAGTACAGTTTTTATATACTCTACTTCTTCCTTATAGAATTGTTAGTGTAGGGATATAATTGTTAATCTATACCATGATAAAATAAATTCACTATCACCCGCTTTCCTTTTCATACCCCTTATTATTCTCTGCTTCGTCCTCCCATTCAGTATCAAGGAGTTGTGGGGGTGTGCCGAGGACAAAATGGCTTAGTCTTTATTACTAACGTCGGTTGTGACCGTAGGAGCTCGCGGAGCTGGAGCTCCAGCATGACCAACAGGACGAGGTGATATGACATGAGGAGCTGATACCTCCTATTACTACTATTGCAGCTCGCCGCCAGGTGAGGATGAGTGTACTTGTGAAAGAGTTTGCTTCCGCATAGATTTGTTTTGTGTGAGAGAGATTTGATTTGCTATGTACATGACATAAGACCTTCTCTCATTTCCATACTCATTGTGGACTACTGTACTTTTCATTACATATATGATGATATGATGTTGTGACTCTGTGTACATGCTAGTTTACTTACTACTTGCATGCTTCTATTCTTGATTGGCAGAAAGGTTGAATGATCATACTAGTCGGCATTATCAGCGCCTTACGGTGTCGACTAGCCCGTGTGTGCTAAGTGTTACCGTAAGGCGGCAGTTTCAGGCATAATATCGTGTACCCTCCTCTGTGTGTGTGTGGGGGGGAGGGTCTTACAACAAGACTGGAATAAATCATAAAGAAAATGATTAGTACTCCAATCAATTCATTCAGGAGGCTTCATTTCCATCTCCATTCTCAGGACGCATGATCAGTTCCATCTCCATTCTCATGAGGCATGTTCTGTTCCATCTTCTTTCTAAGGAGGCATGTTCAGTTCCATTTTAGCTTTTAGGAAACTTCTTTGGGTTTCACACATTATTAAGATCTGATAACAATTCAGTTGCGCCCTTTTAATTATGGCTTAATCGGATCGGGGGTCTTATTAGGAGTTATATTTTTTTTTATTTGTCGAGAATAATTAGAAACTCATTTGCTAGTACTCTCATCTTCCGAGTTGCCCAAATTACCCGAAAATCTTTTTAAAAGGAAAATGTGGCGCTCTGCGGTTTCACAAAACCTTGGAACACTCAAAGCCTAAGCACTTTCCTCCATTACTCTCGTCAATAAAAAGATTGAATTTATTATTCAATTTATAAAAGTGGTCACGCGCTCAAATTTCATTTTCCAGAAAATCGAGTGTATCAATTTCCGAGCGCGACCGTAGGCTCCAAGAATTCAAAAAAGCTTCAATACTTATCCCAATGTTTTCAAATTTCAACCTTTAAGAGGTCCTAAAATGAGCGTAGTAATTTTTTTAAAAATTTTCCAAGCAATTTTGGGCCTCTAAATTGGACAAATAAAATTTATTTAGGCTTTTAAAAATATTAAAACTGCCCCAAAAATTCTCAAATTTTTTGTGGAGGATGCCCTCACTGTGGGGAATAATTTTTATGTTCAACACTTTTTCCTTATGAGCTTAGATTTTCTTTTCTCAAAAATATACAAAATTCTGTTTCAAATTTGTTCTACATATAGCGAGATCAAACCAAATCCTATAGACAGGAACGCAATGGATGGATGAATAGCCAAACCTTTCCCCTTAGCGGATGGGACATAAATCCGCTGTGGGGGCCGGGGGGGGGGGGGGGGGGGGGGTGGGGGGTGGGCTGATGTTGAGGTAATGGAGATAATCCATGTAACCTCTGCCGTTCAATCTCTTCACCGAGATCGAACGACGACTGCTCCTCCCCGGCGATGGAGAGGACGGTGGCCTCTACCACCGTCGGCCAGCCATTGCTAGATGCCGGTGCCGCCCCCAATTAAGTCGCCGGGGGCCAGCGACCTCCTGGGCGGTGGTCCAGCGGCATGCCGGCGCCGGCCACCATCGGAAATTCTAAAACTGAGAGCAGGGTGGCAGGTTGCTCTGCACATAGCGACACTGCATTACCCTACCACTCAGGCGAATGCCCGACCACGATACCACCCCTAGTTGATGCGTCGGGGGTCAGGATCTTCTCCGGTGGTAGACCGGCGGCTTGGCGCCACCAGCCGCTGGCACAATAGATCAAAAGATTTTTTTTCTCTATTTTCGGGTGCCGTCGGAGAGGCGATTTCCGGCGGCACCTTGGCCATCCACTACCGGGGAAGGTTATCCCCGGAGGTGTAGCACTTCCCCAGCGCTACCACAGGCACTAGACAAGGCTAACCATCTGCGGCCACCACTCGACCTGGAGCTTGGCTCGGGTGGTGCCGGTGGCGTTCCGGCCATCGGGAGGCGCATGCAGAACATTCAAAGGTGAGGAATGGAGAGGGGATAAGCTTCCACCTTGACTATGGGAGCATGGGAAGTCCCTAACCGAACCGCCATGGGAGGTTGCGGTGGAGCTCGGGTGGTGAAAGATTTTCCGACAAGTTGGAGCTCTGGGGATGGTGCTCTGGGCTCTGCTAGACTGGTGAGGAGGAGAGTAGGGGCAGTGCCTTTTATAGGCTTGGGGAGAGTGCCACCTCTCCCCTCTCAATATGGGATTAACTCGAGAGAGAGAAAGGTGTTCGTTCCCTCCACTTACTCTGGCCAGGTGACAACATCCTAGGTGTTAAAACCGAAATTTGGCTTATGTGGAGTTCGAACCCTTGGGGAAGGGGTGACCACACACTTACTTCTCCCTAGCAAGCTTGAATGACCAAAGACTTAGAACCAGAACTGATCCAAGGCTCTAGCATGGACGTCCCACCACACACCCGGAAGATCTTATAGTGCTTCCCCTCCTTAGAATGTGCTAAGCTAAGAGAACCTCAGAAAGCACGAGAAGATTAGAGAGTAAGAAAATTGGAATGCTTGAAAGCTTGCCTTCTGAGGTACCCCCTTTAGTCTATTTATAGTTTTTTGAAGTTGATCTGCCAACATCATATCTCCACTGTTTGGAATGGCTATATGCAGTCTTGGTAGGCCTGCAAACAGCATAACTCTGCCGTTCTGAAAGGATATGGGCATGCTAGCCGGGGCAAAACGGTAAAAATGCAACATGGATCACTTGGCGAGTGGTCGTCAAAACCCACCACTCGCTTGGGGGCAGCGAGTGCTCGATGGGACTAGCACTCACCGCCTTCTTCTGGCCCTGGGCAAGTGTTGGCCTAGCTTGCCCCACTCGCCTGTTGTTGCGGAGATCTAGGGTTAAGTGCGAGCTCACTTGCTCCACTCGCCCCACTTCCATCTCTAGCCGCCTGGGCGGGTCGGCGAGGCTGTCGAGATCTCGCCTCCGTTCCGACTCGTCTATGACTTGGACTACCTAGTTTGGCTGGAATGGCTCCTATCCATCCCACTTGCCTCACTCAATGACTTAGGCAGAAGATGTTGACAGAACTCACCTCACTTAACACAAAAGGCAAAAAGCGTCAAGTGAACTCACCTCACTCAATGCCAACGATCGAATGCGTCGAGTGAACTCGCCGCAGCCAATGCCAAAGTGGGAAGGAGTCAAGTGAACTCGCCCCACTCAATGCCAAAGGCGGAAGGCTTCAAATGAAGTCGCCTCACTCAACGCCAACGACGCGTGCCGTCTCGGTGAACACTGGGGGGGGGGGGGGGGGCTCGCTTCTTGAGTGACTTATCTCCTGAAGATCTCGCAAAGCACTGATCCTAGAGGGGAACCCGTTCATCAAATACATGGTTGTACACAATCCCCGCTTTTTGAGAGCTTCCGCGAAGGTCGGAAAGAAACATCCAACCCCAGGTATTTGATGAGTGCTGCGGGAGAGGGAGGGATTCTTTTGGTGTGATCCAAAAGCTACTATAATTATACGCCCCCTACCTGTGTAACCCTTGCCATTCCCCTTACTCTGATTTTACCCAGATGCCTCTCTCCAAGGAGCTCCAAAAGAGGCTTAATCGGGCCCGAGAGATCAATGCTGCTCGCGCTGCCGAGCTGATCTCTATGTCACCCAGTGCTTTATCACGTGAGTCGCCAAGACACCAGCCCGCCAAGAAGGCCGAATCTGCCCCAAACGTTGCCGAGATGGTCTACCGTGCTCTGAACTCAACCCCATATCCTGGTCTCGCTTCTTCCTCTAAGCCAGCTGCCAAACCAAAAAGGAAAGAGATCATCGACCTTCCTGCATATCCAAATACTCATCAGAATGGTACCGAAACTTCTATGCAGCAAGTAGACTCTCCTCATGGCGACTCATGCCCCAATCATCTCCTGAAGGCCGCGCAAGAAACCCCTCACCTCCCTTTGGTTCCACTGTGCTAGGCTCGCTACTGCTGAAGTCGTTAGTTCGTGAGCTGCCTCGAGTTCCTATCCCCAATCCTATACTCGCAGGGGGAGGCACTGGGGACATCCCCATCCCAAAATTCAATCTGATCTCCCCAAACTCTCAAGTTATGGGTCGCGGAAAGTCCCTTCAGCCTCCGCTCGCTCGCCCCTTTTAGGGCTAGCAAAGTTGTTCCCGGTAGCTCTACCTTGGCTGGACAATCTCGCGAAGTTAGTCTATAGCATTCATCATTTCTGCAAATCTCAGTTCCTCATCTAATTTTGTTGTTCTCGCAGGCCTTCTTGATCACTCTGAAATCGAAGAATCCTTCGAGCCAGCTTGCCACACGCCACCTCCTTCGCCTAATGCGATAGAGGATTTCCTAGATGCCTCGCTGGACCCTGTCGAGCTGAGGAGGTGAACTATTGGGATTCTATGGAAATATGGGCTCGCGCTGTGAGATATACAGGAGGAGAGAGCTATTGATGGTGAGCGGCTGTGCTTGATGGAGCAGGACTACGTGCTGTTGGCAGATGAGGTCCGACGTGGTTCGCCAAGCGGGATGATTTCCCCAGGACCCCTCATGGACCTGATTCAGGAAAACCTGTGCATCATCCACCAAGATCTTGAGTAGGTCCGTGAGTTTAACAATCCTTGCTGACCTCTGGGGATGGGAGCACGAGGCCGGGCGAGATGGAAATGGCTCCCTAGTTGAGCATACCAGCACTCGCCTCCCCCCAGACCCCTAGCTCGCAAATGTTGAGATAATTTTTCTTATGCAGCATTCTACGAACTTTTAATATGACTATAATAACTCAAACTATTTTTTAGTTCTAACTTTCAATGTTTGTTATTTGAGAACTGCGTTATGATATGGACTCAGCTCGTATTAGGGTAGAACAGGTCGCATAGGTTTGGCGTGTCGGGGATAGCGAGCCGGACTGACCGGTCGGCTCGACAATTAATTTGTTTTATATAAATAGGCCCTCTCACCTAGTTCCCAGACCATCGCCTTTATTGCAGATTCATATCCCCTCCTTGTTCCTCTTCTTTCCACTCCTACTTGCGCTGAGACCTTAAAAGGATGGGCAAGACAAGACCTGATGCAGACGGAAGGTCCAAGTGCGTGAGGCAATTCTCACTTTCTATGAGGGCAATACTACCGAGCTGGAGTATGTGGACGTTGACTTCAACCACATTTCCGCTATCTTCATTGCATGCCTGCCCGGTAGGGGCGAGGCAATTAATACTTTCTTCGCCGATGAGCTCGCATTCCCCATCTCATACTTTGAGGTGGGATTGTTCCTTCCCCTATGGTTGGAAATCCACTAGATTCTGAAGTATTATGGGGCAGTTCCCGCGTAGTTGAATTCGAACGCGATTGGCATGATGGTGGCATTCTCCTGCTTCCTCCGGTGAGAGCGGGTAGTGTTCAACCTCACTATCTTCTGAAAATAGTTTACATTTCGTGCCACCAATGATGTGGTTGCTTTCCTTGTAGGCTCGCATCTCAAAGTTTGTGTGACAGCCAAAAAGAACCATAATTGGTTCTCAAAATTTGTCTTCATCAAAGTGGATCTCGGCAACATTCCCTTCTCGCCTCAGCAAAAGAGCGAGGAGGTATTGTTGAAACCGAAAACTCAATCTCTGTGGAGTTCAACCTTGGGGAAGGGGTGATCGCACACCTAGTTCTCTCTTGTGAGCCAAACGAACAAGGAAAAAGAACTGGGAACAAACCCAAGGGCTTGGCGTGGAGGTCCCACCACATACCCAAAAGATCTTAGAGCGCTTCTCCTCTTTAGCCAAATGACGAGATGGGGGTATCTCAAAAAGCGCAAGAAGACCGGGGCACCAGTAAGCATGCCCTCTGAGATGCCCCGTTGAGTCTATTTATAGATTTCTGAAAACGGCCTGCAAATTGCCAACATCCGCTGTCCCAAACAACTATGTGCAGCCCAACTAGGTCTGCCAACTCCGTAACTCTGCTGTTCCAATAGGCTATAGGTAGATCAACAACGGCAGAATGGTAAAAACACATCACAAGAGACTGGACGAGTGGCCTTCTAAAATCTCCAATCGCTGGGGTTGTCGAGTGCTCGATGGAGCTGGCACTCGCCGGCACTTCCCGGTACTGGGTGAGTCCGGGCCCGGCGTGCCCCACTCGCTCGCTGTTCGCCTAGCTCCTGGGGCGAGTGCGAGCCGACCTGCTCCTCTCACCCATTACGCGATCCACACCACTAGGGCGAGCTGAAGGGGCTTCCAGGGATCTCGCATCCCTTCGGCTCGCCTAAGACCTGAACTGCTGGATTTCGGCCGATCTGGCTCCTGTCGACCACAACTTGCCGGGTATGGGGTTGTACATAATCCCCGCTCTTTGCGAGGTTGGTCCAAGCTCGGAAAGCATCATCCAAACCCGCAATATGTGGCTTGTGCGACCGAAGCCAGAGAATCTTTGGTGGGCTCCACCAACGACTATAAATGTATGTCCGCGTACCTGGGTGGTCTCCTCCATTCCTTTTACTTGAGTCTTGTTGAGATGCCTCTGTCCAAAGAGCTCCAAGAGAAGCTTAGCCGCGCCCGTGAGCTCAATGCCACCCGCGCTGCCGCGCTAGGCGGCATATCTCTCAACACTTCTCTACGCGAGCCGACGAAATCCAATCCTACCAAGAAGGCTAAATCCGTTCCAAAAGACGCCGAATCCATCTACCGTGATGTGGAATCCACTTTGACTCCTGGGCTCGCTTCCTCTAAACCGGTAGCCGACCCAAAGGGGATTATGGTCGTCGACATTCCAGCCAACCCCGAGAACCATCAGACTAATGCCAAGACCTCCACGCCGCGATTCCATACCCCACAAGATGACCAGTGGCCTTAGACTTCCCCTGATGCTCGCCTATAGAGTAAATCACCTCCCTTTGGGACCATGGGGCTAGACCAGCCGAAGTTCAGGTCGCCAGCTCGCACTCCCTCTCAGTTGCCCGCACCTACTCCTGCACTCGCGGGGGGAAGGGTCGGGGACATCTCGGTTCCCAACTTCAACCTCATCTCCCCAGGAACCCATCCTCCGGGTTGTGTTAAGAACTTAGCCTTGCCTCCTTCGCACACCACCAAGGACTGCCTAGCTCATCCGTAAGTTCCAATTTTGCTAGAACATTTTGCCGGGGCATCTTTATCGTGCTCGCACCCTCTTTCTATCGGAGTTGATTGTTTTTGCAGGGCTTCCTGCTTCGTCTGAAGTCGATGAATCTTCTGAACAAGCTCGCCACTCGCCACCCCCTGACCCCGGGATGGAAAGCTTCTTGGATGACTCGCTAGATCCTGCCGAGCTAAGGCACCGAGTAATAGTAGTGCTTAAGAAGAAGGACACTGCCTTGCACCAACTTCGAGCGAAAAATGCATATTGCAAGTAGAGACTGCAGGCGGTGGAGCAGGACTTTGTGCTGCTCGCGGATAAGGTGGAA
Organism: Platanthera guangdongensis; assembly: GCA_039583875.1. NCBI lineage: Eukaryota > Viridiplantae > Streptophyta > Magnoliopsida > Asparagales > Orchidaceae > Platanthera > Platanthera guangdongensis. Next base: position 190,530,573 of record CM077153.1, read on the forward strand.
CACGACCTGGTGAGCGAGATGATGACCCCCACCTCGGTTATGGAGAGACTTGATGGAAACCTGCAGACCTTCGGTCAGGACCTGGTCCTGGTTTGCGAGTTCCTCAACCCATACCGACCTCCGGGGATGGGGCGCGAGGCCGGAGTAGATGGAAATGGCACCTTACCTGAGCCTACCGGCCCTCTCCCCCAGCGCCCCAACTCGCGCGGGCTGACCGAACTTCTTCTACTTGCTAAGAACTTCTTTATTTTTGGGCCTGTGAAAGTCCCTGTCTGTAATAACTTAAATAATTTTTTAGAATTCAATATGCTATTAGAAATAATATGCAGTGCCATCTAGGTTTAGCTCGCACTAGGATGGGCCAGGTCACCAGGTTGGCGAGCTGGCGTCGGCAAGCTGGTGCTGTGTGCTGGACAGGCCAGTCAGCTCGACCATAAATTCTGTTTTCTATAAATTGGGCCCCTCACCAACCCCCTAGCCCATCGACTTTTCTGCATTTATTTCCCCTCTGTATATCTTCTCTCTACTTGCTCTCGCACCCCAAGCCTTTATGCGAGCATGGGCAAAACATCACCTGATGCCGACAAGTGATCCAAATACGCCCGTCAGTTTGCCACTACTATTTCTTCCATGGAAACAACATGGAGCGCGAGCTCGCCACCTTCAAAATAGAGTACCTGCCCCGCGACTATGAGGCCCGCCAGCCCGCCGAGGGAGAAGCCTTCAATACCTTTTACCGGGACGAGCTCTCCTTCCCCATCTCGCACTTCGAGGTGGGGTTACGCTTGCCCCTCTGGCCTGAAATCTACCAGATCTTCAAATACTTCAGCGCAGTGCCCATGCAATTGAACCTGAATGCGATATCTATGATGGTCACGTTCGCCTGTCACCTCCATCATGAGCGGATTGAATTCAACCTCGCCATCTGCCTCATGCTCTTCACTTATCACGCGACCAATGATGGGGTTTCCTACCTTATGGGCTCGCACATCAAGGTTTGCGAGACCGCGAACAAAAATTACAACTGGGTATCCAAGATCATCTTCATCAAGGGCGACCGGGTCAATATACCTTTCTCCCCTCAGCAGAAAAGCGAGAAGATATATCGCCTGCCAACGCTATCCGGCGATGACGCCGAGCTGCACAAGTTCTTCCTGGGGAAGGATGAAAGAAGGTGCCCTCGACTCGCTCCTCCCTGTTCCACCTGGTGAAGGTATACTTTTCCCTTTTCTCCTCATGGGCTCCGCTACGATTGTCATTTCTAATCCCAAGCCTATTTCTTTTAGGGGAGCGATCAATTCCCAAGCACCTGCCTTATGCGGGCTCGGGTCGCCACCCAGATCCGTTCGAGCGCGCGCGGGCAGCCGCGACGACATGTCGAGGCGAGCTGCGGTCAGGCGAACCCTCCTCCAGCTGGAAACAGCCTAGACTCAAAGGGTCTAGCTCGCCCCGCCGCTCCCCTCCATGAAAGAAGGAGGCGACGGTGGTCTCCCGGGGGGAACTACTACAACAACAACAAGTTTGGGGAAGAACACAACAACAAAACCAAATCTACATAAGCTCGCCGGAGACCACACCCGAAGTGTCACCAAAGAGCTCGCTGAAGGGCTCGTTAGAAAAGGATTTGGAGGGTGGCGAGCATTCTGCTCCCCATGTTGCAGCGGAGGCCATGGCTCGTGAGCGGGACCGCCAAAGAGCCACCCCCTCTTCGGCTTTGGGGTAAAGTCAAAAGACCCGGCCGACGATCCTATGGTGCAATGGGATGAGTAGACCCACCGGGTATACATCTCCTCCCTCCATCCCTCCTGGTTAGGGGGTCAGCCCGCCTCTGTACATGCCTATGCGCTGGGCTTCGACCTGTATGAGTGCGAGGATGCTGAGGCCTATATGAGCCTGACTCTTCGGCAGATCGACCGGGAGGGTCTGCAAGCCCAGATGCAAGCCCTGGATCTGCATCACATGGTTGTCCGCTGCGGCTTTAGCCTCAACCGCCAGCTGCTGAAGGCCGAGCAGGAGCGAGACCACGCCAAGGATAATGCAGCCGACCTGGCGAGTCAACTACAAGTCGCCGAGAGTCTGCTCGCGAAAGCTGCCGGCGGGATGGTAAGTGGCAGCCATCCCCTTCCTTTTTCCTTTCAGATTTTTGTATGCATATCAATCTTATCTTGCCATTTTTACAAGATGCCGAAGTTGCGAGCGAGCTGCGAGCTCGCATCATCGAGCTAGAGGCTCATGATACAGAGCTGGAGAAGGAGAATGCGAAGCTGTGGGAGGAAAATAAGGGACTCTAGGGCGAGCTGATCTGACAAATGGACATCTCCTTCCCCCAGTCCGGTGGCACGCCGGGCATTCCTCCCAAGTGGCTAAAGGTCTTCAGTGAGGCCGAGGTTGCCGAGAGGCTGCGGGTCAACACCCTAAGCACCGCCGATTATACCCTACATATGGTGAAATACATGGAGGTGTTGGTGGAGGGATGTGGCGAGATCACAACGAGGGAGCTTGCACCAAACTTGTTCCCTCCGTCCACTCCTCCCAAGGGGAAGGAGGAAAGCTTCAAGTCTCTCTTCAAGGATGTTAAGGGCTACAAGAACGGCCACTCAACCGGAGGCGAGGAGGGCGAGGACCATCCATCATGAGGGGAGAGCGAGAGCTGACACGCACCCCTGTCTTATTTTCATTTTCGTTGCTGTACTTTTCTCCCCCTTTTTGTAACCTCGCCGAGGCGAGCTCCCTATATGCAAAGTAACTTGTTAATGAAAAGGATGACTTAGCTCTCACTTTGCCTATCTATCTTTTTTTTTTGAATTTCCCTACTGCAATGCACTCGCCTGCGGGCTATCCTCCTTCATAGAGCGACTTCACCTGGATGGAGAGAGCCACTAGAATGCGTTTGAGCTAGGATTAGTGCCCATGGAGAGGCCTTGAGAGCTCTCCACCCCCAGACAATTAAGGGCGGATTACTCTCTGCACTAAGTTCGCGACTACCCAACTCGCCAGCATCAAACTGATGTTGATAGAAATTCACAAGTAAAATCTTAGGAGGGTAGAAATATATCGTCGAGGACCACCACCCCTTTGCCTTCCTTAGTAGGTGCCGAGACCTCAACTCTCCACCCCTTTTACCCTGCCGTTTGATTTTTAACCCACGATAGTTGGGCTGGATCATTTGCCGAGCTGAACGCGCAAACACCCAGCTCACTTGTGGCGACTCTTCTTCTTTGAGACTTGGCAAAAAGCCAAGAATCTTCCAAGTATAATTTTGGCGGGCTGGAGTGTAACTGTTGATAGTAGTCTCGGCTCGCCAACTGCTAAGGCTTCAACTCCCCCCTTCCAGCTCGCCGACCTGCCCGGCTCAACTCCTTGTTATCCCTAAAATCTTTACCTCTAGTTCAAATGTCTGGGTCCCAGCTTTTAGATACTGCCTTGTCTACTGAGAACCCCCAACCCTGCCAACTAGGTAGAAGCCTGGCAGTGAGAGCATCTCGAGATTTAATCCCAGGACAAGAAGACTTACTATACATCAACATCTGTGCTCTACCACCGACCCAATCAGCCTGATTAGAGCCTAATGGTGGGTGTTGAGCATCCACAGGACTTAGCCCTGCAGGGTCATAATGATGTCACTCGAGGATCCCGGCCCTGCCAGCTAGGTGGTGGCCTGAATGCGGGAGCGTCTCAGGACCTAACCCCAGAGTGAGAAGACTTGCTATCCATCAAACTCTGGGTGCTACCACTAGCCCAATCAGCTAGGTGAAAGCCTGACGACGGGTGTTGAGCATCCATCGGACTCAGCCTTCTAGGGTCATAATGACGTCACTTGAGGATCCCGACACTACCAGCTAGGTGGGAGCCTGACTGCGGGAGCGTCTCGGTACCTAACCACAGAGTGAGAAGACTTGCTATCCATCAACCTCCAGCCCAACCAGCTAGGTGAAAGCCCGACGACTGGTGTTGAGCATCCACCTGACTCAGAACTCTGGGGTCATAATGACGTCACTTGAGGATCTCGGCCCTGCTAGCTAGGTGGGAGCCTGACAGCGGGAGTGTCTCGTGAGCTAACCCTGGAGCAAGAAGACTTGCTTATCCGTCAACCTTCGAGCGCTACCACCGACCCAATTAGCTAGGTGAAAGCCTGACGGCGGGTGTTGAGCCTCCACCAGACTCAGCCCTCCATAGTCATAATAATGTCACTCAAGGATCCCGGCCCTGCCAGCTAGGTGGAAGCCTGACAGAGTAAGCATCTCGGGACCTAACCATAGAGCGAGAAGACTTGCTATCCATCAACCTCCTGGCACTACTACCGGCCCAATCAGCTAGTTGAAATCCTGATGGAGCGTGTTGAGCATCCACCGGACTCAGCCCTCTAGGGTCATAATGATGTCACTCAAGGATCCCGGGGCTACCAGCTAGGTGGGAGCCTGGTAGTGCGGAGCGTCTCGGGACCTAACCCCAGAGCGAGAAGACTTGCTATCCACCAACCTCCGGGTGCTACCACCGGCCCAATCAGCTAGGTTAAAGCCTGACGATAGGTATTGGGCATCCACCGGACTCATCCCTCCAGGATCATAATGACGTCACTCGAGGATCCCATCTATGCTAGCTAGATGGATGCCTGATAGCAGGAGCCTCTCAGGACCTAACCCCAGGGCGAGAATACTTGCTATCACTGACCCCTGCCCTGCTAGCTTGGCGAGAGCCTGGCAGTGGGGGCATTTCAGGACTTAGCTTTACAAAGACAACTTACCACAAACTTGATCTGTAAAAGAGTTGAAGCATCAAAGGAATTTCTTATTCATTGAAAGAAGGGATGTACACATTTTCACGTATAGAAATGCTTCAAGTCATCACCACTCTGGGTGCGACTTAGGGTATTTCCCTCCACATTTCGGAGACGATACCCCCCGAACCTCAGAGCTTCCTGGATGATGTATAGGACCCTCCTAGTTTGGGTTGAGTTGCCCCACTGCCACTGATCTTCCTACCGCATCCACCTTCTTCAGGACTATGTCCCATTCCACGAACTTTTTGACCCTGACATGTTTGTCAAAGTACTTAGCCATTCTTCATTTTACCTCTTCCCACCAGATGACGGAGAATCCCGCAGTTCCTCTACCAAGTCAAGGGAGAGCCGCATAGCTTCTCCTCATTTTCAGCTTGCCATTCTTCCTTGGATTACCTCTACCTCGACCACCCGAGGCGTCCAGACTTCGAACTCTATTGGAAGCATGATCTCGCATCCATGAGAGAGCTTGAAGGGGGTCTCCCTCGTGGCCATGTTTGGGAGTAGTTCTCCGGGCCTAGAGAACTGAAGGTAGTTGCTCCACCCAGCTACCTTTCAAATTCTCCACCTTTTTCTTGAGGAGTTTGACGATGATTTTTTTCTCCACCTCCACCTGCCCGTTGCTCCTGGATGGTGGAACGAAGCAAACCTGAGGTCAATCCCAACTTGTCCGTAAAAGCTGCTGAACTCGGCCCTGGCGAATTAAGGCCCATTGTTCGTGATGATGGCCTATAACAATTCGTGCCGGCAGATGATCTCCGCCCCAAACAAAGTTTCCTAATCACGTGGGAGGTCACCATGGCCAGTGCCTTCACTTCCTACCACTTATAAAAGTAGTCGATCATCACCAATAGGAACCTCCTCTGCCCGCTGGCCTGGGGGAAAGGTCCTACCAAATCCATTCCCAAAATGGCGAAATGCCATGGGCCGTGATACTCCTGAGCCGCTGAGCTGGTTGAAGTTAGAGGGGGGCGAACAACTTGCACTTGTGGCATTTCCTGGTGAAATCCGTAGTGTCCCTACTTAGGGTTGTCTAGAAGTGTTGGGAACTATGTCCACACTAACCCAGATTTGATGAAGTCACCCTGGAACTAAGATGAATTAGGTTGTATTTGATGCTTTGTTTGAGTTATGCGTTTGCAGGACTCCAATGGGAAGTGTAGACCAATGTCAGTCTACAATGGGTCACCAAACACAGGACCATACAGTGTAATCCCTCATTGTGTATTCCAAAGTGTTGACTCATGTGTAGCCTCTCTATTGGGATACACTTCATATTCAAGCTATAGGACTGAGTAAAGACTTAGTGCTGATTCCCTTCTAGTAGAATAAAAAAATTGCTGACAGAAATTTTTCTAAGTGTTTCTCTCGAGTAGGTCTTTAACTACTCGAGTAGATTACTTGAGATATACTCGAGTGAAACTTATGCATACTCGAGTAAGAAAATTCCTCCTCTCGTGAAGTTAAGTAAAACACTCGAGTAGTTCACTGACATACTCGAGTAGTTTACTTAAACTACTCGAGTAGATCACTCTTCCTACTCGAGTTGCCCAGAATTTAGTTTCCAAATTTTTTCTAAGTCATTTACTCGAGTAGGTACTTTATATACTCGAGTAAGTCTCGACACTGTGTCGTGTAACTCTCTTCTCTGTGTCGAGTAGTTGAAGAAATACTCAAGTAAGTCCTTCACATACTCGAGATAATTTCTTTCCTCTCGAGTAGTTCAATCTAACTACTCGAGTAGCTGTCTTTTACCCGTGTGCAGAATATTTCTAAGTGTTTGTCTCGAGTAGTTTTTCTAACCACTCGAGTAGTTCAATTCTGCCTACTCGAGTAGTATAACTTGTACTTGAAGTAGCTCAACTCCTTCCCGAGAAACTTTTCTGTGTACTCGAGTAGATCTTCTAAAGTACTCGAGTAGTTGATTATATGCACTCGAGTAGTTGTCTTTTACATACTCGAGTAGTCATGAATTATATACCCGAGTAATATTTCTTTGCTTACTCGAGTTGTCCTTGACCAACTCGAGTAGTTTTATACCTACTCGTGTATATGACCCCATTTTCTCTGAAATTTCTTCTAAGTCCAGATTTGACAGATTTTCAAATTCCGTGAAATGATTGGTCCACGTGTACGTCATTAAAACCAATTATGATCCGTTATTAGTATAAAAGGTCTTGTATAATCGACAAACCCTAACAAGAAAAACAGATCTTTCAAGAAGAAAATTATTCTAAGTTTTGCAGCCGCCGCTTTCCAAAAGAATCGTTGTTTCCTCTCTCTCTCTTCACGGAACGAAAGCCGCTGCCGCCGATGTTCTTCTCCGGCAAGGGTTTCGATCTTCAGAGGAAATAAACTGAAGAAGCTCTCCAGATCGAGATCAATTTTCACATACTCATCATCTGTCCGATCGTGGAAGTAAGGAGTTCAGATCTACTGTTGCCGATAATCTTTCTTCAATTTTTCTGATAAAGCCGCACGCCAAGAAGAAGATTCCTGTTTCTGTTTTATTTTCAGATCTGAACCAGACAATTTCACTGTTTGTATTTTTTCAGTACTTGTATTTCATTTCTGTAGGAGAATCTTTCTCCGAGTGTAGGAGTTTTTCCACTCCGAGTTTGTAGGAAGGTGTTTCTTCCGAGTTGTAGATCCAGTTTGATTGGATTGAGATTGTAGGAACTTGGTTCCGAGGGTAGGATTGATTTTCAATCCGAGATAATGGAGTAGCCGAGTCTAGTTCATTGCTAGATCGGTGAGTGAAAGTGGATGTGCCCAAGATCAGGGAACCACTATAAATCTTGTCGCGTCTGTGATATTTTAGTAGATAGATCTGTGCTGTGTTCTGAGATTTTTTATTCCGTAAAAAGACACACAACTCACCTATTCACCCCCCTCTAAGTGATTTAGGTTGATAACTATTATCTTTCAATTGGTATCAGAGGGAGGTTGATCGTTAAAAGGTTAACACCTTGATCAGTTCCTACAATAGTTGTTATTTGAGATCTAGCTATCATGGACAAGGCAAAGGATTTTGCCAAGCTTCCCCTATGCAACAAGAACAACTTTCCCATGTGGAAAGAAAGGATCAAATTCTTTATGGAAGTTGTGGATCCGAGGATCTTCATGATAGTTGAAGAAGGTCCTTACATCCCTATGACTGTCTCCACTATAGATCCTACCAAGAAGGTTCCAAAGAAGCTGATGGATCTAGACAAGGATGAGATTGCACTTGTCTCACTCGATAAGAAAGCTAAAAACATTATAGCAAGTGCAGTTGATGACTCAATGTTGTAGAACTTAATCCTCTGCCAATCTGCAAAGGAGATGTGGCAGTCCTTGGTTACCTTAATAGAAGGAACAGAAGAAGTGAGGGATGATCAGAGATCCCCCTCAATCAGAAGTACGAAGCCTTCCGACAGGGAAGCAAGGAGACCATTGCTGATACATTTGAGAACTTTTTCAAGATAGTGAATGACCTAAGAGTCTATGACAGAGTATTCACTAATGGAGAACTGAATGACAAGTTCCTGAGATCCCTGACCAAAGAATGGGACAACAAGCTCTGTGCCATCAGGGAGTTTGGGAAGCTGGCTGAGACAGACCCACAAAATCTCTTCGGGAAGCTTATGTCATATGAGCTTCAAATCAACACCAGGAAAGCTGAAGAAGAGAAGAGCAGGTTTGCTCTCAAAGAAAAGTCTGTTGCTCTAAAAGCAGACACCTCCAGAAAGACAAAGGCTGCCTCCCCTGCTCCAGCTCCAGAGATTAGTGAAGAAGAAGAAACTTCTGAGCCTAGTACCTCAGGCTCTGAGCTATCAGAAGGAGAGTTCTCACTTCTCTCAAGACAGTTCAAGAAGTTCTTGAATAAGAAAAAGGAATGGAAAGGCAAGGATGCCTCCTATAGAAGATCACAACATGATGGTGATCGGCAAAGAAAAGGCTCAAGTAGCCACGACAGGTATTCCTCCAAACAGAACAAATATGTTTCGACTGACATTATTTGCTATTGCTGTAACAAGCCAGGTCACGTCATCGCCGACTGCCCTCACAAGAAGAAGGTGGGTGGTAGAAGAGAAGAAAATAAATCCTTATATAACAAGAAGAGGAAAGTGAAGAGCCTGATGGCCAAAAAGAGCAAGACTCTTAGTGACTCCGACACATCTGAGTCGAGTGAAGAAGAAGAAGCTTATTTTGGGCTTATGGCTCAAACAGATGATGATCAAGAACCCCAATTTACTGGGAAGGTAAACTCTCATACCCCTCTTTTAGATTCTAAAGTCTCTGAACATGATTGTGAGGATAGCTCCTCTGACGATGAGTCAGAACTAATGGCCCAGTACAAGGAGTTAATCATGGCTTACAAGATTTAATCTCCTCGAGTCGTGAAGACTCAGACTAAGGAGATTAAATCTCTAAAAGCCGAAGAGAGCATCTTGAGAGAGAAAGTCGCAAAGGCTGACTCACTTGAAGAAAACTTCAATAATGCTATTGAAGAATATAACAAGGCACTTGTGCACCTTGACCTTAAGGAGAAGATCATCAAAGAGTTGGAAACCCAACTTGCGGCTGAAAAGAAACTTGTTGAGAGTTTCTCGAAGCCCTAAACAGTTCTTTCATTCGTTGTTGAATTCTCAGCAAAGGCCAAGGGAGCTGGACTAGGCCATGAAGAAGCTCCTAGTAAATCCTCTTGGAGAAACAAGAACCAACAGAAGAATAAGGCCGCCAAAAAGGCCTTAGCCAAAGAGAAGGGAAAAGCCCCTCAAGATCAGACTACATTCAAGAAAGTCATCTTTCCATCAAATGAGTTTGATTTTGACTCATCCTACGAGCACTTTGCTAGGCCTACCTACGTAGAGCCAAAGTCCCGCTATCAAGGATGGACTCGACCCCGCAACTTTGGCGAAGGTTTCTTTAAGGAACCTTATGAAGAAGTTATTCTTCAGAGCTATGGCCCTTTAAATCATGGGCATAACTTCAAGAAGGCACCAAAGACAAAGCCTGTTGTAGAGAAGCCTATAAAGGAGAAGAAGCCATGTGATTGCCATCATCATGAGGCATCCTCCTCCAAGAATGCTGCCCATGCTAGACCACAATTCCAAAAGGTCAAGAAGGAGATCTTGAGGCAAAGGTACAACAGATTTGACTGTTGGTGTTGTGGCAAAGTTGGTCACTTTGCCATAGATTGCTGATTCAATTCCAGAAATGCTGCAACCCCTCATGTCAGCAATATGAGAAAGACCGCTCATAATGCTAACACTCCAGAAGTGCTGCAACCCCTCCAAAGTACCGCTCATAACCCGAGAACAAGGACCCAAACATGTTTGGGTTCCTAAGGCAAATTGATTATGATTGCAGGTATGTCCAAAGGCCAACAAAATGCCTATCTGGTATTTGGACAGCGGATGCTCTCGGCATATGACCGAGACTAGAAGCCTCATTGAGAACTTTACTCCAGTCGTGAACGGACCAAAGGTCATCTTTGGAGGTTCAGACTGTGGAATTACTAGAGGCTATGGTATGATTACTAACGGTAATGTATCCTTCTCGGATGTGGCTTATGTCGAAGGATTGGAACACAATCTCATTAGCATAAGCCAACTTTATGATAAAGGATACATAGTTGAATTCCAAGCTGATAAGTGCTTGATAAAATCCATTGACTATATGGAAACGATTCTACCCGGCACTCGAAGTGGGAATATTTTTTGTTTAAATTTCATTTGTATAGATTCCTCTACACCAGTGTGTCTTTTAGCAAAAGATAGTGCGTCTCTTGGTGACCAATGACACAAGAGACTAGCACATATTAATTACAAAACTATTAATAAATTATTTTCAATGAACTTAGTACGTGATGCCCCAAATGTCAAATGCGTCAAAGATAGACCTTGTCATGCATCCGTAAAAGGCAAGCAAACAAGGGCTACCTTTAAAAGCATTATTGGCAAAGACTCTAACAGATGTCTCCATCTATTGCACATGGACTTGTTTGGTCCACTGAAAATTAGAAGTTTGGGAGGTTAGGATTATACGTTGGTAATTGTTGATGATTACTCGCGCTTTGCGTGGGTGTTCTTTCTGAAACACAAGTCAGATACCTTCGACATCTTTTCTAATTTTGTCAGGCAAGTCCAGAATGAATAAAACCGCTCCATAGTCAAAATCAGAAGTGACAACAGAACAAAGTTCAAATTTGGGGCCATGACAGAATTTTGTGAAAGCTTAGGTATCTTTCATGAGTTTTCCTCTCCTCGTACTCCACAACAGAATGTAGTGGCTGAGAGAAGGAACAGAACACTCATAGAGGCCTGCAGGACTATGTTGAGTGATGCTTCACTTCCGGAGTACTTCTGGGCTGAAGCCGTCAACACTTCATGCCACGTGCAAAATCGAGCACTCATAAACAAAGACCACGATAAGACTCCTTACGAACTTCTGAAAGGCAGGAAACCAACAGTCTCATACTTTAGAATCTTTGGCTGTAAATGCTTCGTACTTAACAATGGTAAGTATCATATCACCAAGTTCAGCGAAAAGAGTTTTGAAGGTATTTTCGTAGGCTATAGTAGCCATAGTAAGGCATATATAATATTTAATAGAAAAACCCTGGTGGTAGAAGAATCAATACATGTTGTATTTGATGAGACGAGCTTGCTGCAAAGCAATCCATCTAGTGTGCTCATTGAAGATGCTGGTGAAAAGCTGAAAGAAACTAGCTTGGATGAACCGTCCGAAGACAAAGGCAAAAAGTTCATTAAGATCACCACTCCAACTCCTATTGGAGAGGCTGATGATCAAAATTAAGAAGTCATCCAAGATGAAGAAATCACTCCAGTGATTGAAGATAATCCCGATGCAAGAACTCTAGAGCTCAGACATTTGAAGGATCATCCCATGGACCAAATCATAGGAGATCCCCGGGACGATGTCAGAACTCGAAGAGGTACAACTAACGAGAATCTTTATTTAAGTTTTCTCTCACAGGTTGAACCAAAGAAGTTTGCGGAAGCAAACTCAGACACATCATGGATAATGGCAATGGAAGAAGAGCTAAATCAGTTCAAGCACTGCAATGTGTGGAAGCTTGTTCCAAGACCCAAAGGAAAGAACATCATTGGAACAAAATGGGTCTACAGGAACAAGATGGACGAAGACGGGACGATCATAAAGAATAAGGCCAGACTCATCGCTAAAGGCTATCGTCAAGAAGAAGGAATCGACTTCGACCAGACATATGCTCCAGTGGCAAGACTGGAGGCAATAAGGTTGTTCCTAGCATATGCTGCATTCAAAGGCTTCACCGTCTATCAGATGGACGTAAAGTCTGTCTTCCTAAATGGTAACATAAAGGAAGAAGTGTATGTGGAACAACCCCCAGGTCTCGTTGATCCTAACTTTCCTAATTACGTCTATTTACTACACAAGGCTCTATATGGTCTGAAACAAGCTCCTCGAGCTTGGTATGAGACGCTGTCTATCTTTCAACTTGAGAACAAGTTCATAAGGGGAAAGATAGACAAGACATTATTTCTTAGGGAAATTAAAGGCAAGATTTTGCTAGTGCAAATCTATGTCGACGACATTATTTTTGGCTCTACAGACGACAACCTCTGCAAAAAGTTCTCAAAACTTATGCAAGAGAAGTTCGAAATGAGCAGTATGGGCGAGCTGAAGTATTTCTTAGGGCTTCAGGTGAAACAATCTGAAGATGGAATTTTCATCTCGCAGACCAAGTTCACCAAAGTGCTAATTAAGAAATTTGGAATGGAGAACGCAACCTCTATGAGGACTCCAATGGGCTCAACTATGTCTCTGGACAAGGATGAAAAAGGGAAACCTTTTGATGAAACCAAGTACAGAAGCATAATTGGATCCTTGCTCTACCTTACTGCCAGTAGACCTGACATAATATTTTCAACATGTGTTTGTGCTACATTTCAGGTGAACTATAAGGAATCTCACTACGCTGCTGCAAAGCAGATTTTGAGATACCTTAAAGGTACACCAAATCTTAGATTATGGTACCCAAGAAGTAATGACAGCAAACTAATTGGTTTTTCAGATGCAGATTTTGCAGGTATCAAAGACGACAAGAAAAGCACTTCAGGGACTTGCCAATTCTTTGGAAGACGGCTTATCTCCTGGAGTAGCAAGAAGCAGAACTGTGTCGCAATCTCAACGACCGAGTCAGAGTACATCTCTGCAGGCAGTTGATGCTCACAGTTACTTTGGATAAAGAATCAGTTCGAAGACTACAACATGAAGTTCAAGGATATCCCTCTATTTTGCGATTCTTCCAGCGTAATTGCAATAGCCAACAATCCAGTCTCGCACAGCCGGACAAAGCATATCGAGCTAAGGTATCATTTCATCCGGGAACACGTAGAGCATGGGGACATAGATCTCCAATATGTCTCCACAGACAGGCAGGTTGCGGATATTTTCACAAAGCCGCTGGAAGAGACTAAGTTCTCATTCTTCAAAACTGAACTTGTGATGCTCAACAAGGAAGATTAGAGAAGTTTGGACTTCATGAAGCAAAGGAAATTAAAAGGTTAGTCAAAATCTGGTCTTTTCAAAGTTTTCTTCCTTCTCTGACCCAAGTAAAACCTGACCTACTCGAGTATTCAAAGTATCTACTCGAGTACTGAACAGACCTACTCGAGTACTCCTTCAACTTACTCGAGTAAGGAAATTAATGTACTCGTGTAGTACTGTTCATCTACTCGAGTGAGTCAACTCTTCTACTCGAGTCATTGCAGATTCTATAGACCTACTCGAGTGGTATCGAAGCCTACTCGAGTAACTCCCTATATACTCGAGTACCTCTTTTACCTCTCGTGTATATGCCTCTTGGCGTTCAAATTTTCCCGTGCTGCCTTTCCTTCAAATTATTTTCTTCCCGATGATTAGACTTAAACCTAGGGTTTTATAAATTCGGAATTCCAAAAATCATTCTACATGAAATCACTTCCATTCACTCGAGTACCCGTCCGCCGCTTCATCTTCATTCAAGCAATTGCAGAGCCGCGACTCTTCCTCTTCCCCGCGACAGAATTTCCTCCCAATTTCTAGATCATGGCCGTCGACTCCAAGATTGGTGTAGGATCAGAACTCGTTACCGCCGGGATCGCCGAGCTTTCAGACGACTTTCACAACTTGATCATTCTTTTAGATACCGCAGGGCTCTCCTTCATCCTGCAAGAAACCTGCCGGATTCTCTTCCCAGAAGTAGCCGAATTCTTTTCAAATCTGAAGGTCAAGAGAAATGGACTAGTCCTGAAATCACAAGTAAAAGGTTTGAAAATTAAACTCAATAAGACCTCTGTCTCTCAGCTTCTCTGATTGCCGCTAGTAGACGAAGAAGATGACTTAGATGATGAAGACTCTGATAGAAGAACCCTTTTCTGTGGCATTTCGGCTGATGCTCAGTACATCAAAAGGTCAGACATGAACGCAGAAGGCAAATTTCTGGTTGATATTATTGGAAAGATTCTGCTGTGCAAGACCAACTCCATAAGAGACATTCCTCTATATTTCTTCGACATAATGCAAGTCATTGTCTGCCGCAAGAAATATTAGTTTGGGATGCTAATTCTGGACAAAATCAAAGGTAGCTTAAAATCCCACAACTACGCCAAAATAATCTCTCTGCTTCTCCATGAAACAAATCCTCAGGTATTCGACTTCTCCAAAGAGACCCCTCTTCACCACATGAAGAAGGTCTCCATTTCTTCTATTCAGAGATGGGAGCTCAAGCTGAAGAATCCTTCCCAAGCTGCAAAGACTTCAGAAGTTCCAGAGGTTCCAGCTCTAGAGGACATGACTCCATCTCCCTCTCCTCATCATGTGGCCAGCTCCTCTGGTACACTAAGTGAGGGGGAGCCTGTTCCTTTTGTCCAAGTCAGGAAGCCCTCTCCTTAGCCAGCAACCACTTCCCTCCCTCATACTCCTCAAAATCCAGCAACTCCCTCAGATTAGATACCTCAAGAATCTCTTCTCTCCACACCTGCTGCCATAGATGCTATGATTGCAGAGCTCTCTGAAGAAGTGATGCCTATTCCTCCTCTATCTCCTCTAGCTCCATCCTCTGAATGTCCCAAGGACTCAACTCCAGCACAGTCTCCTGAACATTCTCCAGCCAGGACTCCAGCACAATCTCCTGCTGCCCTCAAAGACCAGCAAGATATAATTCTTATTTCTGATGAGCTATCTCCAGAGCTAGCAGAACCTCCTCTCAGAAACCTAGATTTCTCTCTCCCTCAGGTTACAGAAGAAGGGGGTGATGTCCTTCCTACCACCAGAGCTCACAGCTCTATCATCATTGAAGAAATAACTCCATGGGTAGCTCCTCCTCTCCCATCTGCTGCTCCCTCTACTGCTGCTGCTATAGTCTCTTCCTCCTCAGATTTACTGCAACAAATTGCACTTCTTCTTCAAGAACAAAGAAATTATTTTGGTACTTCTCTAAAGACTGTAACTGACAAGGTAACTGCTATCGAGACTGAGATAAGCAGAGGCTTTGCTGCAATTCAGCATAATACTGACCAGCTCAAGTACTTATTTCAACTTGGTGGCAAAGCCCTCAACCACACTATCACTAGTGTTGGAAATGTTATGGAACAGGGTGTTACCCTTGCAAATAATCAGATAGAGCTAGACAAGAGAAATGAAACCAAAAAAATGAAAATCTGTTATGAAGTTGGCCTCTTTAAATAAGATACTATAGAAAAGCTATCTGTTGAACTCAAAAAGGGGGAGGGATTGATCAAAGAACTCAAAGAACAAGTAGAAAAATCAGCTGTTCAAAAGTCAGATGTATGGGAAACTCATGTGAAGACAATTCATGATGATGTGCTAGCCCAGATACAGAGTGTCAAATTTTATACCTATGACACTGCTGTCTGGATGCACAATCAGATTCTGCCAGACCTTGCTATTGACCCCAACATCATTCCTCATCATTTAAATCCTCTAGCTACAGATGCATCTGATCCATCTGCTCCATCTGCTCCATCTGCTCCATCTGCTCCATCTGCTCCAGCTGCTCCTCTGCAACCTACCTTCTCTCCCAAGCCTGGAGACACAGTTGCTCCTCCAGATACCTATGCACCATGCTGGGAAGAATACCCTGCTGACATCTTCCTTCAGGCTCCTCTAGAGATCAAAACTTACAAGAAGAAAAGGAAGTATGGTGAAGGCCCCTCTGCTAGCAAGTATGCTCCTTCTAAAGCTACTGAACATGCTGAAGTTTGGTCTCCAACCTCCAAGTACCTGATTCTGGAAACTCTCAGACTAGTTATGGAATTCCACGAGAGCAGGAACATTCATTACAACTCATATGAATGGGAACTTTATGAAAAATCCATGACCAAGAGAAGATTCTATGACATAGAATATGGGAGGAACAACCCTGCAGCCCCTCATAGGCCTCCCAAGTATTATCCAAAAGCCTACTGCTACCAGAGGAGACAACAAGAGAAATTGGACAGACAACAGAATCAAGGCTGACTTTCAAGGATCTTTGAGAGAGTGGAATGATTGACTATAGAATTGATAATGTTGGATATTCTTATTTATATCATTCTAAGTTTTTGCTCTTATTATCTTTTCTCATAGTCTATTGCTTGCTTGCACATTTTCTACTTAGCTTCTTTTTATGTCTATAATTAACCTTAGTGTAAAGGATTCTGATTTCAACAAATAGGGGGAGATTGTTGGGAACGATGTCCACACTAACCTAGATTTGATGTAGTCACCCTGGAACTAAGATGAATTAGGTTGTATTTGATGCTTTGTTTGATTTATGTGTTTGCAGGACTCCAATGGGAAGTGTAGACCAATGTCTGTCTACAATGGGTCACCAAACACAGGACCGTACAGTGTAATCCCTCATTGTGTGTTCCAAAGTGTTGACTCATGTGTAACCTCTCTACTGGGATACACTTCATATTCAAGCTATAGGACTGTGTAAAGACTTTGTGCTGATTCCCTTCTAGTAGAATAAAAAAATTGCTGACAGAAATTTTTCTAAGTGTTTCTCTCGAGTAGGTCTTCAACTACTCGAGTAGATTACTTGAGATATACTCGAGTGAAACTTATGCATACTCGAGTAAGAAAATTCCTCCTCTCATGAAGTTAAGTAAAACACTCGAGTAGTTCACTGACATACTCGAGTAGTTTACTTAAACTACTCGAGTAGATCACTCTTCCTACTCGAGTTGCCAAGAATTTAGTTTCCAAATTTTTTCTAAGTCATTTACTCGAGTAGGTACTTTATATACTCGAGTAAGTCTCGACACTGTGTCGAGTAACTCTCTTCTCTGTGTCAAGTAGTTAAGAAATACTCGAGTAAGTCCTTCACATACTCGAGATAATTTCTTTCCTCTCGAGTTGTTCAATCGGACTACTCGAGTAGCTGTCTTTCCCGTGTGCAAAATATTTCTAAGTGTTTGTCTCGAGTAGTTTTTCTAACCACTCGAGTAGTTCAATTCTGCCTACTCGAGTAGTATAACTTGTACTCGAGTAGCTCAACTCCTTCTCGAGAAACTTTTCTGTATACTCGAGTAGATCTTCTAAAGTACTCGAGTAGTTGATTATATGCACTCGAGTAGTTGTCTTCTACATACTCGAGTAGTCATGAATTATATACCCGAGTAATATTTCTTTGCTTACTCGAGTAGTCATTGACCTACTCGAGTAGTTTTATACCTACTCGTGTATATGACCTCATTTTCTCTGAAATTTCTTCTAAGTCCAGATTTGACAGATTTTCAAATTCCGTGAAATGATTGGTCCACGTGTACGTCATTAAAACCAATTATGACCGTTATTAGTACTCCTATAAAAGGTCTTGTCTAATCAACAAACCCTAACAAGAAAAACAGATCTTTCAAGAAGAAAATTATTCTAAGTTTTGCAGTCGCCGCTTTCCAAAAGAATCGTTGTTTCCTCTCTCTCTCTCTCTTCACGGAACGAAAGCCACCGCCGCCGCTGTTCTTCTCCGGCAAGGGTTTCGATCTTCAGAGGAAATAGACTGAAGAAGCTCTCCAGATCAAGATCGATTTTCACATACTCATCATCTGTCCGATCGTGGAAGCAAGGAGTTCAGATCTACTGTTGCCGAGAATCTTTCTTCAATTTTTCTGATAAATCCGCACGCCAAGAAAAAGATTCCTGTTTCTGTTTTATTTTCAGATCTGAACCAGACAATTTCACTGTTTGTATTTTTCAGTACTTGTATTTCATTTCTGTAGGAGAATCTTTCTCCGAGTGTATGAGTTTTTCCACTCCGAGTTTGTAGGAAGGTGTTTCTTCCGAATTGTAGATCCAGTTGGATTGGATTGAGATTGTAGGAACTTGGTTCCAAGGGTAGGATTGATTTTCAATCGGAGATAGTGGAGTAGCCGAGTCTAGTTCATTGCTAGATCGGTGAGGGAAAGTGGATGTACCCAAGATCGGGGAACCACTATAAATCTTGTCTCGTCTATGATATTTTAGTAGATAGATCTGTGTTGTGTTCTGAGATTTTTTATTCCGCAAAAAGACACACAACTCACCTATTCACCCCCTCTAGGTGATTTAGGTTGACAAATATTATCTTTCAATAAGTAACCCTGTCGGACTATCCTTGCCTCCAAGGTTTGCTTCCCGAGTGACTTCCACACTCCCCTGAATGGACCTCTTCCAGAATCCTATAAACCTCCCTCTCGGCTGCGCAATACGCCAACATCCCTGAGAGAGTCTTCCTATACAACTGTCCGTCACGCATAAGGTAATATGCCGACTTGTGTTTGAACTTCTTATTATCCATCCCTTATGGGAAATCTATTGAGGAAAGAAAGGTCATGAAAGAGTCCATCCACGAGGGGTGTTGGTCCACCTCCATCAACTCTCCCTCTTGGATGGACAGATGGAAAATGTCCGTGATAGTACCCCCCACCTGGGGACTATTCTTGGCTAGCTGATCAACCTGCTCATTTTCTTCCCGCGGAACATGTCAGATGGAGAAGATCTGGAACATACTGATGACCCCCTTCACCTTCGCCAAGTATAACTGGAGGGTTGGTTCCCTTGTCTCAAACTCCCCATCAATTTGAGAGGCCACTACTATGGAGTCAGTGAGGATCTCCACATCATGCACCCCCAGCTCCCTGGCCAGGGGCAATCCTTCTATCACCGCCTCATACTCGGCCTGATTATTTGTGATGGGAAAGTACAGAACCACCGTTTGCTCGATACTCATCCCCTAGGCACTCTCCAAGATCACCCCCACCCCCAGAGAAAGCATTCGTAAAGTGTCGTCCACCATTAACTTCGAGGGGATGGGATGAGTGAGTTCTGCCTCCGCCACCTCGACCATGTAATCAGCCAGAAAGTCGGCCATTGCTTGGGCCTTGATTGAGAGGCGGGGGATGAAAGAGATATCGTGTAACGCCCCCACTCGTCAAATGGCATATAACGTTGGGTCCGGCCGGGGCCCCACGCCATATGTCACAGACAAGCGGCGGAATTACTTTTGGAAATCAAAATCTACTCGCATCCTAACTCAATCCAATCTAGCACAGCATTTTACGTTAATATGAACTCAACTCAGAGATTGTCCACTACTATATAAACTCCACATTTATATATCCAAATCAGGAATGTATACAACTCACACACACTGGCCTTAAGGCCTTACAGATTTCTCTTTGCACAAATACATTTTCGTACATCGGCACGCAGGCCGGCCACATATGAAATCCAACCACGATTCACACGGCCTTCAAGGGCCTTTAGCAGCAATCCTTCCATTTCGCTCATTTCCATTCAAGCAGCAACACCTGCAATTAGCCATCCAATCCAAACAGAAAACAAAGTAACGGTCAGCATTAGCTGACCACTTATAACGACCCTACCCCTTACCCGGGGCAGTTTTTCCTTCCATGTATGACTTGCCATCATCATAATCTTTATCAATCTAGCAAATCTACCAATCACATTCATATCACAAACGCCGGTATCCACCAGACGCTTCGTGTATTGAGGCTCCCGTGGCATTACCTCCCATCGACCCCTCACCTATATCCGATCGACCCACACTACGTGGTGCAGCAAGTAGGGTCCACCTCACTTCCTCCCTAACATTGCCACCCACCGATCCTCACTAATACAGATCAACCCACACCATGTGGTGTAAAAAGACGGGTTCATTCTGCGTTTCCCCTAGACATGCTACCCATTGACCTCTCAACATAACCAGGAGCTTAACCAAATCCTCCCTACATCCATAACCATCATCACATAGTATTCATTCATCCAATACACAAAGGATATATTTCCTATCATCAAATCCACGAATTCTTCTCCGGTTTACCCATGATCATCACCAATCCAGACTAACGGTCCAGATGGGCTTCACACAGCATGCCTATGCCGTACTTCACAATTCCGACTCTAGATGCAGACCCAACCACAGAATCTCTTACGTGATCCAGCTCTTGGTGGAGGATTCCATGCATATGCATAACGAAAGGACATCGATGTCCAAGAAGGAGATCGTTACCCTTGAAGATCTCTTCGGCTCCATGAAGTAGCCGGATGGAAGTCACAGCCTCGGCTTTGCCTTCACGAATCTGTTCTCAGATCTTCAATCAGCACTCTGCAGCTCCTCCAACAGCTAGCTTGCTTTCTCCTTTCCTTCCCTTGCTCTCCCTTTCTCTTTCTCTCTCTTGAAATGAGATGAAGAAGAAGATGAAGATAAATGGGAATTACTATCAGTTCTCAGCCATATAAGCACCTGGACAGAGCCCAGCCCTTGGATTCAGGATAGGGAAATGAATGGCCACAAAATCTCTGAAAAATCACCTTTCGGCCCTGAAATGCCCTGTGACACTCCCGTGTCACAGGGCATGTACCTTAAGCAATACACGAACCGACTCATTCTTACTTATCTACGATAAGGTGACACGCCCATGCCACGCCCGTGTCATCCTAGTCACACCCGAGACACAGGGCGTGTAACCCACTCGAGACCTACTCGAGAGGACTTACTCGAGAGAAAACCAACTACTCGAGTACCCAGATAGGACACGCCCGTGTCACAGGGATGACACGTCCGTGTCACCCCCCCCTTTTACTCGAGTGCTTTTCCACCTACTCGAGAGAAAAGTGTCGACTGCTCGACACAGTGGGACACGCCCTGTGACATGCCTGTGTCACAGGCCGTGTACCCCATACTCGACGATTGTCGAGCATAGTTCGTCGATCAAAACACTGGTCTCGACCAAGGGAGCACATGCCCTAGGAAACGCCCCCTGACACGCCTGTGTTACGGGCGTGTACCTCCCGAAACTTCGTCGAACGAGTTTCGTCGACCACACGCCCCTCTGCTCAACCCGAGCAGGACACGCCCTGGCACACGCCCGTGTCCCAGGCGGTGTCACCCAATAGTTTCCCATTCTGAAATTTGGGCTGTTACAACCCTCCCTTCCTTCAAGAAATTTCATCCATGAAATTGCACAGAAAACAACAACCAAACTATTATAACATCAAACGAATATATTACAACAACTTTTGTACTGTACAACCTCCACATGTGCCAAATAATCCATAGTTTCAGCTAGTGATCTCGAGCCACAAACATTCTATAGACCCTCAAACAATATCGATCAATCACTGCCATTGTACCAACATTTCAACATGTAACACGACATATTCACATCACCTTATATACAACATTATATACACATATATCCTGGCCTTATATACAACATTATTCACATCACTAAAGTGATACAAGTCGTTACTCTTATTTCCGCACAGCCTCTCGATTTTGCATTTCTCGCGTAAGAGCCAAATTAAACACTCGAGCCTGAATTTCACCAATTGAGCTCTGAGGCTCTTGTACTTCCAAATTATGCAATCAAGGTTGCGTCCGGGATGTAAATGATTCGGCCACTGCTTTACCCTTGTCTTTATAGGACACACCTATCTTTTTCTCACTTCCAGAAAGGGTATTCCAACAAAATTTAGCAATGTGTCCCTGTTGCCCACAGTTATAATAGATACGTGTATCAACACGTCCTTGCCCATATGTTTCCCTCGAAGAAACAGTCGACGGAGCTGATTCAACAGGTCGAAACCTTTTCTTTTCTCGTCTTCTAAACTCCGACTGCTCCGACTGTGGTACTTTAAACTCTGGCTTTTCCACTGCCAGTCTCTTTTTCTCTTGGACTCGCTTCAAATCTTTCTCCAGGGCACGGGCCGTATCGACCAACGCTTGGAAGCCTTGGTTCACTGAACTCGAGAGTACTAAGCTCAACTCATCCCGCAGTCCTTCATAAAAGCGATGTACAAAACACCATTAAGTATCCATTTCATAACGGTAATTATACATTGCCTACACACTCACGCACTTCACGTGCATGAAATACATTCCTAGTGGACATTCCTGAGTTCAATTATGTTCTCTCCTCCCAAACAATCTTAACCTCCCTATGATACCACTTTGTAACGTCCCCACTCATCACATGGCATATAACAGTGGGTCCGGCCGGGGCCCCACGCCATATGTCACAGACAAGCGACAGAATTAATTGTGGAAATCAAAATCTACTCGCATCCTAACTCAATCCATTCTAGCGCAGCATTTTAAGTTAACATGAACTCAACTCAGAGAATGTCCACTACTATATAAACTCCACATTTATATATACAAATAAGTAATGTATACAACTCACACACACTGGCCTTAAGGCCTTACAAATTTCTCTTTGCACAAATACATTTTCGTACATCGGCACACAGGCCGGCCACACATGAAATCCAACCACGATTCGCATGGCCTTCAAGGGCCTTTAGCAGCAATCCTTCCATTCCGCTCATTTCCATTCAAGCAGCAACACCTGCAATTAGCCATCCAATCCAAACAGAAAACAAAGTAATGGTCAGCATTAGCTGACCACTTATAACGACCCTACCCCTTACCCGGGGCAGTGGTTCCTTCAATGTATGCCTTGCCATCATCATAATCTTTATCAATCTAGCAAATCTACCAATCACATTCATATCACAAATGCCGGTATCCACCAAACTCTTAGTGCATTCAGGGCACCTTATTAGTGTACCGGATATACCAGTCATACACCGCCGATCGAGGCTCTTCACTTGTTGGTTGGGAGATTCAATCCTAGTCCACCAATCTCACTATTGGTGACATCCCGTCCATACCACTCAGAGGTACTACCTCGCAGCATACATAAACAACCAGAGCAGATCGACCCACACCATGTGGTGTGGCAGCCAGGTCTATCGAGGATCCCCTAGCATTACCACCCATCGACCCCGCACCTATATCCGATCGACCCACACCATGTGGTGCAGCAAGTAGGGTCCACCTCACTTCCTCCCTAACATTTCCACCCATCGATCCTCACTAATACAGATCAACCCACACCATGTGGTGTAATAAGCCGGGTTCATTCCACGTTTCCCCCAGACATGCTACCCATTGACCTCTCAACATAACCAGAAGCTTAACCAAAGACTCCCTACATCCATAAGAATCATCACATAACATTCATTCATCCAATACACAAAGTATATATTTCATATCATCAAATCCACGGAGTCTTCTCCGGTTTACCCATGATCATCACCAATCCAGACTAACGGTCCAGATGTGCTTCACAAAGCATGCCTATGTCGTACTTCATATTTCCGGCTCTAGATGCAGACCCAACCACGGAATCGCTTACGAGATGCACCTCTTGGTGGAGGATTCCATGCATATGCATAACGAAAGGACTTCTATGTCCAAGAAGGAGATCGTTACCCTTGAAGATCGCTTCAGCGCCATGGAGTAGCCGGATGGAAGTCACCGCCTCGGCTTTGCCTTCACGAATCCATTCTCAGATCTTCAATCAGCACTCTGCAGCTCCTCCAACAGCTAGCTTGCTTTCTCCTTTCCTTCTCGTGCTCTCCCTTTCTCTTTCTCTCTCTTGAAATGAGATGAAGAAGAAGATGAATATAAAGGGGAATTGCTCTCAGTTCTCCGCCATATAAGCACCTGGACAAAGACCAACCCTTGGATTCAGGATAGGGAAATGAATGGCCACAAAATCTCTGAAAAATCATCTTTCGGCACCGACACGCCGGTGTCACAGGGCGTGTACCTTAAGGGGTACACGTACCGACTCACTCTTACTTATCTTTGATAAGGTGACATGCCCATGCCACGCCCGTGTCAGCCTAGTCACGCCCATGACACGGGGCGTGTAACCCACTCGATAGGACTTACTCGAGAGAAAACCAACTACTCGAGTACCCAGATAGGACATGCCCGTGTTACAGGGATGATACGCCCGTGTCACCCCCCCTTTTACTCGAGTGCTTTTCCACCTACTCGAGAGAAAAGTGTCGACTGCTCGACACAGCGGGACACGCCATGTGACACGCCCGTGTCACAGGCCGTGTACCCCATACTCGACGATCGTCGAGCGCAGTTTGTCGATCAAAACTCTGGTGTCGACCAAGGGAGGACACGCCCTAGGTCACGCCCCCTGACACGCCCATGTCACGGTCATGTACCTCCCGAGAATTCGTCGAATGAATTTCGTCGACCACACGCCCATCTGCTCAACCCGAGCAGGACATGCCCTGGGACACGCCCGTGTCCCAGGCCGTGTCACCCAATAGTTTACCATTCTGAAATTTGGTATGTTACAACCTTTTTATTGTAACGTCCCCTGGGCCGTCTGTGGACCTCAGCCCGCTAGGACTCTGTTAGACCGTTACCGGGCTACAACCCAAGCACCCCAACCCCTCTCCCTCCACGGGCATGTTGTTGGTGGCCACAACCTCCCTTTGATGAGCGAACTCGACCGTTAAGTCGGGTTGTACGACGACTTCCCAGGAGGTCACCCATCCTAATACTACTCTCGCCAAAGCACGCTTAACTATGGAGTTCCTTCATATCTCATCACCAGTTGAGCTGCAGCTCAACTGGTGATGAGAAGTGAAGGAACTCCATAGTTAAGAGTGCTTGGGCGACAGTAGTACTAGGATGGGTGAACTCCTGGGAAGTCCCCGTACGGCCCAACTTAACTGTCGAGTTCGCTCATCAAAGGGAGGCTGTGGCCACCAACAACCCGCCAGTGGGCTGGAGAGGGGCTGGGGTGCTTGGGCTGTAGCCCGGTAATGGTCTAACGGAGGCCTAGTGGGCTGAGGCCCACGGACGTCCCAAGGGACGTTACATATCGAACTCACTCATCTCCACCGACCACTTTGCAAACCTTCCCGAGTGCTCCACCCCCTCAAAGATGTTGCGGATGGGATAGTCAGTCACCACTCGGATGAAGTGTGCTTGGAAGTAAGGCCGGAGCCTCTAGGCCGAGATGACCAGTGCGAAGGCCAACTTCTCCAAGATGGGATACTAGAGCTCCACCTTCCTCAAGACACTGATTACGTAGTATATGGGAAACTGCTTCTTCCCCTCTTCCCGAACTAATACAGAACTCACTGCATCACCTCTAACCCCAAGATACAGGGACATGTCCACCCCCTTTTTAGGCCCTTAGAGCGGGGGGCCCTGAGTTAATTGCCTCTTCAAGGCCTGGAATGCCTCCATGCACTCCTTGGACCATCAGAACTTTTGGCCCCCTCTCAATGCTTTGAAGAAGGGAGAGCACTTCTCCCCATCCCAGGAAAGGAACCTGCTTAACCCGGCCAACTTCCCCGTCTGCCACTCGAACTCCTTAGCATTCCGAGGCGATCTCAACTCCATGATCGCTTTTACTTTGTTCGAATTCGGCTCCACCCCTACGGGGGTGAGAAGATGGCCCAAGAACTTGCCCCTGTTGGCCCCGAAAACACATTTCAAGGGGTTCAACCTCATCTTGTATCTCCGAAGAGTGTCGAAGGTCTCCTCCAGATCCTAGAGGTGGGAGTCCACCTCTTAGCTTTTGATCATTAGATCATATACTTACACCTCGAGATTCCTCCCCTTTTGCTCCTGGAAGATCCATCCATCATCTTTTGGTTGGTCGCCCCCGCATTTTTCAGCCCAAAAGGAATCATCGTGTAGCAGTAGCACCCATCCCCAGTGATGAAGGAGACATCTTTCACTTCCGGGGGGGGGGGGGGGGTGTGCATCCTGATCTGATGGTAACATGAAAAAATGTCTAAAAAACTCATTATAGGAAAACCAACGGCTGAGTCAACCAGCACATCGATTTGGGGCAAGGGGTCACAATCCTTGGGATATGATTTATTAAGTAAAGAAAAATCAACACATATTCTCCACCGGTCGTCACCTTTTTTTACCATTACAACATTGGAGACCCAGCCGAGGTATTGAATTTCGGATACAAAGCCGGCCTTCAGGAGCCTGGCCACCTCCTCTCTGATGGGCTCGGCCAGCTTGTTTGCGATAGACCTCTTCTTCTATTGGATGGGGTGAGCCTCCGAGTTCAAGTTGAGGCGGTGGTAGGAAACATCCGCATCGATCCCTGGCATCTCCACTGCACTCCAAGCGATGATGTCCACATTATTCTGGATGTATGCCGGCATCCTCTCCTGGTCCACCGGGGTCAGCCCCCGACTGATGCGCACCTTATCCACCATGCCACTTTGGGCGAGAACTTCCATCTATACCACTTCTTATGCAGCTTCCAAATGAGACTGCTCTTCCCATTCTCCTGCATCCCCCTCTTCTGGGACAAGGACCTCCTCCTCAGCCTCCTCCACGGCCATCACCTCGGCCGACTCTCCCTGAATTCCCTACGTCACCTTCACCTGGATGCAGTTCTCCTCCAGCTCCATCTCCACTCCTCCTACTTCCTGCTCTGCCTTTTCCATCCTCCGCTCCATCTCCTTGGCTCCCCCTTGCCAAGAGAAGGAGTTCATCGCGGTGATATAGCACTCTCTTGCCACCTTGGGGTCTCCTCGGACACGTACATAGATCCCCTCGGCATTGAACTTCAAGCACTGGTGGAAGGAGGAGTGGACGTAGCGGAAGGAACTGATGAGGGGCTGCCCGAAGATGACATTGTAACTGCTGGGGGAGTCCACGTTGAAGAACCACAGTTTCGGGACTGCCCCCCAGAGTAAAATGGAGCCCCACTCCTCCTTCAACCTCCTTCTTCTCTCCCGTGAATCCAAACAGAGGCCCATCAAAGGCCAACACCCTCTTGGACTCCACCTTCATTGCGTCAAAAACCTTCTTCAAGATGACGTTGACTGAACTCCCATTGTCGATGAGGATCCGAGAGACGGTGAAATTCTCTACCGTGCTCTGAATGACCAACGCATCGCAGAAGGGATCCTCATGATCTGGCATGTCACTCATGGAGAAGGTGATCCTCTCCTCCAGGGGTGGGGTCTGGGATGTGGAGCCAACGCTCCTTCGGTACATGGTGTGGAGGCTTGCTTTCTGGGAGGCCTCAACTCCCCCCCCCCCCCCCCCCCCCCCGTGGATCACTCTGATCCTGCCTCGGGCCACAAAATTATCCCGGTCCTCACACCTATCCTCCTTTGCCCGAGGCAGGAATTCCTCGATCTACACTCCTTGGTGGTCCTACTACTGCTGCTATTCACTGTTTCCTCTCAACTCGAGGAACTCCGGGCACATGGCCATAGCATGACCGTCTTCCTGGTGGAAGTCACAATAGGGTAACTCCACCCCCGACTTCCCTTCTCCTCCCCTGTATGGCTATAAACATAGCCTAGTGCGGATCAGGGAGATGAGGACTCTGATCCTGCCTTTCGCCGGGATGGTAGAACTGACCCTGGCCCCTCTGGCAATAGTCTCTTCCATGAAAACCTCTCCACCGGCCTTGGTCTTACTCCAATTGCCTCTAGCCGAGCTGTTGATCGGCTTCTGACACACCCACTTGGGCTGCTGCTGTTCTCGCTGTCGGGGTTCAGCCCTCCTCACCTCCTGACCTCAACTACCTCTGGACACCTTCTCATCCTCAGTGGCCCACCTGGCCAACTTCTTCGCAAACTCAAGGTTTGACGCATCCCCTTCGACTTCCCTCGCCGCCCTCTCCATCAGCTCCTCGTAGGAGAGGGGCGACACCCTCTTCAGCTCCATCTTGAAGAAACCTTGCTGCAGCCCCAAGTTGAAGGCCATCATTAGGGTATGCCCTGAGATCTCCTGGACCTGGGTGACCTCCTCCTGAAACCGGTCCACGTAGCTTCCCAAGGTCTCGTTCACCACCTTCTTGATGTGGAACAGGGACTCCGACTCATTCTTCCTCTTCTTGGAAGTGATGAACCTCAACATGAACCCCCGATGTAAGTCCTCGGAGCAATATATTGAGTTTGCTGGTAGCTGGTGGAACCACTCCCTCGCCTTCTCTTTGAGGGTGATGGCAAAGAGTCTGCACTTAAATGCATCTGACATCTGCCTTATCGACACCACATCCTCGAACCACTAGATGTGCTGGACTGGGCCATCCTTCCCGGTGTAGTAGGACATCTCCAGTTCCCTGAACCCCTCTAGAATTGGGGCAGAAGAAACCAGTTCGCTGAAATGGCTGCCTCCCCCTGCTGGCCGAGCTGGAGGGTCTCATAGCCCCATCTAGCCGGACCTGCCTCTGCTCACCGAGCCCGAAAAAAGCACTCTCCCGGGGAGCTCACGGCCGCTCCCATCCTTTACAACCTCCTTCCCAGCTTGCCGAGCCAAGGCATCCTCGCCTGGCGCTGAAGCGGTGGCGATTTGAACAGCTAGTTTCGAGCACTTAGCTCGCCGCTGAGTGCGAACCTGATGTGGCCTAGCACTTTCTGCCTGAAGTCCTCGAACATCCCTACCATAGCTAGAGGGGGAGGGGGTGGAGAGTCGGCCCTGTCTGAACCTTGCACTTTTCCTCTAGTCATCGAGCCTGTTGAAGATTTTCTGTACTGACCACACTCTATGCTCACCGCACCAAAAATGTTGAAATCAAAAACTCGATCTCTATGTAGTTCACCCTTGGGGAAGGGGTGATCGCACACCTACTTCTCTCTTGCGAGCCAAACAACCAAGGAAAAAGAACTGGGAATAGACCTAAGGGCTCGGCGTGGAGGTCCCACAACACACCCGAAACATCTTAGAGCACTTCCCCACCCTAGCCAAATGCCGAGCTGGGGGTATCTCACAAAGTTCAAGAAGACCGGGGCACCAGTAAGCATACCCTCTGAGATACCCCATTGGGTCAACTTATAGATTTCTGAAAACTGCCTATAAATAGCCAACCTCTGATGTCCCAAACACCTATGTGCAGCCCAACTGGGTCTGCCAGGAGCGTAACTCCACTGTTCCAACAGGATATAGGTAGACCAACGAGGGCAGAATGGTAAAAATACATCACAAGATACTGGGCGAGTGGCCTTATAAAATCTCCACTCACTAAGGTTGGCGAGTGCTCGATGGAGCTGGCACTCCCCAACCTCTTCCCCACCCGGGGCGAGTGCGGGCCCGACCTACCCCTCTCGCCTGCTGCTTGCCGAGCTCCTGGGGCGAGTGCGAGCCGACCTTCTCCACTCGCCACTCACCCGATCCACACCACTAGGGTGAGCTGAAGGGGGTTCTAGTGATCTCTCCTCTCTTCGGCTCGCCTAGGACCCGGTATGCTGGATTTTGGCCGATCTGGCTCCTGTCGACCACTACTTGCCAGATATGAGGTTGTATAGGTATACCGGCCACCCACCGTGATGGGCAAGAATGCCGAGCTACACAAGTTTTTCCTCGGTAACGACTTCGAGGTCACCTTCCTTCGAAGGGGCCTCAACACTCTCCCCCAATCCTTCCCGACGAAGGTATAACTGTCCTCCTTTTCTTTTAATGGGCTAGCCAATATCAAAAATTTTCTAATGACAAGTTATTTCCTGCTGGGGAGCGACTGATTCCAGAGCATTCGTCTTTTGTAGACTCAGGACTCTACCCCGACACAGTCACACACAAGCGGGCAACTACGGTGTCCTGTCGGTTGGAATCAAAATCAGTCTGGCGTCCCTCCACCAAGAAGCGACCCGAACCCTCGAGCACCAAATCACCTCGCTGCACCCGCCGTCGAAGAAGCTGAAGAAGTCTACGATCTCCAAGGAGAAGCAGATCATCCTGGACTCACCGGAGAAGGATGAAGGTGGCGGTGACCCTCCTGCTTCCTGAGATGCCGAGGAGTTAATGGTCCGCGAGCTGGGCTTGCCGAAGGACCATTGAAACTTTATTCTCAGTAGGAAGGCAAAAGACCAGCTTGGCGAGCCGATGGTAAAATGGGATGAACAGGCGCACAGAGTCTGCATCTTATCCCTCCTCCCCTCCTCGTCAGAGCGCCACCCTACCACCGAGCATGCTTATGCCCTTGGGTTTGGGATATATGGCCGTGAGGATGCCGAGGCCTACAATGACATGAGCCTCCAGCAGCTCGCCCATGAGTGCTCGCGAGCCCAGATGCGGGCCATGGAACTCGTGCATATGTCGGTTCGCCGCGGCTTCCACCTCAGCCATAGCTTGGTGAAGGCTGAGTAGGAGTGATATGTCTCTAAGGATGATGCGGCCGACCTAGCGAGGCGGCTGGGAATTACCGAGGACATCCTCAACAAAAATGTTGCCGGGGTGGTAAGTGTCAACTAACCCCTTTTCATTTTACTTAGTACATTCACGACCTTTTCTCTTACCTTTCTCGCATTGTAGGATGCCGAAACCGCGAACCGGATGCGCGCTCGCACTGCCGAGCTGGTAGATAAGAACAAGAAGCAGGAGGAGAAGAACAAAGGGCTCTAGGGTGAGTTAACTCGCCTGATAGAAATCTTCCTCCCCCCTCTGTCGGTGTGCCGGGTGCTGCAGCCAAGAGGCCGAAGATGTTCGGCGAGGCAGAAGTCACCAAGAAGTTGCGGTTTAACTGCATCAACACTGCTGACTACAACCTACAGGTCATGCGATACATGCAGTTGTTGACGTCAGGTTGAGAGGATATGACCGCAAGGGACCTGGTGCCGGAGCTATTTCCCCCTGCTTACACCCCTGGAGAGAACGAGGACAGCTTCGACTCGCTCTTCAAGGGTGTCTCCGGCTTCGACAACGACCATTCTAGAGGGGAGGGTGAGAGCTAACTCACATATTTTTCTTTTTTGTTTTTTTTTGTAATGTTCTTCCCCCACCTCTTTTGTAACCTCGTCGAGGTGTGTGCTTTTGTAACGGCCAATATACATTAATAAAAAGATTGCATTTTCTCATTCTTCCGTATTTGCTTTCCTGTATTGTACTCGCACACGTATCTCCCCCTCACTGAGCGACGTCGCAAGGGTAGAATCGCCGCTCGAATGTATTTGTTAAGTTATGATACATACCGACGCAGAAGCCTTAAGATCTCGCCATCCCTTAATATTAGGGGCTAGACTACTCACCGAGCAAGGCACGCGGACACCCAACTCACCTTGGGGTTTCTTTCCCCTTTAAAGATTCGTGCTAGGCCAAACTTTTCCCAAGTAAGATCTCAAGGGAATTGAGTGTATTGGCTGAGGACAGTCTCGACTCGCCTTCTTTCGTAGATGTCAATATCTCGACTCGTCACCTTTGGCATTGCCTTGCTTAGATGGTGCAACCCCTGAGTAATTGTCGAGATCCCAGCTCGCCACGACCTGCTTTCTTGGAGATTGCTGGATCTAATCTTTTGTTTTCACTATGATCTATTCCCTCCGAACTCGACCTCATGTTTAACTTCGAATGCCCCATGTTGACTGGTCGGGGCAGCTCAGGATTTGGTTCCAGAGGCATTTCATAATGTCCACCAAGGCCCCTGCCCTGTCAGCTAGATGGGAGCCTGATAGCGGCAATAGATTGTGATTGGGGTATACTCTCTCGAGTGACATACAACCCTGCCAACTAGATTGGAGCGTGAAAGCGAGACCTGCTTAGGGTCCGTGTATACTCTCTTGAGTGATATCCATCCCTGCCAGGTAGATGGGACCCTGGCAGCAGGATCTGCTCGGGGTCCGGGTAGAATCTCTCGAGTGACATCCAGCCTTGCCAGCTAGATGAGAGCCTGACAGCGGGATCTGCTCGGGGTCTGGGTAGACTCTCTTAAGTGACATCCAACACTGCCAGCTAGATAGGAGTATGGGAGCGGGATCTGCTCAGGGTCTGGGTAGACTCTCTCGAGTGACATCCAACCATGCTAGCTTGATGGGAGCCGGGCAGCGGGATCTGCTCGATATATGGGTAGACTCTCTCGAGTGACATCTAGCCCTACTAAGTAAATGGGAGTCTGACAGCGGGATCTGCTCGGGGACTATGTAGACTCTCTCGAGTGATATCTAGCCCCGCCATCTAGTGGGAGCCTGACAACGGGATCTGCTCAGGGTCTACTTTATGAACTTAGCTTACCGCAAATTCAATTGCAAAAAGAGCTGAAAGACCAAAAGATTTCATATTTATCAAAGGGATGTATGTACATGTTTCATGGGTAGAAATGCTTCAATTCATCATCGCTCCAAGTGTGACTTAGGGTCTCTCCCTCCACATTCCAGAGGTGATACCCTCCTGACCTCAATGCTTCTTTTGCAATGTATGGACCCTCCTAGTTGGGGTTGAGCTTCCCCACGATATCTTATCTTCCTGCTGCATCCACCTTTTTTAGGACAAAGTCCCCTTCTACGAACTGTTTGATCCGGACGTGCTTATCAAAGTACTTAGCCATCCTCCATTTAATCTTTTCATGCCAAATGGCAGACAGATCACACAGCTCCTCCACTAGATCTAGGGAGAGCCGTAACTCGTCCTCATTCTCAGCTCGCCACCCTTCTTTTCCTTCCTCTACCTCGACTACCCGAGGTGTCCGGACCTCGAACTCTATGGGGAGCACTAATTCGCAGCCATGGGAGAGCTTGAAGGGGGTCTCCGCAGTGGCTGTGTTGGGGGTTGTCCTCAGGGCACAGAGGACTGAAGGGAGATGCTCCAGCCAGCTTCCCTTCAAGTTTTCCACCGTCTTCTTTAAGAGGTTCACGATGATCTTGTTCGCCGCATCCACCCGCCCGTTGCTCCTGGGATGATGGACCGACACAAACCTGAGATCAATCCCAAGCTATCCACAAAAACTGATAAACTCGGCGCTAGCAAACTACAACCCATTATCCATGACAATGGCCTGAGGTATCTATGCCGGTAGGTGATCTCCACCCATACAAAATTTCTGATTACTTGAGAGGTCACCATGGCCAGCGCCTTCAATTTCGAACACTTAGAAGAATAGTTAATCATGCCTAGCAATAATCTCATCTACCCACTGGCCCGAGGGAAGGGTCCTACCAGATCCATTGCCTAGATGGCAAAGGGCCAGGGAGCCGTGATGCTCCTTAGTCTTTGAGCTGGTAGTAGCTGGAGAGTGGCGAACAATTGGCACTTGTGGTATTTCTTTGTGAACTCAGCGACATCCTAGCCCAAGGTCGGCTAGAAGTACCCTTGCCTGACTATCCTCCCATCCAAGGTTCTGCTCCCCGAGTGGCTCACGCATTCTCTGGAATGGACTTCTTCCAAGATCCTCTGAATTTCTCCCCCCACAACGCAATATTCCTGTAACCCTGAGAGAGTCTTTCTATACAACTGACCGTCGCGCATGAGGTAATAAGCCGACTTGTGCTTTAATTACTTTTTATCCATACCTTTCGGGAACTCCCCCGTGGATAGGAAGGTTGCAAAAGGATCCATCCATAAGGGGCATTGGTCCACCTCCATCCCCTCGGGGCCCATGCTTGCCCAATTGATCCACCTGCTTGTTTTTCACTCGCAACACATGTCGGATGGAGAACGTTTGGAACATGTCGATGATCCCCTTTACCTTGGCTAAGTATAATTGGAGAGTAAACTCCCTTGCCTCAAACTCCATGTTGATCTGAGAGGCTGCAACCATGGAATCCGTGAGCACTTTGATGGCGTGCCCCCTCCTCCACCATTTGAAGACGATGCTGACGATGCTGATGTTGATCCGGTTGATAAGGCAATACAACTCAAGGACGTGAGGCGGCACGACGACGCTAACGGAAGGCTACGCTACAACCTCCGCCTGCGGCGTGTTGCAGCCACTACAAAGAATTAGCCTTATTTATTTCCTTTTCTTGCACTCTATTTTATATTATGAATATAAAATTATCCTATGTTTATGTGATAGTTTTATATTCATTGCATGTTTTATTATTTTTAATTTTGAACAATTTTAATGTTGGTGTGCAATTAGCCATTCAGATGGATGAGATTACATCTCCATCATGAAGGGTTAAGGCTTGTTTGTAACTCCTATATAAGGAGGCTTTCTTATGAGATAATAAGAAGATTGAAAACCTAATTTCCTCCTTGTGAAATTTCGGCCAAGAGGAGTGTTCTCCAAGCCACCGCCCCCCTTGTGTGGTGTGAAGCCGCCGCCCCCCTTGCTCCCTCCATCCGTTCGGTGCGACTCCGGCGCGGCTTCCTTCGGTGCGACTCCTTGGAAGAAGGTTGCAAACCATTCGTGTGACGCCGGTGGATCCGTGGAGAGAGTGATTCTCCCACAGTTATCTTGTGTGAAAACTTTCCGGTTGGGTAATCTCTCCCCCCTCCCTTGTGTGATTTCTTCTCTTTAGTTATGGTGATTTTCGCAAATCATTTTCTCCGAATCGTTAATTTAATCGGTGCAAGTTTTGAATCGAAATCGCCGTTCCAAGGATTTTTATTTCCGGATCGGGTGGATCCTATTTGCCTGAGCGGATCTTGGCCTATAGCCTTGGTCTTGTTCTCAAAAAGGAGTGACAACCTTTGTGTTTTCTTGGGGAATATTCCGACTCAAATTTCCGATCGTTGTTTTCGAGTCGACCATTCCTCCTTTGTTGTTTGTGCTGCGTTCTTGTGACG
The DNA here is from genome assembly GCA_039583875.1 of Platanthera guangdongensis. Lineage (NCBI taxonomy): Eukaryota > Viridiplantae > Streptophyta > Magnoliopsida > Asparagales > Orchidaceae > Platanthera > Platanthera guangdongensis. The sequence continues at coordinate 190,565,201 of CM077153.1, forward strand.
AGGAACTATTGTGGGCGATAGGTGCTGTGTAGGTGCTGTAGATCTACGACGTGTAGAGCGGAGATAGAGCGTTAGCTTCGTGGAGATCTCCGATCCGACATCCCTACACCAATTTGGTATCAGAGGCGGTTGTTTCAACTTTCACGTTGCAAACATCCTCCCTGCGTTCCTTGTTGGTTGATGGTATCTCTAGAAAATCAAAAAAATTATTTTCTGTGGTCTGCCAATAGCGGGCTGAAATCTTTATTTTTCAACAAAATTTCAAAAACATTTTTTTCAATGATCTACGTGTTATTCACATTGGGAATATATAAAAATATCTTATTTTCAACATAGCTACAGCCCTAGGAAAAATCATCTTTCCAAACTTTTACTAAACCTGAATGCGCACTAGGCTCGGATCGGAATATTCGACTCCGTCTACGTCTAGGATGGCTGCGAATGAGCGTGGGGATCCCAACACCTAGGCCATAGCAGGTCTGTGAAACGAAATAACGGAACTTAGAGACATGTTAACACAGATCCTACAAAACCAAGCTAGGCCACCCCCGCCACCCGTTAATGTTTACCGGCCCAACCGACACCAACATAACTCTGATTCGGATTCTGATGGGGACTCTCCACGGGTGCCCCCTAGAGGACACCGCCCCGAGCGAGACTTTGATATTACCAGGGCCATTAAGATAAATGCCCCCACTTATGATGGCATGGGAGATCCCCAAATCTTCCTAAACTAGACGGTGGACATGGAGTGTTACTTCGAGTGGCACAACCTAACGGATCCCCAAAGGGTCCAAGTTGCCCGGATGAAGTTAACCGGTCGTGCAAAGACGTTTTGGCTGAATGAGGAGCGAAGGTTAGGAACCGGACACGGAGCCCCCCTTATAGGTTGGCCAGTAATGAACAACCAATTGACCGATCAGTACGTTCCCGCGTACCATCAGACATAGATGTTCGATGAGCTTGCCACTCTACGGCAGGGCTCAAGCTCGGAAGCTGAATATATGGGTGAAATTAAGGACCGTATGGTGCGATATGATCTTAGGGAGATCCCCGAAGTCACTTTATCTAGATTTCGAAAAGGCCTTCACCCCGATATCCAAAAGAAGCTCTTGCGATATGGGCATACAGACTTGAACACGACTTTCAATGCCGCCTTGAACATTGAAAAACACCTAGCCTCTAAGGCTCACTCCCGTTACGCTCATGCGAAGAACAAGTCCACCACAGGGGCATCTTCTTCCACCTACCCTGATAAGGGAAAGTTCAAATCCACCGAGTCGAAGTCAATCGTGATCACCGCTAGGAACACCAAGAACCCTGCGAGTGAGCATGTCCCTATAGGGAAGGTTAGCAAGGCTAACACCACTTGTTACTCTTGCGGCATTCAAAGCCATTATGCCTACGAATGCACAACAAAGATGAAAACTCTAGCCTTATTAGAGCCAACTACCGACCCTGACGATTATGTATTCGAGGCTGCAGAGGTGAGTGACCCCGAAGGAGTCCCTAGTGGCTTAGAGGACGATCACCCCCTTATGGTGATGCGTTGTATTTTGACCACTCCTCGTCCATTAGATGATTGGAAGAGGACGAGCATATTTTCTCTGATTTTTAAAAGTGGTGAGAAGCTTTGCAAGCTGATTGTTGATAGTGGTAGCTGCGTGAATGTCGTATCTGAGAACGCCGTTGCACGTATGTCCTTGATCACGGAACCACACCTGACCCCATATCAGGTCGCTTGGATCAACAAGATCTCTGTACCTGTTACCAAGCGCTGCCTGGTCCCACTCTCAATTAAATCCTACATTGATGAGGTATGGTGTGATGTCCTTCCGATGGACGCTTGTCATGTGTTGTTAGGCCGCCCTTGGTTATACGACCGTGATGTTACACATTTTGGTAAAGCCAACACTTATGAATTCAAATTCAATGGCAAAACCATCACTTTGAGGCCAACCATCCCAAAGGAGCCCGTAGTCTTGGCTAAGGACACCACTATTCCGGTAGAACGGAAAACGCTGAATCTAGTTGGTAGGAAAGAGTTTGAGAGAGATCCGTTCTTTGTTGGGATTATGTATGCACTAGTCCTCTTAAGTGCGAAGCCCGATTCTAGCATTTTGGATGAGTTACCTAGTGAGTTACGGGTACTGTTGGAGGAGTATAGGGACATGTACCCGGATGAGTTGCCGCCCACGTTACCCCCGCTTAGGAATATCCAGCACGCGATAGATCTCATCCCGGGGTCTTCCCTGCCAAATCAGCCCCATTATCGACTCCACCCCGCAGCTCACCTGGAGTTGCAGTCTCAGATCGAGGGCTTGCTAGCGAAAGGTTTTATTAGGACTAGTATGAGTCCATGTGCTATACCAGCTCTACTTGCCCCCAAGAAGGATGGTACATGGCGGATGTGCGTTGATAGCCAGGTTATCAACAAAATCACCATCAAGTATAGGTTCCCCATTCCCCGCCTAGATGATTTGTTGGATGTCTTTTCCGGAGCCACCGAATTCTCCAAATTAGATCTTCGGAGTGGCTATCACCAGATTAGGATACGAGAGGGCGATGAGTGGAAGACGGCGTTTAAGTCAAAGGATGTTCAGTACGAATGGCTTGTGATGCCCTTTGGGTTGTCCAATGCCCCTAGTACCTTCTCCCGGATGATGACACATGTCTTTCAGCCATTCATGGGGAAGTTCGTTGTCGTCTACTTTGACGATATTGTGATTTATAGCACCTCTACTACCGAGCACATCTCCCACATGAGAGTGATCATTTCCACCCCACGGAAGGAAACTTTATTTCTCAATCTTAAGAAATGCACTTTCTATGTCTCGGAGGTAGAGTTCTTAGGCTATATAGTCAGCTTTGAGGGTATTCGAGTCGATCCGTGCAAGGTTCAGGTCATTAAGGACTGGCCTGTGCCAACCACCCTACGTGAGGTGCGTAGTTTCCATGGGTTAGCCACGTTTTATCATCGTTTCATACGAGACTACAGTAGTATTATGGCGCCTATCACAGACTGTAACGCCCCCGGTTTTTCTGTGTTTTGTTTGATCTTTGGCTGGCGTTACGATGACGTGTTTTCGGCTCTTTGCCGTTGTAGAGCGTGGTCTTAGCTCTTAGGGTTCCCTGTGTAGCCTGTTTGTAGCCTGTTAGCAAGATTCCCCAGCTAGCCGGAGTCCGTTTGATGACTCGACTGAGCCTCTTAGGGAATGCTTGTGTTTTGGCTTCGGGTGGTGTTATCCCGGGTTTTCTTCGTCGAATGCTAATTTCGACTTCGCAGTTGTGTTCGTAGCGTGGGTTTTTAGCTGCGATGCGAATTTCGTCATTTTCCGAGATGTTTCGGGTCTTGTGTTGTTTTGATTTTGCGTGTAAGTAATTAATATGTTGATTATTTCTTATTAACTGTTGTGTATATATAGCCTTACGTTAGAATTAGGGCTCGGTTCCTTTTGTCTTTCTTTTTCTCTGCTTGGAAGAAGCCGCCGCTTGTGCGAGAGGAAGAGAACCGCCGGACTACCCTAGCCTTCGGACACCGATTTACTCGAGAATTAGCGGTCGAATTTCGATTTCGAGAGTGGATCTGGAATGCCCTCGCCTGGATCTATATTCTTTCTGCTCCTCAGCTGGTGCTCTGCGGCTAGATCCGAGAGTGGGGGATGCCGCCGACCAAGCTTTTCTGGTATTGAGGCAAGTGATCTCCCCTCATCCTTGCCAAAGTTGATCTTTGTCTTTCTTTTGATTTAATTTTATCTCTTTCCTGCTTAGATCCTAGGTGTACACTAGGGTTCGTTCCCGATCATGTCGTGGTTAGTGTAGAAAGTGCTAGTTAAATTTCAGTTTTCCAGAGAGTTTGTGTCTAATAGGGACAGTTTTGGTTCGGTTCAGCTCGAGTAGTTGCCATTGTCGATGGATGTTGTACCCTAGAGAGACCTCGTTCTCGTTTCTGGTTGTTTGCTGGATCTGGCGCCTGTAGTCAGTCGGGGTATCGACATCGTTGTGTCGACACCGGCCAGTCGGGGTGTCGACACCGTTGTGTCGACACCGGCCAGTTGTGGTGTAGACACTTGGTGTCGACACCGGCCAGTCGGGGTGTCGACACCGTTGTGTCGACACCGACCAGTTGTGGTGTTGACACTTGGTGTCGACACCGGCCAGTCGGGGTGTCGACACCCGCAGCGGCAGTGTCGACACTTTGTGTCGACACCGGCCGCAGTGGTGTCGACACTTAGTGTCGACACCCGCAGCGGCAGTGTCGACACTTTGTGTCGACACCGGCCGCAGTGGTGTCGACACTTAGTGTCGACACCCGCAGCGGCAGTGTCGACACTTTGTGTCGACACCGGCCGCAGTGGTGTCGACACTTGGTGTCGACACCCGCAGCGGCAGTGTCGACATCTTGTGTCGACACCGGCCGCAGTGGTGTCGACACTTGGTGTCGACACCCGCAGCGGCAGTGTCGACACCTTGTGTCGACACCGGCCGCAGTGGTGTTGACACTTGGTGTCGACACCGGCAGAAGTTGTGTCGACACCTTGTGTCGACACCGGCTTGTCGTAGTGTCGACACATCGTGTCGACACCGGGTGCTGCGCTTGTTTTGGGGTCAGTTAGACTCGGTGTTGGTTCGGGTTAGGCGTGCAAGGCCGCGTCGGTTGGACCCGACGTTTTTGCCTTGGGTTCGTGTGTTTCTTAGGATTGTTAGTGTGACTTATTCCCTAGGGGGGGCATTGGGTGTTCGACTATTTCTGCATGCCGACTCTTGGGTTGTGGCAGGTGGTGGAGTTTTGGTGGCCTCTGGAGGGGTGGTTTTATGTGGAGAGCTGTGGCCACCGCCTTTTGCCCCGGTTTGGGTTGGTGTGTGTGGGACCCTAAAGCTGCCACTGTTTGACCCCTTAGACATTTTTTGGATCTGATTTTGGTTATGTATTCAGATCCATGTTTTGACCACTGCCACTTACCCACGTGTTAGGACTGTTAGTCCCTTTCCTGTTTATGCTTTCCTTTCTTTTGGCATATGTATATGTCTTGATGCTGTTGCAGGCTCTCTTGGTAGGGCATATTGGTTTTATTGCTCGCACTTGGTGTGCTCTGCGGTGTTTTAGACAGTACTCTTTTCTTACTGTCATCCCCTTTTCTTTTGCTTATAGCAGTTTGTTGATGGGTTGGTAAACCTTTCTTCTTATTTGCTAATTAATCTATTGCTCTATTTTTTTTTTACCTTTTGATTGTTTCCTTGCTGAGGTGTTCTTTTCTTGAATGCCTCAGGTCCAGGTTGTAGCCAGTTCAGTTGCTAGTTCTTTTGGAGGTGCTTGTTGGTGGCCTCTAGGGTAGCTGAGATAGCTGATCCCCGTCTTATTGTGAGGTAGTTCCTTACTTTTCCATATAGACATACATACTCGCCAGTGGGTTCGTGTCAGGTTGTTGACGCCCACTGGTGGCTTCTTGTGATGCTGGGTATGAATTTAAACTGCTATTTTTGCCTATTTGTGTTTGGTTACTTGCTTCTGGGAAGGATTTATGCTAGGTTGCATGTTAGATATTTTAAAACCTAAAAGTATTGCTATATGTACTTCATGCATAACATGTTTTCTAAAACAAAGACACTATTTTTCCTCAACGTAAAACACTATCTTTTATACCTATAATATTCACGTTAGAGTCGTGCATACCATGAGTCGTCCCCCGGGGACTCTCGTGCTTATTTAGGGTGTCAACTTAATTGAACCAAAGTATTTTCTGCTGCGTATAGAGATAATTTTAACTGTGGACTAGCTGATCCACCGTGCCGAGGGATACAGCCATTCAACTTAACTGATTTTCTTTCATATTTAATCAACGATTTTCCTTAAAATCTAAGGTCTAGGGTTTTGCCAGAGCGTGTGCAGTTATCCCCTGCACGACGTGGCATCACGGCACGTGTTTTCTCCTGCTCTGATACGATTTCTTCGTTGAGAAAATGCGGGTTGTGACAGTTGGTATCAGAGGGAGGTTGCTTGACAAATGGTTGTGCAACCTTTCCCTTGTCTGTATTAGTGGTTAGCATCATACCATACACACATCGATATGTCATCAGCACGTCTTGGCCGAAGCACGAACACTACACTCATGAGCATAAAGAAGTATACAGGGCATATTATGTAGTATGGGATGCATAATATGTGTTTGTATATGGATCCACCATAGGAGGCAACATGTGAGGGTTATGTAGTATGTGATGCATAACCTCACCACATGAATGCGACTAGCACGTTTTCTTTTTTTTCGTTACATGGGAATGTTATGTAGTATGGGATGCATAACATTTTCATGTGTTCGCCGCCAATGGCATGCACTAAGGCCTTTTTAGAATGCATAGCACATCATGCATAGCATAACCTTTCATAAGCACAAAGTGCCAAGCTAAAGATTTGCAAGATGATATATGTACACACATGGTTTTGAGTCAAAAAGAATACAAATACATGCATTCATGGTTTAGGCACATGAGTTAGTATGGTGGTGGTGAACCATCTTAGGGTAAGCATAACATCATCATGGTAAAAACAACTCCTAGAGCAAGTTTTGCAGTTGAAGTTCATATTTAAGTGTGTTTGTCTGTACCGGGTAGTTTTGCTCTAGCTGATGGGCTAGGTTTCGTCTAAAGCTTGTGCGATTTTAGGATGGCGAGACGTCCTGCGACGAGATCGACCCCCCAATCCGAGGGTGAGACGTCAGGACCGCAGAGCGATGCGGTGGTAGAAAGCCTGCGGCTAAGTAATGAGGCGTTATCGAGGCAGGTAGTGGCTATACAGGCTCAGATTCAGTCCCTGGTAGCAGTGGTGGCGGGACAGACCCCGAGAGCTCAGGACCCCACAGAGGGGGTAGCTGTTCCTGCCCCTCCTGCTCCTCCCGTGCCTTTGGTTGTGGTGCCTCCGGAGATGGCATTCATATCCCAGTTTCAGTGGCTGAGACCCCCTACCTATGATGGGCAGGCAGATTTCATGATTTTGGATGACTGGCTGATTACCATTGAGGAGATGTTTTCTTACTCAGGGATTACGGACGATCAGAGAGTGATGCTCGCTGCCTACCAGCTCAAGAGCTTAGCAAAGAATTGGTGGCTGAGGGAGAAAGAGAGCTTAGTGGCAGGTTGCACTTGGGAGTCATTTAAGGTGATGTTGTTAAGTAAGTTTCTGCCTTCAGTCGAGCGGGACCGACTAATGAATGACTTTCTTCATTTAAAGCAGAGGAAACTCACGGTTAGTGAGTATGAGATTGAGTTTAGTAAGTTAAGTCGGTTTGCTCCGGGTCTGGTGAGTGTTGAGGCAGACCGAGTTAAGCGATTTCTGGGTGGACTAAGAAGCGACATTCAGCAGTTAGTGAATGCCTATGGAACAGTCAGTTATGTCAGCGTGGTTGAAGCTTCCTTGAGAGTTGAGGCCATTGAGAATGCCAAGAATAGAGGCCAGCAGTTAAGGAAGGATAAGCGGAAGCCCGGTGGAGGGAAGAGCCCTCAGGAACTTGATGCTGTCTCAATAAAGAAGGTCAAAGAGATTTGTAGCTTTTGTGGCCGGCCAGGCCACCCCTTTGAGAAGTGTTTCAAAAGGTGGGGAGCGCAGAAGAAGGAACAGGTGCACGTGATTCAGGGTGTTTCCAAGGGAGACTTGGGGTGTGCCTTGTGTGGAAGGAAGGGGCATGAGGCTGCCCGTTGTTGGTTAAAAGATAAGGTCTGTTTTCAGTACGGCCAGAAGAGTCATCTCAAGACAAGGTGCCCTCAGACCCAGCATATTCTGCAGCCAGTTCCCGTCCAGGCTTTGCCACTGCCTCAACAAATGGATAAAGGAAAGGGGAAGCTAAATGTGCTTTCGGCAGACGAAGCGCAGACCTCGACCCAGGTTATCTCAGGTTCGACTCCTCCCCAGTCATTTCGTTACGTTCCATTTTTGGTTGTAGTTTTCGTTTTAGCGCTTGTTGCCTTAGATGCGTGTGCAATTCGTAGGACGATTTAAGGTAAAGAACCACTGGGCGCGCGTTCTCTTCGATTCCGGCGCTACCCACTCATTTGTGGCTAGAGCCTTCGTGGAGCGGTTCAGTTTGGGCCTAGATCGTGTTGGTGGTGCCTTCTGCGTTAAGTTCCCCTCCGGTGACTCTGTTGTTACGGACCTGGGTGTCCTAGATTGTCCGATTTTGTTGGGAGATTTTCTAGCCAAGGCAGACTTGAAGGTGATTGACCTGGAGGACTTCGATGTTATTTTGGGCATGGACTGTTTGTCAAGGTACGATGCTGTGATCCAGTGTAAGGGTAAGCGCTTGGACTTCGTCAAAGAAAATGGTCAGCCAGGGAGCGTTTATGGACATTCTCTGCAGGAGTCTCCAATCATTTCTGCAGTGCGTGCTCGGAAGTTGCTTGTTTCTGGCTGTTTTGCCTGTGTGGTTTCTCTAGTAGGGGCGATTGTTGGTGTGCCCCGGTTGGAAGAGATTCCTGTGGTGTGTGACTTCTCTGATTTGTTTCCTAACGATCTTCCCGGTCTCCCACCCGATCGAGATGTCGAGTTTGCGATAGATTTGGAGCCAGGCACGCGTCTTATCATAAAGGCGCCGTACGGGATGGCCCCGCGAGAGCTGGAAGAGTTGCGAATTCAGCTGGATGAGTTGTTGGCAAAAGGTTTCATAAGGCCGAGTTCTTTGCCTTGGGGTTCACCAGTGCTGTTCGTTAAAAAGAAGGATGGGTCGATGAGGTTATGCATTGACTATAGAGAGCTGAACAAGGTTACTGTTAAGAACAGGTACCCTTTGCCGCGAATTGACAATTTGTTTGACCAACTGCGTGGTAGTGCCGTGTTTTCCAAGATAGATCTTCGATCGGGCTATCACCAGTTGAGGATTCGAGAGTCAGATGTTCCGCGGACGGCGTTCCGCTCTCATCATGGGCATTTTGAGTTTTTGGTTATGTCATTCGGTTTGACTAATGCGCCCTCAGCTTTTATGGATTTGATGAACAGAGTTTTCAAGGATTTTCTAGATAAGTTCGTGATTGTCTTTATAGACGATGTTTTGGTGTATTCTAGGGATGCGGAGGAGCATGATCGACATTTGCGGCTGGTCTTGGCGACTCTGAGAGACCATAAGTTATACGCCAAGCTGAGCAAATATGAATTTTGGTTGCCTCAAGTTTCTTTTCTAGGCCACGTGATTAATAAGGAAGGAATATCGGTGGACCCAGAAAAGATCGCTGCTGTTATGGAATGGGCGAGACCTGTTACTCCCAAAGAGATCAGAAGCTTCTTGGGTTTGGCTAGTTACTATAGAAGATTTGTAGAATGTTTCTCTACCTTGTCCGCGCCGTTGACCAAGTTGACGCAGAAGAATGTAGCCTTTATATGGGATGGCAAGTGTGAGAAGGCTTTTGAGGAACTAAAAAGAAGGCTATGTTCGGCTCCAATTTTGTCTTTGCCTACGAAGGGTAGTGAGTATGATATATATGTGGATGCGTCGCATGTCGGTCTGGGCTGCGTTTTGATGCAGGGCGGGAAGGTGATTGCGTACGGGTTGAGGCAGCTAAAGACTCACCAGAGGAACTACCCTACGCATGACCTGGAGTTTGCAGCTGTGATCTATGCATTGAAATTGTGGAGGCATTTGCTATATGGCGCGCAATGCAAGATTTTAACGGATCATAAGAGCTTGAAGTATGTCTTCACTCAGAAAGAATTGAATCTGCGCCAGCGGCGGTGGTTGGAGTATGTGGCCGACTATGATGTTGAAATCCAGTATCATCCGGGCAAGGCAAATGTGGTGGCTGATGCCCTCAGTCGGAAGTCAGGTAAGATTTTTAATCTTTTCGCCGAGCGTTTAGTGGAAGAATTTCTTTTAATGGACATTTCTGTGGGAAGCTGTTGTTGGGTATTGTATCCACAATTACCTGGATTTGAGGAAGCCACCTGTCAAGCTAAGATGAATTCACAATGTATTTGATGAAATATTTCAAGTTGTGCTTGCAGTTATTCCACGCTAAGTGCACACCAATGTTAGGGTGCAGTAGGTCAATATACACGGGTCTGCACGATGTAATCCCTCGTTGAGCAGATCAGTGTGTTGGCCTATGTGTCCTCTCTCTATTGGAGTGCACTTACTTTCAAGTACAGGGCTGTGTCTATGCAAGAGCAGACAAGGAGCAAGGATGAGTCAAAGAGCAGCTCAGAGGCGTAAGATGAAAAATCATCTAAGTAAGAATCGACGAGAATCACCATATGATTCTCGCCGATTCGGCGAGAATCACTAGTGATTCTCGCCGAATCGTCGAGAATCACTGGCTGATTCTCGCCGGCTAAATCAGAGTGCAATCAAGTCAGATTCGATGAGAATCACTTTGTGATTCTCGACGGATCGACGAAGAATCACTTTTTGATTCTCGACGGATCGTCGAGAATCACTTTGTGATTCTCGCCGAATCGTCGAGAATCACCCTTGATTCTCGACGATTCGGCGAGAATCACAGGTGATTCTCGCCGATTTTGACTTGGCATTTTTTCTGGAAACAGCTGGACCGGATTCTGTCGCTGGCACTGTGTTGAACCAGAACTAGGGTTTTCTTCTGGTGGGACCCACAACGGTCATATTGAAATTGTCTATCGTATAAATACAGGCGTATTTTTGAACAGTAAAGTAGACGTAGAAAAAGACGAAACACGGGCCGCGACGTAACCTAGATCGCGAGTTCCGCTCCGCCGCCGCCATCGCCGCTTGAGAGAGTTGATCGCCGGTCTTGATCGTGGTTTCTTCTAGATCTCCGGTCGATAGAAGCTTATCCAAGCTTAGCGTCTCACGAGTCTAACCGGAGATCTCTTGTCTCTTGATTTGTTGATCGGGAAAACCTTCCCCGTCCGAATCGATCGAGACGACTGATCCTAGTGTGACCGTTGGAAGACCTAGCTAGCTTTACTACGAAGTTTGGATCTCCAAAGTACTGCAGCCGCACATCGTTGTCGCCGCCGATCCCGTGAACCTAGCCGCCGCTAATCTTTCCGCCGCCGGTTCCGGGGAGATTCTCTCCAAGAGAGATCTAGGGTTGTGGACTCTTCGTGGACTTCAAGAACGCGTCGTCAACGAAGAGAGACACCTTAGTCTCCAAATGTAGTTTGTATTTCTTGTACATTCTAGTTTACTTTTGTTGTAAAGGAACGTTGGTTCCGAGTTGTAAGGGTTGGGTGCAACCCGTGTTGTGGGAGTGTTGACTCCTACGTGTGGAAGGGTTCCTTCCGATAGTGCAAGGATTGGATTTCAATCCTGTTGGTGAAGAGACCGAGTCGTCCCTTGTTGGGAGATAGGTCGAAGGGGGAAAGTGGATGTACCCAAATCAGGGAACCACTATAAATTGCTTGTGTATCTTCTATGCTGTGGTGTTTTATTTCCTTGTGCAGGTACAATTTTAAATTCCGCAAATACGCTGCACGTCACTTATTCCCCCCCCCCCCCCCCATAGGTGAAGATAGTTGACAATAGGTGGACTTTCAAGTGGTATCAAAGTGAGGTTACTCATCAAAAAGGTTTACACCTTGAGTAGAATCCTGCCACCAGTGTCAGAAGCATGGAGCTGGATCATGAGATATCGCCACTAAGACTCCCCACATGCACAAAGGAGTTTTATCCCGTCTGGAGGATGAGAGTGTCGTATCACTTGGATGCTATCGATCCTCGAGCATCTTTCATCCTGGAAGAGGGTCCTTTTATTCCCATGAAGACCTCCGACTCTGGAAAGAATATCCAAGTGCCCAAGTACATTGTTGAGATGTCGGAGACGGAACTTTCACTATTTAATTTGGACAAGAGGATTCGTCAAATTATCATGGATATCTGGTCTGGACCCTCTCACTCTAGATTGAAAAAATGTTGGTCGGCTAAATCTATGTGGGTGATGATCTCAGAGCTGATGGGGGGGGTCAGAGAAAGCTGGAATCTGCTGTCAACCAGAGGATGAAGCCTATGTGGGGGTCCTCGCCTCTGAAGATGAAGGCAAGGATCCATCGGACAGCATCAGAGCTTCAGTGTCCGTGTCAGAGACTGAAGAGGCTAGTGAGGTAAGCAGCTCTGATGAGGATGACACAACGGTCACTGGCTCTAATGACAATAACACTGAAGAGCAGGTAACTTCTTCATCCTGCCCCGTCTCTCTTGAAGTTTCTGAAGACAGGAACTGCTTTCCTTCAGAAAATTCTGATTCTCTGAAGAGAGCCCTTCAGAAGAGCAACCTACTTGTTGAAGAACAAGCTCAGGAGATTGCTCGGCTGAAGATCTTGTTGGTTCTCCAATTGGCATCCAACAAGGTCAAGGACTCTAAAATCTCTGATCTAGAGAGTAGTCTAGAGAATGAGAAAAGGATAGTATCAAACTTTTCCAAGGTTGATGCTATAAAGAGAAAGCAAGAAAATGGGTGGATCTCCCGGATTATCAATTCGCGGAGAAATGGGGAAACGGTATTCCGACCCCCCACTCCAAGTAGGAAGGCAACTCATCATACCTTCAGGTATGATCACAGGAATAATCGTGGTCACTGCAAGGGTTATCTGTCCTCATGTGGAGACACCCGTAGTGCAAGGGCCGTCGTGGCCACCAATGAGAGAATACCTAAGGCTCATTCTGAGCCCTTTGTATTCACTGCCACTGCCTCTACTCGGTGTGAATCTGCATGTACCAGCTCACAGAACACCTCTCACCACCCGAGGACACAGGACAGGGAGGTTAGAAGTCATGGTGTAAGTTTTCATGGGGCCTCAGGAAGGGGGATGCCTGAAAGGAAGGCACCACCTCCCCGGCCTCATGACGCTCGCAACATGCATTCCTTCCACCCTTCCGCATGTCACGGTGGAAGAGGAAATTTTGTGAGGAGATCATGCCCTATCCCGTTTAGAACTAGGACCGTGACTACCTCAGTCACTAGATCAGGTCAAAAACGGCGATACAACATCCACCCGTGTTGGTGCTGTGGCAAAGTGGGACACTTTGCCATAGACTGTTGGCACAACCCCTCTATGTCAAGGGCAAGGGCCTATCCGCATTGTCTGGGCAGAGGTAGTCTTCCTGACATGTTTTCTGAAGGAAGGCAGTCAAGTGCTTATGCTAACAGGAACCTAGGACCCAATATGTATTGGGTTCCTAAGGTAAAGTAACTCTTTCTTGCAGGGTAGTCTAGGTTCCCGTAAATATGATGGGAACTAGACAGTAGATGGCTCAAGACTAAATTGGAACAAGCGTCTGGAATAACAGATGTGATATCTACATGGGCATACTCACATTGAGCTCCTAATATGTTTTACCTGAGGGACTAAATGATAACTCTCATAATCCCAGGTAATTTTGATCAGTTCCAGGACTTGAGTCATATTGTATCCACATTTACATATATATATATATATATTTATTTATATTTATACTTATACTTACACTTATATGTGTGTACATCTAAGGATATGTTAACACGGTAAACATAAACCATAGATACAATAATGAAGACTTATCGGAAATTCCACTGGTAGACTCGAGATCTAACATCTACAGGCGTAAATTAGTTCACTGAAAACTAGCGAAGATTGCCATCGATAAATGTATGGAAAAGCCGGTTCAAACCCTAATAGCTTGGCTTTAAGGAGTATTTATATATTTAGAAGATTTTCAAATCGACTTAGACAAACTCGAAACCCGCTTAACCCGAAGCCTTCCGCCGAACACACGGAAACCGTTAGAATCCCCTTAACTCATCGATCCTTCATACATGGGCATACTCACGATCCTTTATATATTTAGAATTCCCGCCGACCCTTCACATTCCGTAGGAATCCCGCCGAAGGACCTTCTCCGCAGGAAACTCGCCGAATCCCGCAAGACTCTCGCCGATTCACCGAAGGTTTCCCGCAAGCTTCTCACCGAAGGTCTTCCGCCGATTCTTCCCCTTCCGTCGACATTCCGCAAGATTCACCGATCGCAACTCGCGAAGAACTCCGTCAATCTTAGCGTGCAAAAATCCCATCGATGTCGTCGATCCCGTCGCGTGCACCTACCAGGTGTCCATCGTCTTCATCGAACTAACTCACCTTCTACGCTTTTAGGTAACCACATCCTCACCCGTACTTGGACGTTATCACTAGTGTCGCTTCCCTTTTGCCTTTTGATTAAGCGTGGAGTAGGGATTCTCTCCCTAGGTGTGCAATGGCTCCAAGGACAACCGCTGGGCTGGTCACTGGATGCGAGCCGGTTCACACAGGGTTCTCTCATGCCTTAGATGAATTCAGGAACATCATCCATATGCTAGAGGAGGCTGGACTCTCATTCGTACTAGAGCATCCCTGTAAAATCCTGAACAAGGAAGTGCTGGAGTTCTTTGCAACCGCAAAACTCCGGAATGATGACTCTCTTATCAAAAGCAAGGTTGCTGGGGCGAAGATCAAGATGTCTGCCAGCAAGCTGACCCACTACTTGCAGCTCACTAGCTCGGAGCACGAGGACTATCTTGAGGAAGACGACAAAACCAGGACTCTATTATTCTGTGGTCTCGCTCGAGGCACTCGGTCGATAAAGCGAAAGGATATGAATGAAGAAGGGAAACTTCTGTCAGACATCGTTGGGAAGGTACTCATATGCAAGTCGGGCTCTCATGACCACATCTCTGCGGACATGTTCAAGATCCTGGTGGCAATTGTCTGCAGGAAAAGATTCAACTAGGGGGCATTGCTGTGTGAGAAGATAAAGGACACCCTGAGATCACCTAGCTTTGGCTGAATCATCAGTCTGTATCTCAATCAGCTGAATGGAGATAAATATGACATGAGTAAAGGTGTTCCTATACATTACTTAAAGAAAATGGACTCGAGTGTTTTTGACAGATGGGAGAGGCGCATTGGGCAGGCTACCGTGGTAGAACAACAGGACGTATCTCCAGCCGAGGACGGCACTGTGGCTGATTCCGTAGTAATCCCCAGTGAAATTCCTGACGCTTTGACTGCAGGAATTGAGGGGGAGCCTCTACCCACTGATGCTCATATCGTATCTGACATCTCCCAGATAGCCAGAGATGTGGTGGCAGATATACAAGAAGCAAGTGAAACTATGCTGGAGAATGAGGAGGCTCTGAACCTGAACGATCAAGGAGCCGAAGCTAATGTAGAGGAGACTGCTGACGAAGATGATGCTGATGAGAATGATCTCATGGATGATGATGGTGAGGAAGAAGGCAATGAGGGACAGGAAGCATTGGAGACTCGGGATATCATTGAAGCTCCATCTGACAAGCACGCACCTGAGATCGTTCCTGAGAACATCGGTGCATCTGTGGAGGGGGAGTCCGAGAAATCTACAGAGGCTGCACGCACTCCCCCCTTAGAGACTGTGCTCGTGTCCAGCTCTACAGGTGCATCTGCTGAAGCACAAGGCCAAGGAGTGCCTCAGGCTCATCCACTACGAGACGATCTAGCCAATCACACCGTGAATATCATTCAGGGTATAGTGGATGAGCTCAAAGCATCTTTTGAGAAAGCTCAGGATAAAATGTTAAAAAGAATTAAGAAATCGGAGAATCTCATGCTCAAGAACATGGTGGAGATCAATCACAAACTGGACGTGATGGAAAAGAAGTTTGAAGATAAGTATACTGCGGCCGACCAAGCTGTCACTCTTCTTATGGACGGCTTGAAAAAGAACACCGATACTCTCGGCATAGTGAATCAGAATGCTCATGTCGTAGCAAATAATATTCAAAAGTTTGATGGCAATATGGTAACTCTCAACACCAATCAACAAGCCTTGGTAACTGAATTCTCCAAGACTACTAAGCACATTGATGAGTCCCTGCATTCTTATGCAAACTCCATCGCAGTCGAAGCCAAAAAGGGGGAGAAAGCATATACAGCTAAGATGGCTGAGCTTCGGGAAGTCATGATCAACAAATTTGAGCAGTCAAACAAATATGTCTATGACAGTTGCTGGTGGATGCTCCAACAAGCGTTAGGCGTCGCCTTGCCTGAAAATCCTGCGGGTATTCATGCTCCTGAAATGTATACTGCGGCTGATGAGGGAGACAATGCTGAAGAAGCTCCTGTAAGTGAAGCTGATGCTAGGGCTATTTCCAAAGCAAAACGTATGGCCATGTTTGACCAAGAGGCCCTAGCAAAAGCCAGGGACAAGAGAAAATCTCAAGAAGGGACATCAAAGGAAACACAAGCTGAAAAGAGAATGAGACTGAAGGAGGAGGAAGTAAGAAACGAAAAGTGGAGTCCAGTTTCAAAGAGTATCATCTTGGACACATTCTGGCTACAAGATAAAGGAGAAATCAATCGAAACGATGTATACAGCCAGTATGATTGGGAGATGCACAAGACGTATGGAGCGAAACGGAACATCTTCTTCAGGACCAATACTGCGGCAGATAAAGCTCCTCCTCCCAGATATTATCCGAAGCCCAAAGAGTATATGGAGAGGCAAAGAAAGAAGTATTTGGCTCAAAAACTCAAGGATGACTTAGCCAAAGAAAAATAGTCAAAAATTTATAGCCTGTCATTCTCTCTTAAGAACAATTAACGTTTACTGTTAGTATATGAACAATCTTGAGATTATATATACATATATATATATATATATATATTTATATGTATTTGAATTTATGAATGACTCAAGTCTTGATCTGTTTGCCTATATTCTCTTGTGCTGCATATTTAAATTCTGAATGCTGTCTATATTATCTGGTTGGTGTTATTCATCTTAGCTAGTAGGATTTTGGCTTCGTCAAATAGGGGGAGAATGTTGGGTATGGTATCCACAATTACCTGGATTTGAGGAAGCCACCTGTCAAGCTAAGATGAATTCACAATGTATTTGATGAAATATTTCAAGTTGTGCTTGCAGTTATTCCACGCTAAGTGCACACCAATGTCAGGGTGCAGTAGGTCAATATACACGGGTCTGCACGACGTAATCCCTCGTTGAGCAGATCAGTGTGTTGGCCTACGTGTACTCTCTCTATTGGAGTGCACTTACTTTCAAGTACAGGGTTGTGTCTATGCAAGAGCAGACAAGGAGCAAGGATGAGTCAAAGAGCAGCTCAGAGGCATAAGATGAAAAATCATCTAAGTAAGAATCGACGAGAATCACCAAGTGATTCTCGCCGATTCGGCGAGAATCACTAGTGATTCTCGCCGAATCGTCGAGAATCACTGGCTGATTCTCGCCGGCTAAATCAGAGTGCAATCAAGTCAGATTCGACGAGAATCACTTTGTGATTCTCGACGGATCGACGAAGAATCACTTTGTGATTCTCGACGGATTCGACGAGAATCACAGGTGATTCTCGCCGATTTTGACTTGACAATTTTTCTGGAAACAGCTGGACCGGATTCTGCCGCTGGCACTGTGTTGAACCGGAAGTAGGGTTTTCTTCTGGTGGGACCCACAACGGTCATATTGAAATTGTCTACCGTATACATACAGGCGTATTTTTGAACAGTAAAGTAGACGGAGAAAAAGGCGAAACACGGGCCGCGACGTAACCTAGATCGCGAGTTCCGCTCCGCCGCCGCCGTCGCCGCTTGAGAGAGTTGATCACCGGTCTTGATCGTGGTTTCTTCCAGATCTCCGGTCGATAGAAGCTTAGCCAAGCTTAGCATCTCACGAGTCTAACCGGAGATCTCTTGTCTCTTGATTTGTTGATCGGGAAAACCTTCCCCGTCCGAATCGATCGAGACGACTGATCCTAGTGTGACCGTTGGAAGACCTAGCTAGCTTTGCTACGAAATTTGGATCTCCAAAGTACTGCAGCCGCACATCGTTGTCGCCGCCGATCCCGTGAACCTAGCCGCTGCCAATCTTGCCACCGCCGGTTCCGGGGAGATTCTCTCCAAGAGAGATCTAGGGTTGTGGACTCTTCGTGGACTTCAAGAACGCGTCGTCAACGAAGAGAGACACCTTAGTCTCCAAACATAGTTTGTATTTCTTGTACATTCTAGTTTACTTTTGTTGTAAAGGAACGTTGGTTCCGAGTTGTAAGGGTTGGGTGCAACCCGTGTTGTGGGAGTGTTGACTCCTACGTGTGGAAGGGTTCCTTCCGATAGTGCAAGGATTGGATTTCAATCTTGTTGGTGAAGAGACCGAGTCATCCCTTGTTGGGAGATAGGTCGAAGGGGGAAAGTGGATGTACCCAAATCAGGGAACCACTATAAATTTCTTGTGTATCTTCTGTGCTGTGGTGTTTTATTTCCTTGTGCAGGTACAATTTTAAATTCCGCAAATACGCTGCACGTCACCTATTCCCCCCCCCCCATAGGTGAAGATAGTTGACACTAGGTGGACTTTCAGCTGTGATTCGCAGAGTAGCTTGGCAGTAACAGAACCTTTGTGGATTGTGCTTACGAGACTGCATCAGAAGGACGATCCCGATCTTCTGCATTTGTATCTTCGAGCTGAGAAGGGTGAATTACCAGATTTCACTATAGATGATGCGGGTACCTTGAAGTACCGTGGAAGGTTTTGCATCCCCGCAGTTGGAGATATCCGGGATATGGTGTGCAGAGACGCCCACGGGTCTAGTGTTGCCTACCATCCAGGGTCTACCAAGATGTATCATGATTTAAAACAGATTGCCTGGTGGTACGGGATGAAGATGGACATAGCCAGATTTGTTTCAGAGTGTTTCACTTGCAGGCGTGTGAAAGCCGACCATGGGAGGCCTGGTGGCAAGCTGACTCCCTTGGAGATTCCGATGAGGAAGATAGCCGAGCTGTATCTAGAAGAGGTTGTCAGATTGCAGGGAGTACCCGTAAGTATCGTATCGGATCGAGACTCGAGGTTCACGTCTCGTTTTTGGAAGAGCCTTCAAGAAGGGTTGGGTACGGACTTGAGATATTCCACGGCTTATCATCCGCAGACCAATGGTCAGACAGAGCGAGTAAATCAGATTGTGGAAGATATGATCCGACGCTATATTCTGGACCACGGAGGAGCGTGGGACGAGTGCTTGAGGCTTATGGAATTCGCATATAACAACAGTTATCAAGAAAGCTTGCAAATGGCTCCTTTTGAAGCTTTGTATGGGAGGCGCTGCAGGACTCCCTTATTTTGGGCTGAGCTTGGCGAGGGACCTTTGTTGGGTCCAGAAGCGCTCGAGGAGATGGAAACCGCTGTGAAGCTTATTCGGGAAAAGCTTCGGATAGCCCAGGAGAGGTATGAGAAGAACGCCAATCGGCGTAGATCGGACTTGGAATTTGCTGTGGGGGACTCAGTGTTCTTAAAGGTCGCTCCGTTGATTGGAGTCAAGCGGTTTGGCAAGAATAGGAAGTTGGACCCGAGATACGTGGGGCCGTTTCCGATTGTTGAGCGGATTGGGGTATCAGCCTACAGGCTGGCTTTGCCGGCAAATTTTCCTGGCATGCATGATGTCTTTCACGTCAGTCAGCTGCGGAAATGTGTGGTAAATGGCAGGCAGGTGTTGGATTTTGTACCTCAGTTGGAGCCAAATCTTTCTTATGTGGAGGTGCCTGTTCGCATTTTGGATTCTCAAGTTCGGGCGTTGCGGAAGAAGACTATTCCTATGGTTAAAGTTTTATGGAGGAATCAGGATGTGGAAAGCGCGACTTGGGAGTTGGAGTCGGCTATGAGGGAGGCTCACCCTCATCTGTTTCCCTGATCTTGTGCCTGGTATGCTCTGTTTTATTCTTATTTATTTGTAGCTCTTTCCTATCTCTTTCTCTCTCCTTCTATATAGGAGTGTTGTGAGTAAAGTTTCGAGGCAAAACTTTCTCTTAGGGGGAGTGGCTGTAACGCCCCCGGTTTTTCTGTGTTTTGTTTGATCTTTGGCTGGCGTTACGATGACGTGTTTCCGGCTCTTTGCCACTGTAGAGCGTGGTCTTAGCTCTTAGGGTTCACTGTGTAGCCTGTTTGTAGCCTGTTAGCAAGATTCCCCAGCTAGCCGGAGTCCGTTTGATGACTCGGCTGGGCCTCTTAGGGAATGCTTTTGTTTTGGCTTCGGGTGGTGTTATCCCGGGTTTTGTTCGTCGAATGCTAATTTCGACTTCGCAGTTGTGTTCGTAGCGTGGGTTTTTAGCTGTGATGCGAATTTCGTCATTTTCCGAGATGTTTCGGGTCTCGTGTTGTTTTGATTTTGCGTGTAAGTAATTAATATGTTGATTATTTATTATTAACTGCTGTGTATATATAGCCTTAGGTTAGAATTAGGGCTCGGTTCCTTTTGTCTTTCTTTTTCTCTGCTTGGAAGAAGCCGCCGCCTGTGCGAGAGGAAGAGAACCGCCGGACTACCCTAGCCTTCGGATGCCAATTTCCTGGAGAATTAGCGGTCGAATTTCGATTTCGAGAGTAGATCTGGACTGCCCTCGCCTGGATCTGTATTCTTTCTGCTCCTCAGCTGGTGCTCTGCGGCTAGATCCGAGAGTGGGGGATGCCGCCGACCAAGCTTTTCTGGTATTGAGGCAAGTGATGTCCCCTCATCCTTGCCAAAGTTGATCTTTGTCTTTCTTTTGATTTAATTTTATCTCTTTCCTGCTTAGATCCTAGGTGTACGCTAGGGTTCATTCCCGATCATGCCGTGATTAGTGTAGAAAGTGCCAGTTAAATTTCAGTTTTCCAGAGGGTTTGTGTCTAATAGGGACAGTTTTGGTTCGGTTCAGGTCGAGTAGTTGCCATTGTCGATGGATGTTGTACCCTAGAGAGACCTCGTTCTCGTTTCTGGTTGTTTGCTGGATCTGGCGCCTGTAGCCAGGTGGGGTGTCGACACCGTTGTGTCGACACCGGCCAGTTGTGGTGTCGATACTTGGTGTCGACACCGGCCAGTCGGGGTGTCGACACCATTGTGTCGACACCGACCAGTTATGGTGTCGACACTTGGTGTCGACATCGGCCAGTCGGGGTTTCGAAACTTGGTGTCGACACCCGCAGCGGCAGTGTCTACACTTTGTGTCGACACCGGCCGCAGTGGTGTCGACACTTGGTGTCGACACCCGCAGCGGCAGTGTCGACACCTTGTGTCGACACCGGCCGCAGTGTTGTCGACACTTGGTGTCGACACCCGCAGCGGCAGTGTCGACACCTTGTGTCGACACCGGCCACAGTGGTGTCGACACCCGCAGCGGCAGTGTCGACACCTTGTGTCGACACCGGCTGCAGTGGTGTCGACACTTGGTGTCGACACCGGCAGCGGTTGTGTCGACACCTTGTGTCGACACCTTGTGTCGACACCGGCTTGTCGTGGTGTCGACACATCGTGTCGACACCGGGTGCTGCGCTTGTTTTGGGGTCAGGTAGACTCGGGGTTGGTTCGGGTTAGGCGTGCAAGGCCGCATCGGTTGGACCTGATGTTTTTTCCTTGGGTTCGTGTGTTTCTTAGGATTGTTAGCGTGACTTATTCCCTAGGGGGGGCATTGGGTGTTCGGCTATTTCTGCATGCCGACTCTTGGGTTGTGGCAGGTGGTGGAGTTTTGGTGGCCTCTGGAGGGGTGGTTTTATGTGGAGAGCTGTGGCCACCACCTTTTGCCCCGGTTTGGGTTGGTGTGTGTGGGACCCTAAAGATGCCACTGTTTGACCCCTTAGCCCTTTTTTGGATCTGATTTTGGTTATGTATTCAGATCCATGTTTTGACCACTGCCACTTACCCACGTGTTAGTACTGTTAGTCCCTTTCCTGTTTATGCTTTCCTTTCTTTTGGCATATGTATATGTCTTGATGCTGTTGCAGGCTCTCTTGGTAGGGCATATTTGTTTTATTGCTCGCACTTGGTGTGCTCTGCGGTGTTTTAGACAGTACTCTTTTCTTACTGTCATCCCCTTTTCTTTTGCTTATAGCAGTTTGTTGCCGGGTTGGTAAACCTTTCTTCTTATTTGCTAATTAATCTATTGCTCTATTTTTTTTTACCTTTTGATTGTTTCCTTGCTGAGGTGTTCTTTTCTTGAATGCCTCAGGTCCAGGTTGTAGCTAGTTCAGCGGCTAGTTCTTTTGGAGGGGCTTGTTGGTGGCCTCTAGGGTAGCTGAGATAGCTGATCCCCATCTTGTTGTGAGGTAGTTCCTTACTTTTCCGTATAGACATACATACTCGCCAGTGGGTTCGTGTCAGGTTGTTGACGCCCACTGGTGGCTTCTTGTGATGCTGGGTATGAATTTAAACTGTTGTTTTTGCCTATTTGTGGTTGGTTACTTGCTTCTGGGAAGGATTTATGCTAGGTTGCATGTTAGGTATTTTAAAACCTAAAAGTATTGCTATATGTACTTCATGCATAACATGTTTTCTAAAACAAAGACACTATTTTTCCTCAACGTAAAATACTATCTTTTATACCTATAATATTCACCTTAGAGTCGTGCATACCATGAGTCATCCCCCGGGGACTCTCGTGCTTATTTAGGGTGTCAACTTAATTGAACCAAAGTATTTTCTACTGCGTATAGAGATAATTTTAACTGTGTACTAGCTGATCCACCGTGCCGAGGGATACGGCCATTCAACTTAACTGATTTTCTTTCATATTTAATCAACGATTTTCCTTAAAATCTAAGGTCTAGGGTTTTGCCTGAGCGTGTGCAGTTATCCCCTGCACGACGTGGCATCACGGCACGTGTTTTCTCCTGCTCTGATACGATTTCTTCGTTGAGAAAATGCGGGTTGTGACACAGACTGTATGAAGAAGGGAGAGTTTACGTGGACGAAGTCCGCCACACATGCTTTTGAATGAATCAAGGATCTTATGACTGAGGCACCTGTCTTACATCAACCTGAATTTGCTAAAGTCTTTGAGCTCACATGCGATGCGTCTGGGGTAGGGATTGGAGGTGTCTTGAGCCAGGAGGTAAATCCCGTTAGTTATTTTAGCGAGAAGTTGTCCGTCCCTAAGCTGAACTATTCAAATTACGATAGGGAATTTTATGCTATAGTCTGATGTCTACACCATTGGAGGCACTATCTCCTCTCCAAGGAGTTTGTGATCCTCTCCGATCATGAGGATTTACGTTTCATCAACGGCCAGCATAAGATCAGCCCACGATACGCTAAGTGGGTCGCTTTCTTACAAGGTTACACGTTTAATCTCAAGCACCTTAAGGGAGCTGATAACCGATTCGCGGACGCCCTTAGTCGTCTTACTCTTTTACTCACCTCTATGGAAGTACATGTTGAAGGATTTGAGCGGATTAAGGATGAGTACGCCACGTGTCCTGATTTCCAGGACTTCTATCTATCTGCCCTGGATAGCTCCCCCACGACGATATCTGCATACGTCATCAAGGACGATTACTTGTTTAGGAACGGGAAGCTATGTATTCCACAGTCATCATTACGACTGCATATCATATGGAAGTTGCATAGCGGAGGGTTGAGTGGCCACTTCGGTAGAGATAAGACCATTACGTTAGTCGAGGACAAATTTTATTGGCCAAAACTTAAGGTTATGGTGGGACAGGTAGTGAGTAGCTGCCGCACATGTCAGGTGTCTAAGGGTAGTAAGACCAACGTAGCATTATATACACTCTTGTCTATTCCCTCCATGCCTTGGGTAGACGTTAGTATGGATATTGTATTGGGCCTCCCCATTACTCTACGCCATCACGAATCAATTTTTGTAGTTGTGGATAGGTTATCAAAGATGGCTTATTTCATCGCGTGTAGTAGGACAAACGATGTGTCTCACGTCGCTAAACTATATTTTAAAGAAGTCGTTAGTCACTATGGAGTGCTAAAGACCATAGTATCGGATAGGGGCGTAAAATTCACTAGTTATTTTTGGAAGACTCTTTGGATATTAATGGGAACAAAATTATTGTTTTCCTCCACCTATCATCCCCAAACTGATGGGCAGACGAAGTGGTTAATCGGAGCTTAGGAAATTTGTTACGATGCCTTGTGAGTGATCACAGGAGCACTTGGGATCTTCTCCTTCCCCATGCCCAATTAGCCTACAATAATTCCAAGAATAGGTCTATGGGTCTGTCTCCAAATGAGATTGTCCACGGGTATAAGGCTCCTGTGCCGCTTGACTTGGTGTCGTTGCCCCCAATGTACACGGCAAGTCAGTTTGCACAATCCTTCGCCCAGCACATCCATGATTTACATGCACGTATACGAGCCACCTTGACTACTCAATACGACTCTTATCAAGGGCACGCTAATTTACATAGGAGAGTATCGGACTTCAAAATTGGCGATCTAGTTTTAGTCCGTTTGGTTCCCGAACGCTTGCCAACTGGCATCGTTAAAGAGTTAGCACCAAAGCGCGCCGGCCCTTTTCGGATTATTAAGAAGTTAGGTGACAACGCTTTCGTTTTGGACTTGCCTGCTGATTGGGGTATCTCCCCCATTTTTAATGTTTCGGATTTAACGATGTTTGTGTCACCACCACAAGAGTTGATTTCTTTGTCGTCTTCTTCTCACACTCTAAATTCTCATGGATTGGGGAGTGGTAGTACGGATGATCTCTCTCTTTCGGTCCCCACAAGTATACAATCGGATGGTAAGTTGCCTTCTTTCCTGCCTACTGCTAATATGTTCCCCAGGTTTCCATGGACATTCTCCACTCCAGAGATGATACTTGATGCTGAGCCTGTTACCACTGCTGATGGCGACACCCACCGCTTTCTCATCCGTTGGGGTGATCGGCACCCTTCGGATGACTCTTGGGTACTCGAGACGGAACTGCAGAGTTTGGATGCCACTCTACTTCACCGCTATCGCTTGGACCATACAACGGAGATGCGTGCATTTGAGCGGGGGAGGATTGATGGCGTGCCCCCTCCTCCACCATTTGAAGGCGATGCTGACGATGCTGATTTTGATCCGGTTGATAAGGCAATACAACTCAAGGATGTGAGGCGGCACGACGACGCTAACGGAAGGCTACGCTACATCCTCCGCTCGCGGCGTGCTGCAGCCACTACAAAGAATTAGCCTTATTTATTTTCTTTTCTTGCACTCTATTTTATATTAGGAATATAAAATTATACTATGTTTATGTGATAATTTTATATTCATTGCATGCTTTATTATTTTTAATTTTGAACAATTTTAATGTTAGTGTGCAATTAGACATTCGAATGGATGAGATTACATCTCTATCATGAAGGGTTAAGGCTTGTTTGTAACTCCTATATAAGGAGGCTTTCTTATGAGATAATAAGAAGATTGAAAACCTAATTTCCTCCTTGTGAAATTTCGGCCAAGAGGAGTGTTCTCCAAGCCGCCGCCCCCCTTGTGTGGTGTGAAGCCGCCACCCCCCCTGCTCCCTCCATCCGTTCGGTGCGACTCTGGCGTGGCTTCCTTCGGTGCGACTCCTTGGAAGAAGGTTGCAAACCATTCAGTGTGACGCCGGTGGATCCGTGGAGAGAGTGATTCTCCAACAGTTATCTTATGTGAAAGCTTTCTGGTTGGTTAATCTCTCCCCACTCCCTTGTGTGATTTCTTCTCTTTATTTGTGGTGGTTTTCGCAAATCGTTTTTTCCGGATCGTTAATTTAATCGCCGCAAGTTTTGAATCGAAATTGCCGTTGCAAGGCTTTTTATTTCCGGATCGAGTGGATCCTATTTGCCTGAGCGGATCTTGTCCTATAGCCTTGGTCTTGTTCTCAAAAGGGAGTGGCAACCTTTGTGTTTTCTTGGGGAATATTCCGACTCAAATTTCCGATCGTTGTTTTCGAGTCGACCATTCCTCTGTTGTTTGTGCTGCGTTCTTGTGACGAGGAACTATTGTGGGCGATAGGTGCTGTGTAGGTGCGGTAGATCTACGACGTGTAGAGCGGAGATAGAGCGTTAGCTTCGTGGAGATCTCCGATCCGACATCCCTACATCACACTTCCACATCATGCACCCCAGCTCATTGATAAGAAGTAACCCTGTTATCACCACCTCATACTTGGCCTGGTTGTTGGTAAAGGGAAGTGGATGACCACTGTCTCCTCGATCTTCATTCCCCAAGGGCTCTCTAGGATCACACCTACCCCCAAGGAATGCCTTCCCTACACTCCATCTACCTTTACGTTCCAAGTAACTGGGTGCGTGAGCTTGGCCTCTACCACCTCAATCAAATAGTCAGCTAGGATGTCGGCCATCGCTTGAGCCTTGATCGAGAGACGGGGAAAAAAAGATATATCAAATTCGCTCAGCTCCATTGACCACTTTGCCAACCTCCCAGAGTGCTCCACCCCCTCAAAGATGTTGTAGAGGGGATGGTCAGTCACCACTCGGATGGAGTGTGCCTGGAAGTAGTGTCTAAGACTCTGAGCCGAGATAACCAAAGCAAAGGCCAACTTTTATAAAATCAGGTATCAGAGCTCTACCTTCCTCAAGACCCGACTGACGTAATAGATAGGTAGTTGCTTCTTCCCCTCTTCTCAGACTAGGATAGAGCTCAGGGCCTAAGCCCTGAACCCAAGGTATTGGGATAGATCTTCCACCTCCTTTAGTCCATAGAGCATTGGAGCCTGGGTCAGCTGCCTCTTCAAGGCTTAGAATGCTTCCTCGCATTCCTTAGACCATTCGAATTTCCGATTTCCCCTCAGCGCTTTGAAGAATGGGGAGCACTTATCTCTTGCCCAAGAGAGGAACCTGCTCAACCCCGCCAGCTACCCGGCTAGGCGCTGGACCTCCTTGGTATTTCGAACTGACCCCAACTCCATGATTGCCCTTACCTTGTCAGGATTCGATTCAACCCCCGCAGGTGTATGGAGGTGACCTAGGAACTTACCCCTGCTTGACACGAAGACACACTTCAAGGGGTTCAACCTCATTTTATATTTTTGCAGGGTGCCGAAGGTCTACTCCAGGACCCGTAGGTGAGATTCCACATCCCGACTCTTGATCATGAGATCATCCATGTACACCTCCAGGTTCCTCCCCTTCTACTCTTAGAATACCCGTCCATCATCCTTTGATATGTTGGCCCTGCATTTTTTAGCCCAAAGGGCATCATCTTGTAGTAGTGGCCCCCATCACTGGTGATCAAGGAGACATCTTTTATATCGGGCGGGTGCATCCTGATCTGATGATAACCTGATAAAGTATCTAGAAAACTCATTACAGAAAAACTGACGGCTGAGTCAACAAGCGCGTCGATCCGAGGCAAGGGGCGTCAATCTTTAGGACATAATTTATTAAGAAGAGAAAAGTCTACACACATCCTCCACGGATCGTCTCCTTTATTAACCATTACAACAATGGAGACCCAACCAGAGTACAGGATCTTAGACAAGAATCCGACATTGAGGAGCTTACCCACCTCCTCCCGATGGGCTCGGCCAGTGTGTTTGCGGTGGATATCTTCTTATGCCAGATGGGGCGAGCCTCAAGATCCAGGTTGAGGTTGTTGTAGGCAACGTCCGCATCAATCCCAGGAATGTCTGCCTCACTACATGTAAAGACATCCACGTTCTTTAGATGCACTTTAACATCCTCCCCTGGTCCTGGCTCAGCCCTCCACTGATCCGCACCTTCTCCACCTTGCCTTCCTGGGTGAGAACCTCCATCTCCATCACCTCTTTCGTTGCTTCTAGTTGGGACTGATCTCCCCTCTCCTGGGGCCAAAACTTCTTCCTCAGCTTCCTCCGCTACCATCACCTTGGCCTGCTCCTACAGCACTCCCTCCGCCGCCTCCACACAGGTGCGGACCTCTTCCTCCTCCACCTACATCTCCTTAGTGTACAAACAGACAAGAAGAAACCAGAAATTAGAATAACAAAAATTTTTATGATCCAAAAAGGTGTATATTACAAAGGTATAGCCTCCCTTTTATAGAATGGAGGAGATGGGAGAGATTACAATTAAGTAATATGAGACTAAATAATTACAGGTATAAGCAGTTTAACATAAAAACAAGCCGAACAGGCCACACAGTTAGACGAATAGGCTAACCGCCCGATAACCACCAGAAGGAGAGAACAAGCCGCCATGGGAGACCGTGAGACCGTCTAGTATCCAAGTCACCTGAGTCAAACCATCAAATCGCCTGGATACCAACATCAACAGTCTGACTACTAAACCGCTAGAGGTAAAACGACAGACCGCACAGTCTCTAATTTGCCAGAGTCAGATCACCAGACCGCTCGGTCTCCATACAACAACACTCCCCCTTAAGCTGGAGCATATATCGATCATACCTAGCTTATCATAAATGTGAAGAAAGGAGGCAGACACCGGCTTGATGAAAATATCAGCCAACTCTTTATCGGAGGTGATGAACATAGTACAAATTTGTTCCTTCAGAATATCTTCGCGAATAAAGTGGCAGTCGACTTCAATATGCTTTGTTCTCTCATGGAACACCGGATTTTTGTAGTTGTACACCTCTCCTAAGTCAAGCATGAGAGGCCGTAACCACTTCAATTCAAATATGGTCGATGCCATACTTCGATATTCTGCTTCTGCGGTGGACCTGAAGATGATAGACTGTTTCTTACTTTTCCAGATCACAAGGTTCCCCCCACAAAGTTGCAAAAGCCTGATGTTGACTTGCGGTCTCCTTTGTCATCAGCATAGCTCGAATCTGAGTACGCTTCAACCCTCAAATGAATATTCTTCTGAAAGAGTAGTCCTTTCCCAAGCATTGATTTAACATACTCCAATATCCTTAGAGCATATTGTAGATGACACTCCCTAGGAGCTTGCATGAATTGGCTAACCTTGCCAACAACATAGGCGATGTCGGGTCTCGTCACCGTGAGATATATAAGTTTACCAACCAGACGTCTGTACATCATAATATCTGAAAGAGGAGGAGAGTCATCCGTCCAGGTTTTATCTTCTCCAGTTACAATGGGGGCATCAGGCAGGTTTAGTCCCAGTCAACCCTACATCTTTTAATAAATCAAGAGCATACTTGCGTTGAGAGAGGACTAGGGAATTGGGCTTCCGAGAGATTTCTATCCCACTAAACTGGTCAAACCAAGCCCGAGGACTTTGCTTTAGGCCATAGATAGCCTTCTTTAGCCGACATACCTGTGTCTCCCCTGGAGCAACATACCCTGGAGGTTGCTCGATGTAGACATCCTCTTGAAGATCCCCATATAGAAAAGCATTCTTGACATCCAGCTGGGAAATGGGCCAATCCTTGTTGGCAGCCATAGAGAGGAGGACCCTGATAGTGCTGATACGAGTAACTGAAGAGAAGGTGTCAAAATAGTCAACACCATAAGTTTGGGTAAAGCCTTTAGCAACAAGGCGGGCCTTGTAATGATCCACACTGTCTTCCTGTCGGAACTTCACCACAAATACCCAGCGACAGCCGACGACATCTGTGCCGAAGGGTGGAGGACAAAGGTGTTGGAGTTACCATGGTGATCTAGAAGTGGTCAAACATGTAATCTCACTGCCAACGCGATATGAGCCTGTAGGGTCGCACATAAGAGATGTGGAGAAGTTAGATGATTGACTGTGTTGGTAAAGGTTACCAATCACCGACCTGAATGGGGTTATGGGCAAAGTGTTGCCTTAAAGGATCGTCGGGTTGGGCAAATGCTGCCTTGAAGGATTGGTAAGAGTCGTCGACCGCGGGTCGACGAGTGTCGTCAACCCAAGTTCGACGAGTATCGTCGACCGCGGCTCGACGATCGATGAGAATCGTCGAGTATCGTCGACCGCGGGTCGACGATCGACGAGAATCGTCGAGTATCGTCGACCGCGGGTTGACGGTCGACGAGTATGGTCCACCCCGCGTTTGGCGAGAATCGTCGAGTATTGTACTCTGATTCTCGCCGATCTTAGGTGATACTCGCCGACTGATTCTCGCCCAATCTGCTAGGTGATTCTCGCCGATTCTCGCTGATTCTCGCCGATTCTCGCCGACTGATACTCGCCGATTATGGGACCCTATTTTTCTGGGTGGTCTGCGGATAGCGATATTCCTAAGTCTATTTATGTCTTTGGTATAAAAGGACACTTAGGGTTTTCGGGAAACTAGATCTGTGCGTGCTAGCCGACGGAAGTGTTTCGCCGTTCGCTCATTCCGCCAATCCCGAATCCCGCCGACGGAAGAGTTCCGCCGCCGTGCTCG
This sequence comes from Platanthera guangdongensis, assembly GCA_039583875.1. Classification (NCBI taxonomy): domain Eukaryota; kingdom Viridiplantae; phylum Streptophyta; class Magnoliopsida; order Asparagales; family Orchidaceae; genus Platanthera; species Platanthera guangdongensis. Next base: position 190,595,195 of record CM077153.1, read on the forward strand.
CTCTGTCGACCTCCTTCTCTCCGGCGACTGTCGCTGGCGTTGCTATCCCTGGAGCGGACCTAGCAGTCCGTGGTGTAGCAAGGTGCGGTCACTCTCTTTCCCGATTATCCGTGTGACGGAAAGATCGATGTTCTCCCGCTCGTGTGGATTTCTGCAGAGACGTGGACATCATTCCACGTAGAACTCGCCACCAGCAGGAATACGAAGCTTGGAGCGTCTCGGTTGAGTTGTGACTCAACGCCACCGAGGTAATTTTTGCCTAGTTGTATGTTAACTTCTTGATTGAACTACCATGGCCCGATCCCATCTCTTTTGAGTTTTCTTGATGTTTTATTCTTCCGCTGCGTGCACAAGCATTGTGCCATCCTCATAGAGAAACCCAACAGTGGTATCAGAGGGAGGTTCCGGCCATGATTGTTGTATTGGAAGTTTTGTTATTCTAGTGCGTGTAAACCTAGGGATTTAGAAGTGTTCTAAATGTCTAGATTTAGTCTTGGTACCCCGCCAAGAACGTCTGGGATTTCGTGATAATTTCTAATTGTTAGAAATTGTAGTCTCCTTAGCAGTAACCATCCCTCGAGTTTGTTTTGGATTTTGAATCCAACATAGAGAGATGAGCTTGTCTACTGCTTTAAGTTGAGTTGTCTTTGCTTTTGTCCAATGCATGTAAAACTGAGGATTTGGAAGTTTTCGGATGTTCAGATTTAACCCTTCCTTCTATCAAATGTTGATGGTGTCAGGTTGTGCACATAAGGGATGCATGTGGTTTTAGAAAAATTGTTTTTTTTCTTTGGATGTGCACATTGATCAAATGTTAATCATGGTTAACTGTTAACCTATACTCAAAATCCCTTCATCAAATATTAAGTGTTCGGATGCCTTCCGATGGATGACACTCTTCCTGCCTCGATCGATGAAGTGTGGGATTGCCAAAGCAAGGTGCATTCACTACTAGAAAAATGAGTATTAGCTACACTTTTTTTTGCCAGGGTCAAAATTCGTGGCTAATAGGTAGGTATTATCCACGGTTCATATTTCGTGGCTAATAATTAAGTATTAGCCACAGATAACAAATTCGTGGCAAAAAACTGCATCATTAGCCACGGGCTTGACAAAATCGTGGCTAAACAAATACTATATTAATTTTTTAATTATATGTCAAATTGTATAACATCGGCCTGTTCCTGCACTCACGACTAAACCCTAGGCTATCCCGCACTCACGACTCGCCGCATTTCTGCAAGCTCTCCAGCGATCCTGTAGGAGAGTTGGCGAGTTGTGATTTCGGGATTTTCTCCTCCTCTACCGACAAACTTCCAGGTTCTCCACTCCGGCGATGGTATCCAGTTCTCCCCCTACAGCATATGCAAGGTGTGTAGCGATGGGAAAGGAGAATCAACTCTTACCATTGATCAGAGATCCTTCTCGCCAGCCCTAAATTGTTGCCCTGCATTTTGACAAGCCACCGACTTCCTACCTCCCCCATCCATATTTTACTGGTTATCTTCCTTGATCGAGCACCAGGTGCGGCGATATCCTTCAGATCCAAAGAATTCGCAACTACCTCCTGTTGGATTTTCATTGTCAGCCAGCATACAAGGTAATATCGGACTCATTTTTCCCCATTGCTGAAAGAACTGAGCATTTCTGTAAGGACGGTATGCTTTGGAATTCTAAAAATCAAAATTCATGATCTTTTGTTTAGGATTTATGATGATAAGTTGTGGTCTCATCATTTTAGGTTCCTTAAGTTAGTCATTGCTCCATATTCCAGTTTCTGGTGTTAGATTTGATGGTGGTTGGCATTGATCTACATATGGAAATGAGGGTAGATGGATGCCGACTGCTGTAAATTATGGTTTTGAATTTCATTCATCAACCTAGGCCTTTAATTACCCATTAGATGAAATTATACTAAGGGAGATTCTCTCCCAGCAATATGAATAATTCAAAGTAACTAAAATGCTAAACCTATGTAAAAATATACATTTTAATACCTCTCAGTAAACTATATTACCAGCTTCCATAATCTACTTGATTTTATGGTGTAGATTTCTCACCTTCTGATCTTGATCATGTATGTCGTATTGATAGCTTTATTTTGCATTCAAATTCTGATATCTTTGTCTTCAATCTCAAAATCTTTGATCTTCTATTTAATTTGTTGGTTGTCTTTGTTTATAGGTCGGACTAAAGATGGCCAGAATCTATTAGATATGCAGGCCAGAATCTATTAAATATTCCTATGATTTGATCTTTGGATCATTGTTCCCCTTTTAGAATGATTTCACTCTTGTGAAATCAAAGCTCTAAATGGTTTCTTTTAGGCTTGGATTGTCCTGGTCTTCCCATGTATCCTCCTGGTAATCCTAATCTTGATCTATTTCTTTTAAAATCTGATGTTGCAGTCTGCAAATATTTATCTGCATTTCATTTAAGAGCCACACCGGGGGGATATTTTACATTGTTTTCAAACTCACATTAGTACTAAAAGCATGCTTAGCAAGTGAAACTACATTGTGTAGCTGCCACAAATCTTTAAATAGAAATGAGGTGGCGATTGTAGATGGTATGTTATTTCTACAAAATCCAATTTTATATTTTAACATGTAATTTTTTTCTGAATTACTTTATATAATTTCTTTTTATGTGACTAGCCATAGAAGTTTCCTTCTTGTAAGATGCCTGTCTATTAGTTGTTTTGAAAAGTATCTCAGTCTTAGATTATGTCATATATTACCTTTTTAAAAAATCTTGCTTAACAGAGGGAAAACTTTTTGGGAAAGACTAAGTTCAGTAATGTCTTTGTCAAGAATCTCTCCAGCTATACAACAGAAGAGGATCTAGCTAAAATTTTTGGTGAATATGGTAGAACAACTAGCATCGTTGTGATGAGAGATTTAGATGGTAAATCTAAGTGCTTTGGTTTTGTCAATTTTGAGAATCCAGATGATGCTGCAACCGCAGTTCAGGAACTAAATGGAAAGAAAATGGAGGATAAGGAGTGGTATGTAGGCAGAGCACAGAAGAAAACTGAAAGAGAACAAGAATTAAAAACAAGATTTGAACAAAGTATAACGGGCACTGCAGATAAGTATCAATGGGTTAATTTGTACTTGAAAAATTTGGATGATAGCATTGGAGATGAGAAGCTAAATGAGCTTTTTTCAGTGTTTGGCACAATTACTTCTTGCAATTTTTCAAGGCAATGTTTCAGTTTTGTTTCATTCATATAAATAGTTACCCATTTCTATCTCATTCACATTTCTTTATGGTGTCTACGTGCAAAATTGTTGTGCTTTCACATTAAATTCATTGATTTATTTTTTTGGAATCAGATACTAGGTTTATGTTATTGAGAGGAAGTCCTATAGCCAGCATCAAACCTCTGACTAATGTACTCCTTGCAGCCTAGATTTGGTTATCACCGGCAGCAGCTGGTTCCTGGAATGAGACCTGGTGGAGGTCCAATGCCATTTTTTTGTTCCCTTTGTACAACCAGGCCAGCACCCGCATCCTGGCGGTGGTAGGTGCATCGGACCTGGACCTATGCAACAGACACAACAACCATTACCTCTACAACAGCCAGAGGTGGGTAGTTATAATCCGTGAGGAGAAATTTCTTAAATAACTTAGTGATTTGATTTCTAGTTAGCTTGTGGTAAATTAGACTATGAGTTCTTGTTGATTTTTTGTAAAATTAATTTTGTAAATAACTGCTTGAAAGACTTGGAATGAAACTATAAAGAAAGACATGATGTACTGGCATTAGTGAGATTATGACAAAAGATAGGGTACAATGACGACAAAGGATCCGTATAGCCGACCCCACTATAGTGTGATAAAGGCTTGAGTGTTGTTGTTGTTTTATTCAGTTTTGAGTATTTGCATCACTCCTTCAGTAAACGTGTAGTTTTATTTGCGATGTACTTCAATTTCTAGCACTTTCATTTATATGCATTGTTAACGGCTAGCCTGATTAGAATTAAGTGTAATAAATTGTGGTTGTTAGCGCAAATTATTAATTTCTATTATTTAGTTAATGGTGTGTCGGATATTTGTCAGTTGATTAATTTTGCATGGCATTACTGCTATGTCTTTTTTAAGTCATTTACTTGTATTCCATGCTTTCCTGTAATCATATGTAATTAGATCCGTTGTTGAACCCCTATAGATTTATCCAGCATGACTCTGTATCCTCCCTTATTTTCACAGCTTTATGATGTTTGTGTGCTTATAATAACAATTGCTTGAATGTTTCCAACAATAGTTGTAAATGACTGCAAAGCAATTTTTTTGCTTGTTGCTTTCTAAGGTGATTCTCAATGCTTCAATATTTTAATGCAGATTTTTTAAATATATAACCCTTCTTAAATTAGCTTTTAAAAATTAATTTATGTGGAAATCATGTCCAGGAGAAGCTTTTCAGCATGCTAAGAGATGTGTTAAAGAGCAAACCCCATATAGATATTGTGAAGCTTCACAAGTCCGGAGGGGTGGTCCACAGGGATCAAAATGTCCACCACAACTGTAGAAGCTATAGAATTCGTGTAAGCTTCTTCTCTTCCATATCCTTATGAAAAGTACTGCAAGGCTAATACTTGATATTTGCTCTTTGCTACTTCCGTGTCATGGCACTTCTTTTTACCGGTGTTACTTGCCTTCATGTAGAATGTTTTTACCTTAAATAGATGTAATTTCAATTCAGTCTTTTTCTTGAAATTTTTTCATCACATCTCATCTAAACACAACAGTTTCCTTATAATCGTCTATTCTTTTGTAGATTACTGCTCAGTCACATTTATATTGAAATGGTACTCGGAGTTCAGATACTCAGAGTTTAGACTGTCGTTGCTCACTATATCAAACAATTCAAAATGGATCACATCATCCTCCGCAACTGCCCCTACCCAAATATGACCCGGTTTCCCTCTCTTTCTGCATTGTACAACAGCCAGAGTTCTTGTCTATTCTAGTTAGCTATCGTTTGGTTTTTTGCAAATTTCCTGCATTTTGTACGAGCATACTTACTGTGTATTTGGCTAATTTCTTGAAGCTCATTATGAGTTATCATAAGTCTATTGGACTATGTGCTCTTGTTATATAGTTTAATGCTCTATAATTGCATTATATGATCTACATTGTGCTTGGTCCCAACTTCCAATGATCTACTGTTTATGAAAAAAATGTTCACATAACGTCGCAACAGCAATTAAAATCTCCAACAAATCATTAAAGTATTGAATGTGTTTTTTTAAAAAAAAACTTAAATTACTATTTTCCACGGCTTGTAACCGTGGCAAATAGTTTTTAAAAAATGATGAGTTCACTTTTAGCCAGTGATTAAAACTGTGGCTAAAAGTCAAGATATTAGCCACGACAGTTTTTCTCATGGCTAATATTATTTGCTACGGCCAATCCGTGGCTTAAACTTTTTAGCCACGCCGACTTTAGCCACGGATTTTTTCCGTGGATAGACCGTGGCTAAATGGTTTTAGCCACGGTTTTGGACTTTTTGCCAGGGCAATTTGCCCTGGCCAAAAACCTGTTTTCTAGTAGTGATTAATCTATCTTGGTAAGGGTGCGAGCAGATAATTGTGATATACCACTGTCGACATCGGGTCCAGCTTAACTAGGTGACCTCAAAGGTTGAGTGCCTAGAGGCATAGGGTTGGAATGCACCATATGATGGATGCGAGTAAGGAGTTATTCACCAACCATACAAGAATTGCATGAGGATGCAATTGGCAAGCGTTGCCTACCTAAATAACCGCATCGTGAGAGGAAAGCCAAAGCTGACTCATTGTGTTGGTGAAATACGGATCTTGTCCACTAAGAGAGTAGCTCGCATGAACTCTCCGAATTGTTAGTGAGGGCTATCATTTCGATTAAAATAGTGGGAGTGTTTTAATTGAATTCCAAATTAAAATAAATTGTATTTGAAATTTTGGTACTGATTTTATTCTGCATAAATTCTTGTAGAATTCCATGGCAAGTGTTTCACACTCCACTTTGTCTCTGAGAGCCATCCTTGAGAAGGATAAGCTCAGTGGGACAAATAACTACAAAAGTTATTCTGCTATAAATTAACTCATACCTGTCACCACGTCAGCTTACTTTATGGCCTCTTGTAGACCAAAATTATAAACTCTAGGCTGGACTGGAGCATGATGGGATGCGGTTGACTCCACCGCCTTCCCTTTATCCTCATAAGTCGCTCCAGACTTCCTCTCGGACTTTGCACGTCCGCTCCAACACTCACAAGAAAAATTCCCCGTCTTCCCACAGTTGTAGCAAGCTCCTCGGACTCGACTTGTGGTTGCCCTTGATGCACCAGACGAAGGGGCTGAGTTCGAAGTCCTCTGCTTCTTGTTCCATCTGCGGAATCCTGACTTTGTACTAGGCACTTTGAACTCTGCCTTCTTTTCTCCTGGGTCCTTCTTCTCTTGCACCCTCTTTATAACCTTTTCCAAAGACCGGGCCGAGTTGACCAAGGCTAGGAAGCCCTGCACCTTAGGAACAATAAGGAGTAGCTGTAGGTCACCACGAAGACCCTCATAAAATCGGTTGGTCTTCCTCTCCTCTTCCGCAAACATAGCTCCAGCATACCGACCAAACCCTGTAAACTCATGGAGGTACTCGTCCACGCTTCTGGATCCCTGAGTCAACCCAAGATATTGGTTCTCCATCTCAAGCTTCTTAGCAGAGGGTAGGTATCTGGCCAGGAACAATCTTGAAAATTACTCCATAGGCACATCAGCAAGCTACCTACCCACTAAGAGATGAAACTCTAACTCTTCCCACCACAACCTCGCTTCACCCGCCAAAAAAAAGGTTGCTATGGTGGTCCTCTGCCACTCCTCAGTAAACGTGGCTGTCAAAACCCTCTTTATCGTAGAGAGCCAGTCCTAACAGCTTGAGCTGGCATTCCAGTCCCGTCAAATACTGGGGGATTAAAGCCCATTACATTCTTGAGCTGCTTCTCCGTAGCTCTCCTCGGCTCTACCAGATCAACTGTTGCACGCTCCACCACTCTCGGCTCTGCCGCCCAAACCGGTTCTTGCTCCACGATAGGAGGTGCATGGTGCATTTACCCTGCAGGTTGGGCATTAATCATCGTAAATACGGCTTCAACCACCATCCTGATGGTTTTCGCTAAAGGATGTGTAGTAGGCATGTCTCTCGGTGCACTACTTTCCGCCGATTGCGGATGCTCTGATTGACCAGCACCGCTCCTAGCTGCCTATAGAAGCAAAGACACACGATTAGACGACAACCAAATTGCTAAAAGCATTCATTGGAACACTCAGATTCCACAAAACAAGTGTATTTTTCATTCCTAAGTAGACATTCATGTGTTCTTTTTGATGTTATAATGATGACGCACACATGTGCTCACCACCCCTTAAAAGAATTCGCCCACGAATTCATTTAAGTCTGACCGTAACCAGAAGTCTGATACCAAATTATAACACCCCCATCCGTCGTATGGCATATAACAGAAGGTCCAGCTGGAACCCGACGCCATATACCACGGACAGACGGAAGGGTTACGTATTAATAACCAAACATTCCAATTAAGACTACTCGTCCTAACACAGAGCATTCTAACAGAAGCTTTTAAAAGTGGAAAGAACCCAAACTGAATAATCCATTTACATGAATGTCCACAAACACTACCACTGGAATGAAATAACAATACTCTGAAAGAAACATGGCCTTATGGCCTTACAATAGTTCACTTATCAAATAGTGTCTTACACACATCAGCTCGCAGGCCGGCCACACATGACAAAATAAAAACAACTATACGCTAAGACCTTCGAGGGCCAGCATGGCAACATGGGCTCCAGCCCGCTATTTTGCACTCGGCTCCGCAGCACCTACAAGCAACATTCCACCGCACGGTGGCAAATAGGAAACGGTCAGCTAAAGCCGACCAAATTATAACGACCCCGTCCCTTTCTCGGGACGGCGGTGCTCCTTCCCTGCATATCATTAGCCCAGCTAAACAATTATGTAAAAACATACTTCGCCACAGGTGTAGGCTCGCACGGCCAAACACCCCGTGCACTCAGGGCACATTAACGGTGAATCCTGACACTTCAGCGTCTTCACCACCACCCCCAGGATGGCAACAACATGAGCATTTTAGCCTTCTTGACCACTGTATAAGGCTCCCGACTCTGCCAACGGCCAGTCCCCTTTTCGGGTCTCTCGCACCGAACCACATAGCCCAGGTCCAATTCTACTTGCCCGTTGCTCAACCGCGTAGTTCACCTTAAGACGTACGCACGGGCCAAGCTTCTCTCGGATCCTAATATTCCAATCAATCACATAACCCAGTTATGTTCAAGGCCGGTTCCCAAACCGCCAAGTTAGCAGAACAACGATTCCGCTAAGTTTTTCGGGTGTGCCTTGGAGCTAACCTCCAAGGATCCCTGCTGCAATCTACCGCGTAGAAACCCAAAAACCCAAGGCACGGAGTCTTCTCTGGCAAATAATAACAAATGCAACATCGCAGATCCAGACCAACATGTCCGGCTAGGCTTCACACATAATGTCTATGCCCGTACTTCGATTCTGGACTCTATATGCAACACAAGGGGGGGCTATTCCCGTCAACCCCAAGGAACACCGCACACTCACTGCACACTCACGGGTGCAGTTTTCCCTATGCAAAAGGAAGAGCTTCACATGATCAAGTGGAGAATTGTTACCCTTGTAGTACGCTTTAGCGCCATGGAAAAACTACACTAATGGAAATCTTCGCAACGAACTTCCCTCCACGGATCTACTCTCAGATCTCAAAATGGTGCTCTGATGCTCCGCCGGCGGCTGGAATCCTCCTTCTTCTTCCTCCTCTCTCTAAATCCTTGGAAAGAGAATGGTTTGGAGAAAATGAAGAATTAACTCCCCCATTCCCGGCCTTAACTGAGCAGGAAACAGTCTAAACCATTGGATCTTACTAAAAGAAAATGTACGACTCAGATCTGCACAAAAATCCCCAGACATGGGCCGAACATGGCCTCGCACACGGCCGTGTCCCAGGCCGTGTGCCTCGATCTAGGCACGATCGTCGAACATAGAGACTCATACGAGCTCAGACACGCACGTATCTCACTCTACACGCCCGTGTCGGGTCCTCGACACGCCCGTGATCGGGGGCATGTCACATATAACCGCCACGCCAACCGACACTACCCTGCTGAACACGGGTACTGACACGGGTACGCACACGCCCGTATCAAATGACACTCCCGTTTCATTTAACTGTGTTCCTTGTCGTGTCCTTCTCGTGATGAAAACGGCCAAAACACCAGCCATGCACGACCTTGGACACGCCCGTGTCCTAGGCCGTGTACCCCTATACAGGCACCAAAATCCCTTTTTACGCAGCCAACTCAAATACAATTTTCGGGGCGTTACAAAAGTCATCTAGGCAAGATGACAATCCAAGGTATGATAAGACTCCAACTAAATAAGTTGTTTGCTTTGGTTGCAGGATGTCAGGACACTTTATATCGTCTAGAGAACCAAAAGAAGGAGAGAAGAAGAGAAAAGGAATCCAGAAAGCAACACTACAACAAGCCTTCCTTCAGCAAGCATAAAAAGAAGGAGAAAGGGTTTGTGGCTAAAACATGGAGTGAAAATGAAGATGAATCTTCATCCTCTAGCTCGAGTGAAGATGAAGAAGAGGCTAACACAAAGAGATTTTCTTGATGGCCATTGATGCATTAAGCATCCTATCTGAAGCTGAGCAATCGTACAGTGAAGAACCTTCTGAATCTGAGGTAAATCAGGTATTATCTTCCTTTGATTTCAATTTAGAAAATTCTATATCTGAATTTAAATCTTTATGCATTGATTTAATTAATTCTAAAAAAGAGATTAAATATCTTAGAGAAAAATTGACTAATCAAGAAAACTTCCTTTCTAAAAATATCAAATTAAAAGATGAATTAACTCTAGCTAATGAACAAATCATCTCATTAAAAACTGAATTGGCTGAGGCAAGGAAACTTGAAGAATCCCTAAATGGGAGAAGTATCAAACTAATGAACATCACAAGCACAGTGAATACTAGGCTTATGGCAAGCTGGGCTTAGGTGCTTCATCAAGCCAACCCCCATTGATTCAGAAAAATATCTTAACAACTGCAATAAAATTTGTTTCAGAAAAGGGCAAGGAAAAGATAGATAATAATAATGTTAAACAACCAGAATTAAAACAAAAGAATAAGAAAAAGAGAGAATAAGAATGATCCTAACCATAACAATGTTCAACAGATTTCGTCGAACTCATATCGACGAAATGTGCACAATTCGTCAAACTCAACTCGACGAACTCAGAACGCAAACTTTCATTATAATTATTCTCTGGACTGCGATCAACGAAACCAGTATGGTTCATCAACCCGAGATCGACGATATTGAGGCCCAAAGAATGAATACTTTCATTCTCTGAGTAGAGTTCGACGAACTCATCCCACTTCGTCGAACTCAGATCGACGAACTTATTAGAAATTGTCAAACCAAGTTCATTATAACATAAACTTTAATTCCTATATAACATTTAATTAACCAAGATAATATGTTAATCCATTCACCCAGTGGATAACTCCACTAAGAAGATTTCACCCCTAGGTTAAAAAAACCAACCAGAATACTCTTACATTTCCAGCTTTAATTATGTAAATAAACAAGGACCCAAGATAACCTGGGTCAAGAATAGCTAATCTGTTTTATTGCAGGTGAAAGACAATCCCACCAAAGAGCAACAGTGGTATCTGGATAGTGGCTGCTCAAAGCATATGACTGGAAATAAGGAAAACTTAATCAACTATAAGTCTAAGCTAGGACTCAAAGTAATATTTAGTGATTCCAATTGTGGCCAGACTGAAGGGTATGGAATGGTCAAAATTGGAGCAGTCACCTTCAAGAAGGTAGCTTATGTAAGTGGACTGAAGCACGACCTTATATGCATAAGTCAGGTATGTGATGAAAGGTTTCAGGTATCATTTAATAAAACCTCCTGTATTATTACTTCTGTAGATAACCAAATAGTATTAACTGGTACTATAGTAGGAAATATCTATGTAGTAAATTTTAAGTCTGCTAAAACTGAAATATGTCTGTTTAACCAAACTAGTAATAATAATAATCTTTTACATAGGAGATTAGTAAATGTAAACCTGAAAAACATTGCTAAACTCTATAGGGACAACCTTGTTAAAGGATTGTCTTCTTGCCCCTACAAGATGGAAAGCCTTTGCAAGGCTTGTCAATTAGGCAAGCAAACTAAAAATAGCTTTAAGTCACTTAATAAGAGTGATTCACCTAGGATTCTGTATTTGCTACACATGGATCTCTTTAGACTCATTACTATACAGAGCCTAGGAGGGAAGTATTATACCTTAGTGATTGTTGATGACTTCTTAAGGTTCACTTGAGTGTTCTTCTTGAGAAATAAGTCAAATAACTTCATGGTTCTTACAGATTTTCTTAAGAACATAAGGATTGAGGACTCTACTCCAGTTACATTGATCAAAAGTGATTATGGTACTAAGCTTGAGTCTCTTCACATGCAAGAATTCTGTGAGAAGGAAGGTATCAGGTATTGTTTCTCTGCTCCTAAAACTCCTCAACAAAATATGGTAGCTGAAAGGAAAAAACAGAACACTGATTGAAGCTGCAGGCACATTACTTGTAGATGCTCACTTGCCCCTATCCTTTTGGGCAGTGGCTGTGACACAATAAATAATATACTGAATAGATGTTTGATACACAAACGTAAGGGCAAGACCCCCTATGAACTACTCAAAGGGAGAAAAACCTAAAGTAGATTATTTTAGAATCTTTGGTTGCATTTGTTACATTCATAACAACAAGAAGAAACACATTAGAAAATTTGAAGCCAAGGCTGAAATAGGAATTTTTCTTGGATATTCCCAAGTAAGCAAGGCTTATAGGGTATACAATAAATCAAATATGAAAATGGAAGAGTCTATTCATATTTTTTTTGATGAGACTCACATGTTTTACAAGGAGAAGATTCCTTCTACCAGTGGGAACTTGTAGGAACCACATCTGTGTAAGAAGTTGGATGAATTGACCCTCACCAATGAGGCTGTTACACAACCTTCTCCATATGTGGCTGAAGATAGTGAAGATGAAGACACTGAACTCAATGAAGAGCCAACAACAGCTATAATTCCACAAGAAGAATTAATTCCCCAAGATGTTGCTCAACCAACTCCTCCTACTGAATTAATCACACTTAGAGATCACCCTGTATCTCAAGTGATTTGAGACATATTAGTGGGTGTGCAGACAAGACATCAACTCCACCAGGACATGATGCATGCCTTCTTTATATCTCAAACTGAGCCCAAATCCATCAAAGATGCTGAGCAAGATCCACATTGGATCATTGCAATGCAAGAGGAGCTCAACTAATTTGAGAGATGTAGAGTTTGGGATTTAGTTCCAAGACCCAAAGACTACCCAATCATTAGAACTTAATGGGTATTTAGAAACAAACTAGATGCTCAAGGTCTTATCATAAGGAACAAGACAAGATTAGTTGCTCAAGGATATAGATAAGAGGAAGGCATAGATTATGACCAAACATTTGCCCCTATTGCATGGATTGAAGCAATCAGGATATTTTTAGCTTATGCAGGCTACAAGAAGTTCATAGTATATCAAATGGATGTCAAAAGTGCATTCCTAAATGGTGAACTAAAAGAAGAGGTCTATGTAGAACAACCACCAGGTTTTATTTCTCCTACTCATCCCTCTAATGTTTTCAAATTGCATAAGGCTCTCCATGGACTAGAGTAAGCTCCAAGAGTTTGGTATGTAACCTTAGCTATCTTTCTCTTAGAGCATAAATTTTCTAGAGGCATAACAGATAGGACTTTATTTTTCAAGCATCATCATGATAAAATCTTATTAGTACAAATATATGTAGATGACATTATATTTGGTTCTACGGATTCCAAACTATGCAAAAGGTTCTCCAACCTTATGCATTCCAAGTTTCAAACGAGTAGCATAGGTGAGCTCTCCTACTTCCTCGGTCTCGAAGTGAAGCAGTCCCTTGATGGTATCTTCTTATTTCAATCCAAATATGCTAAGGAGCTAATAAAAAGGTTTGGGATGGCTGATACTTCAGCTAATAAAACACCTATGGCTACAAATGTTGTGATTTATTCTGATGAACATGGGAAACTTGTAGATCAAAAATTATATAGGTTCATTGTTGGGTCCCTATTATATCTTACAACAAGTAGACCAGACATTATGTTTGCTAAATGTCTTTGTGCTAGGTTCCAGGTGAACCCTAAAGAATCTCACCTTATTTTCTTAAAAAGAATTTTGAGATATATAAAGAGTTGCTCTAATTTAGGACTCTGGTATCCAACTGAATAAGAATTTGAGTTAACTGGATACTCTGATGCTGACTTTGCTGGATATAGAGTGGACAAAAAGAGCACATTAGGGACATGTCAGTTCCTTGGTGATAGGCTAGTGTCTTGGTTTTTCAAGAAGCAAACATATATGTCTACTTCAACACCAGAAGCTGAGTATATAGCAGCTGACAGTTATTGTTCACAGATGCTGTGGATTTAGAACCAACTCATAGATTATGGTGTTAACTTAAATAATTCAACTCTACTTTGTGATAATACTAGCGTAATTTCTATTGCACAGAATTCAGTGCATCATAATAGAATTAAGTATATAGATGTAAGACATCATTTCATTAGAGTGTGTGAAAGAAAACGGTTGTCAACCTAAATCACCTAGAGGGGGTGAATAGGTGAGTTGTGCATCTTTTGCGGAATAAAAAATAGTTAGAGCACAGCACAGAACTATCTACCAATATCACAGACGACACAAGATTTATAGTGGTTCCCCAACCTTGGGTACATCCACTTTCCCTCACCGATCTAGCAATCAACTAGACTCGGCTACCCCACTATCTCAGATCAAAAATCGATCCTACCCTCGGAACAAAGTTCCTACAAACTCGATCCAAACAAAGGGATCTACACCTCGGAAGATAACACTTCCTACAAACTCGGAGTGAAAAACTCCTACACTCGGAGAAACTTTCTCCTACAAGATTAAAAAAAATGTTGGAAAATTATACAAACAGTAAATCCAATCAGATCTGATGAAGCGGCCAGAAAACTTCTTCTTATGGACTTTGCAGCACTATCAGAAATCGGTGAAGAGAGTCTCGGCCCAGATCTAGATCTTCTTGCTTTTACAGAATCAGAGAGAGAAGATGAACAGTGATGTCGATCTCGATCTGTAACTTTCTTCAGAATGAATCCTCTGAACTTGGGAGCAGTGGCCGGAGAAGATGGTGGCGGCAGCGGCTTCCGTTTCGTGAAAACAGTGAGGAGTCGGCTGAAGAACTTTCTCAAAAAGGGATGACAAGAAAGCTTAGAGAATACTTAGGGTTTGTCATTTTCTGATAAGACCTTATATAGAAGAGACTAACGGTCATAATCGGTCATAATGATGTACACGTGGACCAATCATGTCGTGTGATTTCAAAATCCCGTCAGAAAAAGGACTTAGACAAATTTCAGAGAAGGTTCAGCCATATACACGAGTAAGTGAATAGCTACTCGAGTAGTTGAATAACTACTCGAGTACATGAAGGAGAACATACTCGGGTATATAAAGATGGGCTACTCGAGTAGGTGGAAATCAACTACTCGAGTAAGTAGAAAGAACTACTCGAGTATGTAGAGTGACTTACTCGAGTTCATAAAGGATCTACTCGAGTACAGGAAAACTACTCGAGTATATTACATAAACTACTCGAGTACAAGAAGTACTGCTCGAGTGGGATACTTAGAAAAATTCTGAAGATGTCAGCAAGCAACTACTCGAGTAGTTGAACTAAACTACTCGAGAGGAAGTGATCTACTCGAGTAGGTGAAAGTTCTACTTGAGTAAAAGACTTAGAAAATTCTGGAGAGGAAAAATTTCAAGATACACGAGTGAAACATGATCTACTCGAGTAGGTATATTGAACTACTCGAGTATGATTCTATCTACTCGAGTATGTGAGTATACTTACTCGAGTCCATGAATTAGAAAAATTTTGATGAGTGAAGCCTTTAATACTCGGGCATAATGAGTGATCTACTCGAGTATATAAACATGCTACTCGAGTATATGACTTTGTCTACTCGAGTACATGACTTAGCTATACGAGAGATACACTTAAGTACTCGAGTACAAGGTTCCTTTACTCGAGTAAATTATCCCCAAACTACACGAGTAGTTATAGACCTACTCGAGTAAAAGACTTAGAAAAGTTTTGTTGCTGGAAAACTTTTTCTTCTGATGTAGTCAACTTCCAATTCTTTTTCCAAAGTCCAATAGCTTGAGTATGAAGTGTATCCCAATAGAGAGACCACACCTGAGTCAACACCTTGGAATATGCAATGAGGGATTACATTGCACAATTCCTGTGTTTGGTGACCCACTGTGGACTGACATTGGTCTACACTTCCCAGTGAAATTCCTGCACACATATAACTCAAACCAAGCATCAAATACAACTTAATTCATCTTAGTTCTAGGGTGACTTCATCAAATCTGGGTTAGTGTGGATGTAATACCCAACAATCTCCCCCTATTTGTTGAAGTCAGAACCCTTTACACTAAGGTGAATTATGGACATAAGAGAAACTAAGTAGAAAAACATGAGCAGGTAAGCAATAGACAATGAAAAGGATAATTAGACAGGAATGAAGAATTGTATATATGTAAGTTTCCAAAAACATCAAGTCTACAACTTGTCATTTCAATCTCTCATCATCTTTTAGGTTTAGGCTTGGGATTGCTGCTTATCCATCTTTTCTTGCGGTCTTCTTAGATAGCTGAATGGCTTAGGGAAATATTTAGGAGGCCTTGGAGGAGCAGCAGGGTTATTTCTCCCAAACTCTCTATCATGGATCTTCCTTTTTAGCATTGATTTCTCATATAACTCCCATTCCTGGGAACTGTAGTGAATGCTCCTATTCTCATTGTGATCCATAACTAGCCTGAGTGTGTCCAAAATTAGAGACTTTAAGGTTGGAGACCAGGCTTCAGCATGTTCAATGGCTTTGGAAGGAGCAGTCCTGCTAGCAGAGGGGCCTTCACCATACTTCATTTTCTTCTTGTAGGTTCTGATCTCTGGAGGAGCTTGAAGGAATATATCAGCAGGGTCTTCTTCCCAGCCTGGAACATAAGTGTCTGGAGGAGCAACTGAGTCTCCAGGCTTGGGAGAGAAGGTAGGTTGCAGAGGAACAGCTGGGGCAGGGACATCTGTGGCTAGAGGGTTGAGATGATGGGGAATGATGTTTGGGTCAACTGCAAGATCTGGTAAGATCTGATTGTGCATCCAGACAGCAGTGTCATATGTGTGAAATTTGACACTCTGTATTTGGGCTAGCACATCAGCATGAATGGTCTTCACATGAGCTTGCCATTCATCTGTCTTCTGAGCAGTAGATTTTTCTACCTGTTCTTTGAGCTCTTTTAACAAACCCTCCCCCTTTCTGATTTCAACAGATAGCTGGGCTATAGCATCATCTTTGAAAATACCCACTTCTTCACAGATCTTCATCTTGTTGGCTTCATTCCTCTTGTCTAGCTCCATCTGATTGTTGGCCAGGGTGACACCTTGTTCCATAACATTGCCCACACTAGTGATAGTATGGTCAAGGGCTTTGCCACCAAGTTGAAATAAGTACTTGCGCTTGTCAGTGTTATGCTGAATTTCAGCAAAGCCTCTGCTCATCTCAGACTCAAGAGCAGTTACCTTGTCAGTGACCACCTTTAGAGAGGTATCAAAATGATGTCTTTGTTCTTGAAGAAGAATTGTGATGTGTTGCAGCAAATCTGAGGAGGAGGAGACTATAATAGCAGCAGTAGAGGGAGCAACAGTAGGGAGAGAGGGAGTTACCCAAGGAGCTAGTTCTTCAATTATCACAGAGCTGTGAGCTCTGGTGGTAGGAGAGAGAGCAACCCCTTCTTCTGTATCCTGAGGAAGAGAGAAGTCTAGATTTCTGAGAGGGGCCTCAACTGGCTCAGGAGAAGGCTCATCAGAAATAAGAATGGTGTCTGGCTTGTCTGGTGGAGGATTTGGAGAATGTGTTGGAGTCCTGGCTGGAGAATGGGCAGGAGACTGTACTAGAGAGAAGTCCTTGTGACATTCAGTGGTTGGAGCTGGAGGAGATAGAGGAGGAGGGGGGAGCACTTCTTCAGAGAGCTCTGCAATCATAGCATCTATAGCAGCAACTGTGGACAGAAGAGTGTCTTGAGGTACTTGATCAGAAGGAGTGGCTAGACTCTGTGGAGTAGGAGGTAGGGATGGAATTTCTGGCTGAGGAGAGGGTTGCCTGACTTGGCTAGAAGGAGCAGACTCCCCCTCACTTGGTGCACCAGAGGAGCTGGCCACATGATGAGGAGAGGGAGATGGAGTCCTGTCCTCTACAGCTGGAACTTCTGGAATTTCTGAAACCTTTGCAACTTGGGCAGAATTCTTTAACTTGAGATCCCATCTCTGAATGGAAGAGATGGAGACCTTCTTCATGTGATGAAGTGGGGTCCCTTTGGAGAAGTTGAAGACTTCAGGATTTGTTGCATGGAGGAGCAGAGAGATAATTCTGGCGTAGTTGGGGGATTTCAAGCTGTCCTTGATTTTAATAAAAATCAGCATACCAAATTGATATTTCTTGCGGCAGACAATTGCTTGCATTATATCAAAGAAATATAAGGGAATGTCTCTGATGGAGTGAGTTTTGCACAATAGAATTTTGTCAATAATGTCAACTAGAAATTTTCCTTCAACATTCATGTCTGACCTTTTAATATACTGAGCGTCAGGAGAAATGCCACAGAAAAGGGCTGTTCGGTCAGAGTCTTCATCATCTAACTCATCTTCTTCATTGACAATCGGCATTCGGAGAAGCTGAGAGACAGAGGTCTTGGTGAACTTAAGTTTCAAACCCTTCACTTTAGATTTTAGGACTTTCCCATTCCTTCTGACCTGGAGATTGGAGAAGAATTCGGCCACTTCGGGGAATAAAACGGGACAGGGTTCCTGGAGAATGAAGGAGAGACCGGCAGTGTCGAGAAGGATGAGGAGGTTTTGGAAGTCATCTGAGAGCTCTGCAATGCCGGCAGTGACTAGTTATGAGCCGACGCCGATCTTGGAAGAAGCCGTCATGGATGCGATTGACTATAAGAAGTGAGAGAGAGGCGGCTCTGCAACAACGGCGGAGGAGAGTAGGCGAATCAGCAGGGTAGGCGAAGCGGCAGAGGGTACTCGAGAGAAAGAAATAATGTCGTGTAGGTTTGAGTTTTCGGAATTTCATATATATAACTCTTAAATTACCGCTAATTACTTTAAAGGAATAGGCGGCATATAGCCTTGGGTGGCGAATAGAGCAAATTTCAAAATCTGGGAAACAGTACACGAGAAAGAGATAGACTACTCGAGTAGGTAAGAGGTTACTCGAGTAGATCGTCAGGAGGTACTCGAGTCGGTATGCAGAAGGTACTCGAGTAGGTGGAGAAAAATACTCGAGTAGATAGGTGACTTACTCGAGTAGGTAAGTGACTTACTCGAGTAGGTAAGGAGGTACTCGAGTAGGCACACTCTTATACTCGTGTAAGTAGAGAAGAGTACTCGAGTATGTCTGTTGTTACTCGAGTAGGTCTGTCGTGACTTGAGTAGGTGAAGTCACATACTCGAGTATGTCTTATGCTTCTCGAGTTGAAGTATGAAAAAGTTGAGAAAAAGTAGGTTTTGACTAACCCCTTGCAATTACTTGCTTCTTAGTCATCCAGCCTTCTTTAGTACTCTTTGTTGAGCATCCCAAGCTCTGTCTTGAAGAACGAGAACTTGGTCTCGTCCAGCAGCTTTGTGAAGATATCTGCAACTTGATTATCTGTAGGCACATATTGGAGATCTATGTCTCTGTGCTCCACATGTTCCCGGATGAAGTGATACCTTAGCTCGATGTGCTTTGTCCGACTGTGGGAGACTGGATTGTTGGCTATTGCAATTGCGCTGGAAGAGTCACAGTACAAAGGAATATCCTTGAACTGCAGGTTGTAGTCCTCGAGCTGATTCTTTATCCATAGCAACTGTGCGCAACAACTGCCTGCAGAGATATACTCTGACTCGGCCGTTGAGATTGCGACACAGTTCTGCTTCTTACTACTCCAGGAGATTAGCCTTCTTCTAAAGAACTGGCAAGTCCCTGAGGTGCTTTTCCGGTCTTCTTTTCTACCTGCAAAATCTGCATCTGAAAATCCAATTAGTTCGTTGTCATTACTTCTTGGGTACCATAAGCCAAGATTTGGTGTGCCTTTAAGGTATCTCAGGATCTGCTTTGCAGAAGCGTAATGAGATTCCTTAGAGTTCACCTGAAATCTAGCACAGACACATGTTGAAAACATTATGTCAGGCCTACTGGCAGTAAGGTAGAGCATGGATCCAATTATGCTTCTGTATTTTGTTTCATCAAAAGGTTTCCCTTTTTCATCCTTATCCAGAGACATAGTTGAGCCCATTGGAGTCCTCATAGAGGTTGCGTTCTCCATTCCGAATTTCTTAATTAGTTCTTTGGTGAACTTGGTCTGTGAGATGAAAATTCCATCTTCAGATTGTTTCACCTGAAGCCCTAAGAAATACTACAGCTCGCCCATACTGCTCTTTTCAAACTTCCCTTGCATAAGTTTTGAGAACTTTTTGCAGTGGTTGTCATCTGTAGAGCCAAAAATAATGTCGTCGACATAGATTTGCACTAGCAAAATCTTGCCTTTTATTTCCCTAAGAAATAATGTCTTGTCTATCTTTCCCCATGTGAACTTGTTCTCAAGTAGAAAGGTAGACAGCATTTTATACCAAGCTCTAGGAGCTTGTTTCAGACCATATAGGGCCTTGTGCAGAAAATAGACATGATCAAGAAAGTTAGGATCAACGAAACCTGGAGGTTGTTCCACATACACTTCCTCCTTTATGTTACCATTCAGGAAGGCCCACTTCACATCCATCTGATAGACGGTGAAGCCTTTGAAAGCAGCATATGCTAGGAACAACCTTATTGCCTCCATCCTCGTCACTGGAGCATATGTCTGGTCGAAGTCGATTCCTTCTTCTTGACGATAGCCTTTAGCGACGAGTCTGGCATTGTTCTTTATGATAGTTCCGTATTCATCCATCTTGTTCCTGTAGACCCATTTTGTTCCAATGATGTTCTTTCCTTTGGGTCTTGGAACCAGCATCCACACATTGCAGTGCTTGAACTGATTTAGCTCTTCTTCCATTGCCATTATCCATGATGCGTTTGAGTTTGCTTCCTCAAATTTCTTTGGTTCAACCTGTGAGAGAAAACTCAAATGAAGATTCTCATTAGTTGTACCTCTCCGAGTTCTGACACCATCCCGGGGATCTCCTATGATCTGGTCCATGGGGTGATCCTTCAGATGTCTGAGCTCTAGAGTTCTTGCATCTGGATTATCTTCAAGCACCGGAGTGATTTCTTCATCCTGGATGACTTCTTTATTTTGATCATTAGCCTCTCCAATAGGAGTTGGAGTGGTAATCTTAATGAACTTCTCGCCTTTGTCTTCGGACGGATCATCCAAGCTAGTTTCTTTCAGCTTTTCACCTGCATCTTCAGTGAGCACACTAGACGGATTGCTTTGCAGTAAGCTCGTCTCATCAAATACAACATGTATCGATTCTTCCACCACCAGGGTTTTTTTATTAAATATCATATATGTCTTACTATGGCTACTATATCCTACAAAAATACCTTCAAAGCTCTTTTTGCTGAACTTGGTGGTATGATACTTACCATTATTAAGTACGAAGCATTTACAGCCAAAGATTCTAAAGTAAGAGACTGTTGGTTTCCTGCCTTCCAGAAGTTCATAAGGTGTCTTATTGTGGTCTTTGTTTATGAGTGCTCGATTTTGCACGTGGCATGGAGTGTTGACGGCCTCAGACCAGAAGAACTCCGGTAGTGAAGCATCACTCAACATGGTCCTGCAGGCCTCTATGAGTGTTCTGTTCCTTCTCTCAGCCACTCCAATTTGTTGTGGAGTACGAGGAGAGGAAAACTCATGAAAGATACCTAAGCTTTCACAGAATTCTGTCATGGCCCCAGATTTGAACTATGTTCCGTTGTCACTTCTGATTTTGACTATGAAGTAGTTGTATTCATTCTGGACTTGCCTGGCAAAATTAGTAAAGATGTCGAAGGTGTCTGACTTGTGTTTCAGAAAGAACACCCACGCAAAGCGCGAGTAGTCATCAACAATTAGCAATGTATAGTCCTTACCTCCCAAACTTCTAATCTGCGGTGGACCAAACAAGTCCATGTGCAATAGATGAAGACATCTGTTAGAGTCTTTGCCAATAATGCTTTTAAAGGTAGCCCTTATTTGCTTGCCTTTTACGCATGCATGACAAGGTCTGTCTTTGACGTATTTGACATTTGGGGCATCACGTACTAAGTTCATTGAAAATAGTTTATTAATTGTTTTGAAATTAATATGTGCTAGTCTCTTGTGTCATTGGTCACCAAGAGACGCGCTATCTTTTGCTAAAAGACACACTGGTGTAGAGGAATCTATACAGATGAAATTTAAACAGAAAATATTCCTGCTTCGAGTGTCGGATAGAATCGTTTCCATATTGTCAACGGATTTTATCAAGCACTTATCCGCATGGAACTCAACTATGTATCCTTTATCGCAGAGTTGGCTTATGCTAATGAGATTGTGTTCCAATCCTTCGACATAGGCCACATACGAGAAGGATACATTGTCGTTAGTAATCATACCATAGCCTCTAGTAATTCCACGGTCTGAACCTCCAAAGATGACCTTTGGTCCGTTCACGACTAGAGTAAAGTTCTGAATGAGGATTCTAGTCCTGGTCATATGCCGAGAGCATCCGCTGTCCAAGTACCAGATGGGCATTTTGTTGGCCTTTGTACATCCCTGTAATCATAATCAATTTGCCTTAGGAACCCAAACATGTTTGGGTCCTAGGTCTCGGGTTAGAGTACTCCCCCTACGAGTGTTAGCATTATGAGCGGTCTTTCTCATATTGCTGACATGAGGGGTTGCAGCATTTCTGGAATTGAACCAGCAATCTATGGCAAAGTGACCAACCTTACCACAGCACCAACAGTCAAATCTGTTGTACCTTTGCCTCAAGATCCCCTGCTTGACCTTTTGGAACTTTGGTCTAGCAGGGGTAGCATTCTTGGAGGAAGATGCCTCATTATGATGGCAATCACATGGCTTCTTCTCCTTTATGGGCTTCTCTACAACAGTCTTTGTCTTTGGTGCCTTCTTGAAGTTATGCCCATGATTGAAAGGGCCATAGCTCTGAAGAATAACTTCTTCATAAGGTGCCTTAAAGAAACTTTCTCCAAAGTTTCGGGGTCGATCCCATCCTTGATAGCGGGACTTTGGCTCTACATAAGTAGGCCTAGCAAAGTGCCTGTATGATGAGTCAAAGTCAAACTCATTTGATGGAAAGATGACCTTTTTGAATGTGGTTTGATTTTGAGGGGCTTTTCCCTTTTCTTCGGCTGAGGCCTTTTTGGCGGCCTTATTTTTCCGTTGATTCTTGTTTCTCCTAGAGGATTTACTAGGAGCTTCTTCATGGCCTAGTTCAGCTCCCTTGGTCTTTGCGGAGAATTCAGCAACGAATGGAAGAACTGTTTTGGGCTTCGAGAAACTCTCAACAAGTTTCCTTTCAGTCGCAAGTTCGGCTTCCAATCCTTTGATGATATTCTCCTTCAGGTCAAGAGCCTTGTTATATTCTTCAACAGCATTATTGAAGTTTTCTTCGAGGGAGTCAGTCTTTGCGACTTTCTCTCTCAAGATGCTCTCTTCGGCTTTTAGAGATTTGATCTCTTTAGCCTGAGTCTTAATGACTCGACGACATTTGTCGTAGGCTATGATTAACTCCTTGTACTGGGCCATTAATTCTGACTCATCGTCAGAGGAGCTACCCTCGCAATCATGTTCAGAGACTTCAGAATCTGAAAGAGGGGTATGAGAGTTTACCTTCCCAGTGAACTTGGCCTCTTGTTCATCATCTGTTTGAGCCATTTGCCCAAAGTAAGATTCTTCTTCTTCGCTTGACTCAGATGAGTCGGAGTCGCTAAGAGTCTTGCTCTTTTTGGCTATGCGGCTCTTCTCTTTCCTCTTCTTGTTGTATGATGATTTCTTTTCTTCTCTTCTACCACCCTCTTTCTTCTTGTGAGGGCAGTCAGCAATGACGTGACCTGGCTTATTACAGCAATAGAAAATGATGTCAGTTGAACCGTATTTGTTCTGTTTAGTATTGTACCTTTCGTGGCTGCTTGAGCCTTTTCTTTGTCGATCGTCATCGCGCCGCGATCTTCTGTAAGAGGCGTCCTTGCCTTTCCATTGTTTCTTTTTATTAAGAAACTTCTTGAATTGCCTTGAGAGTAAGGAGAACTCTCCTTCAGATAGTTCAGAGCCTGAGGTGCTAGGTTCTGATGTTTTTTCTTCTTCATCAACTTCTGGAGCTGGAGCGGGGGATGCAGCCTTAGTCTTTCTGGAGGTGTCTGCCTTCAGAGCGATAGATTTCTCCTTTAGTGCAGACTTGCCCTTCTCTTCTTCAGCTTTTCTTGTATTTATTTGGAGTTCATAAGACATAAGCTTTCCAAAGAGATTTTGCGGGTCCGTTTCAGCTATCTTCCCGAACTCCCTGATGGCGCATACCTTATTATCCCATTCCTTGGTTAGGGATCTCAAGAATTTGTCGTTCAGTTCTCCGTTGGTGAAGACACGGCCATACACCCTTAGGCCATTCACAATTTTGAAGAAGTTCTCAAAGGTGTCGACAATTGGTTCCTTGTTCCCTTGTCGGAACGCTTCATATTTTTGATTGAGAAGGGATCTCCGATCGTCCCTTACTTCTTCAGTTCCTTCCATCAAGGTCACTAAGGAATGCCACATCTCCTTAGCCGATTGACAGTGAATCAAATTCTGCAGCATCGAGTCATCGACTGCACTTGCTATAATATTCTTAGCTTTCTTGTCGAGAGAGACAAGTGCAATCTCGTCTTTGTCGAGATCCATTAGCTTTTTGAGAACTTTCTTGGTAGGATCGATAGTGGACACAGTTATGGGAACGTAAGGACCTTCTTCAACGATCATGAAGATCCTTGGATCCACAGCTTCCATGAAAAATTTTATCCTTTCTTTCCACATGGGAAAGTTATTTTTGTTGCACAGTGGAAGCTTGGCGAAATCTTTGCCCTTGTCCATTTTATGGTAGAATCTTTCAGACAACAGATTTGGATCTGATCGAGGTGTTAACCTTTTGACGATCAACCTCGCTCTGATACCAATTGAAAGAAAATGGTTGTCAACCTAAATCACCTAGAGGGGGGTGAATAGGTGAGTTGTGCGTCTTTTGCGGAATAAAAAATAGTTAGAGCACAACACAGAACTATCTACCAATATCACAGACGACACAAGATTTATAGTGGTTCCCCAACCTTGGGTGCATCCACTTTCCCTCACTGATCTAGCAATCAACTAGACTCGGCTACTCCACTATCTCGGATCAAAAATCGATCCTACCCTCGGAACAAAGTTCCTACAAACTCGATCCAAACAAAGGGATCTACACCTCGGAAGATAACACTTCCTACAAACTCGGAGTGAAAAACTCCTACACTCGGAGAAACTTTCTCCTACAAGATTAAAAAAATGTTGGAAAATTATACAAACAGTAAATCCAATCAGATCTGATGAAGCAGCCAGAAAACTTCTTCTTATGGATTTTGCAGCACTATCAGAAATCGGTGAAGAGAGTCTCGGCCCAGATCTGGATCTTCTTGCTTTTACAGAATCAGAGAGAGAAGATGAACAGTGATGTCGATCTCGATCTGTAACTTTCTTCAGAATGAATCCTCATAACTTGGGAGCGGTGGCCGGAGAAGATGGTGGCGGCGGCGGCTTCCGTTTCGTGAAAACAGTGAGGAGTCGGCTGAAGAACTTTCTCAAAAAGGGATGACAAGAAAGATTAGAGAATACTTAGGGTTTGTCATTTTCTGATAAGACCTAATATAGAAGAGACTAACGGTCATAATCGGTCATAATGATGTACACGTGGACCAATCATGTCGCGTGATTTCAAAATCCCGTCAGAAAAAGGACTTAGACAAATTTTAGAGAAGGTTCAGCCATATACACGAGTAAGTGAATAGCTACTCGAGTAGTTGAATAACTACTCGAGTACATGAAGGAGAACATACTCGGGTATATAAAGATGGGCTACTCGAGTAGGTGGAAATCAACTACTCGAGTAAGCAGAAAGAACTACTCGAGTATGTAGAGTGACTTACTCGAGTTCATAAAGGATCTACTCGAGTACAGGAAAACTACTCGAGTATGTTACATAAACTACTCGAGTACAAGAAGTACTGCTCGAGTGGGATACTTAGAAAAATTCTGAAGATGTCAGCAAGCAACTACTCGAGTAGTTGAACTAAACTACTCGAGAGGAAGTGATCTACTCGAGTATGTGAAAGTTCTACTCGAGTAAAAGACTTAGAAAATTCTGGAGAGGAAAAATTTCAAGATACATGAGTTAAACATGATCTACTCGAGTAGGTATATTGAACTACTTGAGTATGATTCTATCTACTCGAGTATGTGAGTATACTTACTCGAGTCCATGACTTAGAAAAATTTTGATGAGTGAAACCTTTAATACTCGGGTATAATGAGTAATCTACTCGAGTATATAAACATACTACTCGAGTATATGGCTATGTCTACTCGAGTACATGACTTAGATATACGAGAGATACACTTAAGTACTCGAGTACAAGGTTCCTTTACACGAGTAAATTATACCCAAACTACACGAGTAGTTATAGACCTACTCGAGTAAAAGACTTAGAAAATTTTTGTTGCTGGAAAACTTTTTCTTCTAATGTAGTCAACTTCCAATTCTTTTTCCAAAGTCCAATAGCTTGAGTATGAAGTGTATCCCAATAGAGAGACCACACCTGACTCAACACCTTGGAATATGCAATGAGGGATTACATTGCACAATTCCTGTGTTTGGTGACCCACTATGGACTGACATTGGTCTACACTTCCCAGTGAAATTCCTGCACACATATAACTCAAACCAAGCATCAAATACAACTTAATTCATCCTAGTTCCAGGGTGATTTCATCAAATCTGGGTTAGTGTGGATGTAATACCCAACAGAGTGTGTAGACAAAAAGAAAATTAATCTCACCTTTGTCTCTATTAATTTGCAAAAGGCAGATATCTTCATCAAACCCTTGGATGAGAAGAATCATCTGTTCATTATGAATCAGCTAGGTATGATAAATGGAGATGCATTAATTTAACTTTCTGTCTGTGGTCGAAGAATTTACCGCAGTTCGTCGAACGGAGATCGACGAACTGAGAAAAGTTCTTGAGAAAATTCGTCGACCTAAGCTCAATGAACTCTTTATGTGAAGTTCTATTCGTCGAACGGAGATCGACGATATTGCTTCAAAAAATTTTCGTCGACCTGAGCACGACGAAATATTTTCCCTTCTTCTGGCTGAGATCGACAAACTCTTTTGTCAATAAAATATTTCGTCGAACTCAGATTGAAGAATTTTGTTTATTTCGCCGGACGGAGTCTGCCGCTTCATATTCTGAAAAACATACAACTAGGTTTTCTTCGAGCTCCATCCCACGCTTTTTGTTCCCCTTGCACTTGATCTTTCTGTTTCCTTTTGCTGGCAATCAATGGAGATTCTGGCGAGTTCTCTTGCTGCAATGAAATTCGACACATAATTCGATATTAATTTTGACTCCTTCTCTCACACAATTCAAATCTACATCGACATCCTACAGTTGTGTGAAGAATAGAAACTGAAGAAACTCATGTCCACCCGAATCAAGATACCAGGAAATGAAATCAGGGAATGGATTTTCACTTCAACATCTCCAGATGCAGATATTATGATCGGCACCATCAGCGACAACCAGGTCATTCTAACTCCTGTAGTTTTAACTGAAATTTTTGATTTGGCTATTGGAAAAGATGATATTGAATTGGATAATGATGAATATAAGAATATGCTGAGCACAATAGGTCATTCAGAATGAAACCCCAATAAGTTATTGAAAAAGAATTTGTCTGTTCAATATAAATTCTTGGCAGATGTAGTTGGCAAGGAATTGCTGGGCAAGCATACAACCCATGACTATATCACCAAGCACCAGTTTCTGGTGATGTGTGCTTTGGTTGAGAAGAAATCAGTTAACTGGGGATAGATTTTACCTGAGTTGATTAAAAAGAAAAATACAAAGAAAGAAGTCTGGTTTGTGAGAATTCTTAGAATATTCCTTCAGGAAAAGGCACCTGAACTACTTGTCTCCTCGATAGTGTTCATCAATGCCTCAAAGAGGCTTACATCCACACTCCTCGACAGATAGGAGAGGACAATCTCTAAGCCATCCAGTGCTTCCGCCTCTTCCACAACTTCTGAGAGCACAAGGGCTGTACCAGCCACTTCCCAACCTATAGAAGAAGTATCGACTCCACCTCCTCCTTCAACAACACTTATTCCAACAACAACTCTTTCATCTCCTCAGTCACCACCTCCTCCAACAATAACTACACCTTCAGAATATATTCCCCCATCTACCAGTATTCCTTCACCTACCTCACCAATGCATCAACAAACACCCACTGCATCTCCAGAACACATCACACCACCTCCATCTCCATTACCACCTCATCTTACTGACATACATCCTCATACATTCATGTCATCCCCCACATTTGATTTGCTAACCTCCTTACCATCTACACCAACTTCACCTCAACATGACATCTCCACTCCTGTTCCATCTCCTTCTGCATCACCTTCTCAGGATGACATCATGCAAGATGTTATTCCACCTGATGTCATTCCTCCCCTTCATCCATCTATGTCCACTCAAACTCCTCCTGATTTTATGGATATGGATTCTCCTTCCATTTCCACCATCCTGGATCACATCACTCCAGTCATTAGGCAACTCATTGTAGAGGCAATCACACCTCTTGTTGCCTCTATCTCATCTTTTGCTGCCCTCTTTGCTACCTCCTCTGTCCCATCTTCTTCTAGGGGCCTAGTTCTAGTTTCCACTGAAACCAGACAGGGGGAGAGGCTCTATGAAGATGCAGTTCTAACAACGACAGCTCCAGTAGCAGTAGTTCCAACAGTTGCAGCAGTTACAGCAGCATCAGTTGATACTGAAATGGTCTGTACAGATGCAGCAGTAGAAATTCCAGAGATTATAACTGTTGGTGATTGTATTATCAATCCCACAGTTGATTTATTTCATTTATTAATTTTTTTGATACAGTTTATCTGAATTATCTTCTAGAAGTTTGCCCAGAGCAATCTATGGCTATAGTTTGCTATACTTCCCCAATAATCCCTGACATTGTTAAGCAACTAAAGGCAAGTTTTGCTGACATTGAGCCTCTCACAGGATCAGCACCCAAGGCTATCTCCCCTCCCAAGGCTATCTCCCCTCTTACCTATAAAATGGAAGATAGTCCTTTACCAAATCTGGATGACATCATCCTTGCAGATATAGAGGAAGAGAATAAAACTATTTCTGAAAGAGTTGTTGAACCAGAAGCTACAGAACCTCAGGTGCTTCCTCAAGCTGAGAAGCAAATCTCAAAGGAAGCCATGAAGACAATAGATGCTATGTATGACAACCCTCCAGGATCCTCAGATGATGACAATGATGATGAAGATTCTGATGAATCTGATGATTCTAAAGCCAAGATGAAGGTTGCTAAGAAAAGGAAAGTTGTTCCAAATGCTGCTCCAAAGCCAAATCCTACCCATGACACTCCCTATTATATTCTACAAAAGATTACTCCTTACTCAGGGATGCCCTCTATGGCTATCAAAGAATGAGCAAAAAACAAGGAAGAAGAGCAGAAGGTACTCTCCTCCTCATCCTTCTCAAAGGAATTGGAGAGGTCCTCCTCCTCCTCCAACAGCAGGTGCTTCAGGAAATGTATCTCAGAGATCTACTACATATATTCAAACATACCAAAGGCAACAAGACATTTCTTCAAGATCTCATTTGCAAGGAAGCAGTCAGTGGAAACATTCTTCAAACAGCAGCAGAAAATAAGAGCAATATCAGAAGCAAGACATGCAACAGAAAGTATCTGAAGTTGATCAATCTTGAAAAGATAATAGTTCTGAAAGACCTGAATCTCCGCCAGTTTCTTTTGTTGATCCTGAACAAGAAAATACTTCAAAGATCGCTAGATTTCAAGAACTGGTTGGACTCTCTCTGATAAACAAAGCTAAAGCAGAAGGCAAAGATCCCTCTCAATATACTACAATGTCTTCCTACAGAAGAGAGGAAATAAAAAGGTATGACAAAGCTAAGCACTTTTTCAATGTTGATGCCTATATGAGTTTACATCCAGAGGCTGTTGTTCCAAGAGCAACTTCTGTCAATCTCATTGGAGGAGCTGACATGACTATGCCTAAAAGAGAAGCAGCTAATCCAAATAGAGAAATCATATTCAGGCAGCCCTCTAATAAATCTGACAAAGCTGAGAAAGAAAAGTCAAAGAAGAACAGATAACTACTGTGTTTAGTTTTTATTTTTTGAACTATATTTGTTAATCATGAAGCACTTGTGTACATATCTGCTGGATATTTTATTTTTCTGCCAGACATATTTTATTATGCTTTGTGATTATTTTCTTTTGCTTTTATTAGTGACCTCACCCAAATAGGGGGAGATTGTTGGATCCCTAGTTTGGATTTGGGCTAGGTTCACTAATTAGGATGAGTTTTGACCCACATTGTATAGCCAGGGTCAAGTCTTTGAGTCCTAGAGTTTAGGCTAAGTCATTAGGTTCAACTTTCATGGACCATCCAGCAGAGGACCTCAGTAGACTCAGACTTAGAAGAATTCAAAGTTCAAAACTATCAGTTCAAAATTCTTCGAACTCAGCTCGATGATCATCGATCGCAGATCAACGAACTCCGAGTTACTTCTATTAGTTGAGCTCGACGATATTCAAGCTCAGGTCGATGTTCTCTTCATTCAGACAGATTCTCTGCTTGATGAATTCTGGATTTCAGCTTCAACAGATTCTTTCCAGTTCATTTTATCGGAACTCAGAACAACAAAGACAGATTCTTTGTTCGACGAACTTAGAGCGTAGAATTGGCTAGTTATTTGCAGAATGCAGTTTTCTGAGCTCTGGTCGAAGAACATGAATTATCAGCTCGATGAACTTGGAACTCTAGTCGGCGAATTCTGTTCAGAGGTCAACGAATTCTGTCCCGAACCAGACTTAGGAGTTTTTTCCATATTTCTGTCCTTATTTTTTATATTATTTAGCAGTAGTTCTCTGAGTAATTAATGTTTATATTCTCAAGAATATAGCCGTTATTGGCAGCATTAATTATGGTCTTCATCAGGGTTAATTACTAGCTTATTTTAATGGAACAGTTGGGGAAATTCATTAAGGCAGATATTCCAGCCGTTTCATTCTCCAAATCAATCATCAATTAATGCTTGGAATTCAAATTTCAGAGGAGAATTTTGATAGCAGAATATAAAAAAGAGATTTTTCTCTTTTTAAATAGCAGATATATATAGTCTCGACATCAGACAAGCAGTTGTACACAAGAGATTACATAGAAGAGAAACAGAAATATAAAAAAGAATATCTACTTCTTCTCTATACTGAAAACTACCTGTTTTCCCCCTTGATCTTTCTGAATACTAAAGAAGAGAACAACCATCAATATCAAGAATGCTTCTTCAACTTCTACTCCAAGGACATTCAAGGACAACAACTTTGAATTAGTCAGAAAGTTCCTGGATCATCTTCAAGATAAGGCTGAAGACCTACACCCTGAGCAAGGCTCCAAGCTTTCTGAACCATTCTTATTTTAGAAGGAGCTTTGACACCAGAAATCCACTAAAATCTTCTCTGTTGACTAGAGAAAGAGAATACAACATCACCTTCTTAACCTTCTGTATAAAGGGTTTATTAACTCCCTTCAAAAGTTTATTCTTGGTTTTTGGGCACCAGATCAAAAGCCTGATAGTGGATTTCTACCAGAGTGGTAGAAGAGTGGATGTACCCAGTTTGGGGAACCACTATAAAACTCTTGTGTTGTCTGGTTGTTTATTTTCTTTTTATTTTTGCTGTGTTGTGATATATTTGCTTAGGTTGCATTTCTTTTTATACTACTATTATCACCTACTTTACTCTGATAAATTCTAAAACAGTCAAAAGTTTTAAGTTACTCTGTTCACCCCCCCCCCCCCCCCCCCGCCCTCGCTAGATTAATCAGATCTATCACCTTTCTTTCACTGTATCCTTGGGAGTTTTCCCCGAAGCAAACTTTCGCTGGCATATCCGTTAGGACGAAATTGACGAAATGAAAACAATGTGATAACTTCAAAATAGAGCTAAATATACGCAATATGAGGGCTCAAAATGAGCTCGAATGGGTTCACCCGGTTCGCCAGCAGATGGACAACACCGAGAGCTTTCTGAAATGGAATGGTGCATGAAAATCAGACGGTCTGATAAAAAGTTATGGCCGTTTGAAGTGCCTTGTATTTGGAAACTAAGTCACATCTTTCTTTTGATTTCCTGCTCGTCGACTGTGCACGATGTTAAGGCTACATGTCCATTCTGTTAATCCCGAAAATTTTTCCCAGTTCGCGTGGGCGGTACCCTCGGTTCTGCCTTCATAGAGAGAGCGCGTTCGCTGGAGGTAAAAATGGGCTTTCATGCAGCCAAGCGGCAAACAATGGGTGCAACACAAGGACTTCCCGGGAGGTCACCCATCCTAGTACTACTCTCGCCCAAGCACGCTAAACTATGGAGTTATGATGGGCTCCGGTTCTCTAGTGCTGGTATGGTCTCACACGTTGGAATACTCTGGCACATTTTATTTAAGCCAAGATCCCTGATGCCCGATTTTCTGGATTGCGGACTCTATTTCCATTCGGATTGAGCAATTTTGGTAGCTCCGATTTTTACGCGCAGCAACGACCAGGTCGTCACGCTGCCGCCCCTGTGCGGGATCCCCGAAATGGGGAAGTGGTGGTGATTTCGCCGCCCGAGCGCGCAGTTATGTCGCGGCCTTTACTGTATCCTTGGGAGTTTTCCCCAAAGCAAACTTTCGCTGGCATTTCTATTATGACGAAATTGACGAAATGAAAACACCGCGATAAATTCAAAATGGGCTGAATATACGTGATCTGAGGGCACAAAACGAGCTCGAATGGGTTCACCCGGTTCGCGAGCGGATGGACAACACCGACAACTTTTCGAAACGATATTGTGCGTGAAAATCAGATAATCTGATCAAATGTTATGGACGTTTGAAGTGCCTTGCATTTGGAAACTATTGAAACAGAAAACTCGGTTACTTGGGGAGTTCAACCTTGGGGAAGGGGTAATTACACACCTACTTCTCTCCTGCAAACCAAATAATAAGAAAGATGTGAACCGACCCAAGGGCTTGGCGGGTGGACCCACCACACACCTGGAATATCTTAGAGAGATTCCCCTCCTTAGCCAAAGGCCGAGCTAAGGCTGCCTCAGAAAGTACAAAAAGATCTAAATACGGATAATGTTCCTTCTGAGGTGCCACTTGGGTCTTATTTATAGTTTTCTGAAAACGGCCTGCAAATAGCCAACCTCAGCTGTTTTGAACAGCTATGTGCAGCCCAACTAGGTTTGCCAATAGCGTAACTCCACTATTCTAACAAGCTATTCGCACCCATGGGATGGGCATCCAAGTAATTTTGCCTCTAGGCCCCACTGTGCTGGTCCCAAGATTAGGGAGGTCAGCTCGCCACTCCTCTCTACCCCCACGGCGCAGGTGAGACCTGGCTCCCGTGACTCTCCTTCTCTCCTTGGGCAAGCGCGAGCCAGGCATATGCGACCCGCCAATGCTCACTCCGAGGTGGGCTGGCAGCCAGGTCGCCTATAGGAGAGCGAACTGGCCTGTCTCAGACTGTCGCTACGGGAGCACCAGAGGGGATTCGCTGATCTGGGCTCGTTGAGCTCAACCTCGAATATTAGTTCGAAGTATGTCGAGCTCCATTCAACTATCTCCGAGCTCTGTCCTCTGCTCGACGAATGTCGAGCCCAAACTCTACTCGATGAACTCAAGGCGAGTGCGGGGGGAGGGGCCAACTCGCGTGGCTCGCCCGTCTGGCTTTGGCGAGAGCGAGCTGGCCACTCGGTGCCTACCCACATGTTGTTCTGGTGCGGGCAGGTTGCCTTGGTCCGCTCGCCTGGCCTGGCGAGCCCACTCGGAGAACACGGGGTTGTACACAATCCCCTCTCTTTTTGAGCTTGACCAAGCTCGGAAAGAATCATCCAACCCACGTGTTCGGTGAGTGTTGTGCTGAGCTGTCGAGGAATCTTCTGGTGGGTCCCATTACGTGGCTATAAATACGCCATCGAGCCCTCTAGAAAATCCCTACCCCCTTTTTCCTTTCTTAGTAAACTGTAGTTGCACCATGCCTGTTAGTGAGGAAGTGCGAGTCCGGATAGTAGCTGCGAGCCAAAGGACCAGAGAAGAGGCCCTTGAGGCCGCCCCGTGGTTAGCGCGTGGGTCGCCCGACCACCCTTTTAGGACGGTAAAGGGGAGAATCATCAGGAGGTCCCTGACAAATGACTTCCCGGGCTCCAGCTCAGCAGCAGGCATCGAGGTCGTTCCTGAGGCATGCGTCATTAGGCGGTCCCCGACAAATGACTTCCCGGGCTCCAGCTCGGCAGCAGGCACCGAGGTCGTTCCTGAGTCATGCGCGCATCCCCACCTGACTTGTCACTTCATTTCTGATTTTTCTTCCCACTGGTGTTGCCTCGCGAGGTCGGAGATGGGGGAGGGGAAGGGGTCCTCACCCTCGAGAGCGGGACACCAACCCCTCGGGCCTGGGGGGCCCCCTCCAGACACCTCTCGATCGATGATCCCCCCGAGCTGGGGAAATCCATTGCAGCTCTCGAGGGGGAACTCTTACAGGGCCGGCCGAGTTCTTCTCGGCCGTCCGTCGGTGCGGGCAACGTGCCGACCCCTTGTAAGCTCGTACTTGTGCCTGTTTTGTCATCGCTCGTCCACTCTGACTTTTCTCTTCATAGGCTATAATGCGGTCTCCTCAGATGCTGAGATGAGCGAGGGATATTCGCCTCCCCCTAACACAGAGGGGATTTCAGAGTATCTGGGCGACCCGGTGAATGCAGCGGGGATGAACAGACAAGTGACGCGGCTGTTTCAGAAGCATACTCTGCTGCTACAGGAGATCTTTAATAGGGTTGATCGGGACAATACTGCGATGGAGGCACGACTCGCGGCTCTGGAGGGAGCGCAACACCCAGCTGGAGGGGAGGAAGTCACTTCTCCTGGAGTGCATATTATGCGGGCTGAGGAGCGGCTCAGGCACGCCACGGAGCAAGTCGGCATGGCCCAGCAGGAGCTGGTGGCGGTTCGTGATTATCACTATCCTCGCGTACCGACCCGAACCGGGACGCAGGGGGCGGGGCAGGTGGAAATGGATCCAGTACTGACCCGCTTACCCCCTCCCCGCGGTCAGTCGTCGGGTAGGGACGCACCCATACTCCAGGCTAGTTGGTTCAAGGAGGACATTTATTTCAACATTTTCAATGTCTGTAATAACTTTACTCTCTCGCCCGCCGACGGGCTCGACGCTTCTCGCATGTTATTTCATTGTGTTTGTCGTCCCTTTTTCTGATTGGACGTGGATGATGTGCTTCTGCTAGCCTTCCGCTTCTTTAAGCGGGCGCAAGGTCATTGGGTTGGCTCCCTTAACCCATCTTATTTAATCTCGGTGGGAGAGGGCCGGGAGCTCGCCGATCACGAACCTGCGTGACTCGCCCGTTGTTCCGGGCGGGTGCGAGTCGCAGCTTGCTTGATTCTGTGGCGGGTGCGGGTAAGCATAGGTCGATGTCGGGTAGTCTTTTTAGCGCGACCGTGAGCTGGGAAGTCGAAACGTTAGGGCTCTTTTTTCTATCCGCACTTTTCCCACCAGTGTAATGTTTTCCCACCCTTTTTCTTTCTATAAATAGGCCTTGTCGGTTCTTTCTCGCACACCGCATTTAAAACTTCCCTTAGCTTTTGCTTCCTGTGACCCTTGACTCGCTCGCTTCCTGAGAGAACTTTCTCACCCCGTTCAGCAAGTTCTGCGAGATGGGTGGTGGTAGTGGGATACGGACGGCCGGGGTAAGTGCTCCTGGACTTTTTCTAAGCATGATTTCCCCTCCACCGCCATTTACGAATGCGAGTTATTCGAGGTGATAAGCGACTACATACTGCCAGGTTTTGTGGCGAGGCAGCCTGGGGAGGTAGAAAGAATAAACGACCTCACGGAGGGAGAGCTTGCCATCACGGTGGCGCGCATTGATGCTGGCCTCCGGCTCCCTCTATGGCTGGAGGTGCGCCAGATACTGAAATATTTCGGGGTCGTCCTCTACCAGATGACCTAAACTCCGTAGCAGTCATGGTCGGTTTCGCCTGCTTCTTGCGGGAGGAGCGTGTAAGTGTTCAGCCTCGCGGTCTTCCGCTAGTTGTTCTCTTTCCGTGCGAACAAGAATAGGACCGCCCATTTCTCCAGCACCCACGTTAAGGTTCGAGGGACCGTCAACAAGAGCCATAATTGGCTTACGAAGATCGTGTTCGTCAAGGGGAACTTCGACAATGTCCACTTCTCGTTAGTGCAGCTCAGCGAGGAGAGCTACCGCCCCCTAGCTTGGGGGGGAGGGGCATGAAGCGTATTTGTGCGGGTTCTTTACCGGGAAGAACTTCAAGGTCGCCTTCCTGCGCCGGAATCTGGACAACCTCGCCCCTGTCCCACTTGGTGGAGGTAAGCCACTGGGGCTTTTCCTTTCTATTTCAATTATTCACTTTAATTTTCCCTTCTCACAGGCGAGCGAGACATCCCCCTGCACCCCCCATACAAGAGCGCCCAGGTCGTTCCTAGCGAGCTCGCCCGCTCCCAAGCTGCAGATGCCGCACAATGTGAGATCCCCGCATCTGTCGTCCAGAAGCGGTCGAGCCGCAAACAACCTTCACCACCATTGCCCAAGAAGGCGAAGGCTACGGGTGAGGCGCCCACAGTAGGCCAAAGAAAAGGCAAGGCCCAAGTGACCAAGGTAGCCAAGGATCCCGCCCATGTGATTGCTTCGGCTAGCGGCGTAACCAGCGAGGCGGCTGACACCTCTAGGCCGTAGGAAGAGGCGCGGACCGCCGTTAACCCGGTGCCGAGAGGGCATCGCAACGTTGGCTACGACGAGAAGTGCCTGGATGATCTCGGCATCCCACTCATGTTATGGGACAAGGATTCGAATCGGGCGGTGATCTCCACCCTGCTGCCGAGCTGGCTGGAGAAGGAGACCATCAGTAGGGAGGCTTACAACTTATCGTTCAGCCTCTACTCGCAGGAGAATGCCACCATCTATGATGAGGAGGCGACGCGGGCACTGGTTCATGAAAGCGTGCGGGCCCAGCTCCGCAGCCTGGAGCTGGCCCATATGGTCGGTCGGCGCTGCACTCAGGTGGAGAGGAACGCCCCCTCAATCAAGAGGCTGGCGGACGAGGAGGAGGCCTGCCTCCTCGCCCATGTGGAGGCAGAGCGGCAGAGGGAGAGGGCGAATGCAGCCGACGCCGCCATCGCCACTCTGGAGAAAGAGAGTGAAGTGCTGTGGGCGTGGGTTCAAGTGCTAGAGGCCGCCCCGGCTGTACCGCCGTGTTGGGTAATACATCCACACTAACCCAGATTTGATGAAGTCACCCTGTAACTAAGATGAATTAAGTTGTATTTGATGCATGGGTTGAGTTATATGTTTGTAGGAATTTCACTGGGAAATGTAGACCAATGTCAGTCCACAGTGGGTCACCAAACACAGGAACTGTGCAATGTAATCCCTCATTGCATGTTCCAAGGTATTGACTCATGTGTGGTCTCTCTATTGGGATACACTTCATATTCAAGCTATTGGACCTTGGGAAAAGAATTGGAAGTTGACTACATTAGAAGAAAGAGTTTCCAACAATAAAATTCTATAAGTCTTTTACTCGAGTAGGTCCATAACTACTCGAGTAGATTGGTTATGATTTACTCGAGTAATGAAAGCTTTATACTCGAGTACTTAAGTGTATCTCTCGTGTAGCTAAGTCATGTACTCGAGTAGACTTAGTCATATACTCGAGTAGCATGTTTATATACTGAAAGAAATAGTGCCTGAACACCTAGAGGGGGTGAGGTGAATAGGTGCACTTTATCTTTTTAAATTTAAGGCAGAAATACTGTACAGTAAATGCAATTCTACAATTATCACAACACAGCAACCATACAATCAAACATACACCGAGTGCACACAAGATTTATAGTGGTTCCCCAAGGTCTGGGTACATCCACTTTCCCCCTTCGCCTATCTATTAGTGTACTAGATTCGGCCTAACTTCAGCACTTCTCCTCAGATCCTCAGATCTTACAACTCAGAACCCCACTACAGGTTCCTACAACTCAGAGTGTCCCCACTCCTACAACTCAGGCAAAAAGCCCTACCACTCAGTCTTCAATAAGACCTACACTCAGAGAACAAAGTCTCCTACAACTCAGGCATAAGGCCCTACCTCAGTCTTCAACAAGACCTACACTCAGAGCACACAGTCTCCTATACTCAGCCTTTATAAAATAGGCTTACAGCTCAGATCTATACAAGATCCTACAAATATTTTGATTATACAAAGTATTTAACCACAACTCTGAAAGAGAGAGTTGAGTTGACTGGCTTCTTGATGAGTTCTTGGAAGAACTTGACAGAGATCAACCTCCCTTGGCTTTCTTCAAATCTTCTTGAATTAGAACACAGTAGGGTTGAATCTCCTATGAAGATGATCTTTAATCAACTTCTGTCTTGAGATTCAGATCTCAATCTGAATCTTACTTTGCAGCCTGGTTTAGCAGCTATTCTTCTTAGAAGGAGCTCTCTCTCTCCAACTTCTTAGATCTTCTGTTGAAGATCTTCTTTGTGTTGTTAGATCTCTTGATTAATTGTGATTCTTCTCCATTGTTGAAGGAGAAAGTCTTTTATATAAGCTTTCTCCATGGTGACCGGCTGATCCGGTTTCTAACAACCTTCTGGCGGCTCTGACAGCTGCAGTTGTCCGGTTGAAATGGCAGCTGTCAAGTCATCCAGTCACTTTTTGAAATCATTGTCACTGTCTGAAAGTGTCGAGACAGATAGTCATTAAGTGACGACACAAACAGACTAAGTGTCGACACAAGTAGACTAAGTGTCGACACAAGTAGACTAAGTGTCAACACTAGCCTTGATGGTGTCGACACAACTCCTTGTGTTATTGTAACAGCTTCTCGACACTGCTTCTTCAGAATGTGTCGACACTGATTCTGTGTGTCGACACAAGCCTTCTGTTGAATGTGTCGACACTGATTCTATGTGTCGACACAAGTACTTCTTCTTTAATACATAGTTGAATTCTGCTTTGTGTCGACACAACTCCTTTGTGTTGAAACTTGCTGAGTGTCGACACATCTCCTTTGTGTCGACACATGCCTTCATGTGTTGAAACTTGCTGAGTGTCGACACATCTCCTTTGTGTCGACACATATACTTTAACATTGTAGAAGTTTGCTGAGTGTCGATACAGCGTCCTGGTGTCGACACTTTTGTTGTCGACAAAGTTTCTCCGGGTGTCGACACTGTCTCTAAGTGTTGACACATTTAATGTCGACAATACTTCACAGTGTGTCGACACAGCCTGTATGTGTCGACACTTTTCTTCTGGTGTCGACTCTGCCATTCTTGGTGTCGACACAATTACTCCAAGTGTCGACACAGCTCTCTGGGTGTCAACACAAGCCTTCATAAGTGTCGACACTTCTCCTTTAGGTGTCGACACATGGACTTAGAAACTTTTCTGCATTTTCTGCAATTACTTAACCTGCACATATTAACTCAAAGCACATCAAATACACCTTGATGTATATCATTGAGTAGGGTGAGGCTTCTTCAAATCAGGTACATATATTCCAATGTACCCAACAATCTCCCCCTATTTGGAGAAGTCATAACCCTTAGTCAATGATATACACTATTCATAACAAATACTCAATATGATGTATAACAGTATTATATGACAGGGTAAATACTTAACAAAACATATATAAACAATCATTACATAATACAAATGTAACAGATCAAACATTATTTTGTTATAACTTCCAATAGTCTCATTAACCAAAAGTTTACATTGATTTTAATATAAAAGATTACAGAGTTGTAAACTTAAGAAAATCCTAATCTATGGCTGCTCTGGCTCCTTGATAACAATGCCCTTTCCAGATTGAATCTTTGCTTGAACTGGAGCATCATTGTCATCAGCAGGCTTCTTCCCTTTAAGATCTTTCTTTTTCTGTTCTTCAGCTCTTATCTTCTGTCTCTCAAAATAGTGATAAGGCTTAGGGAAATACTTGCTAGGCTCCTGTGCATTAGGAGGTAGCTTCCCTAATTTAGCCTTCATTCTGTATTGTACTATGGCTTCTTGCCTAGCCTCATGTTTTTTCCATTCCTGGTCAGAATACCATTTACCCTCTCCAGGAAATTATCCTTAGCAGCCTTCCAAGCAGTCAATATGATGAGGCCACCCTTTCGCGACACTAGAATAAGAAAATGACAAAGAAGAGATCATATGACAAACCTAAATTCCTATGGGGAATTTTAGCGAACACGTGGCGTGCGTACAAAACTCTAAATTTCGGCAGATTTTTGTTTATAACTGTGCGATCTCACACGTGTGTATTTCCCAACCACATTTACACGAACATCGCAAATACATTAGCGTATCCTAACCATGCATCTAGCGTCACAACACATTCAATTTTCCATCCACAGGGAAGGCTATCCGAACTAAGATTGCAATTCGGAAATGAGTCCAAATACGCCCTCAAAACCAAACCCTACGAGGATATACCAAATCCTCTTGATCCGTTCGAAACCAAAGGTTGAACCAACCCCGGTTTGCAAGCGTCCAAAGGGACCTATCCTTACGGAAATCTTCGCAAAATTCGGAATTAATAGCAATACAACTTCAGATTTATGAAGGCAACTAGATTCAATATTTAGGATAAAATTTGTAAACCACTTGTCTCCAATAACTCACAAGATTGAGATGAAAACTCACACAATATTTAGGGATAGAGATTCGTTACCCAAAACCAGAATTTCAAGAAGAGGAGAAACAAGATTTAGTGGAGGAATCGCTCTTCCACGGGCCACCGGAGTCGCACCGGATGATGAGAATCGAACCGCCTTCTTCGGAGTCACAGCGGAAGAGGGAGAAGCGTCGCCGGAGTGGCAAGAGTCAGCCACAAAGGGGCGGCAACAGCAGGTCGAGTGGCCTTTTTTCTTTCCTAGTTCGGGTGGGAGCAAGTTGTCGGTCAAGAGAGGTACCGAGAGGGAGAAGGAGGGTGTCGGCTGGGAGCCAAATAGAAGGCTAGGTTTTAATTTCTTCAATTTCAATGCCTCTTACAACCTTGTTTTGCCCTTATATAGGCAAGGGAATCAAATTGTTTCATGCACATAAATTATGGCTAAACATAGGCCATAAACAACAAAAAAATAAAATGCTAAACAATAAAAACAATGCTGAAATTAAAATGCAGAATTTAGACAACAAAATTATAAATTCATGCGTAAATGCGGCGGATATTTTGACGCGGCATTGGCGGAAGGTGTCGCGGCAAAATCCCAACCATTAAGCTTGCGACGACGGCGACGACGTTTGCGGCAACGGTCATTAATGACTACGAACATGTAGCGGCGACGGCGGCGACGACGTTTGCGGCAACGATCATTAATGACTACGAACATGTAGCGGCGACGGTGGCGGCGGTGACGACGGTTGCGGCAACGGTCATCAACATCCACGAACATGTAGCGATGGCGATGAAAATAGAAGTCCGTGTTGGCACGATCAAATGGCGGGGCATCCTCGCCATCAATCCTCCCCCGCTCGAAATCACTCATCCCCGATTAGTGGCCTGGGAGAGAGTAGCAAGAGACCACAGCATCCACTGGTGGCATAGTAAAAACAGGCATCCACGGGGCAGCAGTGTGGGCATCCGCAATAGAACAGAACCTGTAATGATAGAGAACAACAGGAAACCTCATAGATGTGTCAGCATAAAGAAAAGCAGTACAAATCTTACCATCCAA
Organism: Platanthera guangdongensis; assembly: GCA_039583875.1. Lineage (NCBI taxonomy): Eukaryota > Viridiplantae > Streptophyta > Magnoliopsida > Asparagales > Orchidaceae > Platanthera > Platanthera guangdongensis. The sequence goes on from CM077153.1 coordinate 190,636,575, forward strand.
TGTGAGAACCAGTAAACCCAAATGGAAGAGCGACACGGAGAAAATCTCACGTCTCAACCCACGAGACTGTGAAGTGGAAGAGAGAAACGTCGGATAAAACCACTCATATGGAGACCAGATTTGCACAATTAAATCCGAAAAATTGAAATGCGGTGAAAAACCGATTGCATCGTAAAAATCCAAAGAAATTGCTTTAAATCCAAAATTCTTGAAAATCATTAAAGGACCGGCGCTCCAACGTAATGATTTCGTTACGGAACCCGAAGGTATCCACTCGAGGGCTAACCAGACTAAAGTCGAATCAACAGTTCGGTAGTCAGAAGCTTTCGGAGGTGAACGGTCATGAAAATGAAGCAACCCATAGACACTGGCATAAGGCAACGACATATGTACGTGCAGAGCGTACCAGAATGGTCGAAAAATTCGTGCAATTTGATTTGGTGGGTAGCAATGTCGTGAGGACACCAAATCAAAATACACATTAACCGTGAAATCACACGAAGTTGCAAACGAAAACATGTCCACCGGCGGATACTCACTAATACATAGCTCGCTAGTCATCTCAAACGGAGGTGCTAATAACGATGGTTTAACTAAGTGGCTAGGACTAGACAAAATCAATTTGTGTTCTGACAAATCTGCTAGCCGATCTAAAGGAACAAAAGGGAGGGTCAGGGGTATCAGTTCCGAAATGATTTCTAACGCACGGTGAACTTCACACATCGGTGCTAACGACATAGAGAAATCATCCGGGTTTGCACTACACAGATCATCTGAAAGCATGCATCCCTTGCTATGTAATTCTTCCAGCGCACTAGATATATCATCCAATCCAGAATCAGTATAGGTCTCAGAAATAGACTCGATGCGTTCAGGGTCATGAGGGAGGATCGGCTAAATCAAACCCGACAAAATATCAAATTCATATTGAGATTCAGGCAATGGTGATAACAATAAAGAAAACTCAACCGGATCAAGAGGAAGATCAAATAGTGGATTCGTCCTCATAGAAAACTCAACCGGATCAAGAGGAAGATCAAATAGTGGATTCGTCCTCATAGAAAACTCAACCAGATCGTCAGCACCTAACTCACTCTCAGATAAACATTCATCACAGGTTGACTCTACCAACTCAGCCGAAATGTCTTCCAACCCACTAGATATTTCATCCAAATCATAATCAGTAACGATCTCTAAAGTAGGCAAAATCGAACCCGACAATTTTTTTATTCCACATGGGGCTTCAGGCAATGGAGATAACATCAAAGTAACATCTTTTGGGTCCTCAGCGCTAACATCATCCAAAAATAATCTTCCCTCGTCAGGTACATCTTCCAATATAATAGGTACATCCGTCGACTTAGGGCCATCGAACGATCCCTCAACGGTCTTAGGAGACGGGCCTGAAATAAGGTCGAGGGGAAATGGGTTAATCCCAGGGAGGGATATCTCAGGGGAGATATCATCATCCAAGTCACTAGGATATCCACTCTCCTCTTCGTCACAACAGTCGTCGGAAAAATTGACATCGCCCTCAGTGGCGGGCTTAGACGTCGACGCTAAAAGTGCCAAAACCCTAGGCTTAGTGGGGCACTCCACAGCATAATGGCCAATCAACCCACAAGCATAACATGTAGCGTCTTCCTTGAAAATCTTAACTTCTTTCCTAGGCTTTACCCGCGGTTTTATAACATTCCTAGTAGTGACAACGATTGGTGGCGGGAAAGATGGCCAAACCTTTTCTTTCTCCCTAACGATAGGTATACATGTGCTCGAGATAGTCAGATCTTGGCGGGGCAAGGATCTAGCGTGAGGCTGATAGCCACTCCTATGGTCAGAAACGGGTCTAGTGCCCTGGCAGGGAGGAATTAGAACATGAGACGTCCTAGTACGGGAGTACGGGGGGACGTACTGGTTCGGTGTAAGAAAAACCTTAGGTGGCGAATCACTCAGATAATCGGAAGACTGAGAGCGGCAGTAAGGAGGGTAATACTCATCCATTAAATAATTCTTCATAATTTGCCAACCTATACGTAAGTCGTCGAGGGGCGCCCCAAAGCATCTCTCCACATTGAGCCAGAAAGTATGAGCACGACCAAATAATTGAAGTCTCGCAACGGGAATCCTGTGTGGGTACACAAGATGATATTGCTCAAAATAACGCTCCATATCCTTCACCCAACATAAAAACACTCGCGGTTCACCTAACCCATCATAAGTCGGTGCAGGAATTCTATCGGGCGTAGAGGTGCGCGGTGGTGGTGTCATAATCGCTTGACTACCCTTCGAACTAGGGACAAACGTCCTAAGTGGTTTCCTAGGGGGGCGCAATATGAGGTGTCAGTGGCTGACCGCTAATTTGGGCTATTAACGCCTTTATGTCGTCAAATTGGTGGTTCATCTCCCTGCGAAATGCACCAACCGAGGAACGTGAGGGAAGGGGACTCCCAATGTGAGCCATAACGGACCACGAAAAAGAACAAATATAACTCCAAATAAGAACGAAACTTAAAACACTTTTGTTTTTTTTTATATAACTAGAAATAAAAATTTTAAAACATACGAAGCGTACCTAAGTGCAAGTGGGGGTGGGGTAGCATGGATAAGAGCGGATCGTTGCCAAGTTGAGAAATTGACAAACCTCCCTCTGATACCAAATTGATGCAGGCCACCACTTCGCGACACCAGAACAAGAAAATGACAAAGAAGAGATCCTATGACAAACCTAAATTCCTATGGGGAATTTTAGCGAACACGTGGCGTGCGTACAAAACTCTAAATTTCGGCAGAGTTTTGTTTATAACTGTGCGATCTCACATGTGAGTATTTCCCAACCACATTTACACGAACATCGCAAATACATTAGCGTATCCTAACCATGCATCTAGCGTCACAACACATTCAATTTTTCATCCACAGGGAAGGCTATCCGGACTAAGATTGCAATTCGGAAATGAGTCCAAATACGCCCTCAAAACAAAACCCTACGAGGATATACCAAATCCTCTTGATTCATTCGAAACCAAAGGTTGAACCAACCCCAGTTTGCAAGCGTCCAAAGGGACCTATCCTTACGGAAATCTTTGCAAAATTCGGAATTAAAAGCAATACAACTTCAGATTTATGAAGGCAACTAGATTCAATATTTAGGATAAAATTTGTAAACCACTTGTCTCCAATAACTCACAAGATTGAGATGAAAACTCACACAATATTTAGGGATAGAGATTCGTTACCCAAAACCGGAATTTCAAGAAGAGGAGAAACAAGATTTAGTGGAGGAATCGCTCTTCCACGGGCCACCGGAGTCGCACCGGATGATGAGAATCGAACCGCCTTCTTCGGAGTCACACCGGAGGAGGGAGAAGCGTCGTCGGAGTGGCAAGAGTCAGCCACAAAGGGGCGGCAACAGCAGGCCGAGCGGCCTTTTTCTTTCCTAGTTCGGGTGGGAGCAAGCTGTCGGTCAAGAGAGGTACCGAGAGGGAGAAGGAGGGTGTCGGCTGGGAGCCAAATAGAAGGCTAGGTTTTAATTTATTCAATTTCAATGCCTCTTACAACCTTCTTTTGCCCTTATATAGGCAAGGGAATCAAATTGTTTCATGCACATAAATTATGGCTAAACATAGGCCATAAACAACAAAAAAATAAAATGCTAAACAATAAAAATAATGATGAAATTAAAATGCAAAATTTAGACAACAAAATTATAAATTCATGCATAAATGCGGCGGATATTTTGACGTGGCATTGGCGGAAGGTGTCGCGGAAAAATCCCAACCATTAAGCTTGCGATGACGGCGACGACGTTTGCGGCAACGGTCATTAATGCCTACGAACATGTAGCGGCGACGGTGGCGACGACGTTTGCGGCAACGGTCATTAATGAGTACGAACATGTAGCGGCTACGGCGGCAGCGGTGACGACGGTTGCGGCAACGGTCATCAACATCCACGAACATGTAGCGATGGCGATCAAAATAGAAGTCCGTGTTGGCACGATCAAATGGCGGGGCATCCTCGCCATCACAATATGATATTCCTAGAGGTTGGGCTCCATTGCTCAAAGTCTGGCCTTAATTCAGCCTGCTCTCTGAACCTCTTCTTAGATAATTGGGCTTCTTGCTCCTTTAATATTTTCTCTGGCACAGGCTGTACTACTTTCTCAAGAATAACATTCTGATTACCCTCAGGAGGACTATACATAGACTGTACCTCCTGATGTATCATGTCAAAATCTGTAGGAGGGTAGATCACCTGAGCTACTTCAACTTGCTCTCCTCCAAAATATGCAGGATTTATTCCAGACTCTGCTACATTATCATCATCACATAAATGTGGATATCCAAGGGTGGCTCTGATGCTGTTTGAAATCCATTTAGCATGGTCAGAGCATGTTTTGACTAATACCCTCTCCCCCTTTATGACTTCTCTTTCTATATGATCCCTAAGATCATCCTTTTTGGAATCTGATTTGAGCATTTAAATAGTTAACTCCATCTTTATAAAAAGGTTTTAACCTTTGTAGCTTGTCAGTAATAGCCTTCTGAGAATCTTCAATGGCAGTTTTAACAGCATTTAGGCTCTCTTGTAGTTGTTTATCAAACTCAGCCTTGGCAGTAGTCCTTGCTGCAGTCTGTGCAGTAGCTAGATTTTTTATTGTAGTTACTATCTCATTATGTGATTCAGTTAAATTTTCATTCATTCTAATCTGATTCTCAAGAACATATCCTTATTTGACTGCCATATCATCCACCTGTGTCTTGATCTGCTCTTGATGAGTAGCCAGATATACCACTGCATTCCCTCCTTTATGAAAGCAGTCAGTCATTTCCTTTTTATGTTGAATCACTTCAAATCTTATGGACTTTATGTCTTGAGCTAAGTAAAATTGTAGCTCCTTATGGTGCTCATCCATATAAGTTTCCATAGCCTTTCTTTGCTCATCCAGTTTTATTTGCAAAGCCACCAACAAAGAACTATAGTCAGCAGTTGGGGCTTATTGAGGAACTATGGTTTATAGTGCTTTCTTGTAGGTCTGGCTTCTTCTCTTAAAGACCTGGAACTTCCTTTTCTTGGCTCTAGCAGCCTCTTCATCCTCTGAAGCAGAAGTACTGGCAATGTCTACTCTATCCTTAGGACTAGGAGGTAAATCCTTCTCAGTCCTTGGTAGCTCCTCAGCATTCCTTTGCTCCTGAGTCTCTTTTCTTGCAGTGTCCTCTACATGCACCCCCCTCAAGGTCTACCTGCTCCCCCTCAACAGCTGTTTCTCTCCCTCAAAGTCAGTCTGTAAAAGATCAAGAAACAGCTCTTCTAGTGTAAACTCATGTTGAGGTTGGACAGGAGAATCTCTTATCTCAGGAGCAACTGATACCCCTTTATCAGCAACTGATGTGTCCTCCATGACAACATCTTGTGGTTGACTATGTAACTGTGTATGCTGATCAACATCAAGTAATGATTCACTCATAACTTCATCCTTAATATTGAAATTTAATTGATTAACTTCAGTGATTACCTCTAGAATTGTTTGGGTAGCCCTTTCACTATCTAATTGAGTTGGCTCATCCACATGTAGAGGCTCCCCTTGGAGTGGATCCAGGTGAATAGGGCTAGATAATGGTAGCTCCCGCTGCCTCTGGGCATCTTCTTGTCTTGCTGGTGACTGTCCAGCATTGTCATCTTCTCCATCATCAGAACTAAAAACCACCTGCTCCTCTGAGCTACTTGAGGATTCTGAAGCCACAATGACTTTCTTCTTCTTCTTCTGAGGTATTTCCTTTTCTGGAGTTGGCAGTTCCTTTGTCAACACTCTATCCCATCTTGAAATAATTCTTACATCCATTCTCCTCATATGATTTATCTTAGAACCAGCAGCTTGGTTCATTACTTCAGGGATACTTCCAGCTAAGTATAAACTCAGAATCCTACCCAGATTTGGCTTCTTCAGACTTTCCTTTATCTTATCAAACATGACTACTGACCAATCAGTTTTAAGCTGGAAAATTATCCTTGTCATTAGACTGAACATGTGGGCTGATATCCTATCATGCCCACCAGGCTTGCTCAGTATCACCTTGCCCACTATTTCAAATAAGAACTTGCCCTGCATGTTCATGCCTTTTCTGTTAAAAATGGATCCAATCTTCAAGCTTGAATATAAACCACACCATTCCAGTGCCTCCCTTGTCTTTGATGCAGGTACATCTTCCTCTTCTTTAGTTCTAGGGAGATGTAGAACTTTTCTCAGACTTTTCTGGGTGATCTTGACTTTTGCCCCATGAACCTTGGACTTAATCTTGAGTCGAGTTTCATCAAGTGTAGCTCCAGTAAAGAATTCGAGGACCTCCTTCTTCCATATCTTGATTGGTTCGGAAACAAGATACTCTAACCCAATCTCTGCAACTAGGGTTACCACACCTTGGATTTCTGGTTCCGCGTCATCAAAGGCGTGTCGCACGAGCTCATAACCTTCATTAATGTTCTCTTCTAGCTTGGGCGACATTAGGGTTTGAAGAAATTTTGAATTTAGAGAAGAGAAATGTCGACACACAAGTTTGGTCTTGAAACTATGGTGAGCGTGTCGACAAATAATGGTGAAGACCTATTTATACCTTTCTAAAATCGAAGGTGAAAAGACGCGTCAAAATACTTGAAATGTGTCGACACTGTGGAAAAGTGTCGACACTTACTTCTAATGTCTCGACAACTATGTCTCGACATAAATATAGTCGACAGAATATATGTGTCGACACTTAGATATCTCAGCTCGACACTTAGTCGAGACTCCACTCGACGAATTCTGTGTAAATCCTAAGTGTCGACAACACCCTGGATGTGTCGACACCTACTCTGCATGTGTCGACACTAATTCTCTGAAGTGTCGACACTTACTGTCTAGATGTGTCGACACCATTTCTCTGAAATGTCGACACCACTTCTATGTGTCGACACAGACAACTCTATGTGTCGACACTATTTTACTTAGGCAATTTTTAAACTATTCTACATTTATCATTCCTAATTCAATTTTAAACTTATTGAATTTTGTTTCATCTAGGGGCTTAGTAAACATATCAGCTAACTGATTATCTGTCTTAACATACTATAGGGAAATGTCTTCTTTTTCTACATGTTCTCTTAGAAAATGGTATTTAATTTCTATGTGCTTAGTCCTACTATGTGAGACAGGATTATTTGTAATAGAAATGGCATGTGTAGAATCACAAAATAAAGGTGTTCTACTTACTTGAATACCATAGTCTTCTAGCTGGTGTGGAATCCATAAGAGTTGTGCACATCAACTTCCTACAGCAATATATTCTGACTCAGCTGTGGAGATAGCCACACTAGTCTGCTTCTTGCTACTCCATGATACCAGCCTTCCACCTAGAAATTAACAGGTTCCTGTAGTACTCTTCCTATCTTCCTTGCAGCCTGCAAAATCTGCATCTGAATAACCTGTCAGTATAAAATCTCCATTCCTAGGGTACCAAAGGCCTAGATAAGGTGTGCCCTTAAGATATCTCAAAATCCTTTTGACTGCTGTCAGATGAGATTCTTTAGGGCAAGCTTGGTACCTAGCACAAACACATGTAGCATACATGATATCTGGTCTTCTAGCAGTCAAATACAGTAGGGAGCCAACTATCCCTCTATACAAAGTTTCATCTACAGGTTTCCCTGTATCATCTTTGCTTAGAGACATGCTTGACCCCATAGGAGTTTTCATGGTAGTGGATGATTCCATACCATACTTCCTTATCAACTCTAGGGTGAACTTAGACTGGCATATGGATAATCCATCTTCAGTTTGTCTAACTTGGAGACCCAAGAAGAACTTAAGTTCCCCCATACTGCTCATTTCAAATTGTCCTTGCATAAGTTTTGCAAACTTTCTGCAAAGACTACTTTCTGTAGACCCAAATATTATGTCATCTACATATATTTGGACTAAGATAATCTTGCATCTGGATTCCTTAAGGAATAGAGTCTTGTCTATTTTCCCCCTTGAGAATTTGTTCTCAATGAGGAAACTAGACAGGGTTTCATACCAAGCCCTTGGGGCTTGTTTTAACTCATACAAAGCCTTCCTAAGTCTATAAACATAATCAGGTTTAATAGAATCAACAAAACCTGATGGCTGCTCTACATAGACTTCTGCCTTCAGATTTCCATTCAGAAAAGCTGACTTAACATCCACTTGATATACCTTGAACCCTTGATATGTTGCATAGTCAAGGAACATCCTTATTGCTTCCAGTCTTGCTACTGGAGCAAAGGTTTGATCAAAATCAATACCTTCTTCCTGCCTATATCCCTTTGTAACAAGTCTAGCTTTATTCTTTATGATGATTCCATTCTCATCCAACTTGTTCCTAAAGATCCACCTAGTTCCAATAATGTTATGATCCTTGGGTTTAGGAACTAGCTCCTAGACCTTGCATCTTTTGAATTGATTCAGCTCCTCTTGCATGGCCTCAATCCAATGAGGGTCTAGGATTGCTTCTTCAAACTTCTTTGGCTCTACTTGGGATAGAAAACTGGAGTAAAGAACTGTACTTAGATTCCTGCTCCTTGTTTGCACCCCTTGTCTGGGATCTCCAATTATTTGATTGGCTGGATGATCCCTTAAGTGCCTATTTGCTAGAGACAGCCTGTCTTCAGGTTGTACACCTTCAGTCTCATCATTTAGCTGCATCTCTTGGTCTTCTTCAGCATTAGGCGTATCTTGTACTCCCCCTAGACAACAGCCACCATCTTCCACTTGCTAACTTGTAGAAGGACCTTCTGTTAAGGTAAGCTTGTCCATCTTCTCGGTTACACCTGTAGAGCTGCAAACACTTCTTGGCAATTCATTGTTAATGAGTCTAGTTTCATCAAAAACTACATGAACAGACTCTTCTACAATTTGAGTAATCAAGTTGTAGACCCTATAAGCCTTACTATTATTGTTGTACCCAACAAAGATCCCCTCTTGGTATTTGGCAGAAAACTTGGTTAGATAAGACTTACCATTGTTAAGTATATAACACTTGCAACCAAAGATCCTGAAATAGGATAAATTTGGTTTTCTGCCCTTCACAATCTCATAGGGGGTCTTCTTGTGGCTCTTGGTGATAGTATCCCTATTGATCACATGACAAGCAGTATTTACTGCCTCAGCCCAAAAATATTCTGGGAGAGATGTGTCACTCAATAGGGTTCTACCAGCCTCTATCAAGGTTCTATTCTTCCTTTCAGCAATACCATTTTGCTGAGGTGTTCTAGGTGAAGAAAATTCCTGAAAAATCCCAAACTCTTCACACAGTTTTGTCATACTTTCAGACTGAAATTCAGTGTCATGGTCACTTCTGATTTTGACCACTGTACTGTCCAATTCATTCTGAATTTGTTTAACAAAACTATATAAGATACTTGGGGTTTCAGATTTTTGTCTAAGGAAGAACACCCAGGAAAATCTTGAATAGTCATCTACAACCAAAAATGTGTAGACCTTCCTACCTAGGCTGTGAACTTGCCTAGGACCAAAAAGATCCATATGCAAGAGGTATAGACACCTCACAGAATCCTTGTTCTCAAGGCTATGAAAGGTGGATTTGGTTTGCTTGCCTTTTTGACAAGCTGAGCATATCCCATCCTTTATACACTTAACTTGAGGACCATTCCTCACTAACTCTTTGCTAAAGAGTTGGCCAATTGTCTTATAGTTAAGATGAGCCAGCCTCTTGTGCCATTTAACACAATGTGAGACTTTTTCATCAGCTACAAGACAAATAAGAGAAACATTGTTCTCACATACAAAGTCAAGACAATAGACATTTCTCTTCCTATATCCTGTCAGAATGATCTTTTGATCACTTGACCTTTTGATATGACAACCATCCTTGACAAATGAGATGTCATATCCTAAATCACTCAGCTGACTTATGCTAATGAGGTTATGTTTCAAACACTTTACATAAGTCACTTGAGTAATTGTAATTTGGTTACTAGAAATGTTACCAAAGCCTTTGATGATTCCTTTTTCTGAACCACCAAAGGTAACTTTAGGGCCATCCTTGATAGGTGTATAGTCCTTCAGCAACCCCCTAGTTCCAGTCATGTTCCTGGAACATCCACTGTCCAAGTACCATATAGGGGCATGGCCACTTGGACTCACCTGCAAAACAGATTACTTAACCTTAAAACCCAAATAATTCTTGGGTCCTTGGTGCAGGTTAGTCTGACCTTTAAAAAAAATACATGTAGCTGTTCTAGCAGGCAGTTTGCTACTCTCCTTGACACTTGAATTGTGCCAACAATCTATGGCAATGTGGCCTATCTTGCCACAACACCAGCACTCAAATCTGTTGTACCTTTGTTTAGGTACAACCCTGGCTGGATTTTCTACTGCAGCCTTCTTGTTTAGTGTTGGGGCTTTGCCCATAGATTTGGACCTAGCTGTCCTGGCAGGTTTTGTAAACCCCAATCCAGTCTTACCCTTTTGAGGTACAAACTCATCTATCAAAGGTAAAACAGATTTTGGTTTAGAAAAACTTGCTACAATCTCTCTCTCTCCTTCTGAAGTCTAACCTCCAGATTTCTAATTTGATCATTCTTAATAACAGTACTAATCTTCAACCTGGCTATTTCATTCAGTTTCTGATCAAGCACCTTATTTGAATCAGCAGCAGCCAATTTAAGACTAGCAATCTCCTTTGCCTGAGTTTTGGCCAAGGATTTGCTTCTCTTCAAGGCCTGCAACAAGTCCCTGTATTCATCAATTAACTGATGAATATCTCCTTCAGATTCAGACCCACCCACATCACTTGATGCAGATGTATCTGATTCTGACTCAGTACTAGAAATTGAACTAGAAGAACAACTTTGTACCTTACTTGGTACAGGCTGATCCTAGATTTTGTCTCCTTCAGAAAAGGCCATCAGCCCTTTGCACTGATTGTCCTCATGCTCATAAATTGAATTCATTAGTTGCATGAACTCATCTTCTTCCTCTTCAGCAAATAATCCAATATAGGCTTCAGCTTCTGATTCTGTTTCCGAAGATGACTGATCTGTCAGACTTTTGTCTTTCTTAGCAACAAAGGACTTTTCCTTTTTGCCCTTAAACTGAGTCTTCTTTCTGTCAGTTGACTCCTTCCTCTTTTCAGGACAGTCAGCCACCACATGTCCCTGTCTATTGCAGCAATAGCACATAATCTTTGAAGATGTAGCTTTGCTTGGCTTGGATCTGCTTCTGTCATTCCTTGATGACTTTCTTTTCTGATAATAGTCATCTTTTGGCTGAGAAGTGGAAGGCTTGGACCTCCACTACTTCTTCTTCAGAAACTTTTGAAAATGCCTAGTGAAAGTTGCAAAATCTTCATCACTTTCACTGCTATCTGAATTCTTGCTATGGCACAAATCTTGGTGTCCCAGTCCTTAGTCAGGGATCTTAAGAACTTGTCATTCAGCTCATAGTTGCTAAATTCTCTTCCATAGGACATCAATTCATTTACTATCCTATAGAACTTCTTGTAGCATTGAGTAATGCTACCAGACTTTCCTTGTCTAAAGCTTTCATATTCCTTATTTAACAAAGACTTCCTGTCTTGTCTTACTTCTTCTGATCCCTCCATATAGACTATTAGTGTGTCCCACATTTCTTTAGAGGTTTACAATGTATTAGGTTCTGAAATGTTGCATCATCAATTGCACTAACAATAATATTCTGGGCCCTCTTGTCCATAGTGGCCAGAATGATTTCATCTTTGGTCATTTCTGAATAGTCCTTAGGAGTTTTCTGATTTGCATCCAGAATGGATATATTCATTGGCACATATGGCCCTTCTTTGACTGTAATGTATATTCTTGGGTCAGATGCTTCCATAAAGAGTCTAACCCTCTCTTTTCATATGCCAAAAATCTCTTTTCTACAGATTGGCAATTTCATGGACCCCAGCTCTTTGTGATTCTCACTAGAATCCATTTTCTTAATTCTTGTTTATTCTGATTCTGCCTACAGGATCTTACTCAGACTGTTATGTCCTTTTTGAGCAACCGCCCTCTGATACCACTTGAAAGAAATAGTGCCTAAACACCTAGAGGGGGGTGAATAGGTACACTTTATCTTTTTAAATTTAAGGTAGAAATACTATACAGTAAATGCAATTCTACAATTATCAAAACACAGTAACCATACAATCAAACATACACAGAGTGCACACAGGATTTATAGTGGTTCTCCAAGGTCTGGGTACATCCACTTTCCCCCTTCGCCTATCTAGTGTGTACTAGATTCGGCCTAACTTCAGCACTTCTCCTCAGATCCTCAGATCTTACAGCTTAGAACACCACAACCGGTTCCTACAACTCAGAGTGTCCCCACTCCTACAACTCAGGTAAAAAGCCCTACCACTCAGTCTTCAATAAGACCTACACTCAGAGAATAAAGTCTCCTACAACTCAGGCACAAGGCCCTACCTCAGTCTTCAATAACACCTACACTCAGAGCACACAGTCTCCTACACCCAGCCTTTATAAAATAGGCTTACAGCTCAGATCTATACAAGATCCTACAGATATTTTGAATATACAAAGTATTTAACCACAACTCTGAAAGAGAGAGTTGAGTTGACTGGCTTCTTGATGAGTTCTTGAAAGAACTTGGCATAAATCAACCTCCCTTGGCTTTCTTCAAAGCTTCTTGAATTAGAACACAGTAGGGTTGAATCTCCTGTGAAGATGATCTTCAATCAACTTCTGTCTTGAGATTCAGATCTCAATCTGAATCTTACTTTGCAGCATGGTTTAGTAGCTGTTCTTCTTAGAAGGAGCTCTCTCTCTCCAACTTCTTAGATCTTCTGTTGAAGGCCTTCTTTGTGTTGTTAGATCTCTTGATTAATTGTGATTCTTCTCCATTGTTGAAGGAGAAAGTCCTTTATATAAGCTTTCTCCATGGTGACCGGCTGATCCGGTTTCTAACAACCTTCCGACGGCTCTGACAGTTGCAGTTGACCGGTTGAAATGGCAGTTGTCAAGTCATCCAGTCACTTCTTGAAATCACTGTCACTGTCTGAAAGTGTCGAGACAGATAGTCATTAAGTGTCGACACAAACAGACTAAGTGTCGACACAAGTAGACTAAGTGTCGACACTAGCCTTGATGGTGTCGACACAACTCCTAGTGTTGTTGTAACAGCTTCTCGACACTGCTTCTTCAGAATGTGTCGACACTGATTCTGTGTGTCGACACAAGCCTTCTGTTGAATGTGTTGACACTGATTCTGTGTGTCGACACAAGTACTTCTTCTTTAATACTTAGTTGAATTCTGTTGTGTGTCGACACAACTCCTTTGTGTTGAAAATTGCTGAGTGTCGACACATCTTCTTTGTGTCGACACATGCCTTCATGTGTTGAAACTTGCTGAGTGTCGACACATCTCCTTTTTGTCGACACATGTACTTTAACTTTGTTGAAGTTTGTTGAGTGTCGACACAGCCTCCTGGTGTCGACACTTTTGCTGTCGACCAAGTTTCTCCGGGTGTCGACACTGTCTCTAAGTGTTGACATATTTGATGTCGACAATACTTCACAGTGTGTCGACACAGCTTGTATGTGTCGACACTTTTCTTCTGGTGTCGACTCTGCCATTCCTGGTGTCGACACAATTACTCCAAGTGTCGATACAGCTTCTTTGGGTGTCGATACAAGCGTTCATAAGTGTTGACACTTCTCCTCTAGGTGTCGACACATGAACTTAGAAACTTTTATGCATTTTCTGCAATTACTTAACCTGCACATATAAACTCAAAGCACATCAAATACACCTTTATGTATATCATTGAGTAGGGTGAGGCTTCTTCAAATCAGGTACATATATTCCAATGTACCCAACATATAATCGAGTAGATCATTCATCATACCCGAGTATTAAAGGCTTCACTCGTCAAAATTCTTTTAAGTTATGGACTCGAGTAAATACACTCATATACTCGAGTAAGTATACTCACATACTCGAGTAGATAGAAACATACTCGAGTAGTTCATTATACTTATTCGAGTAGATCATGTCTCACTCGTGTACTTTGTAATTTCCCTAACTCTGGAATTTTCTAAGTATTTTACTCGAGCAGATTTTTCACTTACTCGAGTAGATCACTTCCTCTCGAGTAGTTTAGCTCAACTACTCGAGTAGCTGCTTGTAGACGTCTTCAAAAATTATTCCAAGTATTCCACTCGAGTAGTTCTTCATGTACTCGAGTAGTTTATGTAATATACTCGAGTAGTCCTTTCTTGTACTCGAGTAGATCCTTCATGTACTCGAGTAAGTCACTTTACATACTCGAGTAGTTCTATCTGCTTACTCGAGTAGTTGGTTTCTACCTACTCGAATAGTCTATCTTTATATACTCGAGTAGATCCTTCATGTACTCGAGTAAGTCACTTTACATACTCGAGTAGCTCTTCTCTTACTCGTGTATATGGCTGAACTTTCCTGAAATTTTGTCTAAGTCTTTTTCTGGACGGGATTTTCAAATCACGCGACATGATTGGTCCACGTGTACATCATTATTACTGATTATGACTGTTATTCTCTCCTATATAAAGTATTATCAGAAAATGACAAACCCTAAGTATTCTCTAAGCTTTCATTGTCAATTTATTTTAAGAAAGTTTTTCAGCCGACTCCTCTCTGTTTTCACGGAACGGAAGCCGCCGCCGCCGCCATCTCCTCCGGCCACTGCTTCTAATTTCAGAGGATTCATTCTGAAGAAAGCTATAGATCGAGATCGACATCACTGTTCGTCTTCTCTCTCTGATTCTGTAAAAGCAAAGAAGATTCAGATCTGGGCCGAGATTTTCTTCACCGATTTCTGAAAGTGTTGCAAAGTTCATAAGAAGAAGAGTTTGGCCGTTTCATCATATCTGATTGGATTTACTGTTTGTAAAACTTTTCTAAAACTTTATTAATCTTGTAGGAGAAAGTTTCTCCGAGTTTGTAGGAAGTGTTATCTTTCAAGGTGTAGATCCCGTTATTTGGATCGAGTTTGTAGGAACTTTGTTCCGAGGGTAGGATCGGTTTTTCGATCCGAGATAGTGGAGTAGCCGAGTCTAGTTGATTGCTAGATCGGTGAGGGAAAGTGGATGTACCCAAGGTCCGGGAACTACAATAAATCTTGTGTCGTCTGTGATATTGGTAGATAGTTCTGTGCTGTGCTCTAAATATTTTTTTATTCCGCAAAAGTCACACAACTCACCTATTCACCCCCCTCTAGGTTATTTAGGTTGACAACCGTTTTCTTTCAATTGGTATCAGAGGGGGTTGATCGTCAAAAGGTTAACACCTTGATCAGATCCAAATCTGTTGTCTGAAAGATTCTACCATAAAATGGACAAGGGCAAAGATTTCGCCAAGTTTCCACTGTGCAACAAAAATAACTTTTCCATGTGGAAAGAAAGGATAAAATTTTTCATGGAAGCTGTGGATCCAAGGATCTTCATGATCGTTGAAGAAGGTCCTTATGTTCCCATGACTACGTCCACTATCGACCCTACCAAGAAAGTTCACAAAAAGCTAATGGATCTCGACAAAGACGAGATTGCACTTGTCTCCCTCGACATGAAAGCTAAGAACATTATAGTAAGTGCAGTCGATGACTCGATGCTGCAAAATTTGATTCACTGCCAATCGGCTAAGGAGATGTGGCATTCCTTAGTCACTTTAATGGAAGGAACTGAAGAAGTAAGGGATGATCGGAGATCCCTTCTCAACCAGAAATATGAAGCATTCCGACAAGGGAACAAGGAAACAATTGCCGACACCTTTGAAAACTTCTTCAAAATTGTGAATGGCCTAAGGGTGTATGGTCGTGTCTTCACCAATGGAGAACTGAACGACAAATTCTTGAGATCCCTAACCAAGGAATGAGATAACAAGGTTTGCGCCATCAAGGAGTTCGGGAAGCTAACTGAAACGGACCCGCAAAATCTCTTTGGAAAGCTTATGTCTTATGAACTCCAAATCAATACAAGAAAAGCTGAAGAAGAGAAAGGTAGGTCTGCACTCAAGGAGACATCTGTCGCGTTGAAGGCAGACACATCCAAAAAGACTAAGGCTGCCTCCCCCGCTCCAGCTCTAGAAGTTGATGAAGAAGAAGAAACATCAGAGCCTAGCACTTCAGGCTCTGAACTATCTGAAGGAGAGTTTTCCTTACTCTCAAGGCAATTCAAGAAGTTTCTTAATAAAAAGAAACAATGGAAAGGCAAGGATGCCTCATACAGAAGATCGCGACGCGATGGCGATCGACAAAGAAAAAACTCAAGCAGCCACGAAAGGTACAATACTAAACAGAACAAATACGTTTCAACTGACATCATTTGCTATTGTTGTAATAAGCCAGCTCACATCATTACTGACTGCCCTCATAAGAAGAAGGAGGGTGGTAGAAGAGAAGAGAAGAAATCCTCACACAATAAGAAGAGGAAAGAGAAGAGCCTCATAGCCAAAAAGTGCAAGACTCTTAGCGACTCCGACTCATCTGAGTCAAGTGAAGATGAAGAAGCTTATTTTGGGCTAATGGCTCAAATAGATGATGAACAAGAGCCCCAGTTCACTGGGAAGGTAAACTGTCATAGCCCTCTTTTAGATTCTGAAGTCTCTGAACATGATTGCGAGGGTAGCTCCTCTGACGATGAGTCAGAATTAATGGCCCAGTACAAGGAGTTAATCATGGCTTACGACAAATGTCGTCGAGTCGTGAAGACTCAGGCTAAAGAGATAAAATCTCTAAAAGCCGAAGAGAGCATCTTGATAGAGAAAGTCGCAAAGACCGACTCCCTCGAAGAAAACTTCAATAATGCTATTGAAGAATATAACAAGGCTCTTGAGCATCTTGATCTTAAGGAGAAGATCATCAAAGAATTGGAAGCCCAACTTGCGGCTGAAAGGAAACTTGTCGAGAGTTTCTCGAAGCCAAAAACAGTTCTTCCATTCGTTGCTGAATTCTCAGCAAAGGTCAAGGGTGCTGGACTAGGACATGAAGAAGCTCCTAGTAAATCCTCTCGGAGAAACAAGAATCAACGGAAAAATAAGGCCGCCAAAAAGGTCTCATCCGAAGAAATAGGGAAAGCCCCTCAAAATCAAACTACATTCAAAAAGGTCATCTTTCCATCAAATGAGTTTGATTTTGACTCATCCTACGGGCACTTTGCTAGGCCTACCTATGTAGAGTCAAAGTCCCGCTATCAAGGATGGGCTCGACCCCGAAACTTTGGCGAAAGTGTCTTTAAGGCACCTTATGAAGAAGTTATTCTTCAGAGCTATGGCCCTTTCAATCATGGGCATAACTTCAAGAAGTCACCAAAGACAAAGCCTGTTGTAGAGAAGCCCATAAAGGAGAAGAAGCCATGTGATTGCCATCATCATGAGGCATCTTCCTCCAAGAATGTTGCCCCCACTAGACCACAATTCCAAAAGGTCAAGCAGGAGATCATGAGGCAAAGGTACAACAGATTTGACTGTTGGTGTTGTGGCAAGGTTGGTCACTACGCAATAGATTGCTGGTTCAATTCCAGAAATGTTGCCACCCCTCATGTCAGCAATATGAGAAAGACCGCTCATAATTCTAACACTCGTAGGGGGAGTACTCTAACCCAAGACCAACGACCCAAACGTGTTTGGGTTCCTAAAGCAAATTGATTATGATTGCAGGTATGTCCAAAGGCCAACAAAACACCCATCTGGTACTTGGACAGCGGATGCTCTCGGCATATGACCGGGACTAGAAGCCTCATTCAGAACTTTACTCCAGTTGTGAATGGACCAAAGGTCATCTTTGGAGGTTCAGACCGTGGAATCACTAGAGGCTATGGTATGATTACTAACGACAATGTATCCTTCTCGGATGTGGCTTATGTCGAAGGATTGGAACACAATCTCATAAGCATAAGCCAGCTTTGTGATAAAGGATACATAGTTGAATTCCATGCTGATAAGTGCTTGATAAAATCCGTTGACAATATGGAAACGATTCTATCCGGCACTCGAAGCAGGAATATTTTCTGTTTAAATTTCATCTGTATAGATTCCTCTACACCAGTGTGTCTTTTAGCAAAAGATAGTGCGTCTCTTGGTGACTAATGGCACAAGAGACTATCACATATTAATTTCAAAACTATTAATAAATTATTTTCAATGAACTTAGTACGTGATGCCCCAAATGTCAAATGCGTCAAAGACAGACCTTGTCATGCATGCGTAAAAGGCAAGCAAACAAGGGCTACTTTTAAAAGCATTATTGGTAAAGACTCTAACAGATGTCTCCATCTATTGCACATGGACTTGTTTGATCCACTGTAAATTAGAAGTTTGGGAGGTAAGGATTATGCGTTGGTAATTGTTAATGATTACTCGTGCTTTGCATGGGTGTTCTTTCTGAAACACAATTCAGATACCTTCGATATCTTTTCAAATTTTGTCAGGCAAGTACAAAATGAATACAACTGCTCCATATTCAAAATCAGAAGTGACAACGGAACAGAGTTAAAATCTGGGACCATGACAGAATTCTGTGAATGCTTAGGTATCTTTCATGAGTTTTCCTCTCCTCGTACTCCACAATAGAATGGAGTGGCTGAGAGAAGGAACAGAACACTCATAGAGGCCTGCAGGACCATGTTGAGTGATGCTTCACTATCGGAGTACTTCTGGGCTGAAGCCGTCAACACTGCATGCCACGTGCAAAATCGAGCTCTCAGAAAAAAGACCACAATAAGACACCTTACGAACTTCTGAAAGGCAGGAAACCAACAGTCTTATACCTAAGAATCATAGTAAGGCATACCACCAAGTTCAGCGAAAAGAGCTTTGAAGGTATTTTTGTAGGCTATATTAGCCATAGTAAGGCATATAGGATATTTAATAGAAAAACCCTATAGGTGGAAGAATCAATACATGTTGTATTTGATGAGACGAGCTTGCTGCAAAGCAATCAGTCTAGTGTGCTCATTGAAGATGAAGGTGAAAAGCAGAAAGAAACTAGCTTGGATGATCCGTCCGAAGACAAAGGCAAGAAGTTCATTAAGATCACCCCTCCAACTCCTATTGGAGAGGCTGATGATCAAAATGAAGAAGTCATCCAGGATGAAGAAATCACTCCAGTGATTGAAGATAATCCAGATACAAGAACTCTAGAGCTCAGACATCTGAAGGATCACCCCTTGGACCAGATCATAGGAGATCCCCGGGATGGTGTCAGAACTCGAAGAGGTACAACTAATGAGAATCTTCATTTGAGTTTTCTCTCACAGGTTGAACCAAAGAAATTTGAGGAAGCAAACTCAGACGCATCATGGATAATGACAATGGAAGAAGAACTGAATCAGTTCAAGCGAGGCAACGTATGAAAGCTTGTTCCAAGGCCCAAAGGAAAGAACGTCATTGGAACAAAATGGGTCTACAGGAACAAGATGGACGAAGATGGAACTATCATAAAGAACAAGGCCAGACTCGTCGCCAAGGGCTATCATCAGGAGGAAGGAATCGACTTCGACCAAACATATGCTCCAATGGTAAGGCTGGAGGCAATACTATTGTTCCTAGCATATGCTGCACTCAAAGGCTTCACTGTTTATCAGATGGATGTGAAGTCTGCCTTCCTAAATGACAACATAAAGGAAAAAGTGTATGTGGAACAACCACCAGGTTTCGTAGATCCTAACTTCTCAGATTATGTTTATTTCCTGCACAAGGCCCTATATGGCCTGAAACAAGCTCTTAGAGCTTGGTATGAAACATTGTCCACCTTTCTACTTGAGAACAAGTTCACAAGGGGAAAGATAGACAAGACATTATTTCTTAGGGAAATAAAAGGCAAGATTTTGCTAGTGCAAATCTATGTCGACAACATAATTTTTGGCTCTACAGATGACAACCTCTGCAAAAAGTTCTCAAAACTTATGCAAGGGAAGTTTGAAATGAGCAGTATGGGCGAACTGAAGTATTTCTTAGGGCTTCAGGTGAAACAATCTGAAGATGAAATTTTCATCTCACAGACCAAGTTCACCAAAGAGCTAATTAAGAAATTCGGAATGGAGAACGCAACCTCTATGAGGACTCCAATGGGCTCAACTATGTCTGTGCTAGATTTCAGGTGAACTCCAAGGAATCTCACCTTACTGCAAGTAGACCTGACATAATATTTTCAACATGTGTCTGTGCTAGATTTCAGGTGAACTCCAAGGAATCTCACTATGCTGCTGCAAAGCGGATCTTGAGATACCTTAAAGGTACACCAAATCTTGGCTTATGGTACCCAAGAAGTAATGACAGCGAACTAATTGGTTTCTCAGATGTAGATTTTGCAGGAAGTAAGGATGACAGGAAAATCACCTCCGGGACATGCCAATTCCTTGGAAGAAGGCTAATTTCCTGGAGTAGCAAGAAGCAGAACTGTATCGCAATCTCAACGGCCGAGTCAGAGTATATCTCTGCAGGCAGTTGTTGCGCATAGTTGCTATGGATAAAGAATCAGTTCGAGGACTACAACCTACAGTTCAAGGATATTCCTTTGTACTGTGACTCCTCCAGCGCAATCGCAATCGCCAACAATCCAGTCTCCCATAGCCGGACAAAGCACATTGAGCTAAGGTATCACTTCATCCGGGAGTATGTGGAGCATGGAGACATAGATCTCCAATATGTGCCTACAGATAGGCAAATTGCAGACATTTTCACAAAGCCGCTGGACGAGACCAAGTTCTCGTTCTTCAAGACTGAGCTTGGGATGCTCAATAAGGAGGACTAAAGAAGATGGAATGACAAACAGGCAAGACACTTCAGGGGTTAGTCAAAATTTAAATTTTCTAAATTTTTTCAAAGTTTGACTCGAGAAGTATAAGACATACTCGAGTATGTTAATTCACCTACTCGAGTCACTACCGACTTACCTACTCGAGTACTTTTCTCTACTTACTCGAGTAATTTCTGAAGACCTACTCGAGTAATTTCTGAAGACCTACTCGAGTAATTTCTGAAGACCTACTCGAGTAATTTCTGAAGACCTACTCAAGTAATTTCTGAAGACCTACTCGAGTAACCACTTACCTACTCGAGTATTCTATATATCTCTCGTGTAGTGTTTGCCAGATTTTGAAATTTGTTCTATTCGCCACCTAAGGCTAAATGTCGCCTCTTCCCTCTATTTAGTTAATTTCCTTTAAATTAATTAGATGTAATTTAGGGTTATATATATGAAATTCTGAAAACCCAAACCTACACGAAATCATTTCGTTCTCTCGAGTACCCCCTGCCATTTCGCCTACTCCGCCGCTGTTGCAGAGCCGGTTCCCTCCTCATCACTTCCAGTCAAACGCAGCCATGGCCGCTTATTCCAAGATAGGTGTCGGATCAGAACTCGTTATCACAGGTATTGCAGAGCTCTCAAATGACTTCCACAACCTTCTCATTCTTCTCGACACCGCCAGCCTCTCCTTCATCCTCCAGGAACCCTGCCGAATTTTATTCCCAAAAGTTGTCGAATTCTTTTCCAATCTAAAGGTCAAAAGGAATGGAAAAATCCTGAAATCCAAAGTGAAGGGCTTGAAAATTAGGTTCACCAAGACCTCTGTCTCTCAGCTTCTCCGATAGAACAGCCGATGAAGAAGATCACTTAGTTGCTGAAGTCTCTGATAGAACAGCCCTATTCTGTGGATTTTCAACTGATGCTCAGTACTTCAAAAGGTCAGACATGAATGCAGAAGGCAAATTTCTGGTTGATGTTATTGGGAAAATTTTACTATGCAAGACAAACTCCATAAGAGACATTCCATCATATTTCTTTGACATAATGCAAGCAATTGTCTGCCGCAAGAAATACCAATTTGGTATGTTGATTCTGGATAAAATCAAGGACAATTTAAAATCCCCCAACTACGCCAGAATTATCTCTCTGCTCCTCCGTGAAACAAATCCCCAAGTCTTGAACTTCTCCAAAGGGACCCCTCTTCAACACATGAAGAAGGTCTCCATCTCTTCCATTCAGAGATGGGATCTCAAGCTACAGAATTCTGCCCAAGCTGCAAAGATCTCAGAAGTTCAAGAGGTTCCAGCTATAGAGGACAGGACTCCATCTCCCTCTCCTCATCATGTGGCCAGCTCCTCTGGTGCACTAAGTGAGGGGGAGCCTGCTCCTTCTATCCAAGTCAGGCAGCCCTCTCCTCAGCCAGCACTTTCTTCCCTCCCTCGTACTCCAGAAAGTCCAGCCACTCCTTCAGCTCAGATACCTTAAGACTCTCTTCTGTCCATAGCTGCTGCCATAGATGCTATGATTGCAGAGCTCTCTGAAGAAGTATTGCCCATTCCTCCTCTATCTCCTCCAGCTCCATCCTCTGAATGTCACAAGGACTCCACTCCAGCACAGTCTCTTGTACATTCTCCAGCCAGAACTCCAGCCAAATCTCCAGATGCCCTCAAAGACTAGCAAGACACCATTCTTATTTCTGATGAGCCCTCTCTAGAGCCAGCTGAGGCTCCTCTCAAAACCCTAGATTTCTCCATCCCTCATGATACAGAAGAAAGGGATGCTGTAATTCATACCAGAAGAGCTGACAGCTCTGTGATCCTTGAAGAAATAGCTCCTTGGGTAACTCCTCCTCTCCCTACTGCTACTCCCTCTACTGCTGCTGCTACAGTCTCTTCCTCCTCAGATTTGTTGTCCCAAATCTCTTTCCTGCTGCAAGAACAAAGAAATTATTTTGATAGTTCTCTAAAGATAGTCCCTGGCAAGGTAACTGCTCTTGAGACTTAGATGAGCAGAGGCTTTGCTGAAATTCAACATAATACTGACAAGCTCAAGTACTTATTTCAACTTGGTGACAAAGCCCTAGACCACACTATCACTAGTGTTGGCAATGTTATGGAACAAGGTGTCACCCTTGCTAACAATCAGATAGAGCTAGACAAGAGAACTGAAGCTAACAAAATGAAAATCTGTAACGAAGTTGGTCTTTTGAAAGAAGATGCTATAACCAAGCTATCTGTTGAAATCAGAAAGGGGGAGAGTTTGATCAAAGAACTTAAAGAACAAGTAGAAAAATCTGCTACTCAGAAGTCAGATGTATGGGAAGCTCATCTGAAGACCATTCATGATGATGTGCTAGCACGGATACAGAGTGTCAAATTTCACACCTATGACACTACTGTCTGGATGCACAATCAGATTCTTCTAGATCTTGCAGTTGACCCCAACATCATTCCCCATCATCTCAACCCTCTAGCTACAGATGTCTCTGCCCCAGCTGTTACTCTGCAACCTTCCTTCTCTCCCAGGCCTGGAGACTCAGTTGCTCCTCCAGATACTTATGTTCCAGGCTGGGAAGAAGACCCTGCTGATATCTTCCTTCAAGCTCCTCCAGAAATCAAAAGCTACAAGAAGAAAAGGAAGTATGGTGAAGGCCCCTCTACTAGCAGGACTGCTCCTACTAGAGCCCCTGAACATGCTGAAGCTTGGTCTCCAACTTCCAAGTCTCTAATTTTGGACACACACAGACTAGTTATGGATCTTAATGAGAACAGGAACATTCATTACAGTTCCCAGGAATGGGAGTTATATGAGAAATCAATGCTAAAAAGAAAGATCCATGACAGAGAGTTTGGGATAAATAATCCTGCTGCTCCTCCAAGGCCACCTAAATATTTCCCTAAACCTTTCAGCTATCTAAGAAGACAGCAAGAAAAGATGGATGCTTCCTTAACTGTTATATAAATTCTAGGATACAGGCCCGTTGCATGGCCAAGAGATGCTGGCCCGGTGCATCCCCGAGCGAGTCTTTCGATACAGTTGCCCGTCTCGGAGGAGGTAGTATGCCGACTTGTATCTGAACTTCTTCTTATCCATCCCCTCCGGATACTCCCCTATGGAAAGGAAGGTCATGAACGGATCCATCCATGAGGGGTGTTGGTCCACCTCCATCAGCTCTCCCTCTTCGATGGAAGATCAGAAGAGATCGGTGATGGTACCCCCCACCAGAGGACCATACTTTGCCAGCTGATCGACTTGCTCGTTCTCCTCCCGGGGCACATGTCGGATGGAGATGGTTTGTAATGTGCTGATGACCCCCCTTCACTTTGGCTAAGTATAGCCATAGGGTAGGCTCTCTCGCACAAACTCCCCGTTAATCTGGGAAGCCACTGGTGGGCCAAAACCCGAACAGGCAAGCGTACCTGTCGAATCGTAGTACCAAGGTCGTATTTAAACATGGGGCTGTCAATTACTTCTACTCACGCTCTAACTATTATCCTACCGGAAAACTAATGGGATTTGAGAATTTTAAAATCAAACTGAAACGAAATCTGAAACGGAACTATGGATTAAAAGATAGCACTTGATCGATGATTCACCATGAAAAGAGATAGGAGAAATAAAAATAATATTTTATAATTGCGACTTAACTCGACCGTGACGGATCCGAAAATAAGACAAAATCTCGCTAGAGCATTAAGTCTCCTAACTTATAGACGCTTTGATCGAAATCTCTTTACAAATCAAAGGGGCCTAAAGTTGCATTATCGAGGTGATCCGCACTATTGGATTTTACTCCAATCCGGAGGATTTACGTCGTCCTATCTCTAGGATTGCGTTCAACTCCTTCCCTCTTTGGGTGATCTTTCAAATCAACAAGTCTCTCGACTATTATGAAATGAGATCAAAGGCCTACTACCGTATACCGGAAATACGGAGTCGGCTCGAAATAAATCAAAGAGGGATCGAGCGAAAGTTAGCAAAAATAAAATTACGAAGTACAAATAATTCCTATCTCAAATCATGGATCCTCATGATCAAATGCTAAAAGAAGATTAGCTACGCATAGTTAAGAATGAAAGCACGGAAAGATAAAAGAAATTCATTTTCATTGATATATAAAAACGGAGAAGTACAAAATAATAAGGAGACAAATTTATGCTACCTAAGAAAAGATTACACTATCAAAAGCAAAGATTACACTAATAAAGACTTAACAACATGTAAGCAACAAAAGAAAGCACTCTCTTAAACTAGAACTTCACTTGCTCTCAAAAATCCAACTCCCCAAAGCATGAGACCATGGTGCCTTTTATAGATGAGGAGGGAAGATTCTAGATGGGAATAAAGAGAAGGAGGCAAGGGGGGTGGCCGGCCATGTATAGGGGAGAGTGTTCATGCATTTTATTAAATGAAGGGGAAGAAAAGGAGGTGGGTTCAATGCATTGGTGGCAAGGTGCATGGATAGAGAAATTAATAAGAGAGAGGGGATGAGTGGGGGATGCATGAGGAATAAATGGAAGATAAAATAATAAAGGGGAGGGAGTGGGAATGAAAGAGGGGATGCATGCATGACATTAAATGAGGGAGAGAAGAGAAAAAATAATAAAAGTAGAGAGGGGGACATAATATGGGTGGTCGGCCATGTGTAGGCAAAAAGTGGGCTGCTAGTGTGGGCTTCATGGGCTCGGGTAGAGCTAGGATTTCATGTAGGGGCTGCTCTTGAGGGAGGGGCTGCATGGGGCTGCATGTATCTTTGAAGTGGGCTGCATTTTTGAAGTAGATGGGTGGCCGGGCTGCACCAAGGAGAGGGCCGGGCTGCATGCTTGAAGTGGGCTGCATGCATGGGCTCGGGTTCACCATGAGGGCTGCACCAAATTGAAAGCTCGGGCTGCTCTTGATGTGGGCTTGTAAGCTTGGGCATGAACCTACAAAAAAAAAGACAAAACAATCATGGATTAGTCTACATAAAATAACAAAGTTAGAACAAGATTTTAAAACACAACAATAATAAAAACAATACAACATTAAAATTAAAACATTAAGACATATCATTAACTATAATTATTATACATAACATGACATATAATAACATAGTACATATAATAAGACTATATAGATTTTTATATCAAAACTCTAATAACACTAGGAATTAAAATATTGTAAAGAGACATTAAAACATGAAATAACAATCATAAAATATAAATAAAATTAGGCATTTTGAATACTAAATTACCCCCAAAAAGGATGACTAAAACTAGTCATCAAATTCCCCCATGCTTAGACATTTGCTTGCCCTCAAGCAAATAGAAATAAAAACTAGGGAGGAGCAAAAAGAAAACAAAAGATATATATATTTTTTAAGTTCCATAGTTAAGAAAAACAAAACATGAAAAATTAAACTATCCTAATATTCATATTATCAACTAGTGGGGTGAGAAGTGCACAATAGAAAATTTGAAAATGGGACCCTAAAAATCTCATTAAAACATAAGAAAAGTCTACTAATTTCTAAATCTTAAAACAAGGCATCCAAAATAAATGAAAATAAGGAAATCAAAAGTAGAAGTTCTAAATAAACGGCGCATTAACAAACTACTCGGTTGCTAGATAAACTTTAACCCTAAAACACTCCAAGATAACCTCCAAAGAAATCCATCAATGATGGTGGCCATAGGCTTGTACATTCACACTTTCTCCACTACGCGAATTTACGTTCTAAGATCAATAGGACTTCTACTAGGCATTAAAACTTGGCTTAGGTAAATAATTAGGAAGTGGAATCAAAGATAAACATGAAGATTTTAGGCACTAAACCAAGGTGAGCTCAAAAATAGACATAGCATAAAAAAAATGAGATAACGAGTATGTCATTTCTCCAATATGAAACTACAAAAACAAGGCCATGAAAATTTTTCTTTTATAAACTTGGCCAAACATAAACTTTTTGCATTCATTTTTTTTGTTTTGATTGATTTTGTAATGATATATTTTTTTTTCTCAATTTTTTTTTCTTTTGAATAGCATTTGATAAGAAAGCTCCAAAAATGAGCTTGAGAATTTCCTATTCATTTCAAAAATAATATCCTTCCCACAAAGAATAATTTTTAAGCTCAAATTTATAGTGCAAAAATAGGAAAGATTTTTGGCTTTGGTGAATATAATGAAATGAAAGGTGGAGCTAAAACAAGGAAAAAAAGGAAAAGGCCCAAAATTGTTTGGCAAGGGTTTTGTTTTTGGTGGGCAAGAAAAGCTCAAACTATTCAAATGGTGGCCTAAATCATTTCTGAAAAACGTAAAAACGGCGCAAATGCTTCGAGAGTAGCTTGGTACAAGTTCTAGACACCAAGAAAGACTACCTCGCAAGTGAAAAAGAGATAACATTACCTAGCAACCATTCGTAAGCAACTAACCGAATAAAAAGA
The DNA here is from genome assembly GCA_039583875.1 of Platanthera guangdongensis. NCBI lineage: Eukaryota > Viridiplantae > Streptophyta > Magnoliopsida > Asparagales > Orchidaceae > Platanthera > Platanthera guangdongensis. Next base: position 190,663,780 of record CM077153.1, read on the forward strand.
CATAACTACAAATTGCTAACTTAAAACTTAAAAATTGGATGCCTATATTTAAGAAAAAGAAACTAGTAAAACTAAGCTATGTTAAACTGATAAATTTAGAAAACCAATTCAAAGAAATCTATATAGAACTACAAAAACCGCACGAGCCTACACTTCACTAGAAGAAACATGAAAATAAAGATAGAAATAATTTTAGGTTTTGTTTTTCAAATCGATTTAAGCACAATTTTTTTTTTAATTTTTGTTTTTCTAATTTTTTTGGGTTTTATATTTATAAATTTTTTTGGATTTTGATGACATACATAAAATACTATACTAATATAAAACATAATATTATATTTTTTTTTCTGTTGAAAGAAGAAAAACAGAAAGAAAAGACCAAAAGAAACTAGACCCCCCCCCATGCTTAAATTCTTCATTGCCCTCAATGGAGAAAACATAAAGAAAAAGAGAAGGGGACTGAGAAGAAGAGAAAAAGAAAAATGCAGGAAAAATAAATAAAAAAGAACAGGAATTTCCCGAGTTCGTGAGATGAAGGCGGATGTCGCTCCCCCATGCTCGCTTTTTAGAGTACTTGATCGTCAGCAGGTATGACTTGATCCATCTGATATCAGCAGCGGCGGAGCGGCAACCACGATCATGGACTTGATTGGCCTCCGGTAGAAAGAGCAAAATAAAAGAAAAATAGAAAGAGTCCATGGGCAGATGCCCGATAATGTTTTTTTATTACAACAGTCCAAATAAAAGAGTTTCATAAAATAGTAGTCGAAAAATAAAAATGTCCATCAGAAAATAAAAAACTAAGAATCAAAAAGAAGATTCTCCTTGGCAGGAGTCACAGAATCATTAGAGAAATAGAGTTTAAGTCTATGGCCATTAACTTTAAAGTCCCCCTTATCGGGGTGTGAAAGTAGCACAGTGCCGTAAGGAAAAACATCCTTGACCGTGAACGGTCCGGACCATCTAGATTTAAGCTTTCCCGAGAAGAGACATAAACGCGAATTAAAAAGAAGAACCTGATCGCCTGGTTTAAAAGTTTTAGGGTGGCACAGGTTTTTATCGTGATACAAATTCATGTGTTCTTTATAAATTTTATTATTTTCATATGCGTACGCTCGCCACTTGTCAAGCTCATTTAGTTGGTTTTTTCTATGCTCGCCGACCGAGTGCGGAGCGAAATTAAAAAACTTTAACGCCCAGTACGCACGGTGTTCTACTTCTACCGGAAGATGACACGATTTTCCATAGACTAATCGGAAAGGAGTACAACCGATGGCGGTCTTGTACGCTGTCCGATAGGCCCACAGAGCATCGTCCAATTTTAAAGACCAATCCTTACGAGAAGTAGAAACGTTTTTTTCCAAAATTCGTTTAAGTTCGCGATTGACTACCTCGACCTGACCGTTAGTTTGGGGGTGATAAGCAGTGGATAATTTATGCGTAACGCCATATTTGGCTAAAGCCTTAGTGAGTTGAGCGTTGCAAAAATGACTTCCCCTATCACTAACGATCGCTCGAGGAAAACCAAAGCGAAAAAATAATTTTTTTAGAAAATTGACAACAACGCGAGCATCATTATTTGGTAGAGCTTGGGCCTCTGCCCACCTAGAAACATAATCGACTGTGACTAGAATATATTTATTTCCTAAGCTGGAGGGAAATGGGCCGACAAAGTCTATGCCCCATAGATCAAAAACTTCGCATTCGAGAAAGTAGTTTTGTTCCATTTCATTTTTATTTGAGAGATTTCCAGTCCGCTGGCATCGATCGCACCCGCCCACAAAGATTTGTGCATCTTTAAATATGCCTGGCCAATATAAGCCAACACTAAGTACTTTGTGTGCGGTGCGGTTAGCTTGATAGTGCCTGCCAGTCGGACCTTCATGAACATGTTTTAAAATTTGGTGACCCTCTTCCCGCAAAACACATCTCCTTACCACCTGGTCCGCACAAATGCGAAATAGAAATGGGTCTTCCCAAAAATAATACTTCAACTCCAAAAAGAATTTCTTCTTTTGGTAAGTGGAGTATTCTTTTGGAAGGACCCGGGCCACAAGATAATTGGCCAGATCGGCAAACCAGAGGGTAGGAGATGAAGAAATAGCAAAAAGACGCTCATCCGGAAAAGAGTCATTAATAAAAGTTTCATTTAAAAGATCTAGATTGGGATTTTCAAGACGAGAGAGATGATCGGCTGCTAAGTTTTCCGCTCCTTTCCCATCCCGAATCTCCAAGTCGAATTCTTGAAGTAAGAGGATCCAACGGATAAGATGCGGCTTGGCATCCAGTTTAGAAAGGAGGTACTTCAAAGCGGAATGATCCGTGAAAACAATAACCTTAGAAAGAGTAACATACGGTCGGAATTTATCAAAAGCAAAAATAACCGCTAAGAGCTCTTTCTCCGTCGTGGTGTAATTTGCATGCGCAGAAGTGAGAGTTTTACTAGCGTAGAAAATCGGATGAAAGTTCTTAGCGATTCGTTGACCTAAAACCGCACCTACCGCATGATTACTCGCATCACACATGATTTTGAAAGGTAAATCCCAAACTGGGGCGATCAAAATAGGAGCATTTATAAGTTTTGATTTAATTAATTCAAATGCCGCGAGACATGATTCATCAAAAACGAAGGGAGTGTCTTTTTCGAGAAGGTGGGTGAGAGGCTTAGTAATTTTTGAAAAGTCTTTAATGAATCGTCGATAAAAACCCGCATGCCCTAAAAAACTTCTAATCACTTTAATATTTGTAGGCGGCGGTAACTTTTCAATTACTTCAATTTTTGCCTTGTCCACTTCAATTCCCCTAGCGGAAATGTTGTGGCCAAGGACTAAGCCTTCACGTACCATAAAGTGGCACTTCTCCCAATTTAACACTAGATTCGTTTCTTCGCAGCGTTGTAAAACTTTTTCCAAATTTTCTAAACATAAATTAAAGGAGTCGCCAAAAACAGAAAAATCATCCATAAATATTTCCATAATATTCTCGACGTATTTATCAAAGATAGCAAGCATACACCGCTGAAAGGTGGCGAGTGTGTTGCATAATCCGAAAGGCATTCTACGATAAGCAAAAGTTCCGAAGGGGCAAGTGAATGTTGTCTTCTCTTGGTCCTCGGGTGCGATAGGGATTTGAAAGTATCCCGAGAGACCGTCGAGGAAGCAATAAAAATTGTGCCCGGACAAACGTTCTAGAATTTGATCGATAAAGGGGAGGGGGAAGTGATCTTTTCGAGTGGTATCGTTTAGTTTACGGTAATCGATGCACATCCTCCATCCCGTTATCGTCCTAGTTGGAATTAAGTCATTATTTTTGTTTGTCACTATCGTGATCCCACCCTTCTTAGGAACAACTTGGACTGGACTTACCCACTGACTATCGGAAATAGGATAAATTATCCCCGCATCTAATAACTTAAGCACCTCTCCCTTCACAACCTCTTTCATATTTGGATTAAGACGACGTTGTGGTTGAACTACACCCTTAGGATTATTTTCAAAAAATATTTTGTGTGTGCAGAAAGAGGGGCTTATGCCAGGAATATCACAAATTTGCCACGCTATAGCTCGGTGATGCTTTTGTAGTAGTTCGATCAATTGATCGTTTTCGGATTGGGAAAGAAAAGCCGAGATTATAACGGGCAATTTTGAATCTTTTGCAAGAAAGGCATATTTGAGGTGGTCAGGCAGTGGTTTTAGATCAAGCTGGGGTGGTTCGTCATAAGAATTTTTAAATTTTTCTCTTTTTCGAAAACAAGATTTTCATACTTTTTTCTACTACATACAAAATTATTTTCAAAATTTTCTTGGATCGACATAACCGTGTTTTCAAAATCATGTGAAGAAATTTCAGAAAAAGAAGAGGAAAATTCATTTGAAGAGATGTTAGAAAGAGAACAATCTTCATTTAAAACATCCAGAAAGTAGCATGAATCATCATTTTGTAAAGAGTTTTTCATTGATTGATTGATAGAAAATGTGACCTCATCATCTCCCACACGCAAAAACAACTTTCCGTTACTAACATCGATGACCGCTCGAGAGGTGGCTAGGAAGGGTCGACCGAGGATAAGAGGGACCTCGACGTCCTCTTCAATATCGAGAATGACAAAATCCACCGGGAAGATGAATTTGTCGACCTTTACTAGCACGTCCTCAACAATACCTAACGGATATTTGATCGACCTATCGGCTAACTGGATACTCATTCTTGTAGGGCTAAGAGTGTCCAATCCTAGCTTTTTGAATAAAGAAAAGGGCATCAAATTTATGCTCGCTCCTAGATCCGCTAACGCATGTTTAACAAACAGATCACCAAAAACGCACGGAATGGAAAAACTACCCGGATCGTTTATCTTTTTAGGAAGATTAGAGTTTTTAACGACCACCGAGCATTCTTCATTTAAGGTTACATGCGATAAATTTTCCAATTTCGTCTTGTTTGTTTATAAATCCTTAAGATATTTTGCATACTTAGGCATTTGACTAATCGCTTCATGAAATGGTAAATTAATATGAATTTGTTTGAACATTTCAAGGAAGCGTTGGTACTGATCATCTAGTTTGTCTTTCCTAAGTCTAGCCGGATAAGGAGGTGGCGGAAATTCTTTTAGAACAATCGGAGCATCATTTTGAAAACCATTTTTTTCTTTTGCAGAATTAGAAATAATGGAGCTATTCTTTTCTTTTTCAAAAATAGATTTTTCTTTTTCAAGATCTATGTTATTATTCTCCTTGGGGGTACAAACAGGAGGGACAATCACCCTTGGCTCTTCACTTGTGGTGAGCTCGTTAACAACTTTACCGCTCCGAAGGGAAATCGCATTTGCGTGTTCCCTTGGGTTAGGCTCAGTGTTCGAGGGAAGAGTTCCAGGTGGTCTCTCGGAAAAGGCCTTGGCGAGTTAGCCGACTTGATTTTCTAAGTTTTTCATTGATCCTGTTAAATTTTTAATAGTGGCATCATTCGAGCTTATATATTTAGCGAGGATCTCTTCCAAAGGGGAAGGTTTTTGAAAATTTTGTTGCGGTGGTGGTGGTGGTGTAAAATCGTGCGGTGGGCGTATGTCGTTAGCGTTATTACTCCACGAGAAATTTGGATGGTTACACCATCCGGGGTGATAAGAGTTCGAAGAAGAATTAAAACCAGGAGGTGCAGAAAAATTAGAAAAAGCAGAAAAATTATTGGAAGAATTATTTTGAGCAGCCCTGGGTATGTTCCCCAGATAATCCACCTGCTCGGCAGCAGCAGCATTCGCATGTTCATATACCTTAGCGGCGGAGGAAGCAGTCATCTCTGAAATCTTCTTGTTTAGCATTTCCACTTGTAGCGCCAGTTGCGAAACCGAATCCACTTCATAGATACCTGCAGGTTTAGATGGGCGAGTCCTAGACGAATTCCACTGATAAGTGTTCATCGCCATGTCCTCGATAAGCTCAAGAGCGGCTTCCGGAGTTTTGCGGTCCAAGGAAACAGCGGAAGCGGCATCTATCATTTGCTTAGTTTCTTGATTTAGCCCATTATAGAATATCTGAACCTGTAACCATACAGGCAGAGCATGATGAGGGCATCTTCTCAAAAGTTCTTTGAACCTCTCCTAAGTGTCATAGAGGGTCTCAGAAGCAATTTGAGAATAAGAAGTTATATCATTTCTTAACTTAGCAGTTTTAGCGGGAGGGAAATATCTAGCAAGAAATTTTTCAGTTAAAATGTTCCAAGTAGTGATTGAGTCTCTTGGAAGAGAACTCAACCACTGTTTGGCTTTAGTTCTTAAGGAGAAGGGGAAGAGTCTTAGCCTTATAGCATCGTCTGAGACACCATTTATTTTGAAGGTGTCACAGATTTCAAGAAAATTGGCAATATGCAAGTTCGGATCTTCATCTTGTAATCCGTCGAACTGTACATATTGTTGCACCATTTGTATGATGCTAGGCTTAAGCTCGAAGTTATTGTTCGCAATTGCAGGTCGAACAATACTCGTTTCAGTCCCCTCCAGGTTGGGTCGAGCATAATCGGACATGGTCCTTTGCTGAGCCATTCCTGGGTTGGGATCTCCCATTTCAGAATAATTACAATCCCCGAAGGAATCCTCAACCGCTGTTTGAGAAGTGGAAGCCCCGAATCGTAGTTGTCTCCGAAAGGAGCGTTCGATTTCCAAATCAACAAGTAGCGACGGATTCGCTCGGGTCATGCACTAGCAAAGAAAACGAGGGAAGATGAGAATGAAAGCTTGGAAAAGAAAGAAAAAGAGGAAAAGAAAGGAAAAAATTTTTTTGTTTTGCTTTTTGAAAAAAATATTTTTTTTTAGACGGCTTGGCTCTCGAACTTCCCGAGGACTACCCGGTGAAGGGTTCGCCCGGTACTAGGTAAAATGGTGGCGCTTAAAGCCCCTTACCCTTTTTGAGAGATTTTAGGTTGGGTAGAAATAAGGTGAAGTGGGTTGATTATAAATATTTAAATATATAAAATAAATTTTTTTTTTTTGATTTTTTTGGAGAAGTAATAGCGCAAACGTTTTCAAAATATTGACGAAGAAAAGTTCCCCGGCAACGGCGCCAAAAAACTTGGTGGGCCAAAACCCGAACAGGCAAGCGTACCTGTCGAATCGTAGTACCAAGGTCGTATTTAAACACGGGGCTGTTGATTACTTCTACTCACGCTCTAATTATTATCCTACCGGAAAACTAATGGGATTTGAGAATTTTAAAATCAAACTGAAACGAAATCTGAAACGGAACTATGGATTAAAAGATAGCACTTGATCGATGATTCACCATGAAAAGAGATAGGAGAAATAAAAATAATATTTTATAATTGCGACTTAACTCGACCGTGACGAATCCGAAAATAAGACAAAATCTCGCTAGAGCATTAAGTCTCCTAACTTATAGACGCTTTGATCGAAATCTCTTTACAAATCAAAGGGGCCTAAAGTTGCATTATCGAGGTGATCCGCACTATTGGATTTGACTCCAATCCGGAGGATTTACGTCGTCCTATCTCTAGGATTGCGTTCAACTCCTTCCCTCTTTGGGTGATCTTTCAAATCAACAAGTCTCTCGACTATTATGAAATGAGATCAAAGGCCTACTACCGTATACCGGAAATACGGAGTCGGCTCGAAATAAATCAAAGAGGGATCGAGCGAAAGTTAGCAAAAATAAAATTACGAAGTACAAATAATCCCTATCTCAAATCATGGATCCTCATGATCAAATGCTAAAAGAAGATTAGCTACGCATAGTTAAGAAAGAAAGCACGGAAAGATAAAAGAAATTCATTTTCATTGATATATAAAAACGGAGAAGTACAAAATAATAAGGAGACAAATTTATGCTACCTAAGAAAAGATTACACTATCAAAAGCAAAGATTACACTAATAAAGACTTAACAACATGTAAGCAACAAAAGAAAGCACTCTCTTGAACTAGAACTTCACTTGCTCTCCAAAATCCAACTCCCCAAAGCATGAGACCATGGTGCCTTTTATAGATGAGGAGGGAAGATTCTAGATGGGAATGAAGAGAAGGAGGCAAGGGGGGTGGCCGGCCATGTGTAGGGGAGAGTGTTCATGCATGTTATTAAATGAAGGGGAAAAAAGGAGGTGGGTTCAATGCATTGGTGGCAAGGTGCATGGATAGAGAAATTAATAAGAGAGAGGGGATGAGTGGGGGATGCATGAGGAATAAATGGAAGAGAAAATAATAAAGGGGAGGGAGTGGGAATGAAAGAGGGGATGCATGCATGACATTAAATGAGGGAGAGAAGAGAAAAAATAATAAAAGTAGAGAGGGGGACATAATATGGGTGGCCGGCCATGTGTAGGCAAAAAGTGGGCTGCTAGTGTGGGCTTCATGGGCTCGGGTAGAGCTAGGATTGCATGTAGGGGCTGCTCTTGAGGGAGGGGCTGCATGGGGCTGCATGTATCTTTGAAGTGGGCTGCATTTTTGAAGTAGATGGGTGGCCGGGCTGCACCAAGGAGAGGGCCGGGCTGCATGCTTGAAGTGGGCTGCATGGATGGGCTCGGGTTCACCATGAGGGCTGCACCAAATTGAAAGCTCGGGCTGCTCTTGATGTGGGCTTGGAAGCTTGGGCATGAACCTACAAAAAAAAGACAAAACAATCATGGATTAGTATACATAAAATAACAAAGTTAGAACAAGATTTTAAAACACAACAATAATAAAAACAATACAACATTAAAATTAAAACATTAAGACATATCATTAACTATAATTATTATACATAACATGACATATAATAACATAATACATATAATAAGACTATATAGATTTTTATATCAAAACTCTAATAACACTAGGAATTAAAATATTGTAAAGAGACATTAAAACATGAAATAACAATCATAAAATATAAATAAAATTAGGCATTTTGAATACTAAATTACCCCCAAAAAGGATGACTAAAACTAGTCATCAGCCACCACCATGGAGTCAGTGAGGACCTCCACGTCGAGCACTCCCAATTCCCTTGTCAGGCGCAGCCCCGCTATTATGGCCTCGAACTCGGCCTGGTTGTTGGTGATGGGGAAACGCACCACTACTGTTTGTTCGATCTTCATCCCCTGTGGGCTTTCCAAGATTACTCCCACTCTCAAGGAATGTCTTCCCGAAGTCGGCCAAAAATAGGTCCTTCTCCTCTATCTCGTAGTCGGCCAAAAAGTCGGCCATTGCTTGGGCCTTGATCGAGAGTCGAGGAATGAAGGAGATGTCGAACTCGCTCAACTCTACCGACCATTTGGCTAGCCTTCTCGAATGCTCCACCCTGTCAAAGATGTTGCGGAGGGGATGATCAGTCACCACTCAGATGGAGTGTGCCTGGAAGTAGGGCCGGAGCCTCCGGGCCGAGATGATTAGGGTGAAGGCCAACTTTTCCAAGATGGGGTGCCGAAGCTCGGCCTTCCTCAAGACCCGACTCACATAATATATGGGAAGCTGCTTCTTCCCTTCTTCCTGAACCAGGACGATACTCAAGGCCTCTACTATGACCCCGCGATACAAAAATAGGTCCTCCCCCTCTTTCGTCCCTTGGAGTAGCGGAGCCTGGGAAAACTTCCTTTTCAAGGCCTGGAATGCCTCCTCACACTCATCCATCCACTCAAACTTTTGACCCCCACTTAGTGTCTTGAAGAAGGGGGAGCACTTCTCCCCAGCCCGGGAGAGGAACCGGCTCAATCTCGCTAACTTCTCTATCAACCGCAACACCTCTATAGCATTCTGTAGTGACCCTAGTTCCATGATGGCCTTGACCTTGTCAGGAATTAGCTCTACCCATGCGGGTGTGAGGAGATGCCCCGAGAACTTTCCCCTTCTAGCCCCGAAAACACACTTCATTTTTTTCAGCCGCATCTTATATTTGCACAAGGTGGTGAAGGTTTCCTCCTGGTTCTGGAGGTGAGAGTCTAGGTACCGACTCTTGATCATGAGGTCGTCTACGTACACCTCCAGGTTCCTCCCCTTTTGTTCTCGGAAGACCCTGTCCATCATTTTCTGGCATATTGCCCCTGCATTCTTCAGCCAAAAGGGCATCATCTTGTAGCAGTAGCATCCATCTCCCGTAATGAATGAGACATCCTTGATGTCTGGGGGGTGCATCCTGATCTGATGGTAACCTGAAAATGCATCTAAGAAGCTCATTACAGGGAAATCGACGGCTGAGTCAACCAGCGCATCGATCTGTGGTAAGGGATAACAGTCCTTAGGGCATGATTTATTAAGCAAAGAAAAATCTACACACATACGCCACCGGCCATCTCCGTTTTTAACCATGACTACATTGGAGACCCAGTCGGGGTACTGTATTTCGGATACAAAGCTGACATTCAGGAGTTTCGCCACCTCCTCCCTGATGGGCTCGGCCAGCTTGTCTGCGGTTGATCTCATCTTCTGCTGGATAGGGCGGGCTCCCGGTTCTAGGTTGAGGCAGTGGCAAGCCACGTCTGTGTCAATCCCTGGCATCTCCACAGTGCTCCATGCGAAGATGTCCACATTCTTTTGGATACACGCCAACATCCTGCCCTGAGCCTCTGGGGTCTGCCCCCCCCCCCCCCCCCCCCCGCTGATGCAGACCTTCTCCACCCTGCCTCCAAGGGTGAGAACCCCCATCTCCTTGATCTCCTCTGCATCCTTCAGCCTGGACTGCTCCCCCCATTCTTTAGAATCCCTCTCCTCCGGTACTCGGGCCTCCTCAGCTTCACTACTTCTTCCACGGCCATTTCCTCGACCGACTCCTCCCGGGCTCCTCCTGACTCCTCCACCTCGGTGCAGCTCTCTACCTCCATCTCTTCTCCTCCAGCTTCCTGCTCTGCCTCCTCCATTATCCACCCCATCTCTTCGTCCCCCTACTGCTAGGAGATAGAGTTTATGACGGTGATGTACCACTCCCTTTCTACTTTGGGGTCACCCAGCACTCGGACTTGGATCCCCTCGGCATTAAACTTCAGGAATTGGTGGAACGATGAGGGGACGCAATGGAATGTGCTGATGATGGGCCTTTCGAAGATGGCATTGTAGCTAATGGAGGCATCCATGATAACAAACCGGCAATTTCGTGACTGCCCCCCCCCCCCCCAGAGTGACGTGGATCCCCACTCCTCCTTCTACCTCCTTTCTCTCCCCCGAGAATCCAAACAAGGGGTCGTCTGATGCCAACACCCTCTTTGCGTCCACTTTCATCGCATCGAACGCCTTCTTAAAGATGACATTGACGGAGCTCCCATTATCAATGAGAATCCTATAGACTGTGAAATTTTCGATGGCCTCCTGGATGACCAGAGCATCGCAGAAGGGATCCTCATGATCCGGCATATCTTTCCTCGAGAAGGTCATCTTCTCTTCCGGGGGTGGGGTCTGGGATGTGGAGCCAACACTTCGGCGGTACATAGTGTGGAAGCTCGTATTTCCGGAAGCCTCGATCCCTACCCCCCCCCTCCCCTAGTCCCAACGTCTGCCCGGTCTTCACATTGATCGTACTCCTAATTCTGATCACTTCTGCAGTTTTCTTAGGAGATGATGGAGACATCCTCCTATTCTTCCTTGTGTCTTCTACCTTGAAGGCCACTGACTTTTCTCTATAGTCAACCATTGTATTTTTCTATTTCTCCTTTCTGGCCAACAGCTGCATCTCATAAGACAGCAATTTGCCAAACAGTGTTGGAGGTGAAATTTCTGCCAGTCTGGCCACTTCTCTTATGGCAAAGATCTTTGTATCCCAATCCTTAGTCAAAGACCTAAGGAATTTGTCATTCAGCTCATATGTACTGAAGATTCTTCCATAGGACATTAGTTCATTTACAATTCTGTAGAACTTCTTATAACATTCAGTTATGCTATCAGATTTACCTTGTCTGAAACTCTCATATTCTTGATTAAGCAAAGACTTTCTATCTTTCCTAACCTCTTCAGAACCCTCCATGTAGACAACCAATGTGTCCCACATCTCCTTGGAGGTTTTACATTGAATCTGATTCTGGAATGTTGAGTCATCTATGACACTCACTATAATATTCTGTGCTCTTTTATCCATTGTAGCCAAGATGATCTCATCCTTAGTCATTTCTGAAAAATCCTTAGGAATCCTTTGATTAGCATCAAGAACAGAAACCTTCATTGGAATATATATGGTCCTTCCTTAACTGTTATATAAATTCTAGGATCAGATGCCTGCATAAATAGTCTGACCCTTTCCTTCCATATTCCAAAGATTTCCTTCCTGCAGATAGGCAACTTCATTGAACCAAGTTCTTTATGGTTTTCTCCTGAACCCATCTTCTTTAACTTACTTCTGCCTTGCAGATCTTACTCGGACTGTTAAGTCTTTCTTTGAGGAACCTCCCTCTGATACCACTTGAAAGAATTGGTTCCTAAACACCTAGAGGGGGTGAATAGGTTCAATTCTTTCTCCTTCTAAGGCAGAATATTAATTCAATTAATTAATAGAAACATATAGTTCTACAGCTATCACAGCATAAAAATAACAATACCACACACAATCACAAATGGCACACTGATTTATAGTGGTTCCCCAAGGTCTGGGTACATCCACTTTCCCCCTTCACCTATCTAGCAGTGTGCTAGATTCGGCCTAACTTCTTTCCTTCTCCTCAGATCTGCAGATTTTACAGCTCAGAACCCAAACAAGGCTCCTACAACTCAGAGTGAGTCCACACTCCTACAGCTCAGGCAATCTGCCCTACCTCAGCCTTCAACAAGGCCTACAACTCAGAGATGAAAATCTCCTACAACTCAGGCTCTCAGCCCTACCTCAGCCTTCAACAAGGCCTACCACTCAGAGAACTTAATCTCCTACAACTCAGCCTTTATAAATCAGGCTTACAACTCAGATCTTAAAAATATCCTACTGAAAATAGATGTAAATTTGAAATTTACCACCACCCTGGTTAAGAGAGAAAGGATGGAAGGTTTCTTGATCAGTTCTTGAAAGAATCTGATGTTAGAGATCAACCTGTCTTAGCTTTCTTCAAAGCTTCTTGATTCTGAACACAGTAGGGTTGATCTCCTTTGAAGTTGATCTTCAATCAGCTTCTTTCTTGAAATTCAGAAATCAATCTGAATTCTTCTTGGCAGACTGGTTCAAAATCTGCACTTAAGAGACTTGTTGATGTAAGTCCCTTTCTTCACTTGAATAGATGGAGCTCTCTCTCTCCAAATTCTTCTGAAGATTCTTCTGAATTCTTCTTTGAATTCTCTTGACAAACTCTGAGTAGATCACCACTTAAGAATGTCTTCTTATATCTTCTATTGAAAATCTTCTTCTATTTTTCATGTTTATTTTTTTTATCTCATCTATATCTATATATCCTTCTTTTGTTGATAGAGAATATCTTTATATAGACTTCCTCCATGGTAACCGGCTGATCTGATTTCTAACGAACTTCTGACAGCTCTGACAGCTTCAGTAGACTTGTTGAATATCACAGCTGTCAAGTCTTCAGTCACTTCTTGAAACTCTGTCTCTGTCAGCAAAGTGTTGAGACTAAACTTCATTATATATCTACATAAGTAGACTAAGGGTTGACACAAGCCTTGCTGGTGTCGACACAACTCCCTTGGTGTTGACACTGCTTATCGACACAGCTTCTGTAGAATATGTCGACACTAGTTATGTGTGTCGACATAGTCACTTCATCTCTTCACAAAAAAACCAATTTTGTTGAAACTCTGTTATGTGTCGACACAAGTCCTGTGTGTCGACACAATTGATGTCAACAAAGTCTTCTGTGTGTCGACACTGCCTCTGTGTGTCGACACAGTTGATGTTGACTAAGCTTTTCTGTGTGTCGACACTGCCTCTGTATGTCGACGCAGTTTCTTCTGGTGTCGACATAGCCTTTCCAAGTGTCGACACAATTGACTCCAGGTGTCGACACATCTTTTCTACAGTGTCGACACAAGCCTTCATAAGTGTCGACACAGCTTCTTCTGGAGTCGACTCATGGACTTAGAAAGTTTTCCTGCATTCCTGCATTTTCTTAACCTGCACGTATAAACTCAAAACAACATCAAATACAACGTGATGCATATCATTGAGTAAGGTGAGGCTTCTTCAAATCTGGTACACATTTTCCAATGTACCCAACAAATATGCTTTAGGATTCGTGCTTAGTTATATTAAATCAAAAATAAACTATAGTATATAAATGTATAATTGTCACACTATTTTAGTAATATTGCATGGCAAATTTAGGCCTCTTAGAGGCCTTTACGGGTCATGCTCCTTAAATGAAAGTTGTAGCTTAGGCTCGTAACTTTAATTTTCCACTATACTCATATAATTTGGAGCAGTATACTGCTCTGTAGGTCAGTTTTCCTATGACTTGTCCTAGGCAAGGGCAGAACATCAATTTGATGCCCAAGCCAAACCATTAATCAACATGGCCCCAAATTCTGGGTGCATGCATTTTTAGGGTATATTTTGTAACATCCCATTTCCAACTAGACCCCTAGGAGTGGTTTTGTCCATGACTAGGTCATGACAAACCCTAGGAAGCCAGGAATGGGCCAAGAGATAGAAGACAAAATGTGGAAAATCATCATGGTCTGCAAATAGTATAACTCTAAACAATGGTTTAGGATGACCATGGGCTACACCTTGACCCCACGACCCTACCACAACACCCCCTAACACCTTGGGAGGCTCATTAGAGCCATAAGGACCCATTGGTGCCAATCAAAGAGACTCAGTTGACCAAGGTCAACCCTAACCCAAAATGGGTCAAACTAGCCTACTTAGGGTCAATTGACCTACTCCTAGCCTAGAGGACCCCACCTATGCCATCCAAACCCTAAAGTGAGGTCAATGGGTCACTAAGGACACATCGGGGTCAGCCCTAGAGGCCAGGTTGACCCAAGTCAACTCAAGCCCCTAATCTGGTCAAAGTACCCTTACTAAGGGTAGGTGACCTCCAAAGTGTAAGGTAACCCTACATAACCCTTCCTAGACCTTAGGGGAGGCCAATGGGTCACCAAGGACCCATTAGGGTCAACCCAAATGATCAAATTGACCCAGGTCAACCCTAATTTAAGCCAAGTCAAACCTAGCCCAAAAGGGCTAACCCAAGCCCAAGCCACTTCTTCCTTAGGCTAACCTCACTTTCATGATCATCATGACTAAGTGGGCTGCACTTAGCCTATGGGGTTGAGCAGTCAACCAGGGGTGACTAGGAGAGAGAAGGGAGCTTCCCTCCATGTTAATGGTGGAGAGAGAAGATGGGGGAGAGGAAGGGGAGAGAGTGGAGCCGGCCAAGGGAGGCTAACAGCCACCTTTAATGGCTTCAATCAACTCCTCTAGGGAAGAGGAGTTGATTTCAGCCATTTCCCGGCCACCAAGGGGTGGATTCAGCCCCCCTCCACTCTACCCGAGCCACACCATAAATGGTGTTGATGGGCATTGAAGAACCAGCCGCCCCCCTCCCCAATTGCCATTTAAACACCATCAGTGGGCAGAGGGGAACATTTTCGAGCCTTTACCTGGAGGAGACGGGCCGTCCCACTGTGCTATTGCAGAAGTCGAGCGCCACCGCCGTCAACAATGGCATCCCGCCGCTCCTCCCGCATCCAGGCCGCCAGGAAGGTCCTCCCCCTCTCCTTAACTCACGGGTAGATCATAGGACTCCTTAGGTTTAAGTTTCGGGCTCAATTGAGCCCGATCAAAACCAGGATTTTCATGGTTTTCGGCTAAAAATGATCCTGCTATAACCGCCGGAAAATGCCTCTCCGGCGGCAGAGCTGCCGCCTGGCGATAGCCACCACCTCAACGGAGGTGGTGGTGGCGGTGGCCGGCCGGGGAAGGGGCTGGATCGCCGGCGGTAGGGCTTGGAAACGGCTCCATGCGGGATGTATCCTGGACGTTGGCTCAAGGAGGAAGATGAAGGGATCCCGCCCCTTTTGCTTCAAGATCTGTGCATATTGAATGATTAAACTATAGGAAATCATTTTATATTAAAGTGATTTATGTCACAGATTTTGATATATTTGGTTTTAAATTTTAAAAATACTTAGGCCCCTCTGCAGAAAACGTCACCAACATAAACGTTGTACTCCTTGGTGTCTACTTTATTTTAAAATTGGTTTGAACCAATTTGGGTGCATGGTCTGACCAGGGCACCCATTTTGGTGGGACATACCCTTAATGCTAGGCAGTCATTAAACTGAGTGCCCACACCTCATCCCTGGTCCAAATCAATTGAACTTTTGGCAGGGAGCCTAACCTAGCTATACCTAGGGCCTGCCCAAAATTCAGAATTTTTGGAAACACTTTGCCTAAAGTGTTTGCTTTTATTTAATAATTCTAGGGTAAATTAATTAAGTGGTCAAATGACCTCCAAACCCTCCCAAATTTTGGAGCGTGGTCCATGGCATCAAGACCTAGTTCTGTACAAAATTTGAGCACATTTGGATATGTTTTGGTTAGGGAATCAGCAAACCCTAGTTTGGCCTTAAGAGGGTACTTTTGATTACAAGTACACTATGGACTTAGGGTGGTGCCCTCCCCTCAACAGAGGCAGAGGTTTTGGACACTGACTTGGCATGGATAATGTCACCCTCTTGAGGAAAATGGGATGATTTAGGCTTGATTTTCCCTAGGGTTCAACCTCAAACCCTCAGGAAGGACTTTTGGGGGTTGTGAAGGACATGGGGGCAAATGCCCTTGCATGGACTTGGAAACCCAGTAGAATTGAGGGTAACGTAATCTAAGATCTCTGGTAGGAACTTAGAAGAATTGGAGCAAGGTAGACACCTCAAAACCCTAACCCTAGTTTTAGGGTAGGAGCACAAATTTGAAAATGCAGCCACTAAACCTTCCCCAAATGTTATGAAACTTGGGTAGAATAGGTTTTAGGCCACCTAGAACCTCTGGTAATTTTTGTAGAATTTTATGGATTTTATTCTTGGTACTTCATTTGTTAATTACCAAAATGCCCAAAATGATGTTTGATTTTCTTATGGTTAATCTATGCATTTGAATCTAATGAAACTTGGTCAGCATATCTTAAAGGCCTAAGTAAATATCCCTGAATTTTATTATAATTTGTACTTGAGTTTATTTAGTACTTCCTTCACAAGTTTTGGAGAGGGGCTTTGGTAGAATAAAGTTAATTAATGATGATTTATCTATTGAAAAATCATGAGACTTAGGCTTTGATGTTTTCAGGCCAAAAAGTACTGGTAGTAATTTATTTATAATTTTTAGAGGCTTGTTTACAGAACTTCCTTTACAAAGTCATATTATTGAGAGTTGGATAATTAATTAATTCAGGGAATAATTCTTTCAAAAAAAATTATGAAACTTTACTTGGAGGTTTATGTGCCCTTATAAACATCCTTGCAAATAGCCAATTTTAATATATTGTGTATTAAGCCTATTTGGAACATCAAAAAATCATGGTATTGATATCAGAGGTTCATTAGGATGAATTATACTCCACATTGTAATAATGGGATTTTTGGAAGCAAAAATCTCATTATATGGAATTTTTGGAATAATTGAACTTTTGAAAAATAAATGCAAAAATAGGTCTATCATTGAGATAAAATCCCCAATTTTTGTCAAGGTCAATATTATGTTATATTTAACTCCTGGAAATTTTTATGTCTCTGTTTGAAGAATTTTGATAGGAGTTATGTGAAAATTATCTTTTTACCCTCATTTTCCTTAATTAGCAAATTGGTGTAAATACTCAGTAGAAAATTTTGGAAACTTTCTTAATGATATATCTGAGTATGAATAACCTTGTATAATTTTCTCAGTATTTTTGGATTACCAATAATATTTAAAACCTTATAATGGCATTTTGGTAAATTATTAAGAATTGAAATTTATAGGCCATTACATTATATATGTTGATGAAACTCTGTCATTAGCCTTAAATCCATGATATATATGCTCTGTAAATTTCCTAGAATTTTTAGTAATGTATTCCTTATATTTCATTTGGAAAAATGACAATTGTATTAATTTTGTATAAATTAAGGAATAAATAGAAATAATTAAAGGAAAATTATAAATTTTGGTAGACAGCAATATTTTAAAAAGATATAACTCAGAAAAAATTCCTTAGGTCAGTGTATTACAAATTGTCATACTTCATGTATTAAATGACCTAGGGGATTAATTAAATGATTTAATTAGATGCCTTAATGACTTAGGAAAATTATGAAAATCAATAGGCTCACTTCATTAGTCCATACCATCCTAGGATAAATAATTAGTTGCAGGTGACCCAAGGAATTGGAAGTTCCATTTCGGGGTGGTATTAAGTCATGGGTTGCGCATAGTGTAAGTAGGTCATGTCATAAGGACCACCGGGGGATAGATCAATAAATGAGCTAGAGACATTAATTGGAATATGACCCTGGTGGGTATAGTTTTCTTAGTGACAAGAGTAAAGTGCAAGCCTTTGGATAGCAACTGGAGTGGAGGCCGGCGAAAGACCGTCGCCCTTCTGAGAACACCTTAAGTCATTAGGATCGCACAAGAGTAATAACGAGAGCTGGGGTGAATGTTGGGTAGCCATCAAATAAAGTAAATATCCTTGAGAAAGGGAGCTTTGGGCGTAATCCCATCGTAGTTCCTAGTGCCCCCGAGAGCCCTTCACCGGGTATACCCTGGGCAGTCCTGGGATTAACCTTAAATCACTGAGTATAATAATCCATAGACAAGAGTGGCCTAATAGGTTAGGACATTGTGGTTCATTCTTGCCCATGATGGGGTTGAGGGATTTGGAATAAAGGCACTATTATGCGTTCTCACCCATGTAGGGTTGGAGGGATTGTGATAAATGCTCACCCGTGTAGGTTTGAGGGATTCAGGACAGGTTGGTCCTGCGAGCTGAAGGCTCGGGATCAAAAACTTGCATGTGCATAAATTTAGTGGCGAGGTAAGAGGTACTGGCCATTCGTCACACCGATGGCAGTACGGTGCACCAGGCGGGTGTGAGGGTTAGAGGGGCCAGTGAATTGTTTTACACTTCGGACTGGAGGACGATCCCCGATAACGCACATCCGACCCAACAAGACTGACGGGTTGTCAGCAAAGTACATACGCATAGACTCTAGAGTGCACCTTGGACGTGTACAGAGGTGTATGAGAGTGGTCTAAGGTTTGGTAGTGTGCATACCAGCCTAGAAGTGGAGATGCCCGCTCCTCTGCTGCCATAGCCACAGCGGTGGTACCCGAGAGTGACGCTAGCTCTCAAAAAGTGGGAACTAAAGGTCTGTGATCACGGAGTCGTTGTGTGTGAGTTGCACTTGCCTGTGTATAAATTGCATCATAAACATTCATGCATAATAGGTCATATGCTTCATAGATCCTGTTGGAATACCCTATTACTGATTTGGGCAAGGATCATTATGTCCTTAGGAAAATTGTTTTGACCTCCTTGTATAGTTTTTAAGGTCAATTAGATTAAGTCTAAGGGTTAGAATTTAGGCTTGAATGCTGCCCCCAAGACTCTCAGATCAGATATTCAAATTCAGGAGACTAAGTCATTTTCGTCGAGCTCAGGTCGACGAATCGTCGAACTCAGTTCAACTATCTCTGAGCTCAGTTCAACGAGTCGTCGAACGCCGTTCGACGATCTTCGAGCTCAGATCGACATTTCTGTCTCTAGCTGTTTTCACAGTCTCTGAGCTCAGGTCGACGATAGTTGAGCTCAGATCGACGATTTCTATTTCCAGTCTAGTTCCAGTCTCTGAGCTCAGGTCGACAGTAGTTGAGCTCAGGTCGACGATTTTCTGGAGAGATCGACGATTCTCAAGATTCAAATTCAGACAGTTATGAAATTCTATCTTATTTATTCCCAGCATTTATTTCAAGGATCTTGTAGTCGTTTCAATTAATCTGGAGCAAGTTTCAAGGGAGATTTAAAGGAATGTTTTCTAGGACTTTCCTCCAGAGACAAAATTCATTTAAGGAAGTCATTAATGAGTGGCTAACGGCTATCTTGGAGACAGAGAATCAATTCATTCTTTTCAGATCTAAGGAATAAAAGAGGATTTTATTCTGCTACTCCTAACAGTTACACACAGAAAGAGAACAGTCACAGACAGACACATAGACAGAATTCTTTCAGAACACACACCACTGAAGGAGATCAACATACAGAAAAGAAGATTTTCTAGATCTCTTTTGACTCAAGTGTTCAGAGGCTTCATCCATCAAGACTCCAGACACTACACATTTCATCAATTACTGGAATCATCCTTTGCTGGAGATCTCATCTACTGAAGGCCTATCACCCTAGTGAAAAGCTTCTTTTCCTGAATAACTTCCAGATCTCAGGGGGAGCTTTGACAACATCATCCACTAGTCTTCTCTCTGATTGTTGACAGAGAAGAACATCTCACCTCTTTCTTTTTCTGCTGTAAAAGTGTTACTCAAAACTCCCTTCAAAAGTTTTGTGCTGGTTTCTGAGACCTTGTCAAAACTCAGTGGTGGCAAGACACCTAATCAAAAAATCTAGTTTGGTTTTTGAGCACCTTATCAAAAGCTCATTGGTGCCCAGGACACCTGATCAACTCATCCTGTAGTGGATTCCTACCTAGGGTGGTAGAAGAGTGGATGTACCCAGATTGATTGGGGAACCACTATAGCTCCTTGTGTCTTTTGGTTGTTATATTTTGTTTGCTGTGTGCTGTGTTTTTATTTCTTGCTTTCATAATTTTTATTTACTGCAAGCACCTTACACATATATTTAAATTAAGTCTTCCACTGCAAAATAATTTTTAACTTGAAAATTATTTTAATATACATTATTCACCCCCCCCCCACCCTCTAGAGTTAAGGTAGATCTTATCCGCACTTTCAATTGGTATCAGAGGGAGGTTGGTTAGAATACCACACCTTGTTGGTTGTTATTCAACTAAATCTTCATCAGATTAGTTGTTCCTACAGGCTAACACCTGAACCAAAAGATCTCTGATAAGATCAATCCTTTATAGAGGGTTTTTATTTTTATTATTTGTATTATATTTATCTTTATATAAAACCATGGCACAGAACAAAAATTATGCTAGCACCAGACCTCCAGTGTGCAATCTATCTAAGTTTGTACTTTGTAAGGCAAGGATAAGATTGTACATGAATTCTATTGATGAAGATATCTTTAATTCTGTTTTGACAGTGTGTCTAAGACCCCCAGCAAGTACAAATACAAGTGCTGTTCCACCTCCTTCAGGAACAGATGCAGAAATCAAAAAATGGAAAGTTGTAGATGCCAAAGCAATGAACATTTTGGCACAAACCATGTCTGATGAAATATTCCAAAAAGTAGCTGAATGCAACTCAACAAAAGAGATATGGGACAAACTATCTTAAATAGTGTCAGGATCTGCAGATGAAAGGAAAGATAGAAAATCCCATCTCATAACTCAATATGAGAACTTCAAGAAAGGAGAAACTGAGTCAGTTGCTGATATATATAACAGACTCAGTCTTATAGTCAATGAACTGAAAATCTTGGACAAGGAGATCTCATTGACTGAACTCAATGACAAAATCTTAATGTGCTTCCCCAGCACTTGAGACTCAAGGATCTGGCCAATCAAGGATGCTAGAAGCCTAAAAGAGATCACCACTGAGGCTCTTTTGGGCAAGCTCAAGTCTTATGAGCTGCTCATCAAGAACAAAGAAGAAGAGTAGAAGGTTGCTTCACCAGCAATCAGAAAAGAGAAATAAATAGCATTCAAAGCTATTGAAGATCAGCCTGAAGACAAGGTCACAGGAAATAAAGAGCTGCTAAGCTTACTGGCCAAAAGGTTTTATAAAATGGCCAGGAAGGACTTTAGGAAAAAGTCATTCAGAGGGCATGAAAAACCAAGGTATGATAAGTCCAATAACAAAGAAATTATTTGTTTTGGATGCAGGAAACCAGGCCACATTTTGCCTGACTGTCCAAAAAATCAGAATAAGAACAAGAAGGACGTGAAAGAAAGGAGAAGAGACAAAGACTTCAGGAAAAATAGCAATGACAAACCCTCCTCCGGCAAGAACAAACATACCAAGAAGGGGTTTGTAGCTGAAACCTGGAGTGAAACAGAAGAATAATCAGAAGCTTCATCCAGCTCAAGTGATGATGAAGATGATGCTGAAGAAAAGGAGTTCTGGATGATGGCTATCAATGCCTCTCAACACAATACTGATGCAGAACAAGAGTCAGAGTCTGAATCAGAAACTCAATCTAAAGAGGATCAGGTAATAGACTCATTTGATTTTAATTCAGAGGACTTCAAATGTGAATTTAAGGCACTTTGTTTAGATCTATTAAAATCTGAGAAAGAAATTATTTCTCTCAGAAATCAACTGTCTGAACAAAGTACCTTACAATCAGATAACCTCAAACTCTCTGAGGAGTTGGAATGTTGTAGGGAGCAGATAGCCTCACTGAAAAGTGAACTATCAGAGGCCAAGAAGTTTGAAGAATCCCTCAATGGGAGAAGTATCAAACTAATGGACATCACAAGCACAGTGAACTCAAGATTCAATAGTACACTGGGCTTGGGTGCTTCATCCAGCCAACCTATAGTATTAACAACCCCAATCAAGTTTATCTTAGATAAAGGTAAGGGAGTTGTAGAGGTGGCTAGGAAGAATTCTGATTTACCTAAGAAAACAAAAGTTCAACAGAAAACGTCGAACGGAGCTCGACGATCGCCGAATGGAGCTCAATGATCTCAGGCTGAATCGTCGAACTCAGGTCGACGATCTCTGAACCCTGAACTCTGGCATAGTCGATCTTCGAACGGAGCTCGGCGATCTGACCCAAGATCGTCGAACTCAGCTCAGAGATCGTCGAACAGAGCTCAGAGTTTTGAAAAATCTTTCAAAGGTAAATCAAACTTCAATCCTAGAGGTCCTACATCTCAAAGGTTTAACCCTTATACTGAATGGATAATACCTCCTAGGAGATATCATCCTGAAGGCTATAAGAGTCAACCAGGGATGTCTTTTATTTCAGAATTTAAAGGTTATCAACCTAGGCCCAAGGTAAACTGGGTCAAAAACAAATAAATTGTTTTATGTGTAGGCGAAGACCTATCCAACATCAAACCAGCAATGGTATCTGGATAGTGGGTGCTCAAAGCACATGATAGGAAATAAGGAGAATTTCACATCCTTCAAAGCCAAACTTGGACCCAAAGTAATATTTGGTGATTCAAACTTTGGACTAACAAAAGGATATGGTGCAGTCCAGATTGGCTCAGTCACATTCAAGAAAGTAGCTTATGTGGAAGGACTGAAGCACAACTTAATCAGCATCAGTCAACTATGTGATGAAGGCTAACAAGTGACATTCAACAAATCCTCATGCAAAATCAAATCAGAGGACAACACAACTGTGTTGACAGGTAAAAGGAAAGATAACATTTATCTTGTAGATTTTCTTTCAACTAAGGTAGATATATGTTTGTTCAATTCCATTTGTAGACCTAATGAACTATGGCATAAAAGATTAGGACATATAAACCTTAGAACCATTGCTAAGCTATCCAAGGACAACCTTGTTAGAGGACTACCTTCTGGCCCCTACAAGAAGGAAGGACTTGGCAGGGCTTGTCAATTAGGCAAGCAAACCAAAAATAGCTTCAAGTCACTTAATAAGAGTGATTCACCTAGGATTTTGTATCTGTTACACATGGATCTCTTTGGACCCATTACAGTACAAAGCTTAGGAGGGAAATCTTATACTTTAGTAGTTGTAGATGACTTCTCTAGATTCACATGGGTATTCTTTCTGAGGAAGAAGTCTGATAACTTTAAGTGTTTGACAGAGTTTCTCAAATGCATACAGAGTGAGTTCAATACTCATATTGCCCTGATCAGAAGTGATCATGGGACAGAGTTTGATTCTCTTCTTATGCAAGAGTTCTGTCAGAGTGAAGGGATCAGGCACACTTTCTCAGCTCCTAGAACTCCTCAACAAAATGGGGTAGCAGAAAGGAAAAAATAGAACCCTTATTGAATCTGCTACTACATTATTGTCAGATGCTCACCTTCCTCTATTCTTTTGGACAGAGGCAGTGAACACCTCCAACTATGTGTTGAATAGAAGTTTGATACATAAGCTTAAGGGCAAGACTCCCTATGAATTAATCAAAGGGAAGAAACCTAAAGTAGATTATTTTAAAATTTTTGGTTGCATTTGTTACATTCACAATAATCACAAGAAATACATAGCAAAATTTCAAGCTAAAGCTGATGAAGGAGTGTTTCTGGGATACTCCATGATCAGTAAAGCTTATAGGGTGTATAACAAATCTACTCTTAAAATTGAAGAATCTGTTCATGTATCCTTTGATGAATTTAACATGTCTTTTAAGGAGAAAAATGCTTCTACCATAGAATCTTTGCAGGTGCACTCTCTTGCTGAAAATTTGGACAGGTTACATATTATACAAAAGGATGAAAGCAGCGAAGATGAAGAATATATTCAACATCTTGGAGAGAATCTTCTTGAAGAGCCAATTGTTGTTCCACAAGAGGAAACAACAACACAGGTTGGTGAACAATCAACACCCCATGTTGATTTAGTAACATCAAGAGACCATCCAATCTCCCAAGTGATTGGATACATCTCAGCTCATGTGCAAACCAGAAATCAGGTCAACCAAAACCTGATGCACACCTGCTTTTTTCTCAAATTGAGCCTCAATCCATTCAAGATGCAGAACAAGATCCACACTGGATCATTGCACTGCAAGAGGAATTACATCAATTTGAAAGGAACAAAGTTTGGGAACTAGTACCAAGGCCAAAGGATCACTTCATTGTTGGAACAAAATGGGTGTTCAGAAATAAATTGGATGATCAAGGAGTCATTGTAAGGAACAAGGTAAGGCTAGTTACTCAAGGATACTCACAAGAAGAAGGGATAGACTATGACCAGACCTTTGCACCAGTTGCAAGGTTAGAGGCCATAAGAATCTTCTTAGCTTATGCAGCATATAAAGGATTCAAAGTATATCAAATGGATGTAAAGAGTGCTTTTCTCAATGGAGATATCAAGGAAGAACTCTATGTTAGACAACCCCCAGGTTTTATTTCTCCAACTCATCCTGATTATGTTTTCAAATTGCATAAAGCATTATATGGTCTAAAGCAAGCTCCTAGAGCATGGTATGAGACCCTAGCATGCTTTCTTCTGAAAAATGATTTTATAAGGGGTAGAGTAGACCAAATGCTTTTTATTAGAACTCATAAGTCCAATACCTTACTAGTACAAATCTATGTAGATGACATTATCTTTGGTTCTACTGATTCAAATCTATGCAAAAGGTTTTCCAATCTAATGCATTCTAAATTTGAAATGAGTAGCATGGGTGAGCTTTTCTTCTTTCTAGGATTGCAAGTCAAACAGCATGTTGAAGGCATATTCATCTCTTAAACCATGTATGCAAAAGAACGGGTTAAGAAATTTGTTATGTCTGAAGCATCATGTATGAAAACACCTATGCCTACTAATGTTGTATTAGATGCAGATGAACATGAGAAACTTGTTGATCAGACAACATATAGAGCAATGATTGGCTCTTTATTGTACCTTACAGCTAGTAGACCTGACATAATATTTGCTATATGCATATGTGCTAGATTCTAAGTGAGCCCTAGAGAGTCACACTTAACCTTAGTAAAAAGGATTCTTAGGTATGTGAAAGGTTGTCCAAATCTAGGTCTCTGGTATCCAAAAGACTCAGCATTTGACTTAACTGGATTTTCAGATGCTGATTATGCTGGATGCAGAATAGACTGGAAAAGCACCAGTGGAACTTGTCAGTTTTTTGGTGACAGACTTGTCTCCTGGTTTTGCAAGAAATAAACATTTGTATCCACATCAACTAATGAAGCTGAGTATATGGCAGCAGGTAGTTGTTGCTCACAAATCTTGTGGATTCAAAATCAGCTCCTAGACTATGGCTACAACTTAGAGAAGTCAAAAATATTCTGTGATAACACTAGTGCTATTTCTATAGCACAAAATCCAGTCCTCCATAGTAGGACAAAACATATAAAAATTAGGCATCACTTTTTAAGGGACAATGTTGAGAAAAATAAAATTGAACTTCAATATATCCCAACTGACTTGCAAAGGGGAGATATTTTCACCAAACCATTGGATGAAAAAAACATACATTCTTCCTGAATCAGTTAGGAATGTTAGATGGAGGAAGTTTAAAATAAGATCCAAGATTTTGAAACTCTAAAATTGACCAAGACTAGGCAAACAATTTGATTTTTCTAGTGTTTATAGTTTGTTTCTTATCTCTGAACTGCGCTCGACGTTTTTCCCCAAGATCGTCGAACGGAGATCGACGTTCTTAGAAATCATCGACCGGAGTCCAGCGCTTTTCAGATAGTGCTAAGCTATCTTCTTTCGGTCAGCGATCATCGAACGGAGTTCGACGCTCTCCAATATCGTCGTATGGAGATCGACGATGTTGAAGACCTTTTAGATTCCTTTAGAAGCCCAGATCGTCGAACGGAGTTCAACGATCTTTTCTTTTCTACGTCGAACCCTAATATAAATTCATTTCTCGGTTGTCGTTCTCC
Source organism: Platanthera guangdongensis (assembly GCA_039583875.1). Lineage (NCBI taxonomy): Eukaryota > Viridiplantae > Streptophyta > Magnoliopsida > Asparagales > Orchidaceae > Platanthera > Platanthera guangdongensis. The sequence continues at coordinate 190,689,860 of CM077153.1, forward strand.
CTTTGCGCTTTCATACTCTCTGCAGAATTTCTCTTTCCCTCCAAACTTTTCTACACTTGGTCTTTTATTTGTTCATTTTTGCAGGTAAAAATGGTCGTTTCTGTTGCAGTTTTGGCAGCAATGAAATTTGACACTGGATTTGATATCGATATGGACTCATTTGAGAACAGTGATCAGCTTTTCAACGATATTCTGGATTTATTCAAAGATCAACAGCTAGTACATATCATGACCACAAGGATAAAACTGGCTGCAGATGAAATCAAAGAATGGGTGTATACTGCTCACAATCAAGATCAAAATACAGTGATTGGAACTATATCAGGAAATCAGGTATCTCTTACTCATGCTATATTAACAGAAGTTTTTTAATTAAGTACTGGTCAAGATTCTCTTGAGTTGTCTGGAGAAGAGTTTGCAAGTATGCTTGATAGGATGGGTCATTCAGCAGCAAACCCTAACAAGCTGCTTAAGAAAAATCTATCAGTGGAATACAGGTCTCTAGCAGATGTTGTTGGAAAGGACCTGTTATCAAAACATTCTGCCCATGATACCATATCCAGGTATCAATTCTATTTAATGGGTGCTTTGGTGGATAAGAAACAGTTGAATTGGGGAGAAGTTTTCTTTGACCTAATTAAGAAGAAAGTGAATAAGAACTTTGTCAATTTTGGAAGGATTCTAGGGCTATTTCTTCATAGCAGATGCCCTGAGCTGCTTGTTTCAAGTGGGATGCATATCAATGTCTATAAGAGGTTAACATGTGCCTTTTTTGGCAAATGGGACAGGCAAATTGCAAAGCCAAGCAGAGCCTCTGCAATCATCTCATCTTCAGGCACTAGGACTGATCCAGTCACTTCCCCTCAGGTAACTGCCCCATTAGAAGAACTGTCTGCCTCCTCATCTCCACCTTCTCCACCTATTGTTCCCTCAATAAATATCACATCCACCATAACCATCTCACTTTCATCCCCCATATCCATTCCATCTCCAAACTCAATTCCTTCCCCAACACCAATATCCACTGAAGATCTTTTCCATCCATTACATCATTATCCATACATAACCATTGACTCATCATCTCACCTTCCATCCTTCACTCTCTTAGATGATTCTTATATGGATTACTCTCACTCCTCACCCCTTGAGCCACCATCTTCTTCGACATCATATCAACAACTACTACAAGAAATCATTGCTCAACCATCCTTCACTCCATCTATCTCCATTCCATTAACTTCCATCTCCACCATTCCTATATCTCAACCATCAATTCTACCATCCACATTAACACTTTCTCCAACCATATATACAGCTCCGCCTACATCTATCTCTGCCACACTCATCTCTACCTCTACTCAAGCACCACTTGAGCAAGTAGATCTCTCAGCCATAGCAGATAAGCTCTATGAGATGTTAGCTCAAAGGCTATCACTCCTACTAGAGACATCCCTGGCTCCACTTCTGAAATCAGTTCAGGAGTTATCTGACAGGCTTTCTTCCCTATATCCTCATCAGGCAATCCCTTCTGTTGGGTGCCTTGATCCAGTAACTACTGAATCTAGGCAGGGGGAGATGTCATATAAAGTAGAGAGATTGCCTGCTTCAGAGATTCCAGTTCCAGCTCCAATTCCAGTTATAACAGTTGACCTCAGGTCACTGCTGTCAGAGTTTCATACTGTTTACCTCAACTATCTTCTAGATCAGAAAAGTGAAGATCTTACTAAGTCCATTATGCCTATTTCTATCTGTGAGCCCAGCATAATATCTTCTTATATAAATTCTTTCAAGGTTGTGGACAGTGCTCCTTCAGTTTCTGTTATTCCTGCTGCTGCTGCTGATGCTGTTTTAGTTTCTGATGATGTGCTTATGACAGAGGCTAATGACTCTGAGCCTACTGTTTCTGTTGTTATTATTTCTGAATCTGTTGTTCCAGTTACATCTGCTATTATTTTGCATGATTGTCTAATTTCAGAACCATGGATGCAGTTTTCCAGGAATCAACTAAAGGCAATGAAGAAAAAGAGGAAATATGATAAAGGATCATCTCACTTCAATCCTCCTCCTCCTCCTTCACCAGATGCAGGTACTGGTGGAAGTTCTGCTTATCAGTCATCTGTTGCTAAAAGTCAAAGCACCTCTCAGTTTCAAGGAAGATCTCAATCAAGAGAATGTCAATCAAGAGGCTACCAGTCCAGAAGAGGACAGTATAGGGGAAATCAAAGAGAATTCAGAGTTTATTCCAAAGGTTATTCAAGGCAGCATCCTTATCATATGGAAGGACAAGGTCTCACTGACACTACATCTGGTCCTTTCCCTTATAAGTTAAAAGATCTAGTTTCTTCCAGAGCTACTCCTGATGATTCATCAAACAGATATCAACCTCCTGTTCCATTTGAAGACCCAGAGAATAATCCTACTTCTTGGACAGCAAGAATAAAAGAGTTGGCTGCACTAGATCAAATTAAAAAGGCAAGAGAACACGGAAGAGATACATCAAATTTCACCACTCTATCAGAACAGAGAAAGAAAGAACTTGAAAGATATTCTTCCAGCAAATTCTTTGACTCAGAAAGCTATATAAAGCTGCACCCAGAAGCTGTAGTCCCCAGGACAAAACATCAAACTTATCTAGGTGCAGATGATGACAAAAGATCCAAGAAAGAAGCTCTTAACCCTAACAGAAAAATAGTTCTCAAAAAGAGCAAGGAAAAGGAATGATTATGTAAGCTGACAGTGTTATCTATTCTGACTTTCTGATGTGATTTTATTTGTGTTTCTGCAATGTTGTTTTTGATTTTATATCTGCATTGTATGCTTTTATTTCCTATGTCATGTAAATAGTAATCTTAACCCAAATAGGGGGAGATTGTTGGAACACCCTATTACTGATTTGGTCAAGGATCACTATGTCCTTAGGAAAATTGTTTTGACCTCCTTATATATTTTTTAAGGTCAATTAGATTGAGTCTAAGGGTTAGAATTTAGGCTTGAAAGCTGCCCCCAAGACCCTTAGATCAGATATTCAAATTCAGTAGACTAAGTCATTTTCGTCGAGCTCAGGTCGACGAATCGTCGAACTCAGTACGACTATCTCTGAGCTCAGTTCAACGAGTCGTCGAACGCTGTTCGACGACCTTCGAGCTCAGATCGACGTTTCTATCTCTAGCTGTTTTCCCAGTCTCTGAGCTCAGGTCGATGATAGTTGAGCTAAGATCGACGATTTCTGTTTCCAGTCTAGTTCCAGTCTCTGAGCTCAGGTCGACGGTAGTTGAGCTCAGGTCCATGATTTTCTGGAGAGATCGACGATTCTCAAGATTCAAATTCAGACAGTTATGGAATTCTATCTTATTTATTCCCGGCATTTATTTCAAGGATCTTGTAGCCGTTTCAATTAATCTGGAGCAAGTTTCAAGGGAGATTTAAAGGAATGTTTTCTAAAACTTTCCTCCAGAGACAAAATTCATTTAAGGAAGTCATTAATGAGTGGCTAACGGCTATCTTGGAGACAGAGAATCAATTCATTCTTTTCAGATCTAAGGAATAAAAGAGGATTTTATTCTGCTACTCCTAACAGTTACACACAGAAAGAGAACAGTCACAGACAGACACACAGACAGAATTCTTTCAGAACACACACCACTGAAGGAGATCAACATACAGAAAAGAAGATTTTCTAGATCTCTTTTGACTCAAGTGTTCAGAGGCTTCATCCATCAAGACTCTAGACACTACACATTTCAGCAACTGCTGGAATCATCTTTTGCTGGAGATCTCATCTACTGAAGGCATATCACCCTAGTGCAAAACTTCTTTTCCTGAACAACTTCCAGATCTCAGGGGGAGCTTTGACAACATCATCCACTAGTCTTCTCTCTGATTGTTGACAGAGAAGAACATCTCACCTCTTTCTTTTTCTGCTGTAAAAGGGTTACTCAAAACTCCCTTCAAAAGTTTTGTGCTGGTTTCTGAGACCTTGTCAAAACTCAGTGGTGGCAGACACCTGATCAAAAAATCTAGTTTGGTTTTTGAGCACCTTATCAAAAGCTCATTGGTGCCCAGGACACCTGATCAACTCATCCTGCAGTGGATTCCTACCTAGGGTGGTAGAAGAGTGGATGTACCCAGATTGATTGGGGAACCACTATAGCTCCTTGTGTCTTCTGGTTGCTATATTTTGTTTGCTGTGTGCTGTGTTTTTATTTCTTGTTTTCATAATTTTTATTTACTGCAAGCACCTTACACATATATTTAAATTAAGTCTTCCACTGCAAAATAATTTTTAACCTGAAAATTATTTTAATATACTCTATTCACCCCCCCCCCCCCCCTCTAGAGTTAAGGTAGATCTTATCCCCACTTTCAGATCCTTATCATATAAATTAGTATGGGCTCTTTTATATGATAAGTTAAATTTCCTGGAAACCGTAACTTATAAATTTGTATGGCCATTTTTATAAGTTAAGGTACGAATTGTGATGGTAGAATAGTGGTAGCATAGTTTTACTTCCTGCACTCTTCTTATTTACTTCAGTTTTATACTTCATTACTGCACTTGTACTTCTTACATAAAACCGCTAGAGTAGAACTACTATTACTCCTCACATAATTACTAGTATAGTGCCACTGCCACCTGTTTACTCTTGATACCCCTTGTTGTCCTCCGCTTCGTCCTCCCGCACGGTGCTTAGGAGTTGCGGGGCGAGGTGTGGAGGAAACGACTTAGTATTTTTGACTAATGATCAGTGACCAAACTATTTTTATTAGCTCGAGGAGATGGAGCACCAGTACGACCAGCATGACGAGATGGCAGGACGTAAGGAGCTGATACCACCACCGACTACTACCACTACTGCAGAGTTGCCTCAGGTGGGATGACTTGGTTATGATAGATATCTTCATTGTTTAGATTTGAGAGAGAGATTTGATATGATGTACTGGGCATAAGCCTTTATTACTCTCCATTTTATTTCTGTACTCATTTGGACTGATGTTTTTCTTTCATATATTATATATATATATGTGTTGTGACTGTGGACTAGCTGTGTTATACTCTGCTATGTATTACCTCTTTTCTCATATTGGCCTACAGGTTTATGATCGTATTAGCTGGCAGAATCGGCGTGTTGCGGTGTCGACTAAACCGTGCGTTAGTGTCACCGTAAGACAGCGGTTCTAGGCATAAGACCTAGTAGCCTCCTTGCTAAGGGGGAGGGGGGTCTTACAAACTTGTATCACTTGACTGAACGATCATATGAGAAAGAAGTCCACAACACTAGACCACCCCGCGCGAGCATTAGTTTGCGGACAAACTATGCAGCGGAAGCAGTGGTGTGCCGATGTGTAAAAAGTCACATAAACAGTCCATTAAGTACAATGAGTTAGGCCAGTTTTGTTTTCACCTTACCTTTATGTAACCTCCATAAGTCGTCGGGGCCGCAAAATGTGGCTCCTCCCCCTCCAGCTGCCACTCCATTTCTACAGACGGAGATGGGGCAGACTTTGACGGCGATTCTGGAAGCCTTCAAAGCCCAACAAGTCCCGGCCCCGTAGCCAAATCCGCGGTCAAGCTGGCTAAGTGCCTTCAAGAGCCTGTCCCCACCGATGTACCGTGGGACAGAGGATGCGGTAAAGACGGAGGAATGGCTGGAGGCCATACATGAGATACTGGCAGGAATCAGCTGCCCGGTCGGCCAGGCAGTACCTCTAGCCACCTCTACACTAGAAGCTCATGCGAAGAGATGGTGGATGTCAGTGCGGGAGTCTACATATGCGGACTGGGAGCTATCAGACATATCTTGGGAGGAGTTTGGCGATGTATTTTTGGACCACTTTGTATCTACTACAGACAGAGATGCTTTGGAGGAGAGGTTTCTAAACCTCAGGCAGGGGAGCAGATCGGTGATTGAGTACCAGAGGGAGTTCTACCACCTTGCCAGGTTCGTAGGGATACAGGACACAGACGATAGGAGGTATGCCAAGAGGTTCTATCGGGGCCTCGGAGATGACTTGAGGCAGGCTTTGTTGTTCATTTCTCACGGCACATCAGCCCAGATTATCGAGATGGCAAAGAAGTTAGAGGCCTACCATCTGATGGTGCAAGGCAGAGGGAAGAGACCATACGATGGGTCAACATCAGGAGAGAGAAGCAGGGGATCTCAGAGAGGCAGTACTATTGGATACAAAAGGGGTGGGGGACGTCGTCGTCCCAACTTCAGGCAGGAGTAGGGGCCTCCTCCAGCATTAGCTCCCCCACCTCTACAGGTGCATGCTCCGAGGATTCAGGATGACCATGGACACCGGCCTGTAGTCTGTTACGGATGCCGCTAGCCCAGGCATATTAGATCGGAGTGTCCGCATCGATTCCATCCTCCTCCTCCACCTCCAGTGGCCCTAGTACAGCATGGTCGAGGCCGAGGCTGAGGACGAGGTTGAGGCCGAGGCCGGGATATCACGGCAGAGGACGCAACCAGGAGTAGATGTACGCTTTGGACCTCACGGAGCAAAGGAACCCCGAGGAGGTGATTACAGGTACTTAAATTATTTTAATTTAGAAATTTCAACCATAGTAGTGCCTTGAAAACCATAGAAATAACATTCATTATACCTCAAATAAATCTCAGGCATAGTTATGATCAGTGGCAAGCCCGCACATACCCTCTTCGACACGGGTGCTTCCCACTCATTCGTGTCAGACACTTTCATTGAAGGACTAAAGGGTGTGGAGAGATTCCCTGGCACAGAGATGAGGGTGCGTCTTCCTGATGGCTCGGAGCTACGGACCACGGATAGCTGCAACATGGAGGCCGAGATAGGAGGCAAGACATTCGAAGCTCCGGCGACGATCTTGAGATTGCCGGACTTTGATTTGATTTTGGGCATGAACTGGCTTCATTGGAACTATGCCCAGATCGACTGCCCCTCTAAGAGGATCACGCTCAGGCATGGAGATTCCTACATTACTATTGAAGGTATCCGACCTATCCTCTATCGGTCATTATCTTCTGTACAGGCTGTCAAGGGCTATGAGCAGGGGAAGAGGTGTAACTCATATGCTTCGAGATGGTGGTAGCGAAGAATTCTATAGCTGATATCCCGGTGGTTCGAGATTTCTCCGATGTATTCCCGAAGAAATTACCCGCACTACCACCAGCTCGGGACTTGGATTTCAGGATTCAGTTGGTGCCAGGGGCGAGGCCAGTGTCCCGGGCACCTTACAGGATGGATCTCAGAGAGTTGGCAGAATTCAGGACTCAGCTTCAGGAGCTTGTGGACTCAGGATTTGTGCGGTCGAGCTCGTCGCCATTGGGAGCACCAGTTCTCTTTGTAAAGAAGAAAGACGGATCATTGTGGCTATGCATAGATTATAGGGAGTTGAACCGGTTGACGGTCCGTAATACCTATCCACTGCCTTAGATAGACGAGTTATTTGATCAGCTTCAGGGGGCCTTCTGGTTTTCTAAGCTGGATTTGAGATCCGGTTACTACCAGCCGCGCATCCGAGAGGAAGACATCCCAAAGATGGCTTTCATCTCACGTTATGGGTTACACGAGTTCACGGTGATGCCTTTTGAGCTCATGAATGCCCCTACTGCATTTATGAGTCTAATGAACTGTATATTCGAGCCCTTCTTGGACTGCTTCGTGATTGTATTCATCGACGACATTTTGATCTATTCCCGGACTCAGGAGGAGCATACAGAGCATTTGACACAGGTTTTGCGGAGGCTGAGGGAGTCCCAGATGTATGTAAAGTTTTCAAAGTGCCAGTTATGGCTACAGGAGGTGGCCTTCTTGGGGCATACGATCAGTGGAGCTGGATTGGCGGTGGATCCAACCAAGATAGAGATAGTAAGGGATTTTCCACGGCCGAAGACAACATCCGATATTCACAATTTCTTGGGATTAGCAGGTTACTATCGTAAGTTCGTGGAGGGGTTCTCGAGGATAGCACTCCCCCTCACGACCTTGACAAGGAAGGATGCAGAGTTTACATGGACAGAGCAGTGCGAGACGGTATTTCAGGAGTTGAAGGACCGACTTACCTCATCCCTTATCCTTGCACTCCCATCTGGGAGTGAGGGATTTCAGATTTACACAGATGCCTCATGCGAAGGGATGGGTGTTGTACTGATGCAGTACGGACATGTTATCGTTTATGCTTCGAAACAATTGAAGAAGCACGAGAATAACTATTCGGTACATGATTTGGAGCTCGGGGCTATTGTATTTGCGCTAAAGATATGGCGGCATTATCTGTATGGGATTCATTGTGATATTTTCTCAGATCACAAGAATCTCAAGTACATCTATACATAGAAGGATCTAAACCTGCGATAGAGGAGATTGTTAGAGTTTCTCTGTGACTATGATTACCAGATTCACTACCATCTGGGGAAGGCAAACACAATAGCAGATGTATTGCGCAGGAGGGTCGGCACCTTTGGGCCGAAGCCCCGGATGATGGCTATGGAGCTGATACAGGTGATGGACGATATGCATATTACTATGGTTTCTAAGGCTGAACCAATTGGATACCGAGAGTACCTGAGCTCTATGATCAGTGATGATGACATTCGGGAGCGCATTATGGCGCATCAGAGGTTGGATGCTGCACTAGAGCCGATTTTCAGTGCCCTGGAAAGGGGCAAGGTTGAGGACTACACGCTGCAGGATGATCTCCTTCGATTCCGTGGACGCATTTATATACCAGCAGGGGGCGGTATCCGGGATGATGTACTTAGAGAAGCACATTGCTCCAGATATTCAGTGCATCCTGGCATCACCAAGATGTGGGCAGATTTACGGAGGACTATGTATTGGCCTGGGATGAAGAGGGAGATCACCCACTTTGTGACACATTGTGAGACGTGTCAGCGCGTTAAGGCAGAATGCAAGAGCCCGGGAGGTTTATTACAGCCATTGTCAGTCCCAGAGTGGAAGTTCGAGGACATTGCTATGGACTTTATGCACGGACTACCTTGCTCCCACTCTGGGCATGATTCTATATGGTTCATAGTAGACAGACTGACCAAGGTGGCGCGCTTTATTCCAGTCAGGAAGGATGCTTCAGTTGCAGTTTTGGTGAGATTATTCGTGGAGCAGTTTGTCAGATACCATGGCATCCCCAGGACGATTGTTTCGGACCGTGATGGTCGATTCACTTCGAGCGAGTGGAGGGTTGTGCATGCTTACTTGGGCTCTCATCTTACTTTTAGTACTGCCTTCCACCCGCAGACCGATGGACAGACCGAGCGGACCATCCGGACCATGGAGGATCTACTCCACCTGTGCATTTTGGATATGGGGAAGCCTTGGGAGAGGCTGCTACCATTGATCGGGTTTTCCTACAATAACAGCCACCATGCTAGCATCAGGATGGCTCCATATGAGGCACTTTATGGGAGGAAGTGTCGGAAACCGCTGTCATGGGTTCAAGATGTGGATACCAAGGCTCTTGGTTCTGATTATGTGAAGGATACAGAGGCTCAGGTTTGTTTGATCATGGATCGGCTGCTATAGGCCCAGAGCAGACAGGCGAAGTATTATGATGCTCGGCACCGGAAGGTGGAGTTCCAGGTTGGAGATAGGGTTTTATTGAAGATATGTCCGGTACACGGTGTCTCTCGGGTGCGGAGGCACAAGAAGCTCAGTACTCGATATATGGGGCCATACTTGATCCTGGAGCGGATCGGCCCCTTAGCTTACCGACTGCAGCTGCCACCGGAGTTGGGTTCCCTACACGACGTCTTCCATGTCTCTTCCTTGCGAAGATCTCTCCTACGGCTGGAGCAGTACATTACTACTACAGCCGGTCCGATAGTGCCAGACAGATCCGTCAGATTGGAGCCGATCCGGATTGATGATACAGATGTCCGTGTGTTGCGGAAGAAGGTCCCTCTCGTGAAGGTGTTGTGGTCCAATCATGGACAGGAGGAGTACACCTGGGAGCCGAGGGATCTAATGATGGAATGACACCCGGAGCTGTTCACTTCAGGTATACTTTAGTTTATACGTTTAAATTTCTTATAATTCTTGCAAGTAGAACCCCGTAGACCCGAACTTAAATTTTGGTGACGAAATTATTTTCTTGTTTATTGGGATTTGTAACATCCCATGTTACTTCTAGACCCCCTTAACTTAGATTGGGTTAGGCATGGGGTGGGTGATAGGGAATTTAGTTAGGTTTGACCCTAGGTAGTGGGTTGTAGTCATGTGGGGCCCACTAAGGGGCCAAAGTCAAACTAGGTCAAACTAGCCTAAATAGGAACCCTAGCCACACCATGACCCCACCACATTGCCCTAACCCTAAAACAATCTAAGTGGACCATAGGGCATGTCATTAGGTCAACCCTTTGACCCTAGTTGACCAAAGTCAACCATGTCCCTAATTTGGTCAAACTTATATCTATAGTCCCAATTAGCCCAAGTAGGGCACCACATTGACCCAACCCAAGCTGGGTGGTGCCCTTAGACCCATGACCACCAAGTGGGGTCAGCCCACTCATCATGGTTGACCAAGTCAACCCAAGTCAACCTAATTAACCTAAAGGAGAAAATGAGGGCTAAGCCCACTCCCCTTGGGCCAAGCCCACCAAACCTGATCCATGGCTAGCCCAATGTACAATGACCACCCCTACCCTCTGGTTTTGAATAGAGGGACACATGCATGAGGGTAAAGTGGGAATTTTAGGAGAGAGAAGGTGAGCTAAGAAGAAGAGGCCACTTGGCCTTAGCTCCATCAGCCCAAACTTGTGCTGGCTGGCCTCCTCAGAGAATTTCCAGAGAATTTGGCAGCATGGGGGCCACTTGGCACCAAGGGTGAAGCCTCCAAAGCCCCAAACCAAGCTCACCTTGGTTGTATCTCCCTATACAGCCACTTTCAGCCCAAACCGACCACACCATCACCTTCAGAGGGTAGAATCGAGTGGAGAACGAGTCCTGGAGCGAAGCTTTTGGTGGAGAATCAAGGATTTGAGCAGGAGAACGCCGGAGCAGCTCATCCATGGCCAAATGCCGCCAACCTCACCGTTGTGCCGCCATTCGGGCCTGTTTCGCCTCCCCTCTACTCGTGCTAGATTTCTAGATCTTTAGGGAGAGACATCGGGCTCAATTGAGCCCGATACCATGAGAGGAAAGTGAGAAAATTCCGAGTTTTACTTCTTGCTCGGGTTCGCCGGAGGAGCCAATTCCGGCGACCTCATCGCCGGAAACCGCTAGCCGCCACCTCAGTGAAGGTGGTGGCGACATTCGCCGGCGGTGGTGGTGGCTCAGCTGGCCGGAATCAGCCAGCAAAAGTGGTCAGCCAGAATCAATCTAGACCATTGGCCGTTTGGGGACGATGAACCGATCTCGTCCAATATGCTTTAGGATTCGTGCTCAGTTATATTAAATCAAATATAAATTATAGTATATAAATGTATAATTGTCACACTATTTCAGTAATATTTCATGGCAAATGTAGGCCTCTTAGAGGCATTTCCAGGTCATGCTCCGTAAATGAAAGTTGTAGCTTAGGCTCTTAACTTTAATTTGCCACTATAACATGTAATTTGGAGCAGTATACTGCTTTGTAGGTCAGTTTTCCTAGGACTGGTCCTAGGCAAGGGTAAAACTTCAATTTGATTCCCAAGCCAAACCATTAATCAACATGGCCCCAACTTTTGGGTGCATGCATGTTTTGGGCATATTTAGCCCCTGCCAAAAATTAGGAATTTTTGGAAAAACATTTTCTATAGTTTTATGCATAATACACAAAATTAAATAAATGAAATATTTGGAGTATTATGGCTCCAAATGGCCCCAAATTTTGGTGGAATGTCCTTGGGGACTATTCATGTGCATGGTAAAAATTCCAGCACATTTGGACAAATGCATGTTTGGTAAATCCACTTGCATGTGTTTATTATATATAGGTTCGGGGTGCAAATAGCCAATTTTAATATATTGTATATTAAGCCTATTTGGAACATCCACAAATCATGGTATTGATATAAGAGGTTCATTAGGATGAATTATACCCCACATTGTAATAATGGGATTTTTGGAAGCAAAAATCCCATTATTTGGAATTTTTGGAATAATTGAACTTTCGAAAAATAAATGTAAAAAATAGGTCTATCATTAAGATAAAATCCCCAATTTTTGTCAAGGTCAATATTATGTTAGATTTAACTTCTAAAAATTTTTATGTCTCTGTTTAAAGAATTTTGATAGGAGTTATGTGGAAATTACTTTTTACCCTCATTTTACTTAATTAGCAAATTGGTGTAAATACTCAGTAGAAAATTTTGGAAAATTTCTTGATGATATATCTAAGTATGAATAATCTTGTATAATTTTTTCAGCATTTGTGGATTAATCAATAATTTTTAAAACCTTATAATGGCATTTAGGTAAATTATTAAGAATTGAAATTTGTAGGTCATTACATTGTAGATGTTGATGAAACTCTGCCATTAGACTTAAATCCATGATATATATATGCTCTGTAAATTTCCTAGAATTTTTAGTAATGTATTCCTTATATTTTATTTGGAAAAATGACAATTGTATGAATTTTGTATAAATTAAGGAATAAATAGAAATAATTAAAGGAAAATTATAAATTTTGGTAGACAGTAATAATTTACCAAGATATAACTCAGGAAAAATTCCTTAGGTCAGTGGATTATAAATTGTCATACTTCATGTATTAAATGATTTAGGAGATTAATTAAATGATTTAATTAGAGGCCTTAATGACTTAGGAAAATTATGAAAATCAATAGGTTCACTTCATTAGTCCATACCATCCTAAGATAAATAATTAGGGGCAGGTGGCCCAAGGAATTGGAAGTTCCATTTCGGGGTGGTATTAGGTCATGGGTTGCGCATAGTGTAAGTAGGTCATGTTATAAGGACCATCGGGGGATAGATCAATAAATGAGCTAGAGACATCAATTAGAATATGACCCTGGTGGGTATAGTTTTCTTAGTGATGAGAGTAAAGTGTAAGCCTTTGGATAGCAACTGGAGTGGAGGCCAGCGGAAGACCGTCGCCCTTCTGAGAACACCTTAAGTCATTAGGATCGCTCAAGAGTAATAACGAGAGCTGGGGTGAATGTTGGGTAGCCATAAACAAAAGTAAATATCCTTGAGAAAGGGAGCTTTGGGCGTAATTCCATCATAGTTCCTAGTGCCCCCGAGAGCCCTTCACCGGGTATACCCTGGGCAGTCCTGGGATTAACCTTAAATCACTAAGTATAATAATCCGTAGACAAGAGTAGCCTAATAGGTTAGGACATTGTGGTTCATTCTCGCCCATGACGGGGTTGAGGTATTTGGAATAAAGGCACTAATATGCGTTCTCACTCGTGTAGGGTTGGAGGGATTGTGATAAATGCTCACCCGTGTAGGGTTTGAGGGATTCAGGACAGGTTGGTCCTGCGAGCTGAAGGCTCGGGATGAAATACTTGCATGTGCATAAATTTAGTGACGGGGCATGCGGTACTGGTCATTCGTCACACCGATGGCAGTATGGTGCACCAGGCGGGTGTGAGGGTTAGAGGGGCTAGTGGGTTGTTTTACACTGCGGTCTGGAGGACGATCCCCGATAATGCACATTCGACCCAATAAGACTGACGGGTTGTCAGCAAAGTACGTACGCATAGACTCTAGAGTGCACCTTGGACGTGTACAGAGGCGTATGAGAGGGGTCTAAGGTTTGGTAGTGTGCATACCGACCTAGAAGTGGAGATGCTCGCTCCGCTGCTACCGTAGCCACAGTGGTGGTACCCGAGAGTGAAGCTAGCTCTCAAAAAGTGGGAACTAAAGCTCTGTGATCACGGAGTCATTGTGTGTGAGTTGCACTTGCCTGTGCAGAAATTGCATCATAAACATTCATGCGTAATAGGTCATACGCTTCATAGATCCCTATCATATAAATTAGTATCGGCTCTTTTATATGATAAGTTAAATTTCCTGAAAACTGTAACTTATAAATTTGTATGGGCATTTTTATAAGTTAATCTACGAATTATGATGGTAGAATAGTGGTAGCATAGTTTTACTTCCTGCACTCTTCTTATTTACTTCAGTTTTATACTTCATTACTGCACTTGTACTTCTTTCATAGAACTGCTAGAGTAGAACTATTATTACTCCTCATATAATTGCTAGTATAGTGCCATTACCACTTGTTTACTCTTGATACCCCTTGTTGTCCTCCGCTTCATCCTCCCGCACGGTGCCTAGGAGTTGCGGGGCGAGGTGTGGAGGAAACGAGTTAGTATTTTTGACTAATGGTCGGTGACCAAACTATTTTTAGGCGCTCGAGAAGATGGAGCACCAGTACGACTGGCAGGATGAGATGGCAGGACGTGAGGAGCTGATACCACCACTGACTACTACTACTGCAGAGTTGCCTTAGGTGGGATGACTTGGTGATGATAGATATCTTCCGCTGTTTAGAGTTGAGAGAGAGATTTGATATGATGTACTGGGCTTAAGCCCTTATTACTCTCCATTTTATTTATGTACTCATTTGGACTGATGTTTTTCTTTCATATATTATATATATGTGATGTGATTGTGGACTAGTTGTGTTATACTCTGCTATGTATTACCTCTTTTCTCATATTGGCCTGCAGGTTTATGATCGTATTAGCCGGCAGAATCGGCGTGTTGCGTTGTCGACTAACCTGTGCGTTACTGTCACCGTAAGACGGCAGTTCTGGGCATAAGACCCGGTAGCCTCCTTGGTAAGGGGGAGGGGGGTTTTACAAGTAGTGCCTCCAAAGCTTCAAGGCAAAAATCACGGCCGCGAACTGCAAGTCATGGACCGGATAATTCCTCTCGTGCACTTTTAGCTGTCTTGAGCCATATACTATCACACTTCCATGCTGCAGCAGCACACAACCCAAGTCACTGCCCGAAGCATCGCTATAGATCTCAAAACCTTTGTTCCTACTCGGCGAACTCAACACAGGCGCTGTAGTCAATCGACACTTCAACTCTTCAAAAGCTTGTGCGCACTCCGGCGTCCAAATGAACTTCTACTCCTTCCTCGTCAAAGTCGTGAGGGGTAACGATATCCGCAAGAAGTTCTCCACGAAGCGCCTGTAATAGCCGGCAAGCCCCAGAAAACTCCGGTCTTCCGCTACCATAGCAAACACAGGCCACTCTCGTATCGCAACAATCTTTGTCGGATCCACCGCAATTCCCTCTCCACTCACTATATGACCAAGGAACGCCACTGAGGACAACCAATACTCGCATTTCGAGAACTTGGCATATAATTGATTCCTCCTCAGCATCTCCAAAACTAAGTGAAGATGCTTGAAGTGATCTTCATCACTCTGCGAGTACACCAAAATATCATCGATTAAGACGATCACAAAATGGTCCAAGTACTCCATAAAAGTCTTATTCATCAAATCCATGAACACTGACGGCGCATTCGTCAGCCCAAACGGCATGACCGTAAACTCATAATGCCTGTATCTCGTACTGAACGTTGTCTTAGGCATATCACTCTCCCTTACTCTCAGCTGATAGTAACCGGACTTAAGATCCAACTTCGAGTACACCGTCGACCCGATTAACTGATCAAATAGATCATCAATCCTTGAGATCGGGTACTTGTTCTTCTCCGTCAACTTGTTCAGTTCTCGTTAATCAATATAAAGTCTCAATCTCCAGTCCTTCTTCTTAACAAAGAGGATCGGTGCGCTCCAAGGCGACGAACTTGGACGCACATAACCTTGTTCCAACAACTCTTGCAATTGAATCTTCAGTTCTGCCATCTCTTTAGGCGCTAACCGATAAGGAGAGCGTGACACGGGTTTGGCACTACACCGAACCTCCTTAAACACCAGAGGGGCAGACATTAACGTCTTGCTCGACCCCTTTCACGCCCGCAAATGTCATCTCACGACCAGTTCCCAACTTGACTTCCTTGCGACTTTGATCAATATCGGCTTGCTGCTCCGAGAGGCAGTCTATACCAAGATCACGTCTAGCTCCCCTAGCGGTAGTAGCGACGCTTGTAAGTCAAACTCTTGACTCCCAATCTGCACCTAAACGCAATAGATTCTACTCGTGCGCAATGAGCATCATTAGACAACAACGCATCCAATTTATCTTTTGCCATCGAAGGAGAAACTCTGATGCGTAATACAAATCCTTGGGTCAAAAGGGAACGCGAAGCTCCCTAAGCGAACGGTACTCTCGCCGACTTAATCGAAAATCAGAACAAAGCTTAGCACAAACAGTTCTAAGCTAACATACGCAAGGGCAACAAGTATTTAAAGCTAAACTGTTATAACTTTAAGCCGTACCTATCATCACGACAGCGTGCTTCTTCTCAGACTTGGGACGTCCGCTCCAGCAGTCTCGGGCAAAGTGCCCCGGCTTTCCACAATTAAAGCATGCGCCTGGGGTTCGACCCATAGTCGTCCCAGAAGCACCAGAAGAAGGAGCTGGACACGAAGTCCTAGCCTTCTTATACCACCTACGATACGCAGACTTTGAGGAGTTCGGCATTTTGAACTCCGTCTTCTACATATCCAAGTCTTTGCTTCCTTGGATTCGATTCAGATCTCTGGCACTTTGTCCAATACTTACTCCTGACATAGCATTCTTTAACTTATGAGCACCATTCCGACAGTCTCGGGCAAAGTGACCTTTCTTGCCACACTTAAAACAACCATATGGAGCCTGACCAGTAGACATTTTGGACTTCTTGTTCCTCCTCCTCCTTCGGTATTCAGATTTTGCAGAATTTGGAGAGTCTAGTACCCAGAGCCCCGACGTCTGATTGACTCTTGTCAAGTCTACTTCCAAAGCTCTAGCCGATTCCACCAAGGCTCGAAATCCCAATAATTTTGGTCCTAGTAGCAGAACTCGCAATTCGCCGCGCAGGCCATTATAAAACCTATCGACCATCGACAGCTCGCTCTCCACTTCAGAGCCCGGGTAGCGTCTTATCATCAGAAATTCTTGCAAATATTCCTCAACTGAGTGCGTACCCTGCAATAAAAGCATGTTCAACTGCTGACCCAAAGGTCCTACAAATGTCATTTGCTCCATCACACCACCCAGTGTTGGAGTTACCTCAAAAATAGGGGACTGCAAACATCTTTCATTTTGTGCACCAATCGCAGCGAACACTGCTTCCACCACCATTCTTATGGTTTCAGCGGAGGGAAGGGTTGCAGACACGTCACTAGGTGCACTATAATCCTCAGAACTCGGATGTTCTGATGGCCCAACACCACTTCTGGTCACCTATAGTTGTACAAAATGTTGGAACCTTAGTTCTGATTTGGGTCAGGATCACTATTAGGAATATTAGATTGACCCAAAATGTATAGTCATGGGTCATATGATTATTTTCAGGTTTAGTCATTCAGAAAAATTCCAGAGAAGTACAGATTTGAAGTTTAGAAAATTGCTGGAAGAAAATCTCTGAACTCAGTTCAACGATCTCTGAGCGGAGATCAACGATCTCTGAGCTCAGCTCAAAGAAAATTGTAAAACTCAGATGCTGTTAAAAATCTCTGAACTCAGCTCAACGATCTCTGAGCTGAGTTCAACGATCTCCGAACCCAGTTTGAAGAAGCTTTAAGATTTAGTTTGGCGATTTCCTGTGTCGTTTTTCAGACCTTCTTATTTACAGCTGGCAAATTTAATTAAGGCTTAACTACAGGCATTTATAGCTCTCAGATTTAATGCTATCAAATATAGCCTTTGCATGACAGTATAAGATATGCCTTATTACAGATATTAAATGCTAATTGATTTCTCAAGACAGATTCCATTCTCGGGAATTGATTTAGCCATTCCAAGATAGAAAGAATTCAAATGCTTGAATTCTTCAGGCATTACATATACAGATATTATATCTTACAGAGAAAATAAGAAGAGTAATACAGCACTCGACAGAATAGAAGAGATAGATAGAGAATATTCAAGAAGTCTTTTTCTCTCAGCAAATAAGAACTTAGCTACAAGTTTTCTTACAGCAAATCAACTTCATCTTCTTCATCTGCTCCAGTCTTTCAAGAGACAATCAATTCATAACAGTCTAAAAGCTTGTTGGAGAGCAACATCAACTTGAAGGCCTACAGCCTGAAGCAAAGCTTCCACTCCTAAACTATTCTACATCTCAGTGCGAGCTTTGACAACATCACTGAATCCACATAGTCTTCTCATTGTGATTAAGAAAAGAAGACTTTCATCACTCTCTCATCCCCTCCTCTGTACAGGGTTATTACTCCCTTCAAAAATGAACTCCTTGGTAATAGGGCACCTGATCAAAAACCTATTGGTTTTTAGGCACCTGATCAAAAGCCTGAAGGGTTTCTAGATCTACCAGAAGCAGATCTTGTGGTGATAGGGCACCTGATCAAAACCCTAAGTGGATTCCTAGCAGGGTGGTAGAAGAGTGTATGTACCCAAGTTTAGGGGAACCATTATAAATTCTTGTGTCATCTGTATGCTTGCTTTTTCTTCTTTATCTTTGTGATGTGACTTTTTACATTAACTCTAGTTTAGAAGAAAGTTAAGATCTATCCCCCTTCTTCTTTCAATTGGTATCAAAGCGGGTTTCTTTGGTTGTACAGACTAACACCTGAACCAAAACGATCTGATATATCTTATATTTCTTAAGAGTTTCTCATGGCACAAAATGAAGAATGTTCAAGCACTGGACCTCCTATGTGCAATCTGGATAAGCGTGCACTATGGAAGGCAAGGATTAGATTGTTTATGAATTCTATTGATGAAGCCATTTACAACTCTATTTTGTCAAGTCCCATTACACTATCTGCAGCCTCAGAAGCCCAAAAATTGCTAAAAATTGTCGATGCAAGAGTAATGGACATCCTTGCTCAATCAATGTCTGATGATATTTTTCAAGAACTGTCTGAATGTACTTCAGTAAAGGAAATCTAGGACTCCCTCACAGCAATGGCTGCTGGATCAGCAAAAGAAAGAACATTTAAAGCTGAATCTTGGAGTGACTCTGAAGCTTCATCCTGTACACTGAGGATGAAGAAGAAATAAGAGCAAGAGAATTATGCTTGATGGCAATCAATGCATCTTCCAGTAGTTATGATGAAGAATCTGAATATGATGAAGAATCAATAACAGAATCAGAAGAGGATCAGGTTATTTCCTCCTTTGATTTCTCTTCAGAACATTTTAAAGAAGATTTTAAAATTTTATTCAATGATTTGAATCTATTTGAGAAGGAGATAAAACTTCTCAGAGAAAAAGTAATTAATTTATCTTCTGAAAACATTCAACTCAAAGAAGACTTAACAATTACTTCAAAAAAATTAGCTTCAGTAGAATCAGTTAAGATTTATATAAAGTAACTGAATTTTTACCAAAACAAACTAAAAATATTCAGAAATTTTTTGTTCAAACTAAGTCGTCGAACCAAGATCGACGATCTCAGTATTACTCGTCAAATGGCGATCGACGATCTCTGAACCCAGAGGTTGGGTTTAACTACTCAGCAAAAGGGGATCGACGATATCATCACTTTTTGTCGAGCAGAGATCGATGATCGTGGAACACACATAGTAATCATTATTACTCTGTGAACCGAGATCAACGAGATCAATACTGGTCATCGAACGCAGATCGACGATCTCAACATAAATCATCGAACTCAGAATTTCAAAACAGAAATTTGTATCCTTTTGAAAATTATAATCAAACTCAAAATTTTGTCAATCCTTTTACCCAATGGTTCATCTATCCTAGGAAATTTCATCCATTAGGTCACAAAGATTAACCTGAATATTCTTTTATTTCTGATTATTATGAAAAAGAACCCGGACCCAAGGTAATCTGGGTCCAGAACTTCTAACCTCTTATTTCAAGAAAAGACCCTTCAGAGCAGGGGTAGCTGTATAGGGGGGCTATTTTAGAGGTTACAGCAGCAGCAGTTTCAATTATTCAGAAATCTGGGGGATGATATCAAGGAGTTTGTTGGAACCATGGTTCAGATATGCTGAAATGAACTCAGTTAAAGACAAGCAACAGAATAGTTGCAAAGCCCTTTAGAAGCTTTTCTCTTTTTTTATTTCAAACCATTGTTGCACTTTTTTTAAGAACTCATTTTACACTAGCTTTGTATTTTTATGTGAATAGTATCCTCACCCAAATAGGGGGAGATTGTTGGAACCTTAGTTCTGATTTGGGTCAGGATCACTATTAGGAATATTAGATTGACCCAAAATGTATAATCATGGGTCATAGGATTATTTTCAGGTTTGGTCATTCAAAAAAATTCCAGAGAAGTGCAGATTTGAAGTTCAGAAAATTGCTGGAAGAAAATCTCTGAACTCAGTTCAACAATCTCTGAGCGGAGATCAACGATCTCTGAGCTCAGCTCAAAGAAAACTGTAAAACTCAGATGTAGTTCAAAATCTCTGAACTCAGCTCAACGATCTCCGAGCTGAGTTCAACTGTTAACCCAGAAATTGGCGATCCTTCCCAAGGTTGCCAGCTGGCTAGTCGCGATCCTCAGATTCTTCCTTTTGATCGCGACAAGTCCCAGTGTAGGCAGACAGTTTTCCCTGTTCGCCTAGGTCTCCTAGTAACCGCGTGCCCTGCGGAACGGCGGGCTATTCCCATAGCTCACCCTCGTAGGCCATGCGGTTAGCCCCGCTAACCGTGTAGTGCTTTTCCTCACAGGAGGCAGCCTACCATCAGGATCCCGCCCGCAGGAGGGCACCTACTTTGCAGCTAGCCAAGCGGACTCCCCCCGTAGTCCGCCCAGGCCGCCCGCAGAGGGCGGACTCCCCCTTGGAGTCCGCCCAGGCCGCCGGCAAGGGGGCGGCCTCCCCTCCTGCCGGGCGGACTCCCCCCAGAGACCGCCCAGGCCACCCGCAAGGGGGCGGCCTCCGGCCAGCCGGGCGGACTCCCCACGGAGTCCGCCCAGGCCGCCCGCGAGGGGGAGGCCTCCGGCCAGCCGGACGGACTCCCCCCGGAGTCCGCCTAGGCCGCCCGCGAGGGGGCGGCCTCCGGCAAGCCGGGCGGACTCCCCCCGTAGTCCGCCCAGGCCGCCCGCGAGGGGGCGGCCTCCGGCCAGCCGGGCGGACTCCCCCGGAGTCCACCCCGGCCGCCCTCGAGGGCGCGGCCTCTGGCCAGTCGGGCGGACTCCCCCCGAAGTTCGCCCAGGCCGCCCGTAGGGGGGGCGGCCTCCAGCCAGCCGGGCGGACTCCCCCCGGAGTCCCCCCAGGCCACCCGCAAGGGGGCGGCCTCCGGCCTGCCGGGCGGCCTCCGGCCTGCCGGGCGGACTCCCCCGTGAGTCCACCCAGGCCGCCTGCAAGATGGCGGTCTCCGTTCTCTCCCGGCCTCCTGCCGCCTGCTTCGCCCGCCGACCTGGCGGACTCGTTTTTCCAGTCCGCGGAGTCCGTGCAGGTCGTCATGCTAACGTCACTGGGCCCTGCTTCTAGTTGGTCCTCCCCGGGCCTATAAATAGCCCCTGATACCTCTCATTCTGGGGGACCAGAGGAGGAGACAAGGCTTGCCAGCAGACCCTGTGGACTCAGTTTTCCAGTCCGCGCAGTCCTCCATCAGTTGATCCAGCAAGCTCTACGGACTCAATTTTCCAGTCCGCGTAGTCCTCCACAGCTCACCTGCAGCTTGCCAGCAAGCTCTGCGGTCTCAGTTTTCCAGTCCGCGTAGTCCTCCATCAGTTGATCCAGCAAGCTCTGCGGACTCAGTTTCCCAGTCCTCCACAGCTGTTAACCGCCTTTTTTACTTAGTCTCTGGCAGCTTCTTTTCTCTAGTCTCTGACAACTTCTTCTCCCTTTGCCATCAACTTCCCTTTGTACCCCTTTAATGCTTTGTTGTGAAGGTGTACTAGTAAGCTTGTAACCTCTCGCTATTAATCAAAGGAAAGCCCGTCGCAAGAGTGGCATTTGAGCCGCGGCGGGCGAAGTGTGCTGTTACCGCTGCTAGCGGCCCCTCCTCTCTTCTTCCTAGCTCAGCTCAGTTCTCTCGATGACCAACCTGCACGCAACCGTCGTATTAACCGTCTGCTCGACAGCTCCTGATCAACCTCCGCTTCCTCTCTTGGTCAACCTTCTCAATTGATCAAGCCTCTCCTCTACCCCCGCAACCCTCCTTGAGCAAGCTGTTTGCTCCACTCTCGAGCACTCAGAAGCTTCCTTTTCCTCTATCCCCGCAACCTTCTCCTTCCTCCTCTCCTAGCCTGTGAGACCAAACACCCCCTTCGTGTTAGCTGTGCCCGATGCCATTTTCGTGCATCAACAGTTTTGGTGCGGTGAGTGTGGACAGCAGTTAACGCGCGATCCTTCAGATCCGAACAGACGGTGAACAGTGACAGTTGACCATGTCAGACCGCCAAACCTCTCAGAACATTCCTCCTACCAGCGAAGACGTTCTTTGGGAGGCCCTCTTACTGTTACGTAGGGAAACTTCCCAGCAGATAGCAGCGATCAATGACACCCTAGCCATTATAGTTCAGCGGCTAGACTCTCAACCTGCAACAGCACCAGTTGCTACAGTCAACCCGAAAGTGGGGAATTCACATTTTAATATGCCAACTCTTCTACCAGTTGGCCCTTATGTTTATCTGACAAGTTGTACATCCAGCCAGACCACAGTCGCTGTGCAGTTTCCAGCTACCGGGCAAAAAGAAAGTGTCTGCAAACTCAGCCCTCAAGCAACCGTGTACGCCTCCAATCACCCAGTGAAATCACCTGAACTTCCCATTGGGAGGAAGAGAGGTCCAGAGGTTTTGCTCCCTACCGAAAAACCTCCAAACTCTCCCCCAAAGTATCTTCAATCGCAGGCAGAGAAGGGAAGATGTTTTCGAAGTCATCAACGTCTCTTCCAAAGCAAGGGATCTAAAGTTGATAACACATTGGGTGGGGCAACCCACACTATCAAGGGCAAAACTAGCAGTATGGGCCCTCAGCCTGCTGATCGGAAAGGCAGAAACTCTGACCAATACTGTGAGTATCACAAAGAAAAGGGTCATGCAACAGAGGATTGCAGAGCTTTTCGGCGATTAGTGCAAGAAATGCTGAAGGAGGGTAAAATTCAACATCTGCTCCAGAAGGGTGACCCATCACATTCATGAGTCCTCAAAGCTCCTCACATCCGCTATCGGTTACCTTTACTTTTCTCTTCATGCTTTTCAAACATTTTCATTTTAACCAAACACTTCTCAGTGTTCTTTCTTACTTTTCAACAAAGCCTTTATCAGAGATCTCATACTGACACAATTCCTTGATTGTGATGCTCCTTCTCTATCTTTTCTCTTTGTCAAAGGGATCACTACGCCAATGAGATATCGCCGAGTCTTAAACGTTCCCTCTGTAGTTTGTTCTGGCACCACCGCTTCGACAACATATGGTGGGAGTATACCCATATGTGTAGTGGGAGCAGTTCAATCACGATGTTGGGCTTCAGATTTCGGATCCTAGCCGGCATCTGACACAGAGTGTGTGCTAGGGGAGCCCCATGTGTTAGCTCTGCTGTGCTTCGTAAGGATACATTACAGTTACGGTGATCTTTGCTTGACAAGCAATGGCAATCAAGCGTAGCCTTGTCTCTTTGATCATCTCACAACTGTGGTGTTCGAACACTCTATGGTACTCTCGATCCGTGCCTTCTCGGGTTCCCACAACTCCACTGATCAATCCATAGACAAGCAATAGGCCACTTGGCACAACTAGTCTCATTGATCAGTGATGATTGTACCCGAGGCAAGAGAGCAATGCATCTGTCGCTTCCTTCTTAGGATTTTTTGCGCATGTCAACCTTTTGTGCTCTGTCAAGGGAGTATAGCTAGTGCTCCTTTTATACCTTCTTTTACAGGTGAACAGGTTAATCCAACCTTCCAAAAGGATTTCTTGCATTCACTTATGCTCGTCTTATATACATTGCTTGCTCAAGCTCTATCAGATAAAGATTCACAGAGCTATTCTTTACTCTTATCAAAAAACTAATGGTATCAAACATTGGTCAAAGAGTCTTACTCTTCTTGATCATCAAGCCATGCTATTGCAATCTAGTTAAGATTGGCAGAATTCATCAAGTTGCTTCTCTGCTAATCTGATCATATCCATCCAGCCATATCAACAGCTAATGCTCGATTTATTGATCTGGGCTTCATGACAAAGTGTTCATCAGGCATTTTCCTTGCTACTTGGTCATATCAACCTTATCACATCAACAGTTTTGGTGTGGTTATTTTCATGTCTTGTTTGCTTCTAACTCTTCTCCTTGTAGAGATTAGCAAATGCTCGCAAGACTTCTCCACAGGTACTTGCAAGCTCCTTTCATATATATATTGTCTGCTTCTAACTCTTCTCTTTGTAGAGAACAATAGACACCAGCAAGCCTCATCCAAGTACTTGCAGTTTATTTCATTATTCTATGTCTGCTTCTCACTCTTCTCTTTGTAGTGGTTAGCAGACGCTTGCCAGTCATATTCAGGTACTTGCATCTTATTTTTGTATACAATACCTGCTGCTAACTCTCTTCTTGCAGAGATCAGCGTACCCTTGCAAGTTTCTTCACAGGTACTTGCTAGTTGCTCACATATATCATATTTGTTCTTAACTCTCATTTTGTAGAGATCAACCGACACTTGCAAACTCCATTCAGGTACTTACAAGTTACTTTCATGCACTGTGCGTACTTTTAACTCTTCTTTTGCAGGAACCAGCAAATATTTGCAAGTTCCTTCCAGGTACTTGCAACTCATTTTTCTTTCTTTCTTGTATACTATTCATCCTTCCCTTTTTGCAGAGGATAATAGGTGCCCGCAAGCCTCCATCAGGTACTTGCAAGTTATTATGCCTTTGTGTTTTCCTCTCACTATCGTTTTGCCGAACTTAGTGGAAGACACACCTTTTTCGCTTTACAAAGGCAAACTCAGGTACACACTCGATGTACCACCCATTCATGCCTACCCTAACTCTCCTCTTGCAGGAAAATAGTCAAGCGGCACCAAGCTCCTAAGGAGAGGCTTCAGGTTCTGTCTCTCATCGCCCCCCCCCCCTTTCTTCCTCCTTTGGGGTGGATCACGATTTTCGTGGGTCTCCAACTTTTTCGAAGTTCCCTTCGGAACTTAAAAAAGTGTGGGGATTATGTTAACCCAGAAATTGGCGATCCTTCCCAAGGTTGCCAGCTGGCTAGTCGCGATCCTAAGATTCTTCCTTTTGATCGCGACAAGTCCCAGTGTAGGCGGACAGTTTTCCCTGTCCGCCTAGGTCTCCTAGCAACCGCGTGCCCTGCGGAACGGCTGGCTATTCCCATAGCTCACCCTCGCAGGCCATGCGGCTAGCCCCGCTAACCATGCAGTGCTTTTCCTCGCAGGAGGCAGCCTACCATCAGGATCCTGCCCGCAGGAGGGCGCCCGCTTCGTAGCTAGCCAAGCGGACTCCCCCCCGGAGTCCGCCCAGGCCGCCCGCAGAGGACGGCCTCCACTCCAGCCGGGGGGACTCCCCCTTGGAGTACGCCCAGGCCGCCCGCAAGGGGGCGCCCTCCGCTCCTGCCAGGCGGACTCCCCCCGGAGTCCGCCCAGGCCGCCCGTAAGGGGGCGGACTCCGGCCTGCCGGCGGACTCCCCCTAGAGTCCGCCCAGGCCACCCGCAAGGGGGCGGCCTCCGGCCAGCCGGGCGGACTCCCCCCGAAGTCCGCCCAGGCCACCAGCGAGGGGGCGGCCTCCGGCCAGCCGGGCAGACTCCCCCCGAAGTCCGCCCAGGCCGCCCGCGAGGGGGGCCTCCGGCCAGCCGGGCGGACTCCACCCGGAGTGCGCCCAGGCCGCCCGCGAGGGGGCGGCCTCCGGCCAGCCGGGCGGACTCCCCCCGAAGTCCGCCGAGGCCGCCCGCAGGGGGGCGGCCTACGGCCTGCCGGGCGGACTCCCCCCGGAATCCACCCAGGCCGCCCACAAGGGGGCGGTCTCCATTCTCTCCCGGCCTCTTGCCGCCTGCTTCGCCCGCCGACCTGGCGGACTTGTTTTTCCAGTCCGCGGAGTCCGCGCAGGTCGTCATGCTGACGTAACTGGGCCCCGCTTCTAGTTGGTCCTCCCCGGGCCTATAAATAGCCCCTAATACCTCTCATTATGGGGGACCAGAGGAGGAGACAAGGCTTGCCAGCAGACCCTTCAGACTAAGTTTTCCAGTCCGCGCAGTCCTCCATCAGTTGATCCAGCAAGCTCTGCGGACTCAGTTTTCCAGTCCGCGCAGTCCTCCACATCTCACCCGCAGCTTGCCAGCAAGCTCTACGGACTCAGTTGTTTAGTCCGCACAGTCCTCCATCAGTTGATCCAGCAAGCTCTGCGAACTCAGTTTCTCAGTCCTCCACAGCTGCTAACAGCCTTTTTTACTTAGTCTCTGGCAGCTTCTTTTCTCTAGTCTCTGGCAACTTCTTCTCCCTTAGCCTCCAGCTTCCCTTTATACCACTTTAATGCTTTATTGTGATGGTGTACTAGTAAGCTTGTAACCTGTCTCTATTAATCAAAGGAAAGCCCGTCGCAAGAGTGGCATTTGAGCCGCGGCGGGCGAAGTGTGTTGTTGCCGCTGCTAGCGGCCCCTCCTCTCTTCTTCCTAGCTCACCTCAGTTCTCTCGGCGACCAACCTGCACGCAACCGTCATATTAACCGTCTGCTCGACAGCTCCTGATCAACCTCCTCTTCCTCTCTTGGTCAACCTTCTCAATTGATCAAGCCTCTCCTATACCCCAGCAACCCTCCTTGAGCAAGTTGTTTGCTCCACTCTCGAGCACTCAGAAGCTTCCTTTTCCTCTA
The DNA here is from genome assembly GCA_039583875.1 of Platanthera guangdongensis. NCBI lineage: Eukaryota > Viridiplantae > Streptophyta > Magnoliopsida > Asparagales > Orchidaceae > Platanthera > Platanthera guangdongensis. The sequence continues at coordinate 190,716,647 of CM077153.1, forward strand.
TCCTCACAACCTTCTCCTTCCTCCTCTCCTAGCCTGTGAGACCAAACACCCCCTCCGTGTTAGCTGTGCCCGGTGCCATTTTCGTGCATCAACATCAACGATCTCCGAACCCAGTTTGAAGAAGCTTTAAGATTTAGTTTGGCGATTTCCTGTACCGTTTTTCAGACCTTCTTATTTACAGCTGACAGATTTAATTAAGGCTTAACTGCATGTATTTATAGCTCTTAGATTTAATGCTATCAAATATAGCCGTTTGAATGACAGTATAAGATATGGCTTATTACAGATATTAAATGCCAATTGATTTCTCAAGACAGATTCCATTCTCGGGAATTTATTTAGCCATTCCAAGATAGAAAGAATTCAAATGCTTGAATTCTTCAGGCATTACATATACAAATATTATATCTTACAGAGAAAATAAGAAGAGTAATACAGTACTTGACAGAATAGAAGAGATAGATAGAGAATATTCAAGTAGGCTTTTTCTCTCAGCAAAGAAGAACTTAGCTACAAGTTTTCTTGCAGCAAATCAACTTCATCTTCTTCATCTACTCCAGGCTTTCAAGAGACAATCTATTCATATCAGTTTAAAAGCTTGTTGGAGAGCAACATCAACTTGAAGGCCTACAGCCTGAAGCAAAGCTTCCACTCATTAACTATTCTACATCTCAGGGGGAGCTTTGACAACATCACTGAATCCACATAGTCTTCTCATTGTGATTGAGAAAAGAAGACTTTCATCACTCTCTCATCCCCACCTCTGTACAGGGTTATTACTCCCTTCAAAAGTGAACTCCTTGGTGATAGGGCACCTGATCAAAAACCTATTAGTTTTTAGGCACCTGATCAAAAGCCTGAAGGGTTTCTAGATCTACCTGAAGCAGATATTGTGGTGATAGGGCACCTGATCAAAAACCTAAGTGGATTCCTACCAGGGTGGTAGAAGAGTGGATTTACCCAAGTTTAGGGGAACCACTATAAATTCTTGTGTCGTCTGTGTGCTTTCTTTTCCTTCTTTATCTTTGTGCTGTGACTTTTTACATTAACTCTAGTTTAGAATAAAGTTAAGATCTATCCCCCTTCTTCTTTCACAAAACACCGTTAAGCGACCATATAAAATTACAAAAAGCAATTATAGGAACACACAGGTTCCTCAAACATGTGTATTTTCATTCCTAAGTGGACATTCATGGGTTCTTTTGATGTTATAACGATGAAGCACCCACATGTGCTCACCACCCCTTAAAAAGAATTCGTTCACGAATTCATTTAATCCTGACCGAAACTAGTAGTCTGATACCAAATTGTAACAGCACCTATCCGTCACATAGCATATAATAGTAGGTCCGTCCGGGGCCCGACTCCATATACCACAGACAGACCGGGTGGTTACTTAATGGAATATCATCCAACTAATAACCAACGTCCTACACAGAGTCATCCTAGCGGAAGCAATTATTAAAAGTTGCAAAATAAAAGAACCCAGCCACAAGCATGAATGTTCACTACAAAACCCACTAGGAATGAAGTACAATACACAAGTACACGGCCTTATGGTCTTACAATTGTTTACTCAAATAAAATGTGTCTTCCATACCACAGCACGCAGGCCGGGCACACATGAATATAACAAGTAAACACTTAAAATTTGGCCTTCGAGGGCCGGCTCAACAACTTGGACTTTAGCCCGCTATTTACCGCTCGGCTCTGCAGTACCTGCAAGCAACAATCCCCCACACGGTGGCAAACAAAAGCAACGGTCAGCTATGCTGACCAAATTATAACGATCTCGCCCCCAAATTTGGGGCGGCGATGCTCCTTTCCCTGCACTTTATTAGCGTAACCAAGTAGTATAGATAAACACTACATCATAGGCGTGGGCACGCACGGCCACACACCCCTTACACTCAGGGCACATTCTCGGTGAACCGGTCAATGTCACATCAATTTAAGCCATAAACACCCCGGTCTCACCACCGCCAGTTGGACGGCCAATCTTGCGAGCATTTTTGTCATCCAGGCATGGGTCACGTCAATTTAAGCCATAGACCGCCGAAGACCCTCATCTATGCCAATGGATCCCACCGAACGACATAGAACCGGTATGGTGTCCGCCTGACACGTTGCTCACGTCGCAACGTCAATTTAAGCCATATGTGCGGGTCAAACCTCCCCGAGTCCCGTTTCCGTCACACACTTCACATAACCCGGTTATGTTCAAGTTGGCTCTCAGGCCACCATGTTGGCAGAATCACGCATCTGCCCAATTTTTCGGGTGCACCTTGGAGTTAATCCCCAAGGCTCTCCGCTGCAATCTACCGCGTAGAAAACCCGAAAAACAACCAATTACACGGAGTCTTCTCCAGCCATTTATGCAATGCAATATCACCGATCTAGACCAACTTGTCCGGGTAGGCTTCACACATCATGACTATATCCATTCTCAATTACGGACTCTACATGTACACAATGGGGACTATTCATGTCTACCCGAAGGAACGCCTCAAACTCACCGTAAGCTTGCGAGAGCGGGCTTCCTATGCAAAGGAAAAGAGGGCTTCACATGCTCAAGTAGAGAATCGTCACCCTAGCATTTTTCCTTAGCGCCATGGAAATGTATGTAGATGGAAAGCACCGCAATCTCCTTGCCTCTGTAAATCCGAAGTCGGCTCGCGATTTGGAGCTCCGAAACTCCGTCGATAAACGGATCTAGCCTCCTTTCTTCTTTCTTTCTCTCCCCTCTCTCTAGACTTTTAGAAAGAGACTAAGTGAAAGAAGTGAGGGATTTGAAACCCTATTCCCGGGCATATCCCAATAGGAACAACCCCCAGCCTTCAGATCCCAAAATAAGGAAATGAACGGCCACGATCCGTAGCTGAAATGCAAAATCTGGGCCAAACACGGCCTACGACACACCCGTGTCCAGGGCCGTGTCCCCCATTCGCCGTCGAAATCGACGTGCCCCGAAATTCACACGGGCACCCGACATGCCCATGTTCGACCTGACACGCCTGTGTCATCTAGTACACGCCCGTGTTCCCAGGCGTGTTCCTCCATCAACACAAGACCAACAGCAACCCGAGGCTCACACGGGTCTTGGACACGCCCGTGTCCTATTTGACACGCCTGTGTCATACCCGAACACGCCTGGGCTCTAGGTCGTGTTCACTGTCTAGACACTTCGTCGAGTACAGTTCGTCGACCACCTAACACGGCCTTGGACACGCCCGTGTACTAGGCCGTGTTCCCTGTCTCGACACTTCGTCGAGCAAAATCGTTGACTTCCCTGGCAGATCGTCGACACGAGCTCGACACGCCCTGGGACACTCCCGTGTCTTGGGCCGTGTTCGCTGCTCGACGATCGTCGACTCCAAAATTCGTCGACCTCTCAACCAAATCGTCGACCCAAACATGACACGCTCTGGGACACGCCCGTGTCCCAGGCCGTGTGCCCCCTGCCAAATTCCAAACTTGGCTCAAAACGCCTCCCGTCGCTCTTTTGCATTTCAGGGCGTTACAAAAGCTCCGGGAGCACTCTCTCTTCGCCAAATTCAGTAAGTGCGAATTTTGGCTAGAAGAAGTTGGATTCTTGGGTCACACGATAAATAAGGAAGGAGTGGCAGTGGACCAAGGCAAGATCCAGGCAGTACAAAATTGGTCGCCACTCAGGACGGATGCAGACATCCAGAGTTTTCTTGGCCTTGCCGGATACTACAGGAAGTTCGTCGAGGGTTTTTCCAAGATTGCCCTACCCCTGACTACTCTCACCAAGAAAGACGTCACATTCTGATGGACGCCGAATTGCGATGTTGTGTTCATCGAAATGAAGAAGCGGCTGACTTCCGCGTCAATCCTTACGATTCCTTCAGGGACTGAGGGATTTCAAATCTACACTGATGCCTCCCTGAAGGGATTGGGAGCAGTCCTAACGCAGCATGGCAAGGTAGTGGCCTACGCTTCGCGGCAATTAAAGCCGCATGAATTAAACTACACAGCGCACAATTTAGAGTTGGGCGTCATCGTCTTCGCCCTTAAAATCTAGACGCATTACCTATACGGAGTAAGATGTGAGATCTTCTCCGACTACAAGAGACTCAAGTATATCTTCACGCAGAAAGAGCTGAATCTCCAGCAGCGCCGATGGCTGGAATTCTTATGCGATTACGACTTTGCTCTCCAATATCACCCCAGGAAGGCTAACAGAGTCACTGACGCTTTGAGCCGCCAGCTTGTGATAGCCGGGAGTTGGATGGAGCAGATCCCTAAGGAACTTTTCCAGTCCTTGATAGACTTGGAGATTACCCGGGTTGCCCAAAGAGATTCGGAAGAGTACTATTCCCAGCTGTATTGGATGGAGATCTAATGCGACATCTGGGACCAGATACGAGAAGCCTAGAAGATCGTCCCAGAGGTAATGCTGATCATCCAATCTCTGCAAGGAGGGGCATAGGAGGATTATAACCTGCATGACGGATTCTACAATTTAAACATCGCATATTTGTTCCCGCTACCGGAGGAATTCGTGAGGAAATTCTGCAAGAGGCCCATCAGTCCAGGTACTCGATTCACCTGGGTATAGTTAAGATGTATGTGGACTTGCGCAGGACCATTTAATGGGTTGGAATGGAAAGAGATGTCACCAACTTCGTGGCCCGGTGTCAGACCTGTTAGAAGGTCAAAGCCGAATGCAGCAGTTTAGGAGGCCTATTACAGCCCCTGTCGATACCAGAGTGGAAGTTTGAAGACATCTCCATGTATTTCATCCACAACCTACCTCGATCCTGCGCTAGAAATGACTCAATATGGGTGGTCGTAGATCGACTCACCAAGGTAGTGCGGTTCATTCCAAACCGATAGGGTGACGGAGTAGATATCCTGGCCAGTATGTTCCTAGAGCAAGTGGTACGATTTCACGGAGTACCAAAGTCCATCGTATCAAATCGCGACGGGCGTTTCACATTTAAGGAGTGGAGGCGGGTACAGGTGTATTTGGGAACCAAGTTGGCCTTCAGCACTGCCTTCCACCCGCAGACAGATGGACAGACGGAAAGGACGAACCAGACGATGGAGGATCTTCTTCGACTGTGCATAGTGGAGCACAATGAGCCGTGGGAGCAACTGTTGCTGTTAGTCGAATTTTCATACAATAACAGCTAGCATGATAGTATTAAGATGGCTCCGTACGAGGCATTGTATGGAAAACGTTGCCGAACCCCGTTGACTTGGGCTCAGGAAGAGGACTCGGAAGCCTTGGGAGTGGCTTACCTTGATGACACTATGGCAGCGATACGACTGATTCAGGAGCAAATACGGGAAGCACAGAGCCGACAGGCTAAGTACTATGATGCATGACACCGACCGGTGGAGTTCAGCGTAGGGGAAATGGTGTTTCTGAAAATAACGCCCATGTATGGTGTCTCCCGGTTAAGAAAGTAAAAAAAGTTAAATCCCCGCTTCTTAGGCCCCTATCCGGTGATAGAGCATGTTGGCCCCGTCGCCTATCGTTTAGCCTTGCCCCCAGAGTTGGGAAATCTTCACGATTTGTTTCATGTCTCTTCCTTGAGACGAGTCCTCTGGCAACCAGACCAGCACCTTCGTACTCCACCAGTGCAACTATGGTCGGATAGATCTGTCCAGCTCGAACCTGTCAGAGTGGTAGATTACAAGGTGAAGACACTCTGTAACAAAACCATTCTGATGGTTAAGGTGCTATGGTCAAACTGTGGATGAGAGGAGTTCACATGGGAACCTGAAGCACTCCTCCGAGAAAAGTACCCAGAGCGCTTTCCCCAGGTATGTTACTTCTTTCCTCCTACTTCAAGCAAATTTTTGGGGATGAAAATCCTTTTATTTTTATTGGATTGTAACATCCTGACTTTTATTGGGCCACCAGAACCCGAGCGGGCCCAATAAAAGTGGCCCAACCCTACCCATGACCCGGTGGGAAATAACCCTATGCGGGCAATAGAGCTAGAGAACTCCGAATTGAGTTCTGTCAGTTCCCGTGACCTTGTGTAGTCAATGCGAGTGCATCGAAACTCGTTCAGTTTGACCCCGAGGTCATATAGTGAATGTGACATTTCCTCGTAAAATGCAACGAGAGCAGATTTTGGGATATCGACCTAAAGAACTCTGAATCGAGTTCTGTTGATTCCTGTGACCTCATATAACCTAAACAGGAGCATCAGAGCTCATCACGTCACAATCCGAGGTCTCACGATAATTTTTCACACTTCGACCATTTTAGCACGCTGCGACGCGCAAATTTTGGACTATCGCCAAACGGACTCCGATTCAACCCCAGTCAGTGGTGTTGGACTCGTGTGATCAATACGAAGTCAACGGAGGTTGTCCTAGTCAATTTAGAGAATAATTGGTCAACCCGTGGTCAAATCAAGCGTAGTCGTGCACCGAAAAGTGTGCTCACACTAATTATAACACGACACCCGAGCTTTGACCAGCAAGGGGGACCCACCCTAGGGTTGACTTGGTCAAACCCCCTTAAAAATCCACTTTTTTGGATTTTTCTCCAAGTAAGGGGTCCACCTCCTCTCCAAGGGAGGATGGCCATGCCCCCCCCCCCCTCCCTCACTCTTCTTGGGCCCCTAACCAGCAAGCCCCCATCCCACTACAATTGGAGGCCCACCCTACCCCTCCTTCCCTTCTTTTTCCCCTTTCCTTTTCAAAAGCCCAAGCCCATGAGGGCATCCTTCCTTTTTCCCCACATGGGGAAAATATGGCACCTCTAGCTGTCCTTGGATAGCTGGAGGGTTGGGATTAATCTCTCCCTAAGGAGGAATTAGTCCCACCTTGCCAAAGGGAGGAGAGCTCCCCCTCCCCAACCCTATAAAGCCACCCCACCCCCTCTCTTTCCCCTAAGCTCTCTGAGCCAACTCCCTCCCCCTACTCCCCCCCTGTCGGAGCCCTGGTGGCCAGAAAAAGGCAACCCAAGGAGTTCCTCCCCCTCCTCCACCACCACCACCAAGCCATGGCCGACCAAGCTGGTCCCTCCCGAGCATGCCAGACCCAGGTGGAAGCCTTCTCCCTCCACTTTCCCTATTCTGGACGTCTTGCATGGCGCTCCCGGCGGCCGAAGCGCCACCGACGTCACCCCTCCCTCCCATTTCAAAAAAAAAGAGAGAAAATCTCCAGCGGTGGCCGGCGGTGGTAGGCCGCCGGACCACCGCCGGAGGGAGCGCCCACCCCCGGGCAGTCGGCCGGGTGTGGAGTCACGGCCGACCGACGGCAGGAAAAGCCCGAAAGGGTTGCGGGTTCGTATAGCGGGGGGGAGACGATGCACGGTGAAAGTTGTTATATATATATATATATATATATATATATATATATATATATATATATATATATATATATATATATATATATATATATATATATATATATATATATATATATATATATATATAAATATTATAATTAATAATGGGTTGATTTTGTTTTGAGACTAAAATAGGCTCCTAGGAAAAAAGTGTTGAACATGAAAAATGTTCCCCTAACTAAGGGCTTCCTCCACAAAAAATTTGAGAATTTTTGGAGTTGATTTGGTATTTCTAAAAGCCTAAATGAAAATTATTTGGCCAAATTAAAGGCCCAAAACACCTCAAGAAATTATGAAAATTTTTCTAGGCTCATTTTAGACCCCTTATAGGTTGTCTCAAAATTTGGAGACTTTGGGGATCAAAATTGAAATTTCTCTCAATTGTTGAGTGCCTAGGGTCGCGCTCGGAAATGATTACGCTCATTTTCTTCGAAAATGAAAATTGGAGCGCGCGACTATCCTCTCTAATTTGAATAATAAATTCAAATTTTCATATCAACGAGAGTGGCCGAGGTAACTGACTAAGCTCCGGGCTTTCCGAGATTTCGCAAAACCGTCGAGCACCTCGACTCTCGAGTGAATAGGGCACGCTCGGAAGGTGAAAGTACGGGTGATGAACTTGGAGTTGTTCTCGATGACTAATAAGAATATAACTCCTAACCAGAGCTCGAACTAATTAAGCTGTAATAAATATGGCGCAACCAAATTAATTGGATTCAAATAAATGGTGAAACCCAATGAAATCACCTTAAAATCTGAAATGAAACTGAAGCCTCTTGAATAGGAGTGGTTCGACTACTAACCATTTTCTTTGTATTTTCTCCAGTCTTGTACTGGTCAAGCTTATTTCAGTACTTTCATTTCAGTACTATTCCAGTCTCTTACTGGTCAAGCTTATTTCAGTACTTTCATTCCAGTACTATTCCAGTCTCGTACTGGTCAAGCTTATTTCAGCACTTTCATTTCAGTACTATTCCAGTCTTGTACTGGTCAAGCTTATTTCAGTACTTTCATTTCAGTACTATTCCAGTCTCATACTGATCAAGCTTATTTCAGTACTTTCATTCCAGTACTATTCCAGTCTCGTACTGGTCAAGGTTATTTCAGTACTTTCATTTCAGTATAATTCCTATCTCGTACTGGTCAAGCTTATTTCAGTACTTTCATTTTAGTACTATTCCAGTCTCGTACTGGTCAAGCTTATTTCAGTACTTTCTTTTCATTACTACTCCAGTCTCGTACTGGTCACATTTCATTCTAGCATTGTAAATAAGCAGCATAATCATCGCATGTATTCCCATTGGAATTTACCATTATAGTCTCGGGTCCAGCTCTGACGAGCAGTCGTCGAGCCTTAATTGGGGATAACCGGAGTTGAAGTAGTCCTCCAGGTCTAGCCATAAATAATGTGCTCCCATGGTCCATGTCGAAAGTAGAGCTGAGTGCGGACGCCCGAATTCTAAATCATAGTAGGGCAGGCCGACGTAGACCCGATGTTTATATTGTTTGCCTTTTGTTTGATTGATTGTAAATTGCTTGTGGTGAAATAGTGGCGGGTTAGTCCCTCCAGCATACCATTCGTACCGGTGCGGGAAGTTTCACGACTCATGGCGACAGGGAGATGAGTACCACGGGTGACCGGTCGTTATATTCCCCATCGGGCTTTCTGTCGCTGGTAGGCCAAAACGATTCGCCGGATGTCGCTCACATCCAAGAGTACACAAGGTTGTATGTTAGGGCCTGGGGTTGTGCGGTACGATCACCCCCAGAAGTGGCAGGACTGGCCACTGTCACCGACGGCCAATGATCTGGAGCGAACCCAGCGTCGAAAGGGTTTTACTCCCAAGCATGGGGAAGGGAAGCCCTCCCAATCTCATGTAAAGTCTGATGGGAGCAGGTGGAGGAGGAAGCCTCACACTTCCAGGTCGGGTGAGAGGAGCACTTGGACGCCTGGGGGTTCTCACTCTAGGGGACCGCCGACGTGTTACAACTGCGGGAAGGTTGGGCACATAGCCCGTGCTTGTCAGCAAGGGGGAGTGGGGCAAGATGCAAAGCAGGAGCAGTCTGTGCGCTCGGGCCCCAGTGCTGCAGAGAAAGGAAAGATGGCGGAGTCGAGCGCTTCTCGGTTCCAACCGGTGCAACCAAGGGCTTACAACCTTGGACAGCAAGAAGCGATCCGCCAAACCGATGTGGTGACAGGTATGAAGAAAATTTAAGTTTGCATTTGTGCTTCATACTTTTAGACCCCCCCCCCCTTTCTAACTATGATTTTCTGGGGATAGACCGTTCATCTGATCACACGACGTTGGGCAAAACCTTGCTTAGGACTGCTTGTGATTCCTTGGCTAATGTGGCTCTGGATGTGGTGTCTCCTAAACATATTTATAAACCACACCGGGTTGCACGCATTTACCCACCGTCTTTTGATGACCCTCATGTACATACGTTAGTGACTATAGTTGGGCCCCTTGAGTTATATCACTCGCACATTGATGAGGAGTTTTAATAAAGTTTTTAAAATAATTTCAAACTAAAATCCCGAAGTAGGCAAGTATACCTATCGAAATATAGTATATAAATTGTCGTATTAGGCTTGGGGCCTGTTGAGTACTTCTACTCACGCAAATTAATATTATTTTATTTAATAATAATCATAGAGAATAATTAAACTAAAAGAGAAATTTCTATGGAATGCAAATTAACACTTGATCTAGAATCCCTTTGGATTAAAATAGACTTTCTTGAAATGATAAAAGCACAAGCTTCTAATCACTTACTTTGACCGTGGAGGTTCCAAGAATACAAAAGCATCTCTCTCGAGCTCATGCTTTTGACTAAACTTAGGTTGATCGATTAAGACCCCCCAGCCAGTCGAAACCCCTAAGCTTGCTTTAAGCGGTGAACCCCACTATTGGATTTGACTCCAATCAGGCAGATTTATGTCGTCCTCTCCCGAGGAGTGCACACAGCTCCTTTTATCTTGGAGCGATCTACTCGTATCCGCAACCTCTCGGTCATTTAAGATACGGATTTAGGATCGAAGAATATATCCTCGAAATATAAATTCAACACAAAACAAATCAAAGATAAATCGATAGTCGGCAAAAATAGAAAGCTTGACAATTTTGAGAAAAATAAAGAAAGTTTATTTCATTCATAAGTTCATCATGATCAAGTGCTAAATAAAGTTTAGCAACTTAACATGATGAAGTAACTACAATAAAAGAAGGACAAGAACATGATAGAAAAAGTACTTGAATTGAAATAATGCAAAGCAAAACTAATCTATGAAATTACATAAAGAACTGAAATTGGCTAACAATCTACTCCTAGATAAATCCTAGATGCCTCCCTAGATGCCCTCCCAGCTTCTAGCTTTGTCTGCAATTTATAGGAAAATTTCTGGAAGGTCATGGCCCTAGGTCACGCCCATGATCTAGGGCATGTAAGGCTCGGAACCGTCGTCTTGAAAACCCGAGAACGTTGGGAGAAAAACCATCAAAAGTCGTCATTTTTCCGGTCATGCCCCTCGGTCACGCCCATGACCTAGGGCATGTCAAGTCTGTTCCAGGAAACGGTGGGAACTCAAAATGGCAGGAAATAACTATGGCAGTTGTTGAAGGGTCACGCCCCTAGGTCACGCCCGTGACCTAGGGAGTGTAAGCTTGAATGCTATGCAACATAACTGTTGATTGATGACTGAGTAATGTCGGGGAGACACGCCCATGGTCATGCTCGTGACCAGTAGGCCACGCCCGTGTCCAGGGTGTGTTATCCATAACCGGCGTGCGTTGTGAAAGTGGATCTCCTACTGGCGGCACTCCCCGTGTAGGATGGTCACGTCTAATGTCATGCCCATGACATTGGGGCGTGTAACTTTAATTGACGTGGAATTGCGGCAGAATAACACCTGGAGGTCATGGCCCGTGACTATGGTCACGCCTCCCTGTCACGGCCGTGACAGTGTCGTGTATTAGGGAAAAAATCATCTTTTCTCCAGATTTTCTCCTGATCAATTTGTCAGCTCCAAATTGCTATTAACAGCTCATATTGACCTAAAATAAGAAAACAAAGCATTTTAATAACAATATTAAATAAACTAAATAAAATATTATTATTTATTAAATAAAATCTATATATAAATAACTATAAATAATGACTTATTAAATACCCTCATACTTAATCTTTTGTTATTCCAGAGCAAAACTATAAGAAGTACTTATAAGAAATTAATATAGTTTTTTAATTAAACAAAAAATTTATTAAATCAAAAGAAAGTTAAAAGTAAAATTTAGTGATTTAAAATTAAGTCCTAAAATATGAAATTAAAATGCGAAGAGCCAAATATATTTAGCAAAATTTTCTCATATAAATTAATTAGACTTCAAAATTGAGTAGTTAACAAATAAATTTAGATTTAAAATTATTAATACTTTTTTAACTAAAAAGAAACTTAAAGGAAAATTTAAACTACTACTTATGCTCTCTTAGAATTTTAATTTAATTCTAAAGCAATTATATTTGCTATTGAGTTTGGAAAAAGGAAATTGAAGAGGTTTTGGATTGGGGGTGATGAATTTTATCCTCTCACCACACACAAATTTTTTTTTTTGATATTCGCATATGTTTACCAAGAAAATGATGGATTTTATTATCTCATTTTTCATGACATATGAACAAATATTTTTTCTCTCTTCAATTAACAAAATTGATTAGGAGTAATGAATTTTATCCCCTTACTTCTTCTATTTAATTGCTTGGGTTGCATATGTGTACCAAAAAATATTTCATTCTCATAACATATGATCTAACCAAATAAAAGTAGAAATTGCATATGTGTACCAATGGATAATGAATTTTATCCTCTTATCCCCATGACATATGATCTAACAAACAAATTAAAAACAAGGGAAGACTAAACAAAATTTAGATTAAATTAAAATAATTAGAGAGCAACTATAGTAAATTAAAATTTTCTAAGAATCTTTAAGCATAAGTGATTATAATTTGAAATCTAGAAATTGTTTTACTAAGCACTATAAATTTGAAACTAATTTGAATTAGAGAGGCAAAGTGCTAAATAGATTACTCTAAACAAATTAAATTCATAAAGTATTTCTCAGTATTAAATCGCCTAAAAATTAAATATAACTAACAATGATAAAATCAAAAATTATAAAATCAAAAATTATAAAAATTCTTATAAATTACCTCAAAATTATTTTCCGAAAATCACAAAATATTAAGTAGGGGTTTATTATAGTTATGATTTTTTTAAAAAAATCCTAATTTTTTGTTATTCTTGGACTTCCCAAGTGCTACCTAGTGATGGGTTCATAAGGTACTAGACGGTTTTGTGGGATGAAATCCCAACACGGCCCTTTCCAAGAAATTTATTTCAGATTTTCTATATTTTTTTTATTTTTGATAATAAAAAACAATTTTTTAAAAAAAATTTAAAGGTTCTTTCTTTTTTTGGATTTTTAAATAAAGACAATAAATGAGAATCCACCCCATACTTAAAAATAAACATTGTCTCCAATATTTATAAGCCAAGTAGGAGGGAGAAAGAAAGTGAAATAAAATGCTTTGAAATTTAAATTGCAAGAAAATAAAGATAAACAAGGGGTGTCTCCCAAGAGCGCTTTTCTTTTTCCCGTCTTTAAGCTAGACGGTGTTGGTTAGGAAAATGGGAAATAAAAATTTAAGTGTAAGGGCAACACCATTAATTTCCGCTTGGGTGAATACGCCAAAGACGCTCGCCCAGTTACTCATTCGCTTGCTTCTTGATTTTCTTCTTTGAATGGTGGACTTGAGAATGTGAATTCAAATCACTGATAAATAACTGAGGTGATTTGAATCTTTGTAGATGAGTGGCAAATGGGTCGGGGACTACGTTTTATTGCAACGGCTCAACTTCTTTCTGCAAATTATTAGTTGAAGAAAAAACGAGAAGAAACGTGTCAGAAAAATTTTCACAAGGAAGTGGCTCTTGCGAAATTAGAAGATTAAGCTCCGGTTGTTTATTTTCTAAAGTAAAGTTATTATTTGAATTTTCTTTTATAAAATTATTAGGCACAAAATTTTCATGAATCTGAATTCCTAAATATTTATAAGTGATAATTGAAAATTCATGAAGAGAAGGAAAATCGGGAGAAATAGGAGAAAAAATATGTTCTTCTTCTATTTCACCCAGAGTACCCATAATTTTAATAAATTTTGGATATAATAATTTGTCGTCCTATTCCAAATCAGACACCAAGGGGCACATGAAGATTCATGTTCCTTCATAGGTGAAATATTCGAAGTGAGAGAAGAATTATTAGAAAAAGTTTTAATAAATTCTTGATATAATAATTCTTCCTCCTCTTTGGAATAAACCACTAAGGGGGCACATGAGGATTCATGTTCTGTCCTAGGTGAAATATTCGAAGAGGGGGAAGAATCATTAGAACAAGTAATAATTTCTTTTAAATTTTGGGGAGGATCAATTATGAATTGTGTAAAATCCCCAAAATTAGAAGAAGAAGGTTGTGGTGTAATCAAAGAAGAACAAAACTTAGGATCTAAATAATTATTCTCATAACTCGAAAATCCTTCTGGTTGATCTTGCGAACAAAAAAGACCAAAATTCGAGGTAGAAGAAAAATTATTTAAATCAAAATAATTATTCTCGTTAAAATTCGAAAAATTATTTCCATGAAAATTAGAAGAATTGGAAAAATTATTTTCATGAAAATTAGAAAAAGAGTTATCATAAAAGTGAGAATAGTTATTTTCATAGTTATTATCAAAATTATTTTCATAAGAAAGATTTTTATAATAATTATAGTGATAACAATACTCACTTTGATGAGAACCACCACAATAATAACAAGAAATATGGCACCGTCATGAGGCTTGCAAAAGATTAATTTTATGTGTACGCTCGACAACCTTAGTGGCCAATTGAGATAATATTTTTTTGTAAAAAGAAAATAAAACAACCGGTACTTAATAGAAATGAATTTGAAAAAGAAAATTAAAAATAGAAATGGAGGCAGAGAACGAGAATGATAAAAGTAATAAAATCTACGCTTTCAAAATATCAAAAAAAAAAGTCCCCGACAACGGCGCCAAAAACTTGATGGGGAATTTTAATAGTTTTAAAACTAAGTCCAAACTAATATCCCAAAAATAGGCAAGCGTATCTATCGAAATATAGTATAGGAAATATTGTATTAGACTCGGGGCATGTTGAGTACTTCTACTCATGCAAATTAATATTATTTTATCTAATAATAATTTATAGGTTAATTAAAACTAAACAAAGAAAAATGAAAATAAAACAAACACGTGATCAAGACACCCTTTGAACTCAAATAAACTTCTATGCAAGCCATTTTGACTAACTTTAGGTTGATTGATTAAGACCTCTCGGCCAATCGAAACCCCTAACCTTGCTTTATACGGTGAACCCCACTATTGGGTTTAACTCCAATCAGGAAAAGTTACATCCTCCTCTCTCGAGGAGTGCAATTAACTCCTTTTATCTTTGAGTTATCTCCTCGTATCCGCAACCTCTCGGTCATTTAGGATACGAATCTAGGATCGAAGTGATAGTGATAAATAAAGAGTTATGACAAAATGAGTTTTATTCACTTTCAAAGTTCATCATGATCAAGTGCTAATGAAATTAGCTACTTGACATGATATAAAACTTACATGAATAGAAAGGAAAATAAGACATAATTGTTAAAAAGAAATTACTTGAAATTGAAAATAACTTAAAACAAAACTATTATACGTAAAAGAGAAGTACATGAAAGAAATGCATAAAATAGAAAACTAAGCTACTGAACTACTCCTAGATGAATCCTAGATGCCTCCCTAGATGCCCCCCAACTTCTAGCATTGTATGCAATTTATAGGAAAATTTCTGGAAGGTCACGCTCCTCGGTCACGCCCGTGACCTAGGTTGTGTAAGGCTCAGAACCATCATCTTAAAAGCCCGGGAACGTTGGGAGAAAACTGCCAAAAGTTGACATTTTGTGTGTCACGCCCCTCGGTCACGCCCGTGACCAAGGGCATGTCAAGTCTGTTATAGGAAACAGCGGGAACTCAAAATGGAGGGAAATAACTCTGGTTGTTGTTGAAGGGTCACGCCCCTAGGTCAAGCCCGTGACCTAGGGCGTGTAAGCCGAAAACTGACTGGACCTGAAACTGGCGACATTAAGCACGACACACCTGGATGTCATGCCTAAAAGCCATGCCTGTGACATTAACGTCATGCTCATGACTTTGGCGTGTAGCTTGAAAACTGTCTGGAATCGAAACTGCAGCCCCGTCAGCTAGTCACACCTGCTGGTCACGCCCGTGGCCCATAGGTCACGTCCGTGACCTGGGCGTGTAACTTTAATCAGTCGTAGCAAGTACTGTGGAGCGCCTTTATGGGTCACAGCCATATATCACGCCCGTGACTTGAGGGTTCGTGTCTAGGCTATGTCATGCTGATTTTTCCAACAATCTTCAGTTTCATCTCCTGATCAGTCCTACAAGCTCCAAATTGATATTCGCAGCCCAGATTGACCTGAAATATAAAAAGAAAGCAATTAGAAACATAATTACTAAAATATAATTATAATCTTATTATTTATTAAATAAAATTTACATAAAATAACGGTATAATTAGAGTTATCAAATACCCCCATACTTGCTCGTTTGCTTATCCCGAGCAAACAACTTTCCATAGGAAGAAGAAAAATCTCAATGCTAGAAAAGAAAAATTGAACATAAGAAGTAAAATGCAATGTCTTATGCCTATGTGCGTAGCTATTTTAGTAGAAAAACTACTCAGCATACAAATTAATTTTTTTTCTAAAATGTGTTTTCACTTATTCTTTCTACTTTTAAAATTGAAAATCTGGTAAATCCTAAAATTTTATTTAGAGAGAAGGTAGCTTGTGTACTAAGATTGACATTACACAAAACAAAGATAAGGATACCCTCCAAAGAAATTCATCAATATTTATGGCCATAGGCTTGCCCTTTCACACTCTTGCCATGACACTAGTCTAACTTATAAGCATAAATCATTAGGACTTAACTAGGTTGAAAGGTAGGCTTAGGTTTTGGTGCGGATAATCAAAGATAAATACGACGTCTAATCACACCCAAACGTAAAGGGTGCTCGCACAAAATAATCATGGCTTTAAAAAGATAGCCAATTTCCCAAACCTTTTTTCTTCTTTTTTTCCCTTTTTTCATACATTTTTTTATTTCTCTTTCTTCCCCTTTTAAAGATTTTTTTCTAATGTTTTTTTAAGGAAGGAGAAATAAAATCAGCTCTCTTTTTCAATAAAAATAGTCACCAAATTTTAGATGAATCCTGATCACTCAAAAAAAATTTCATATAACTTGTATCGAGCCTGGACTTAGGTGTGCGATTAGGATGCCTTATAGGCCTTGGTGAAATAATTTTTGGCGGAGCTAAAACAAAAGGTAGGGTAATAGGCTCAAAGTGGTTTAGCAATGATAATAATGTTAGGTACGGGTGCAAAGACTCAAATTTGCCAAAAGAAATGACTAAATCATAACTATGCTAATGAGTTTAACTTATGCAAAGTATTGAGAATAGCTAAAGGGCAAGTTCTAGACATTGAGAAAGAATACCTTTCTCTTAATTCATGAAATATCTCTCTAGTAGACTTCTACGTGCTCACCTAAATCATTTTTGGATTTTTACTTGTTTCAAAGTAAAAGTAAAATAAACTATTTTTACGAATTTAGAAAAATAATAATCTAATCGTATGCTGAATATTTAATTCTACAAAAAATTCTACTTACATGTGCATTTAACTAGGTACACAGCATGACCAATAATTTTACTCCAAAATTCAAAATTCAATTGAAGTATGAAAAATTTCTAAACACGATGTAAAAGATGAAATACTAGAGATTTTGCATGTGAATACAAATAGGAATAGTGATTTCTCTAATTAAAAATTTGAAATTAAACCTATTTTTTAAAAAAATAATAATAAAAAATAAAAACCACTAAAGAGATCTCACCCCCATACATAAAATAAACATTATCCCCAATGTTTATATGCAAGTAGGAGGGGGTAAACAAAAAAACTAAATTAAAATTATTTTAGAAATAATAAATAAATAAATAAAAGATAAATAAGGGGTGTCTCCTGGGAGCGCTTTTATTTTTCCCGTATTTAAGCTAGACGGTTTGGGTTAGGAGAATGGAAAATAAAAATTAAAGTGCACAGGCAACTCCCTTAATTAACTCTTTGGCGAAGATGTCAAAGTCGTTCGCCCGGCTACTCCGCTAATTGCTTTATTTTCCTTCTTGCAATTGTCTTGAAAATATAAATTCAAATCACTTATTCATACCTGAGGTGATTTGAATTTTTGTAGAGGTGCGACAAAAGGATCGTGGATGAAGTTTAATTGCAACGGCTCCTCTTCTATATGAAATTCGTTAGTAAAAGAAAAATAAAAAAGAAGCACGTCAGAAAAATCTTCACAAGGAGGAGGTTCTTGCGAAGTTATATGATTAAGCTCGGGTCGTTTATTTTCTAAAATAAAATCATTATCTAAAAATTCATTTAAAGAATATTATCGGCTTCGTTATTTTCAAGAATTTCAATTTCTAAATATTTATTGAGATACTTGAAAATTCATGAAAATAAGAGTCGGGTGTAGTAGGAGAAGAAACATGTTTTTCTTCTAATTCACCTTGTGTGCCCATAATATTAATAAATTTTGAGTATAATAATTCGTCATCCACTTCCAAATAAGACACCAAGGGGGCACATGAAGATTCATGTTCTTCCATAGGCAAAATATTCGAAGTTGGAGAATAATTATTATAAAAAGTTTTAATAAATTCTTGATATAATAATTCCTCCTATTTTAAATAAACCACTAAGGGAGCACATGAGGATTCATGTTCTGTCCTAGGTGAAATATTCGAAGAGGGGAAAGAATCATTAGAACAAGAAATAATTTCTTCTAAGTTTTGGGGAGATTCAACTATGAATTGTGTAAAATCCCCAAAATTAGAAGAAGAAGGATGTGGTGTGATCAAAGAAGAACAAAAATTAGAATCTAAATAGTTATTCTCCTAACTCAGGAATCCTTCCGGTTGATCTTGCGAACAAGAAAGACCAAAAGTCAAGGTATAAGAAAAATTATTTAAATCAAAATAATTATTCTCTTTCAAATTCGAAAAATTATTTTCATGAAAATTAGAAGAATTGGAAAAATTATTTTCATGAAAATTAGAAAAAGAGTTATCATAAAAGTGAGAATAGTTATTTTCATAGTTATTATCAAAATTATTTTCATAATAAAGAGTTTTATAATAATTATAGTGATAACAATACTCACTTTGATGAGAATCACCACAATAATAACAAGAAATATGGCATTGTCGTGCGACTTGCAAAAGATTAATTTTATGTGTAAGCTCGACAACCTTAGCGGCCAATTGAGATAATATTTTTTTGTAAAAAGAAAATAAAACAATCGGTACTTAATGGAATGGAATTCAAAAAAGAAAATGAAAACGTGAATAGGGGTAGTGAAAGAGAATGATAAAATTAATACAATTCGCGCTTTCAAAATATCAACAAAAATAGTCCCCAACAACGGCGTCAAAAACTTAATGAGGAATTTTAATATAGTTTTAAAAATAATTTCAAACTAAAATCCCGAACTAGATAAGTGTACCTATCAAAATATAGTATGGAAATTGTCATATTATACTCGGGGCCTGTTGAGTACTTCTACTCACGCAAATTAATATTATTTTATCTAATAATAATCATAAAGAATAATTAAACTAAAAGAGAAATTTCTATGGGATGCAAATTAACACTTGATCTAGAATCCCTTTGGAATAAAATAGACTTTCTTGAAATGATAAAAGCACAAGCTCCTAATCACTTACTTCGATCGTGGAAGTTCCAAGAATACAAAAGCATCTCTCTCGAGCTCATGTTTTTGACTAACCTTAGGTTGATCGATTATGACCCTCGGCCAGTCGAAACCCCTAAGCTTGCTTTAAGCGGTGAACCCACTATTGGATTTGACTGCAATCCGGAGGATTTATGTCATCCTCTCTCGAGGAGTGCATGCAACTTCTTTTATCTTTGAGCGATCGACTCATATCCGCAACTTCTCGATCAATTAAGATACGGATCTAGAATCGAAGAACATATCCGCAAAATATGAATTCGACACAAATCAAAGATAAATCGATAGCGAGCAAAAATAGAAAGTTTGACAATTTTGAGAAAAATAAAGAAAGTTTATTTCATTCCTAAGTTCATCGTGATCAAGTGCTAAATAAAGTTTAGCTACTTAACATGATGAAGTAATTATAATAAAATAGGGGCAAGAACATGATAAAAAAGTGCTTGAATTGAAATAATACAAAGCAAAACTAATCTATGAAATTACATAAAGAACTGAAATTGGCTAACATTCTACTCCTAGATGCCATCCCAGCTTCTGCCTTTGTCTGCAATTTATAGAAAAATTTCTGGAAGGTCACGCCCATAGGTCACGCCAGTGACCTAGGGCGTGTAATGCTCAAAACCGTCATCTTGAAAGCCCGGGAACGTTGGGAGAAAAACCGTCAATAGTCGTCGTTTTGCGGGTCACGCCCCTCGGTCACGCTCGTGACCTTGGCGTGTCAAATCTGTTCCAGGAAATGGTGAGAACTTGAAACGGCGGGAAATAACTTTGGCAGTTGTTGAAGGGTCACGCCCCTAGGTCACGCTTGTGACCTAGGGCGTGTAAGCTTGAACGCTCTGCAATAGAACTGTTGATTGATGACTTAGTAACGCCGGGGAGTCACGCCCATGGCCACGCCCGTGGCCATGCCCGTGACTAGTAGGCCATGCCCGTGTCCAGGGCGTGTAACCCTTAACCGGCGTGCGTTGTGAAACTAGAGCTCCTATTACGGTATGCCCCGTGTAGGATGGTCACGTCCAATGTCATGCTCGTGATATTGGGGCATGTAACTTTAATTGATGAGGAATTGCGGCAGAACAACACCTGGAGGTCACGGCCCGTGACTATGGTTACGCCCCCTATCACGCCCGTGATAGGGGCGTGTACTAGGGAAAAATTCTGCTTTTCTCCAGATTTTCTCTGAATCAATTCTGTAAGCTCCAAATTGATATTAGCAGCCCATATTGACCTGAAATAAGAAAATAAATCATTTTAATAACAATATTAAATAAACTAAATAAAAATATTATTATTTATTAAATAAAATCTATATAAATAACTATAAATAATGACTTATCACACAACCGGGAGCGTCCAACTCTATTGTTTATGATGAGCGGTTCTCCTTGGCATATCTTCATGCCAAGCGTGAGTATATCAAAGTCAAAATTAAAACTGCGGATTTAGAGCCCATTGAAATCATTTTTAATTATAAGCCTTCCATGCCACCTGACTTAACCCCCTTATCCTCTGCTTTTGGGTCTATTCGTGTAGCACATGGTTTCACTCCTCACGATCGTAAGTTACTTAAGCGCACTTTTAAAAAATTAATCAATAAATTTGCGTCTTATTACTTATATGCCTTACATGTATCTAGGATGTTAGCGTTTCATTTAAATTTATTTCGTACGCACTTCCACTCCCTTCTGAGACCGTCCAACGATAGAGTTAGTGATTTGGGTTTAGTCTGGTCAGTTCTCGAGCGGATGCCTTCTAGCTCCGTTAATAATTTAATACGTAGGAACGCCGACCCATCCATGGATATGAAGAACTTTGGATTCAATGTTTTCTTTCAGATTTTTATAAAGCACTGGGTGTTTCACTTTATTTCAAGTTTCCAAACTTTTTACTGCATGTCTCTTTTCCATCTGAGTGGCTTTCTTCATTGTTTCTTCCTCCCACTAAACGTTATCTTGGGTTGGGGAGTGTTAGTTCTGTCGTATCTATTTTCCACATGGACTCCATGGCTCTTGAACCAGATGGTAAGATTCAAGTTATTTTTCTTTTGCTTGACACCCTTTCGACTTTCCTCGAGAGTCTTGTTGTTTCTCCGTCTGACATACGCTCATTGCTATGGGATGTTCATGCTACTATGAAATAGATAGTGGAGCCAGATTTGTCCCATGTTGCTATTGCTTTCGACTATTCCCCATTCACAGGCCACTCATCAGTGATGAGTAATTTTAAGTGGGGGAGGATTGATGGCAATGTTGCTGATGCGACTGTTGATCCCCATCATAGAGAATTTGTTGATTGGGACGATTGATGTCACAAGCTCGAAGATGGAATTCTACCATGACGTTCTTCGCCAACGCCGCTGCCGCTACATGTTTTGCACGACGTCCGCCATTACCATCAAATAAAATTATATAATTTTAAATTAAAATTTCATAATGATATATTATTAAGCAATTTATTTATTTAGCATTTTAATTTCAAGCATACATGCTCGCCAGTGGGTTCGTGTCAGGTTGTTGACGCCCGCTGGTGGTTTTTGCTTATGATACTAGATATATTTCTTTTACTGCTACCTTTCTAGAGATAGTCTATTTGCTTTTGGGAAGATTTATGCTAGGTTGCTAGTTACTTTTAAACCTAAAAACACTATTATAAGTATAACTCATGATCAACATGTTTATAAAACTCATACACTACTTTCCAAGCAACGTAAATAGGATCATTTTCTACTTATAATATAAAATAAATCTAGAGTCTTGCATGGTATAAGTTGACCTCGGGGGTCGCTTATGCACTCTCATAGGATGTCAAATATAAAAAAGGTATTTTTCGCTGTGTATAAGTATAGTTTTTAAACTGTGGACTAGATGATCCACTGAGCCGAGGGATACGGCCTTTAAAATATAGCTGATTTTTCTAATCATTAAACTTATGAAATTTCATAGTCTAGTTAGATGGTGTTCTCCTAAGCGTCGACAGTTATCCCATGTGTTGGGTACATTGGTTTAAATGTACCTGATTTGAAGAAGCCTCACCCTACTCAATGATATACATCAAAATGTATTTGATGTGTTTTGAGTTTAGTTGTGCAGGTCAAGTATTTACAGGGAAAGCAGAAAAGATTCTAAGTACATGTGTCGACACCCAGAGTGAAAGTGTCGACACTTAAGAAGACTTGTGTCAACACCCAGACAAGTAGTGACGACACTTGGAGTATTTGTGTCGACACCAGGGATGCAGAGTCGACACCAGACAGAATGTGTCGACACATACAGATTGTGTCGACACTCAATGGAAAAAAGTCCAGTGAAGCTGTGTCGACACTTAGAAGTAGTGTCGACACTCAGAGGAATTGTGTCTACATCAGAAAGTGTCGACACTTGGAGGCTGTGTCGACACTCAACAAATTTCAGCAGAGTCTAAGTGTACGTGTCGACATAATGAAGAATGTGTCGACACACAGCAGAAGACTCAGCACTTGAAGAAAGTGTCGACACAAGAAAGAATGTGTCGACACTCCGCGGAAGACTCAATACATGAAGAAAGTGTCGACACTAGGAGGCTGTGTCGACACTCAGCAAAGTTCAACAAAAATTCTAAGTACAAGTGTCAACACCATGGAGATGTGTCGACACTCAGCAAAAGTCTCAACAGAAGAAGAATGTGTCGACAGTAAGAATATGTGTCGACACTCAGCAAGTATCAACACAGAAGACAAGTGTCGACACCAAGAAGATGTGTCAACACTGAACAAGTATCAACACAAGAAGATGTGTCGACACAAAGAAGTTGTGTCGACACTTACAAGAATTCAACAAAGTACTGAAGAACAAGGAGTTGTGTCGACACACAATATCAGTGTCGACACATATTGAAGAAGCTGTGTCGAGAAGTGAATTCTACAACACAAGGAGTTGTGTCGACACCTTGAAGGCAAGTGTCGACACTTAGTCAACTTGTGTCGACACTTGGTCTATAAGTGTCAACACTTAAAGATAGACTGTCTCGACACTTTCAGACAGTTACAGATATTTCAAGAAGTGACTGGATGACATGACAGCTGTCATTCCAGCCGGTCTACTGCAACTGTCAGAGTTGTCAGAAAGCTGTTAGGAACCGGATCAGCCGGTCACCAAGAAGAAGGTCTATATATAGGCTTATACTATCAACAGATAAAGAAGATTCAACACAGATTAACACAAATCAGTTGAAGTGATCTGAAGATCTAAGTAGTTGGAGAGAAAGAGCTCCATCCAAGAAGACAGTCGTTGGAACCAGGCTGTGAAGAAGGATTCAGACCTAGTTCTGAATCTTAAGTTGCAGTGATTGAAGATCAGCTACAGAGAATCAATCCTATTATGTTCTACATTCAAGAAGCTTTGAAGAAAAGCCAAGTGAGATTGTTCTCAGCAGAGTTCTTCCAAGAACTCATCAAGTACCTATCAACTCATCTCTCTTTTCTCTGAGTTGTAGGTATATTCTTTGTATTCTTATTTTCTTGTAGGATCCTTAGGGATCTGAGTTGTATGCCTGTAATTATAAAGGCTGAGTGGTAGGGCCTGTGTGCCTGAGTGTAGGAGATCTATTTCTCTGAGTGTAGGCCTATTGTGGCTGAGTGTAGGCTTTGTGAAGAAGCTGAGTGTAGCTCTTTGGAGAAGACTGAGTTGTAGGGCCTTGGGCCTGAGCTGTAGGAACCTGGTTGGGGTTCTGAGTGTAAGATCTGAGGATCTGAGATAGTGGAGGAGTTTGGCCGAATCTAGTACAATACTAGATAGGCGAAGGGGGAAAGTGGATGTACCCAAACCTTGGGGAACCACTATAAATCTGTGTGTTCACTGTGTGTGCATGTTTGATTCTGTGATTGATGATTGATTGCTATGAAGAAATAATTATAACTCTGTGATATAATCTGCTATCTACCTAAAAAGTTTAAAAAAGAGTTAGTCACCTATTCACCCCCCCCCCCCTCTAGGTGATTAGGTACAATTTCTTTCAAGTGGTATCAGAGGGAGGTTACTCAAAAAGGACATAACTGTCTGAGTAGATCCTATTGGCAGATTCAGTATAAGTAAAGTGCAGAATCAAGAAAATCAAGAAACATGGGTTCAACAGAGAATCATAAGGAACTTGGATCCATGAAGTTGCCCATTTGCAGGAAAGAAATTTTTGGCATCTGGAAAGAAAGGGTGAGACTATTTATGGAAGCCTCTGACCCTAGAATATATATCACAGTTAAAGAAGGGTCATATGTGCCTATGAAGGTTTCAGTCCTGGATGCAAATCAAAGAACACCTAAGGACTTCTCTGAAATGACAAAAGATGAGATAATTCTAGCCACAATGGAGAAGAGGGCTCAGAATATCATTGTGAGTGTCATAGATAATGCTACCTTTCAGAATTTGATACACTGTAAGACATCTAAGGAGATGTGGGATTCCTTGATAGTGTATATGGAGAGTTCTAAAGAAGTGAGGCAGGACAGAAAGTCTTTGTTAAACAAGGAATATGAAAGTTTCAGGCAAGGTAGGTCTGATAGCATAACAGAATGCTATAAGAAGTTCTATAGGATTGTGAATGAGCTAATGTCCTATGGAAGAGATTTCAGTAATTATGAGCTGAATGATAAATTCTTGAGGTCCCTAACAAAGGATTGGGACACCAAGATCTGTGTCATTAGGGAAATGGCCAAGTTAGCAGATATCCCTCCTCCAACATTGTTTGGAAAACCGATATCCTATGAGATGCAGTTGATGGTGAGGAAAGAAGAGGAGAAGACTACAAGAAGTGAGCATAAAGAAAGGACAGTGGCATTCAAGACAGAAGCCACCAGGAAATACAAAAGTAAGTCTCCATCTCCACCTCCAAAAGTGGCTGAGACTGAGTCAGATGATCCAAAAAGCAGAAAGTCTGAAAGCAGTGAAAGTGATGTGGACTTTGCAGCATTCACAAGACACTTTCAGAAGTTTCTAAAGAAGAAACAGTGGAGGTCAAAGCCATCCACTTCACAGGGAAAAGATGACTATTATCAGAACAAGAAGTCATCAAAGAAAGACAGGAGAAAGCCCAAGTCAAGCAAGGCAACTTTATCAAAAATTGTATGTTATTGTTGTAACAGATAAGGACATGTTATTGCTGATTGTCCAGAGAAAAGGAAAGAGTCTAATGATAAGAAGAAGACTCAATTCAAGGGCAAGAAGGAAAGGTCCTTTGTCGCCAAGAAGGACAAAAGCTTGTCAGACATATCTTCTTCAGAGACTGAGTCAGAAGCTGAAGCATACATAGGACTGCTTGCTGAAGAAGAAGAAGAGGAGTTCATCCAGATAATGAACTCTATATATGAGCAAGAGGACAGTCAGTGCAAAGGACTGATAGCCTTTACAGAAGGTGACAAAATCCAGGAGCAGCCTGGACCTAGTAAGGTACAAAATTATTCTTTAAGTTCAATTTCTAGTACTAGTTCAGATTCAGTTACATCAGCATCAAGTGATGCCAGTGGATCTGAGTCTGAAGGGGATGTTCATCAGTTGATTGATGAATATAGAGTTTTGTTGCAAGCATTTAAGAAAAGCAAATCCTTGGCCAAGAGTCAGGCTAAGGAGATTGCAAGTCTCAAAGTGGCTGCAACTGATTTTGAGAAGTTGTTTGATCAAAAATTAAATGAAATAGCCAGACTGAAAAACATAACTGTTATTCAGATGGGGACTATAACATTTAAGAATGATCAAATCAAAAGTCTGGAGATTAGTCTTCAGAAGGAGAGAGATATAGTTGCTAGGTTTTCTAAACCAAAGTCTGTTCTACCTTTGATTGATGAGTTTATACCTCATAAGGGTAAAGCTGGACTGGGGTTTACTAAACCTGCTAGGATTGTTCAGTCCAAGTCTAAGGGCAAATCCCCAGCTCTCAACAAGCCAGCTGTAGATAAAACAGCTAGGAATGTACCTAAGCAAAGGTACAATAGGTTTGAGTGTTGGTGCTGCGGCAAGGTAGGCCACTTTGCCATAGACTGTTGGCATAATTCCAATGCCAAGTTGAGTAGCAAACTGCCTGTTGGAAGATCAGCAGGTAGCTTTGTTAAGAGGCAAACTAACCAGCACCAAGGACCCAAGAATTTTTTGGGTTCTAAGGTCAACTAATCTGTTTTGCAGGTGAGTCCAAGTGGCCATGCCCCAATATGGTACTTGGACAGTGGATGTTCCAGACACATGACTGGAACAAGGGGATTGCTAAAGGACTACACACCAATCAAGGATGGTCCTAAAGTCACCTTTGGTGGTTCTGAAAAAGGAATCATCAAGGATTTTGGTAACATTTCTAGCACCCATATTACAATTACTCAAGTGGCTTATGTTAAAGGTTTGAAACATAACCTCATTAGTATAAGTCAACTGAGTGATCTAGGATATGACATCTCATTTGTCAAATATGGTTGTCATATCAGGAGGTCAAATGATCAAGAGATCATTTTGACAGGTTATAGAAAAAGAAATGTCTATTGCCTAGACATTATGTGTGAGAACAATGGTTCTCCAGTGTGTCTTGTAGCTGATGAGAAAGTCTCTCATTGTGTCAAATGGCACAAGAGGCTAGCCCATCTCAACTACAAGACAATTGGCCAACTCTTTAGCAAAGAGTTAGTGAGGAATGGTCCTCAAGTTAAGTGTATTAAAGATGGAATATGCTCAGCTTGTCAAAAGGGCAAGCAGACTAGATCCACCTTTAGTAGCATTGAAAACAAAGATGCTGTGAGGTGCTTATACCTCTTGCATATGGATCTCTTTGGTCCTATGCCAGTTCACAGCCTAGGTAGGAAGGTCTATACCTTTGTGGTTGTAGATGACTACTCAAGGTTTTCCTCGGTGTTCTTCCTTAGACAGAAATCTGAAACACCTAGTATCTTCTATAGCTTTGTCAAACAAATTCAGAATGAACTAGACAGTACAGTGGTCAAGATAAGAAGTGACAATGGTACTGAATTCCAGTCTGATAGTATGACAAAACTATGTGAAGAATTTGGGATATTTCAGGAATTTTCTTCACCAAGAACACCTCAGCAAAATGGCATTACTGAGAGGAAAAATAGAACCTTGATTGAGGCTGGTAGAACCCTATTAAGTGACACATCTCTCCCAGAATATTTCTGGGCTGAGGTAGTTAATACTGTATGCCATGTAATTAATAGGGCTACCATTACTAAGAGCCACAATAAGACCCCCTATGAGATTGTGAAAGGCAGAAAACCAAACCTATCCTATTTCAGGATCTTTGGTTGTAAATGCTTTATACTTAACAATGGAAAGTCTTACTTGACCAAGTTTGCTGCCAAGTCCCAAGAGGGGATCTTTGTTGGGTACAGCAATAATAGTAAGGCTTATAGAGTCTACAACTTGTCTACTCAAGTTGTAGAAGAGTCAGTACATGTAGTGTTTGATGAAGCTAGACTTATTAACCATGAGTTGTCTAGAAGTATTTGCAGCTCCACAGGTGTGACCAAGAAGATGGACAAGCTCACTATTGAAGAAGGACCTACTGCAAGTCAGCATGTAGATGATAGTGGCTGTTGTCCAGGGGGGGTACTACATGTACCTAATGCAGAAGAAGACCAAGGAGTGCAGCAAGTTGAAGAAGCTGAAGGAGTTCAACCTGAAGCCAGGATGCCTCCAGCTAATAGGCATCTAAGAGATCATCCAGCAGATCAAATCATTGGTGATCTAAGACAAGGGGTACAAACAAGGAGCAAAAATCTGAGTGCAGTACTCAACTCCAGTTTTCTATCCCAAGTAGAGCCAAAGAAGTTTGAAGAAGCCATCCTAGACCCTCATTGGATTGAGGCAATGCAAGAGGAGCTGAATCAGTTCAAGAGATGCAAAGTCTGGGAGCTTGTTCCTAAACCAAAAGACCACAACATAATTGGAACCAAGTGGATCTTTAGGAACAAGATGGATGAACATGGAGTGATTGTCAAGAACAAAGCAAGACTGGTTGCTAAGGGATATAGGCAGGAAGAAGGTATTGACTTTGATCAAACCTTTGCACCAGTAGCCAGACTGGAAGCCATAAGAATGTTCCTGGCCTATGCAACCTTTCAAGGATTTAAAGTTTACCAAATGGATGTTAAGTCAGCCTTTCTGAATGGTAATCTGAAAGAAGAGTCTATGTGGAACAGCCATCAGGTTTTGTTGATTCAACTCAACCTAATTATGTCTATAGACTTAGGAAGGCTTTGTATGGGTTAAAACAAGCCCCTAGGGCTTGGTATGAAACCCTGTATAGTTTCCTCATTGAGAATAAATTCACAAGGGGGAAAATAGACAAGACTCTATTCCTTAGGGAATCCAGAAGCAAGATAATACTAGTCCAAATATATGTAGATGACATCATATTTGGGTCTACTGAAAGTAGTCTTTGCAAAAAGTTTGCAAAACTTATGCAAGGACAATTTGAGATGAGTAGTATGGGGGAACTTAAGTTCTTCTTGGGTCTCCAAGTTAGACAGACTGAGAATGGTTTATTCATATGTCAGTCTAAGTTCACCCTAGAACTGATAAGGAAGTATGGTATGGATTCATCCAGTACCATAAAAACTCCTATGGGGTCAAGTATGTCTCTTAGCAAAGATGATGCAGGGAAACCTGTAGATGAGACTTTGTATAGAGGGATAGTTGTCTCCCTTCTATATTTGACTGCAAGTAGACCAGATATCATGTATGCTACATGTGTCTGTGCTAGGTACCAAGCATGCCCTAAAGAGTCTCATTTGACAGCAGTCAAAAGGATACTGAGATATCTAAAGGGCACTCCCTATCTAGGCCTTTGGTACCCTAGGAATGGAGACTTTGAACTAACAGGTTATTCAGATGCAGATTTTGCAGGCTGCAAAGAAGATAGAAAAAGTACAACTGGAACCTGGCAATTCCTAGGTGGAAGACTGATATCATGGAGTAGTAAGAAGCAAACAAGTGTGGCTATCTCCACAGCAGAATCAGAGTATATGGCTGCAGGAAGTTGTTGTGCTCAACTTCTATGGATACAACATCAGCTTGAGGATTATGGTATTCAAGTAAGTAGAACACCACTGTTTTGTGATTCTACTAGTGCTATATCTATTGCAAACAATCCTGTTTCCCATAGTAGAACTAAACACATTGAGATAAAATATCATTTCCTAATGGAACATGTTGAAAAAGAAGATATTTCACTTGGATATGTTAATACAGATAATCAACTAGCTGATATGTATACTAAGCCTTTAGAAGAAACCAAATTCAATAGATTTAAAATTGAATTAGGTATGATAAACTTAGAATAAGTTTACAGAAATGGCTAAGTAAAATACTGTCGACACACAGAGTTGTCTGTGTCGAGACAGAAAATTGGTGTCGACACTTCAGAGAAAAAGTGTCGACACATCTAGGAAGTTGGTGTCGACACTTCAGAAAAATAGTGTCGACACATACAGGGTAGGTGTCGACACATCCAAGGTGGTGTCGACACTTAGACTTTATGCAGAATTAGTGAAGTAAGGTCTCGACCAGGTGTCGAGCTCAGTGGTGTCGACACATAAACAAGTGTCGACACATATATTCTGTCGACTAAACTTGTGTCGACACATAGGTGTCGAGACATTATAAGTCTGTGTCGACACTTTTCAACAGTGTCGACACAATTTGAGTTTCTTAACGCGCCCTTTCATCTTCAAACCTAGAAAGGTATAAATAGGATTTCGCCATTGTCTATCGACATGCTCATCAAAGTTTCGAGACCAAACTTGTGTGTTGACACCTCTCTTCTCTCAATTCAAATTCTTCAAACCCTAATGGCGCCAAAGCTCGAAGAGAACGTCAATGAAGGATATGAACTGGTGCGGCATGCGTTTGATGACGCCGACTCAGAGATCCAGGATGTGGTAACCCTAGTTGCAAACTCAGGGTTAGATTTTCTTGTTTCAGAGCTGACAAAGATTTGGAAGAAAGAAGTTCTGGAATTCCTGAATGGAGCTACTGTAGATGAATCTGGACTAAAGATCAAGTTCAGGGTTCATGGAGAAAAGGTGAAGGTCTCACCTAAGAGTGTGAGAAAGGTACTCAACCTACCAAGGACTAAGGAAGAAGATGAAGTTACTGCTTCTAAGACCAGAGAAGCTTTAACATAGTGTGGACTGGATTCCAAGATGAAAATTGGATCTGTATTCAATAGGAAAGGCATGAACTGCCAGGGCAAATTTCTCTCAGAAATTGTTGGCAAGGTGATCTTGAGTAAGCCTGGAGGGCATGACAGGGTATCAGCCCATATGTTCAGTCTCATGACAAGGATTATCTTCACACTACAAACTGATTGGTCTGTAGTAGTATTTGAGAAGATAAAGGAGAGCCTAAAGAAACCCAATTTGGGTAGGATACTAAGTCTTTACTTGGCTGGTAGTTTACCAGAAGTAATGAGCCAAGCTGTTGGATCTAAGATCAATCACATGAGGAAGATGGACATGAGAATCTTCTCAAGATGGGATAGGGTCTTGAACAAGGAATTGCCTACTCCTGAGAAAATAACTCCACAAAAGAAGAAGAAGAAAAAGACAGCCCCAGTGGCTCAAGAATCATCCAGCAGTTCAGAAGAACAAGTTGTCTTTACTCCTGATGAAGAAGACACTGGAGATGCTGGAAAGTCTCCAGCTCAACAAGATGATGCAGACAGGCAGGGGGAGCTACCTCAAGCTAGCCCAGTACATCAGGATTCTATCCAGGGGGAGCCTCTAGTCGTGGAAAAGCCAACTCCACTAGAAAGTGAACAAGCCACTCAAACCATTCTTGAGGTACTCACTGAAATCAATAACTTAGTTTTCCCTATAGAGGGTACTGTTTTGTCTGATTCATTAAATAATGTTAATCAGCAACCTCAGATTGATAGTCAACTCCCAGATGTTGTCATGGAGGACACATCTGTTGCAGCTCAAGTTGTATCTGATCAAGTTGTTGATGAGACAAGGGATTCTCCATCACAACCTCAACAAGAGTTTACAATGGAAGATCTCTTCCTTAATCTGGACCAAACAGACTTTGAAAGGGAAAGTGCTGCTGTTGAGGGGGAGAAGTCCCAAGTTGAGGGGGAGCAAGTGGAAATTTTAGAAGAAACTGCAAGGCAAGAGCCTGGGAAGCCAAAGGATGTTGAGGAGCTACCTAGGGAGAGGGTAGATATAGCAAGCACATCAGCTTCTGAAGATGAGGAGGCTGCAAGAGCAAAGAAAAGGAAATTCCAAGTATTTAAAAGAAGGAGCCAGAATTATAAAAAGGCTTTAAAAACCATTGCACCCCAGCCTATCCCACTGTCAGCACCATCTATAGATTACAGTTCTCTGATGGTTGCTATGCAAATAAAGCTTGATGAGCACAGGAAAGCCATAGAAACATATATGGATGAGGGGCATAAGTCTTTATAGTTTGATCTGGCCCAAGACATTAAGTCTATAAGATTTGAAATGAATCTAAATAAGAAGGAGATGACTGACTGCTTCCACAAGGGAGGGAATGCAGTAGTCTACTTAGCTACTCATCAGGAGAAAATAAAAGCTCAAGTGGATGACATTGCACTGAAGCAAGGATATGTTCTGGAGAACCAGCTCAGAATAAATGACAATTTGACTGCTTCACACAATGCAATTGTCACAGAGATAAAGAATATAGCTGCTGGACAGACTATTTCTACTGCTACTGCTAAGGCAGAGTTTGATAAAGCTTTACAAGAGGGTATAACTGCTGTTACTTCTGCTATTGAAAACTCTCAGAAGTTGATAACTAAAAAACTCCAAAGGTTGAAACCTTTCTTTAAAGATGGAGTAAACTATTTGGATAACCAAATAAGATTTCAAAAGGATGATCTAAGGGATCACATGGAAAGAGAAGTCATAAAGGGGTAGAAGGTGTTAGTCAAAGCCAGCTCTGATCATGCAAAGTGGATTTCTAATTCTATCAGAGCAACTCTTGGTTATCCTCATTTATGTGATGATGATAATGTAGCAAAGTCTGGGATTCATCCTGCTTATCTTGGAGGGGAGCAACCTAAAGTGGCTCAAGTAATCTACCCTCCTCCAGACTTTGATATGGTACAAGCAGATATACAGTCCATGTATAGCCCACCTGAGGGAAAGCACAATGTCATCATAGAAAAAGTGGTTCAGCCAGTATCTGAGGCTATGCAAGAAGCTTTGCAGAAAGAACATGAAGCTAAATTATCTAAGAAGAGGTTCAGAGAGCAAGGTAAACAAAGGCCTGATTTTGAACAGTGGAGCCCCACTTCAAGAAATATTATTTTGACTGCTTGGAAGGCTGTCAAAGATAATATTCAAGACAGAAACAAGTGGTATTCTGAACTAGAATGGAGAAAGCATGAAAACAGGCAAGAAGCCATAGTGCAATATAGAAGAAAGGCCAAGATGGGAAAGCTACCTCCTACTGCCCAGGAGCCTAGCAAGTACTTTCCCATGCCTTATCATTATTTTGAGAGGCAGAAGATTAAAGCTGAAGAGCTAAAGAAGAAGGATCTGAAAGGGAAGAAGCCTGCTGATACTGAAGATGCTGAAGCCCCTGTGCATGCAAAGATACAGTCTGGGAAGGGTATAGTTATCAAGGAGGCTGAGCAAAAATAGAATAGCATTATCTTAAGTTTACTATGTAATCACTTGTATTAAAACATTCTGTAAACTTTTGTATAATGTATATGACAAAGTTGTTAGAACAATGTGATGTGTTATTAATCTATTTCATAATTGTTCTGAGATGATATCTGTGTTTACATGTTTTGATTAATACATGTTTATGAATTTGCTCTGTTATATAATCCTGCTTTACATCATGCTATGATTTCATTCTGTATGTTGTATATCATTGACTAAGGGTTATGACTTCTCCAAATAGGGGGAGATTGTTGGGTACATTGGTTTAAATGTACCTGATTTGAAGAAGCCTCACCCTACTCAATGATGTACATCAAAATGTATTTGATGTGTTTTGAGTTTAGTTGTGCAGGTCAGGTATTTACAGGGAAAGCAAAAAAGATTCTAAGTCCATGTGTCGACACCCAGAAGGAAAGTGTCGACACTTAAGAAGACTTGTGTTAACACCCAGACAAGCAGTATCGACACTTGGAGTATTTATGTCGACACCAGGGATGCAGAGTCGACACCAGACAGAAAGTGTCGACACATACAGATTGTGTCGACACTCAATGGAGAAAAGTCCAGTGAAGCTCTGTCGACACTTAGAAGTAGTGTCGACACTCAGAGGAACTGTGTCTACATCAGAAAGTGTCGACACTTGGAGGCTGTGTCGACACTCAACAAATTTCAGTAGAGTCTAAGTGTAAGTGTCGACATAATGAAGAATGTGTCGACACATAGCAGAAGACTCAGCACTTGAAGAAAGTGTCGACACAAGAAAGAATGTGTCGACACTCAGCAGAAGACTCAATACATGAAGAAAGTGTCAACACTAGGAGGCTGTGTCGACACTCAGCAAAGTTCAACAAAAATTCTAAGTACAAGTGTCAATACCATGGAGATGTGTCGACACTCAGCAAAAGTCTCAATAGAAGAAGAATGTGTCGACACTAAGAATATGTGTCGACACTCAGCAAGTATCAACACAGAAGACAAGTGTCGACACCAAGAAGATGTGTCAACACTGAACAAGTATCAACACAAGAAGATGTGTCGACACAAAGAAGTTGTGTCGACACTTACAAGAATTCAACAAAGTACTGAAGAACAAGGAGTTGTGTCGACACACAATATCAGTGTCGACACATATTGAAGAAGCTGTGTCGAGAAGTGAATTCTACAACACAAGGAGTTGTGTCGACACCTTGAAGGCAAGTGTCGACACTTAGTCAACTTGTGTCGACACTTGGTCTATAAGTGTCGACACTTAAAGACAAACTGTCTCGACACTTTCAGATAGTTATAGATATTTCAAGAAGTGACTGGATGACATGACAGCTGCCATTCCAGTCGGTCTACTGCAACTGTCAGAGTTGTCAGAAAGCTGTTAGGAACCGGATCAGCCGATCACCATGAAGAAGGCCTATATATAGGCTTATACTATCAACAGATAAAGAAGATTCAACACAGATTAACACAAATCAGTTGAAGTGATCTGAAGATCTAAGTAGTTGGAGAGAGAGAGCTCCATCCAAGAAGACAGCCGTTGGAACCAGGCTGTGAAGAAGGATTCAGACCTAGTTCTGAATCTTAAGTTGCAGTGACTGAAGATCAGCTGTAGAGAATCAATCTTATTGTGTTCTACATTCAAGAAGCTTTGAAGAAAAGCCAAGTGAGATTGTTCTCAGCAGAGTTCTTCCAAGAACTCATCAAGAACCTATCAACTCATCTCTCTTTTCTCTGAGTTGTAGGTATATTCTTTGTATTCTTATTTTC
Source organism: Platanthera guangdongensis (assembly GCA_039583875.1). NCBI lineage: Eukaryota > Viridiplantae > Streptophyta > Magnoliopsida > Asparagales > Orchidaceae > Platanthera > Platanthera guangdongensis. The sequence goes on from CM077153.1 coordinate 190,751,380, forward strand.
TTGTAGGATCCTTAGGGATCTGAGTTGTAAGCCTGTAATTATAAAGGCTGAGTGGTAGGGCCTGTGTTCCTGAGTGTAGGAGATCTATTTCTCTGAGTGTAGGCCTATTGTAGCTGAGTGTAGGCTTTGTGAAGAAGCTGAGTGTAGGTCTTTGGAGAAGACTGAGTTGTAGGGCCTTGGGCCTGAGCTGTAGGAACCTGGTTGGGGTTCTGAGTGTAAGATCTGAGGATCTGAGATAGTGGAGGAGTTTGGCCGAATCTAGTACACTACTAGATAGGCGAAGGGGGAAAGTGGATGTACCCAAACCTTGGGGAACCACTATAAATCTGTGTGTTCACTGTGTGTGCATGTTTGATTCCGTGATTGATGATTGATTGTTGTGACGAAATAATTATAACTCTGTGATATAATCTGCTATCTGCCTAAAAAGTTTAAAAAAGAGTTAGTCACCTATTCACCCCCCCCCCCTCTAGGTGATTAGGTACAATTTCTTTCACCCTGCTCGACGTGGCATCATGACACATGTTTTCTCATACTCTGATACTTCTCAAATTCGGAGAAAATGCGGGTTGTGACAGTTGGTATCATAGGGAGGTTGCTTGACAATTTATCGGGCAACCTTTCCTTGTAGGTATTAGATGTTTAGTGTCATATCATACACGCACCGATATGTCATCAGCACATCTTGGCTGAAGCACGAACACTACACTCATAGCATAACATGAAGTATGCGGGGCATATTATGTAGTATGGGATGCATAATATGTGTCTGTATATGGATCCACCATAGGGGCAACATGTGAGGGTTATGTAGTATGGGATGCATAACCTCACCACATGAGTGCGACTAGCACGTTTATTTTTTGTTGCATGAGAATGTTATGTAGTATGTGATGATCAACATTTTCATGCATATGCCACTCATGACATGCATTAGGGCCTTTTTAGAATGCATAGCACAATTATGCATAGCATAACATTGCATAAGCACAACATGCCAAGCTAGAGATTTGCAGGATGACATATGTACACACATGGTTTTAAATCAGAAAAAGAATATAAATTCATGCATTCCCGATCTAGGCACAAGAGTTAGTTGATGGTGGTTAACCATCCTAGGTTAGGCATAGCTTCACTTTTGTTAAACAAAATAAAATCCCAGAGCAAGTATAGCAGTTAAAGGTTCATATTTATGTATGTATTGTTTGTATTGTTAGTTTGTTCCAACTGTTGTACTAGGTTTTGACCTCAGTTTTTATTAGGATGGCGAGATGTCCTTTGACTAGGTCGACTCCACTGTCTCAGGATGAGTCTTCAGGAGCGCAGAGTGATGCGGTGATCGAGAGCCTGCGACAGAGCAACGATTCCTTGACCAGGCAGATGGTGGAGATACAGGCCCAGATCCAGTCTCTGGTGGCAGTTGTGGCAGGACAGACTCAGGGGGTGCAAGACCCTACAGGGGGGTCAACTGCTCCTCCCCCTCCTGCTCCCCTGAGACCTCCAGTGGTGGTGCCAGCAGAGATGGCCTTTATTTCTCAGTTTCAGTAACTTAGCCCTCCTACATATGATGGGAAGGCAGATTTCATGGTCATAGATGATTGGTTGATCTCCATGGAGGAGATGTTCTCGAACTCCGGTATTGCAGATGATCAGAGAGTGATGATAGCCGCCTATGAGCTTAAGGGTTTGGCTAAGAGTTGGTGGCTTAGAGAAAAGGGGAGTATGGTAACTGGTTGCTCTTGGGGATTATTCAAGGATATGCTATTGAGGAAGTTCCTGCCTTCTGTCGAGCGTGACCGACTATTGAGGAAGTTCCTGCCTATGAGCAAGGTAGTGTGTAGCTTTTCTGGCCAGTCAGGCCACCCTGTTGAGAGGTGTTTCAAGAAGGCGGGAGCTCAGAAGAAGGAGCAAGTTCATGCTATTCATGGTGCTCCTAGGAGGGATGTTTCTTGTTCTATTTGTAAGCGACCCAGGCATGATGTTGCCCAGTGCTGGTCCAAGGATAAAGTCTGCTATCAGTGTGGACAGAAGGGCCATATCAAGACTAGGTGTCCTCAGGTCCGGCCTGTTCTTCAAGCAGTTCCACTTCAGGCTTTACGTCCGCTTCAGCGTGTGGATAAGGGCAAAGGAAAGCTGAATGTGATCTCTTCCGAGGAAGCTCAAACTTCGGCTCAGGTCATCTCAGGTTAGTTGTTTTCCTAGCCTGAAAGTTTTATTTATTAGAATGGTTATAGTTTTTGTTTTGGTAGTTCCTTAGTTGCTTTTATACTCCTATAGGGAAATTTAAGGTGAAGAACTGCTGGGCGCGTGTTCTGTTCGACTCCGGCTCTACCCACTTGTTTGTGGCTAGAGCTTTTGTAAAGCGTTATCGGTTGATTCTAGATCAAGTTTGTGATACCTTCCGCGTCAAGTTCCCTTCTGGTGAATCTGTGTTGTCAGATTTGGGCATTCTGGATTGCCCTGTTTTGTTGGGGGACTTTCTTACGAAGGCAGACTTGAAGATGATTGATCTAGAGGACTTCGATGTTATTCTGGGCATGGACTGGCTGTCTAAGTATGATGTGGTTATTCAGTGCAAAGGGAAGCGCTTGGACTTTATCAAGGACAACGGTCAGCCTGAAAGTGTGTATGCTGATCCATGCCAGGATTCCCCTATCATTTTTGTGGTATGTGCTCAGAAGCTGTTTCGTTCTGATTGTTTTGCTTGTTTAGTCTCGGTGGTTGGGACTGCTGTTAGTGTACCGTGCTTGGAGGAGATTCCTGTTGTACTTGGTTTCTCTGATGTTTTTCCTGATGACCTTCCTGGTCTTCCCCCCGAGCGGGATGTTGAGTTTGTGATTGATTTGGAATCTGGTATGCGTCCTATTGCTAAGGCGCCGTATCGGATGGCCCCTCGTGAGTTGGAGGAGTTGCGAGTCCAGTTGGACGAGTTATTGGCAAAAGGTTTTATCAGGCCGAGTTCGTCGCCTTGGGGTGCTCCTGTTCTATTTGTGAAGAAGAAAGATGGGTCGATGAGGTTGTGCATTGATTATAGGGAGCTGAACAAAGTCACCATTAAGAACAGATACCCTCTGCAGAGGATCGATGACTTATTTGATCAGTTGCGTGGTAGCACGGTGTTTTCCAAGATCGATCTTCATTTTGGCTATCATCAGCTCAGGATCCGTGAGGCAGATATTCCACGGAATGCGTTTAGATAGAGGCATGGACACTTCGAGTTTCTAGTGATGTCGTTTGGTTTGACCAACGCACCATCAACTTTCATAGATATGATGAACCGAGTGTTCAAGGACTTTTTAGACAAGTTCGTGGTGGTATTCATCGATGGTGTGTTGATATACTCTCGCAGTGCTGAGGAGCATGAGCAGCATCTGCGCTTGGTTCTATCGGAATTGAGGAACCACAAGTTATTCGCCAAGCTGAGCAAGTGCGAATTTTGGTTGCCTCAGGTCTCGTTTCTGGGCTACGTGGTGAATAAGGATGGGATCTCGGTCGATCCGGAAAAGATCGCAGTAGTGATGGATTGGAGCAGGCCGGGGACGCCCAAGGAGATTAGAAGCTTCCTAGGGTTGGTCGGCTACTACAGGAAGTTCGTGGAGGGTTTCTCTACCCTGGCTGCACCTTTGACCAGATTGACTCAGAAGAACACGACCTTTGTTTGGAGCGAGAAGTGCGAAGCAACCTTCCTGGAACTAAAGAACAGATTGTGCACTGCTCCCGTTCTGACCCTACCTACTGAGGGTGCGGAGTATGATGTGTACATGGATGCTTCGCATGTTGGTCTGGGTTGCGTTTTGATGCAGGCTAGAAAAGTGATTGCGTATGGGTCAAGGCACCTAAAGACTCATGAGAGAAATTACCCAACACATGACCTTGAGTTTGCAGTGGTGATTTATATGCTAAAGCTGTGGAGGCATCTACTTTATAGTGCTCAGTGCACGATCTTCACTGATCATAAAATTTTAAAGTACGTGTTCACTCAGAAGGAGTTGAAACTGTGCCAACGGCGGTGGCTAGAGTATGTGGCCGATTATGATGTGGAGATACAGTATCATCCGGGCAAGGCCAATGTGGTGGCCGACGCCCTGAGCCGAAAGACGGGGAAGATCTTTAATCTCACCGCCGATCGTTTAGTGGAAGAGTTCCTCCTGATGGATATTTCTATGGGACGCTGTGACATGCAGAGCAGTTTGGCAGTGGCAGAACCGTCTTGGATTGCAATTACCAGGTTGCACCAGAAGGATGATCCGGATCTTCTGCACTTATACCTCAGGACTGAGAGAGGGGAGTTGCCGGATTTTTCTATCGATGATGCGGGTACCTTGAAGTACCGTGGCAGGTTTTGCATCCCCGCTGTTGGAGACATCAGGGTTATGATATACAGAGAGGCTCATGGATCCAGTGTTGCCTACCATCCAGGATCTACAAAGATGTATCATGAATTGAAGCAGATTGCCTGGTGGTATGGGATGAAGGGTGATATAGCCCGATTTGTTGCTGAGTGCCACACTTGCAAGCGTGTGAAGGTCGATCATGGAAGGTCTGGTGGCAAGTTGACACCGTTGGAGATCCCGACTTGGAAGTGGGAAAGTATTTCTATGGGCTTCATTACGGGCTTACCGAGATCTCCAAGGGGATTTGATTCATTATGGGTGATCGTGGACCGATTGATGAAGTATGCGCACTTCGTACCCTATAAGATAGATTACCCGATGAAGAATATAGCAGAGCTGTACTTGAACGAGGTCATCAGATTGCATGGTGTGCCAGTTAGCATCATTTCAGATCGAGACTCCCATTTTACATCTCGCTTCTTGAGGAGTCTGCAAGAGGGTTTGGATACAAATTTGAGGTATTCTACAGCTTACCACCCACAGACTAATGGTCAGACTGAGCGGGTGAAACAGATAGTTGAGGATATGATCAGGTACTACATCTTGGACCACGGTGGAGTGTGGGATGAGCGTTTGCGGCTTATGGAAATTGCGTACAACAACAGTTACCAGGATGCAAATGGCTCTGTTTGAAGCTTTGTGTGGGAGGCGTTGCAGAACTCCCTTGTTTTGGACCGAGGTCGGTGAGAGGCCTGTGCTGGGTCCGGATGCGCTCGAGGAAATGGAAGTCGCAGTGAAGCTTATTCGATAAAAGCTTCGTATAGCTCAGGAGAGATATGAGAAGAACGCCAACCGACGTAGGTCTGACTTGGAGTTTTCTGTGCGGGACCTTATGTTTCTTAAGGTTTCCCCGATGGTTGGTGTTAAGAAGTTCAGTAAGAACCAGAAATTGGATCTGAGGTATGTGGGCCTGTTAAGGATTGTTGAGCGGATTTGCGTGTCAGCATTGTAACACCCCCTATCTGTCGCATAGTATATAGCAGTAGGTCCGGCCGGGGCCCGACGCCATATACCACAGACAGACCGGGTGGTTACGTATGGAAACCATCCAACCAATCTCAACGTCCTACACAGAGCATTCTAGCGGAAGCAGTTTTTATAAGTTGTAAACAAGAACCCAGCATAAGAGCACGAATGTCCACTATTACAATAATTAGGAATGTATACAAAATACCCAAAAATCGCCCTTAAGGCCTTACAGAGTGTTCCACTTGTTTAATACATGATTTACAAACCTCGGCACGCAGGCCGGTCATACATGAATAAAACAGAAAAACATTTCCACTTGAGCCTTCGAGGGCCAGCTTTGCAAAAAGGGCTTTAGCCCGCTACTGACCGCTTGGTCCAGCTGCACCTGCAAGCAACACACCACCGCACGGTGGCAAACAAGGCAACGGTCAGCAATGCTGACCAAATTATAACGATCCCTCCCCCAACTCGGGGCGGCGATGCTCCTTCCCTGCATTTCATTAGCACAAGCGAGCAAAGCATATAACCATAGCCATTTCAACACAGACGTTGGCTCGTACGGCCACACGTCCCGTGCACTCAGGGCACATTCTCGGTGAACCGGTCGATGTTACGTCAATTAAAGACATTAACATTCCGGACTCACCACCGCCACTTAGACGGCCATTCCTATGAGCAATTCGTCTTCCTGGTATTGGTCACGTCAATTTAAGCCATTGACCACCGAAGACCCCCATCTATGCCAACGGCGAGTGCCATGTAACTTTAGGTCTCTCTAACCTGAACGACATAGAGCGGGTACGGTTCCATCTAACCCGTGCTCACATCGCAACGACAATTTAAGCCATTTGCGCGGGTCAAACTTCCACCGAATCCCATTCTACCGCAAATCACATAACCCCGTTATGTTCAAGTTGGCTCTCAGGCCACCAAGTTGGCAAGATCTCGTATCCGCCCAGTTTTCCGGGTGCACCTTTGGGTTAGTCCCCAAGGCTCCCTGCTGCAATCTACCGCGTAGAAAACCCGAAAAACACCCAATAGCACGGAGTCTTCTCCGGCCTTATGCAATGCAACATCACCGATCCGGACTAACATGTCCGGGTAGGCTTCAACCAAAATGCCTATGTCCGTTCTCGCATACGAACTCTAAACAACGGGGACTTTACATATCTACCCGAAGGAACGCCTCCAACTCTCCGCAACCTCGCGAGAGCGGGCTTCCTATACTAAGAAAAGGAGCGATTCAAGCTCAAGATGAGGATCGTTACCCTTGAGTTCCTCTTTGGCGCCATCGAAAAGTAATCGGATAGAAATCACTGCACTTGCGTTGCCTCCGTGGATCCGGAGTCGGCTTGCGATTCGGAGCTCCGAAGCTCCTCCAATGGCGGATCTAGCTCCTCTTCCTCTTGCCTTAGCTCTTCTTTCTCCAAGGGTTTGGAGAGATGAAAAGGTAAGAAAAATGATGGATTTCAAGTCAACTCCCGGGTATATCCTCCCAGGAACAACCCCCAGCCATTGGATCTTCAATCAAGGAAACGAACGGCTTTGATTCGGGGCTGAAATGCCCAATCTGGACCGAACACGGCCTGGTACACGCCCGTGTCCAGGGTCGTGTGCCGCATTCGCCGTCAAAATCGAATCTCCTGGACACGCACACGGGTATCGAACACGCCCGTGTTCGAGCTGACACGCCCGTGTTCCAGCTGACACGGCCGTGTAGCCGGCCGTGTACCCCATGATTTTTCCCCCGTTTCCAACCCGAGCACTGCACGGGTTCTAGGACACGCCCGTGTCCTTGCCCGTGTCACCTTGACACGCCTGGGACCCCAGGCCGTATACACGGGACATTTCGTCGAGGGAAGAACGACGACTGGATGACACAGCCTTGGACACGCCCGTGTCCTAGGCCGTGTGCCTTGACTCGACGATCGTCGAGTGAATCTCGACGATTTCACCTTGACGATCGTCGACACGGGTCGACACGCCCTGCGACACGCCCGTGTCGCAGGCCGTGTGCCCAATCTCGACGAATCGTCGTGTATAACTCGACGATTTCACGGCTAAGTGTCGACACGGGTCGACACGCCCTGCGACACGCCCGTGTCGCAGGCCGTGTGCCCATTCTCGACGAATCGTCGAGAATAACTCGACGACTTCGCGGCTAAGTGTCGACACACGCTTGACACGCCCTGGGACACGCCCGTGTCCCAGGCCGTGTGCCTTCAGCCAGAAACCAAAACTGGCCCAAAACGTCCCCCTTTTGCTCCTTTGAGTTTCGGGGCGTTACAACTCTCCCACTCTTAAAAGAATTTCGCCCACGAAATTACATAAAAGGGAAAAACATGTACAAAACAAAATTTGTACCTGAGCGGAACAACTCCGGATATTCGTCAAGCATCGTCTGCTCTCGCTCCCAGGAGAGCTCCTCACGACCGCAATTGTCCCACCGAACCTTGACCATCCTGATCTCTTTATTGCGTAGCCGCTTGACCTCCGAGTCCTCAATCCGCACGGGCTTGACCTTTGTCGTTAGCCCACTTTCCACCGGCACTTGATCGACCGCGATCACTTGCGTAGGCTCTTGCACCGCCTTCCGAAGCACCGAAATATGGAATACATCGTGTAAACCACTTAGCTCCACTAAAAGCTTCAATCTATAGGCCGCTTCTCCAACTCGCTCCAGAACCTCAAACGGTCCAAGGTACCTCGGGCTTAGCTTTTTCAATCGTCGCACCCGCGAGACACCCTTGAACGGCTTGATCTTTAAGTATACATAATCGCCCACAGCGAACTCCACGTTCCTGTGCTTGGCATTATAGTACTTTGCTTGCCGGTCCTGAGCGATGAGCAACCTCTCCTGAATGGTTCTCACCAAAGAAGTAGCACCCTCTACTTCCGATCGCTTATACAACTTTGACTCACCCGTTTCTAACCAAGACAACGGCGTGCGACATCTTCTACCATATAGGGCCTCGAAGGGCGCCATCTGAATACTTGCTTGGTAGCTGTTGTTGTATGCGAACTCCACCAGATAAAGGTGGTCTTCCCATTGCTTTCCAAAATCCAAGACACACATGCGAAGCATGTCTTCCATGGTTCTATTGACCCTCTCGGTCTGCCCATCCGTTTGCGGATGGAAGGCTGTGCTGAATTTCAACTTTGTTCCCAACATTTGTTGCACCAGCCTCCAATCATTGGACGTGAACCGCCCATCTCGGTCACTCACGATGCTGCGGGGCACACCATGAAGCCGTACTATATTATCCACATAAAGCTTTGCCAGCTTCTCCACAGGATCGTCCTTCCTATGCGGAATAAAATGCGACACCTTCGTTAATCGATCAACAACCACCCAAATGGCGTCGTTCCCCTTTTGCGACCTTGGCAAACCGTGCACAAAGTCCATAGAGATGTCGTCGAATTTCCACTCCGGAATAGGCAAGGACTTAAGAAATCCTCCCGGCTTTTGGCACTCCGCCTTTACCAAGGCGCAGGTTTGGCACTTCGCTACGTATAGCGCAACATCCTTCTTCAAACCCGGCCACCAAAACAGTTTCTTTATATCACGGTACATCTTCGTGCTCCCCGGGTGAATTGAGTACTTGGTATGGTGCGCCTCGTACAACAACTCCACCCGTAAATTGCCCACACTTGGGACGCACAAACGACCGTCTTTCCAAAGCAATCCATCCTCCACGACGAATTGGGAATTTGACCCATCCAGAGCCTCTATCATGAACTGCTTCATATGAGCATCCATATCCAAAGCCTGCCGAATCCGATCAGCCAGGTCATATTGGACTTCAGTCCAATTCAGCACTGCTTCAGCACTAGATTGTCTATCCACACAAACAATCTCCAATGCCTCCAGCTCCTGCACCAACCGCTCATCATGCACTGATAGCCAATTTGCTTGAGCTGGGGCTCGGCGACTCAACGCGTCCGCAACCGCATTCCCTTTGCCAGGCATGTAGTGGATCTTAAAAGTATAGTCCCCCAGGAACTCCATCCACCTACGCGGCATATTCAGATCCTTCGGATCAATTAGATACTTTAGGCTCTTGTGATCGGTGTAGATATCAATCTTCACACCGTACAAATAGTGTCTCCACAGCTTCAAGGCAAAAATCACGGCCGCTAACTCCAAGTCATGGACCGGATAATTCCTCTCGTGCACTTTTAGCTGTCTCGAGCCATAAGCTATCACGCTTCCGTGCTGCAGTAGCACGCAACCCAAACCGCTGCCCGAAGCATCGCTATATATCTCATAGCCTTCGGTTCCACATGGCGAACTCAGCACAGGCGCCGTGGTCAACCGACACTTCAATTCCTCAAAAGCTCGCGCGCACTCCGGCGTCCAAACGAACTTATGCTCCTTCCTCGTCAAAGTAGTGAGAGGTAGCGCTATCCGCGAGAAGTTCTCTACGAAGCGCCTATAATAACCGGCAAGCCCCAAAAAGCTCCGGACTTCTGCTACCGTAGCAAGCTCAGGCCACTCCCGTATCGCAACAATCTTCGCCGGATCCACCGCAATACCCTCTCCACTCACTATATGCCCGAGGAACGCTACTGAGGATAGCCAAAACTCGCACTTCGAGAACTTGGCATACAGCTGGTTTCTCCTTAGCGTCTCCAACACTAAATGAAGATGCTTGAAGTGATCTTCCTCACTTTGCGAGTACACCAAAATATCGTCGATGAAGACGATCACGAAATGGTCCAAGTACTCCCTGAACGTCCTGTTCATCAAGTCCATGAATACTGACGGCGCATTAGTCAGCCCAAACGGCATGACCGTAAACTCATAATGCCCGTACCTCGTACTAAACGCTGTCTTCGGGATATCACTCTCCCTTATCCGCAGCTGATAGTACCCAGACTTGAGATCTAACTTCGAGTACACCGTCGACCCGACTAACTGATCAAAGAGATCATCAATCCGGGGGATCGGGTACTTATTCTTCTCAGTCAGCTTGTTTAGCTCCCGATAATCAATACACAACCTCAAGCTTCCGTCCTTCTTCTTAACAAAGAGGACCGGTGCGCTCCAAGGCGAAGAACTCGGGCGCACATACCCTTGCTCCAACAACTCTTGTAGTTGAACTTTCAGCTCCGCCATTTCCTTAGGCGCTAGCCGATACGGAGATCGTGACACAGGCTTTGCACCTGGCACTAGCTCGATCGTAAAATCTATCTCCCGTTGAGGCGGGGCTCCAGGAAGATCTGCGGGGAACACATCAGGGTATTCCGATACCACTGAAATACAATCCAAAGCGGGCTTCGGCTTTGCAGCCTCCACTAGTGTAAAGAACAGTTCTGCTCCGGCACGAACCGCCTTCACCACCTGAAGAGCAGACATCAACGTCTTGCTCGACCCCTTTAAGCCCGTAAACGTCGTCTCACGACTCACTCCCAGCTTGACTTCCTTGCTACCGCAATCTATATGGGCCTGCTGCTCCGAGAGCCAGTCCATGCCAAAAATGACGTCGAACTCCACTAACGGAAGTAAAGACGCTCGCAGGTCGAACTCCTGCTCCCCAATACGAATCTTAACATCGCAGATCCTATCCGCGCGCATCGAACACCCGTTGGGCAACAGCACATCCAACTTGTCCTTCGCCATCGAAGAAGGGACTCCGATGCGTGATATAAATCCTTCGGACAAGAAGGAGTGTGAAGCTCCCGTATCGAAGAGTGCTCGTGCCGGATTTTCACATATCAATACAAATCCTAAACAAGTAGTGGTAAGGTAACATGTGCATAATAAGTATTTAAATAAATCGACTTGCTATAAATTAAACCGTACCTGTCACCACATCAGCTTGTTTAATGGCCTCCTATTGGCCAAGATTATAGACCCTTGGTTGGGCCGGAGCATAATGGGATGCGGTCGACTCCACCGCCTTTCCCTTCTCTTCATATGTGGCTCCCGGCCTCCTCTCGGACTTAGGACGTCCGCTCCAACAATCACGGGCAAAGTGCCCCGTCTTTCCACACGTAAAGCACGCACCCGGGGTCCGACCTGTAGTCGCCCCAGAAGCGCCAGAAGGAGCTGGACCCGAAGTCCTATGCTTCTTGAAAGCCCTCTGATAGCCGGACTTCGAAGTAGTCGGCACTTTAAACTCAGATTTCTTTTCAACCAAGCCTTTCTTCGCTTGCACGCTCTTCATGTCCTTCTCCAAGGACCGGGCAGTATTGACCAAGGTTAAGAAACCCTGCGTCATCGGCCCCGACAGTAATAGTCTCAGCTCATCCCTCAAGCCTTCATAAAAACGATTAGTCTTGCGCTCCTCATCCATGATGGTGGAGCTAGCATAACGACTCAACCGCGTAAACTCGTGGAGATATTCATCCACGCTCCTCTCACCCTGCACCAACTTCAGGAACTCATTCTCCATTGAAATCCTCTGAGTAGAAGGGAGGTATCTTGCTAAGAACAATCCCGAGAACTCTTCCATCGGAACGTCTATCAGTTGTCTACCTCTCAAATGATGCAGCTCCAATCCTTCCCACCACATCCTCGCTTCACCGTCCAGCAGGAACGTAGCGATGGTGGTCATTTGCCACTCCTCCGTCTCCGTCGCCGTCATGACTCTCTTCACCCTAGAGAGCCAGTCTTCAGCCTGAGAAGGGGTTCCCAACCCCGAGAATAACGGAGGGTTAAAGCTCATTACATGCTTCAACTGCCTCTCAGTTGCCCTCCTTGGCACTATCGGTTCTACAACCACTTGCTCCACCCTCCTCGGCTCAGCCTCTTGCAGAGGTTCTTGCTCCATCACGGGAGCGGGCTGCTGCGCTTGCCTCCCAGGCTGCGCATTAATCACGGCTAACACCGCTTCAGCAACCAATCGTATATTTTCAGCCGACAGAGTTGTTGCGGGAGCAACATCCGGTGCACTGCTAGCCTCAGAAACTCGGCGTTCTGATGGCCCAACACCACTTCTGGTCACCTATAGTGGTACAAAACACTGTTAAGCGACCACATAACATTGCAAACAGCAAGTATAGGAACACGCAGGTTCCTCAAACACGAGTATTTTCATTCCTAAGTGGACATTCATGGGTTCTTTTACCATTATAACGATGACGCACACAATGTGCTCACCACCCCTTAAAAAGAATTCGCCCACGAATTCACTTTAAGCCTGACCAAAACCAGTAGTCTGATACCAAACCCACAGGTCGGAGGATCGAAACCTCCCTCTGATACCAAATTGTAACACCCCCTATCCGTCGCATAGTATATAGCAGTAGGTCCGGCCGGGGCCCGACGCCATATACCACAGACAGACCGGGTGGTTACGTATGGAAACCATCCAACCAATCTCAACGTCCTACACAGAGCATTCTATCGGAAGCAGTTTTTATAAGTTGTAAACAAGAACCCAGCATAAGAGCACGAATGTCCACTATTACAATAATTAGGAATGTATACAAAATACCCAAAAATCGGCCTTAAGGCCTTACAGAGTGTTCCACTTGTTTAATACATGATTTACAAACCTCGGCACGCAGGCCGGTCATACATGAATAAAACAGAAAAACATTTCCACTTGAGCCTTCGAGGGCCAGCTTTGCAAAAAGGGCTTTAGCACGCTACTGACCGCTTGGTCCAGCTGCACCTGCAAGCAACATACCACCGCACGGTGGTAAACAAGGCAACGGTCAGCAATGCTGACCAAATTATAACGATCCCGCCCCCAACTCGGGGCGGCGATGCTCCTTCCCTGCATTTCATTAGCACAAGCGAGCAAAGCATATAACCATAGCCATTTCAACACAGACGTTGGCTCGTACGGCCACACGTCCCGTGCACTCAGGGCACATTCTCGGTGAACCGGTCGATGTTACGTCAATTAAAGACATTAACATTCCGGACTCACCACCGCCACTTAGACGGGCATTCCTATGAGCAATTCGTCTTCCTAGTATTGGTCACGTCAATTTAAGCCATTGACCACCGAAGACCCCCATCTATGCCAACGGCGAGTGCCATGTAACTTTAGGTCTCTCTAACCCGAACGACATAGAGCGGGTACGGTTCCATCTAACCCGTGCTCACATCGCAACGACAATTTAAGCCATTTGCACGGGTCAAACTTCCACCGAATCCCATTCTACCGCAAATCACATAACCCCGTTATGTTCAAGTTGGCTCTCAGGCCACCAAGTTGGCAAGATCTCGTATCCGCCCAGTTTTTCGGGTGCACCTTTGGGTTAGTCCCCAAGGCTCCCTGCTGCAATCTACCGCGTAGAAAACCCGAAAAACACCCAATAGCACGGAGTCTTCTCCGGCCTTATGCAATGCAACATCACCGATCCGGACTAACATGTCCGGGTAGGCTTCAACCAAAATGCCTATGTCCGTTCTCGCATACGAACTCTAAACAACGGGGACTTTACATATCTACCCGAAGGAACGCCTCCAACTCTCCGCAACCTCGCGAGAGCGGGCTTCCTATGCTAAGAAAAGGAGCGATTCAAGCTCAAGATGAGGATCGTTACCCTTGAGTTCCTCTTTGGCGCCATCGAAAAGTAATCGGATAGAAATCACCGCACTTACGTTGCCTCCGTGGATCCGGAGTCGGCTTGCGATTCGGAGCTCCGAAGCTCCTCCAATGGCGGATCTAGCTCCTCTTCCTCTTGCCTTAGCTCTTCTTTCTCCAAGGGTTTGGAGAGATGAAAAGGTAAGAAAAATGATGGATTTCAAGTCAACTCCCGGGTATATCCTCCCAGGAACAACCCCCAGCCATTGGATCTTCAATCAAGGAAACGAACGGCTTTGATTCGGGGCTGAAATGCCCAATCTGGACCGAACACGGCCTGGCACACGCCCGTGTCCAGGGCCGTGTGCCGCATTCGCCGTCAAAATCGAATCTCCTGGACACGCACACGGGTATCGAACACGCCCGTGTTCGAGCTGACACGCCCGTGTTCCAGCTGACACGTCCGTGTAGCCGGCCGTGTACCCCATGATTTTTCCCCCGTTTCCAACCCGAGCACTGCACGGGTTCTAGGACACGCCCGTGTCCTTGCCCGTGTCACCTTGACACGCCTGGGCCCCCAGGCCGTGTACACGGGACATTTCGTCGAGGGAAGAACGACGACTGGATGACACGGCCTTGGACACGCCCGTGTCCTAGGCCGTGTGCCTTGACTCGACGATCGTCGAGTGAATCTCGACGATTTCACCTTGACGATCGTCGACACGGGTCGACACGCCCTGCGACACGCCCGTGTCGCAGGCCGTGCGCCCAATCTCGACGAATCGTCGCGTATAACTCGACGATTTCACGGCTAAGTGTCGACACGGGTCGACACGCCCTGCGACACGCCCGTGTCGCAGGCCGTGTGCCCATTCTCGACGAATCGTCGAGAATAACTCGACGACTTCGCGGCTAAGTGTCGACACACGCTTGACACGCCCTGGGACACGCCCGTGTCCCAGGCCGTGTGCCTTCAGCCAGAAACCAAAACTGGCCCAAAACGTCCCCCTTTTGCTCCTTTGAGTTTCGGGGCGTTACAAGCATATAGGCTGGATTTGCCAGCAAACTTCCAAGATGTTCATAATGTATTTCATGTAAGCCAATTACGGAAGTGTGTGCGAAGCAGTGGGAAAGTCTTGGATGTTGTGCCCCAATTGGAGTCTAATCTTTCATATGTTGAGGTGCTGGTCGGCATCTTGGATACTCAAGATCGGGTGCTGCGGACAGAGTCTATCCTGATGGTGAAAGTTCTATGGAAGAATCAGGATTTGGAAAGCGCGACTTAGGAGCTAGAGTCGGCTATTAGGGAGGCTCACCCTCATTTGTTCCCTTGATTTGATTGGTACGTTTTCTTTCTAGTAGCTATTGTTTTGTTACTTTCCTTCTATAGTAGAAGTTGTGTACGTAAAGTTTCGGGACGAAACTTTCTTTTAGGGGGAGTGATTGTAACGCCCCCGATTTTTTTGCGATTATTTAATTCTCGTTTGGCATTACGTTGACGTGTTTCCGGCATGTGCCGTTTGTTAGAGCGTGGTCTTAGCTCTTTAGGATCCTTGTGTGGTTGTTGGTAGCCTTTTTGGCAAGATTCCCTAGCAAGCCGGGTCTGTTTTGGTGACCGGTGAGCCCTCTCGGGGGATGCTTGTGTTTTGGCTTCGGGTAGTGATAACCCGAGTTTTGTTCGTCGAAAGTTAATTTTGACTTCGTCGTTGCGTTCGTGGCGTGGGTATTTAGCTACGGTGCAAATTTCGTCGAATTCCGAGGATGTTCTTGTTTCGCGTCGTTTTGTATTTTATTTATATTAATGTGATATTATATATTATATATGGATATTTTGTTTAGATAGTAGCAGTTACGGTGAATAGGGGGCTGGCAGCGTTTGGTTTGGCAAAGAATAGAAAATATTTGGGATCTAGGCGCTATCTACATATAGCCTTAATTAGAAAAGCGACTGTTGATGATTTTTTGTCTTTCTCGGAATACAACCGTCGTCCCTGTGCAAGAGAGGAAAACCGGCGGGCTGCCCTTGCCTTCCACCGCCGATTCCCGGAGTTTTAGCGGGCAGAATTCGATTTCGGAGGCGGATTTGGATTGCTCTCGCCTAGACCTACACCCCGACGAAATTTTTGTCTTGTACTGTGCTGCTGGTGCCGAGTGAGAGTAAGGGGCTGAGCAAGCTTCGCTGGAATTTGAGGCAAGTAGTGCTCCTACCCTTGTCAAGTTTTTTTCTCCTTTTATGTTCACATTTGCAGTTATCATACATTTTCCTGAGATCATTTATTTTGCCCTGTTTTCCCGTCAAAATCATCGGATCTTGAATCATGAATGCTCCTTTGCGTTTTTCTTTTACTTTCTCAAGTTCTGAAACTTCAAGTTTTTCGGCTGGGCTGTTGTAGTCTTGACTTTTATCAAATTGTTGCTTATTAGATCTCGGATTGGGTAGTATTTTAGCCTAATTCTTAACCTTCCCATGCTGTTAAGGTTTGCCCAGTTTGGGTGTTGGGAGTTGTGTAGATGAGTATTCGATTTGACCTTCCTGTATGGTAGTCGTTGCCCGGTAAGTTAGGTAGCATTGGATTTTAATGTTTTGCAGAAGTTCTGTTGGAAGTGTTGACAGCATTGAGTGCACTCAACGCTGCCAGATCGACGAAGATCGTCGATCTGAGTTCGACGGAAATCGTCGAACTGAGATCGATGATCTCCGGCTGCCTTAGATCGACGAAGATCGTCGATCTGAGTTCGACGACAATCATCAAACTGAGATCGACGATCTCCAGCTACCTTAGATCGACGAACATCGTCGATCTGAGTTTGACGACAATCGTCGAACTGGGATCGACGATCCCCGGCTGTCTGTGTTCGACGAAGATCGTCGATCTGAGTTCGACGAAGATCATCGAACGGACATCGACGATCTCCGGTTGCCTTAGATCGACGAAGATCGTCGATCTGAGTTCGACGAAAATCTTCAAACTGAGATCGACGATTTTCGGTTGCCTGTGATCGATGATCTCTGTTCCCCTGCGATCAGAGTTCGACAAAAAATGTCGAACTGAGCTCGACGACTCCTGTAAGCTGTGATCGACGATTTTTCCTCTGTCTTCCCTTGTTTTCCCGAGTGAATCCCGTTGGGTTTGGGGTTATTTGTCGGCTATTTTTCTGAACGTCAAATCGTGGGTTATGGCAGGTAGTGTTGTTTTGACACTCTAAAGGAGTGGGATGGTTTTGTGTACGAGCCGTGGCCGCCACCTTTTAATCCCAGGTACGGGCTGGGTATTGTCGTGGCCGCCACCTTTTAATCCCAGGTACGGGCTGGGTATGTGGTAGCCTTGTGCTGATATAGTGAATTTTTAGTTGGAACTGTTTTGTTTGGGGGACTGTTTTTTGTCACCAACTCAGGTCCATGTTGTTTACTACTGCCATTAACTCACAAATTAGGATTGTTAGATGTTTCTTCCTTGTAGAATGCAGCATATTGTGTCAAGTTCTCTTTTCTTTTGCCTTGTAGCCTCTGCAGAATTTGAGCAGGGCTTGTTGTTGTTTCCTTGTACTTGGTGTATATTGGCTTACTTTGGACAACATTTGCTTTTGCTATCTTGTTTACTTACTCTCTTTCATTCCATTTTGATATTATGCTCTAATTCAGATTTTTCTTGTTTTACTTGTTGAGGTATTCTTTTCTTCTTTGAATGCCTCAGGTTCTGATTAGTAGCCGAGTAGGCGGTTAGTTTTGTTGTGCTGTTGCTGGTGATCTCTTGTACTGTAGAGATCAGTTTCTTGGTCTTTTGAGGCAGTTTTCTGTTTTTCTTACAGACATACATGCTCGCCAGTGGGTTCGTGCCAGGTTGTTGATGCCCGCTGGTGGTTTTTGCTTATGATACTAGATATGTTTCTTTTACTGCTACCTTTCTGGAGATAGTCTATTTGCTATTGGGAAGATTTATGCTAGGTTGTTAGTTATTTTTAAACCTAAAAACACTATTATAAGTATAACTCATGATCAACATGTTTATAAAACCCATACACTACTTTCCAAGCAACGTAAAAAGGATCATTTTCTACTTATAATATAAAATAAATCTAGAGTCTTGCATGGTATAAGTTGACCTCGGGGGTCGCTTATGCACTCTCATAGGATGTCAAATATAAAAAAAGTATTTTTCGATGCGTATAAGTATAGTTTTTAAACTGTGGACTAGATGATCCACTGAGCCGAGGGATACGGCCTTTAAAATATAGCTGATTTTTCTAATCATTAAACTTATGAAATTTCAAAGTCTAGTTAGATGGTGTTCGTCTGAGCGTCGACAGTTATCCCCTGCTCGATGTGGCATCACGAGCGTGTTTTCTCATACTCTGATACTTCTCAAATTCAGAGAAAATGCGGGTTGTGACAGGGATCGTTATAAACGAGTCAGCAAAATGCTGACCGTTGCTTTGTTTACCACGTTTTGGTGGACCCTTTTGTACAGGTGTTGGAGAGCCAAGTGGAAAGTAGTGGGCTGAAGCCCATGTTCTGCAGTTGGCTGGCCCTCGAAGGCCCAAAGCGAATTTATTGTTTTCATGTGTGGCCGGCCCGCGTGCCATGTATGAAACCACTTGTTGTATATGAAACAGTTGTAATAAGGCTACGACCAAAACATGTGAAATAATATATGTGTATGTTATGTCATTCCTTTTGTGTAGTGGACATTATCATTATGAGTGGGTTCTTAAATTAAAATTCTTCTGCTAGAATGCTCTGTAGTAGGATGCGTTTCTACTTGAATTTGGATTTGGCAACAACTTGTAATCTCCTTACCTGTCTGTAGTATATGGCATCGGGCCCCGACCGGACCTTCTATCATATGTTATATTACGGATGGGGCGTTACAAAATTATTATCAGAGGGAGGTTTTGATCCTCCGACCTGTGGGTTATGGTCCCACCACGCTCAGTTTGAAGAAAATCATTCGAACCATTTACGGATGCCCTGGTGAAAGCTGAATGCCAGAAGCCTAGAGGTTTCATGAAGTCGCTGCCTATTCCGGAATGGAAGTTTGACGACATTTCGATGGATTTCATGCATGGACAAAGCCGTGTGCCTTGTGATGAGTTGAGCCGTAAAGGCCAACTACTGTGCCATAAATTTAAGTACCTTTGAACGACTGGGTCGTCAAGTTAAGTACCTCTAAATGGACAGTTGGTCAACAAGTTAAGTACCTTTGAATGACGTAGCCGTCAAGTTAAGTACCTCTTAATTGGCATTTGGTCGTGTGCCTTAGTGAAAGCTGAATGCCAGAAGTCTGGAGGTTTCCTGAAGTCGCTGCCTATTCAGGAATGGATGTTTGACGACATTTCGATGGATTTGGTGCATGGTTTGCCGAGATCTCAATGTAGTAATGATTCAGTTTAGGTGATCGTAGACCAGTTGATTAAAGTGGCTCACTTCATTCCAAATAAGAGGGACATACATCAATTCTTCCCTTAGCTTACCCATATTAGGGATGCACAAACGATCACCTTTCCGCAAAAGGCCATCATCCCAAGAGAATTTGCCATTTGACCCATCCATTGCATAGCTTTGTAAACTTTCATCAAGTTATATTGCTCCCTGAACCCTGTCTGCAAGGTCATACTGCACCTCCGTCTAGTTCAGACACGCATTTGCAGTAGCATTCTTGTCCACACAAGAGATGTCTAAGGCCTCCAACTCCTAAATTATATGTTCATCATGCATCTGCAACCAACTTGCTCTTGTCGGTGTCCTACGACTCAGGGCATCTGCGACCACATTTACCTTCCCGGGAGTATAATGAATCTGGAAGGTGTAGTCTCCGAGGAACTCCATCCACCTCCATTGTCGCATATTTAGATCCTTCTAGTCCAGCAGATATTTCAGGCTCTTATGGTCTGTGAAGATATCAACTTTCACGTCATATAAGTAATGACGTCACAAGTTAAGTGCAAATATCACCGCCGCCAACTCCAAGTCACAGACGAGATAGTTACGCTCATACACTTTCAACTGGCGTAAGCCATAAGCAATCACCTTTCCAAACTGAAGAAGAACGCATCCTAAGTTGCTCCCTGATGCATCACTATAAATTTCAAAGTCATCTGAACCACATGGCGATTTTAAGATTGACGTCATGGTCAAGCGACTCTGTGGATATGCGTGTGATGTACGTGTGAAATTCGAAGTCTAGGGGTGTGCAGGATGCTGCATCAAAGTACTGGAAGCATTTCCAGGAAAATGCCCGGGAAAGATTACAGTTTGGAGAACTGTTGGTGTCGTCGGGCGATAGTGAGTGTCACCGGGCGATAGCTCCCTGTCAGCTGAAATTTTGTGTGGCCTATCTCGATGAGACCTGGGGGACATTGTATATGAGGTTGTGTGCTTAAGTTGCCTGGCCTGTGGTGGGTGCTAGCCCGAAATGGACAAAGCCGTCTGGCTTGTGATGAGTTGAGCTGTAAAGGCCAACTACTGTGGCATCAAGTTAAGTACCTATGAACAACTGGGTTGTCAAGTTAAGTACTTCTCAATGGGCAGTTGGTTGTTAAATTAAGTACTTCTAAATGACGTAGTTGTCAATTTAAGTACCATTTAATGACAAAGTTATTGTTAAGCTATGAACCTCTGAACGGTGGCGTGACATGAGGGAGTCCGGTACGCCGAAAATGTGCCCTGAGTGCACTGGGCATGTTCATTGGGCCAACGTTTGTGGTGAATGGTGCTTAAATGCACTTTATTGTTGTCACTGTATATATATATATATATATATATATATATATATATATATATATATATATATATATATATATATATATATATATATATATATATATATTATGACTTGTTTACAGGGATGGAGAAATGTTGCCCCGAGTAAGGGGTGAGATCGTTATAAAAGGGTCAACAAAATGCTAACCGTTGCTTTGTTTATCACATTTTGGTAGGCCCTTTTGTGCAGGTTTTGGAGAGCCAAGTGGAAAGTAGCAGGCTGAAGCCTATATGTTGCTGTTGGCTGGCCCTCGAACGCCCAAAAGCAAATATTTACTGTTTTCATGTGTGGTCGTCCTACGTGCCGATGTATGAAACCACTTGTTGTATATGAAACAGTTGTAATAAGGCTACGACCAAAACATGTGATGTAATATATGTGTATGTTATGTCATTCCTTTTGTGTAGTGCACATCCTCATTATGACTGGGTTCTTAAATTAAAATGCTTTCGCTAGAATGCTCTGTGGTAGGATGTGTTTCTACTTGAACTTGGGTTTGACAAAAACTTGTAATCTCCTTATCTGTCCATAGTATATGGCTTCAGGCCCCTATCGTACCTTCTGTCATATGTTATATGACGGATGTGGGCGTTACACCCTCACTCCTTCCAATAAATCGAGCAACCCCCTCCTTCCACCCCAAACAGGACCCCTTATATCCCCCTTAGGGCTCGGCCAAAACCATAGTCGCCACCTCTTCACCACCTTTTCTCTGTCATCTTTGATAATTTAGGCATTCAAGGTTTTTCCTTCTTCTATGGTTTCTTTTAAAGTTCAACGGCTCACGTCTTCATCGTCTGATGCGGATCTGAGGTTTTGCGTGGAAATAGCTTCATCCACCGTTGTGTTTGCTTCCTCCACTCCTCTTGTGGATGGATTATCTTGGGATTGCGTAACGATTCCTAAAACCTCTCTTATGTGATTTCTTCTATAATATTTGTGAGGTTTGGTGGATTAGAAGGCTAGTAATTTGTCCTGATTTATATTGAAATTAATGCTTAATTAAAATATGATTTTCAAGCATTTGTTCTTCCGAATATTTTCGTATAACTTGGATCAGGTAGATCTCGTGAACGCCAGAGTAAATCGGTTTCCTTAACCTTGATTTCTCCCTGAGTTCAAGTGATTTGGCCACCCAGGTTTTAAATTAATTTGGGATCAATTTTGGACTTCTTTAAATTGCTATTTTAGTATGGGTCCTCTCGTGTTGATTTTGTGAATGCTTGCGGGTAAATTTAATTTGAATTGCCAATTGTCTGGATCGGGTGGGCCCTATTCGCTTGAGAGAACATTTGACACATATCCTTTTGTTTAATCTCTAAAAGGGGTAGCGACCCTTTGCGTTGTGCATTGTTAAAGTTTGTGCCTTTAATTGCTGGAGTTATCGATAATGTTAAGTAGAGAAATCGCACGCTACATATCTATTTTTAATTGCCGAACCCAAGAGCGCATAGTTTAATCTGTTGGAACCATTGGCCTGCATCAGGGAGATTAATATAAATTCCATAGATATTCATTATACAAAAAAACAAATTGTGTAATCTTATATGGATTTTTTGAGGCCGACTCCCAATAACTCTTCAAATGAGTCTTTGATGCACCTTTTGGTCAAATAGATGGTGGATCTTTCAATGTGCCTTATATGTCACCCGGAATTCCTTTTTTCTTTTTCTCGTCATTGTCAACCATATTTTCTAAAACTTGACCAACATCAGCCATTACACTAACACAGTAGTCCTTTGCATTTTGACAATTATCAATTCATCGGCATAAGTCCATATGATTTCTGAAAATTAAGTTCGACTTATGATGGTTTGAGTTTATTGGCGTTGAAAAAGTCTTTCGCTTCTTAGCCTACATTGTAAATTGTTGGTTATTGTATCCACAATAACCCTGATTTGAAGAATGGTTCAGTTAAGCTAAGATGAATTGTGACTGTATTTGATATTGTATTTTTAGTTATGTACTTGCATGTTTACAATGCTAAGTACACAACAATGTCAGGTTACAGTGGGTCAGTAAACACGAGACTATACAATGTAATCCTTCATTGTATTGTTCATTGTGTTGACTCACGTGTAATCTCTCTATTGGAGCATACTTCTATTCCAAGTACATGAGGAGGTTCAAGGAAGAGGATATCAAATTAATTAGAACGGAATTTTACCCAAGTAAAATTCTTTGAGTATCGTTGATATTCGTCAAATTCGTCGTATATACTAACTAGCACACGTTGAATTCATCATATGTACTTGTGGTAGAATTTCTAATAAGATTGGAAAAACAGTTAAGTAAAATTCATCGAGTATCATCAAGTATACTCATTGAATTCGTCTAATGTATCTAATGATACTCGCTGAATTCGTCGAATATACATGACGATACACGCCGAATTCGTCGAATCATCTTGACACTACTTCTATGATTTTATTAAGGCATGTTCGTTGAATATCGCTGGATCGATGGCGTTGAGTGCGTCGATGGCGTTGAGTGCGTCCAGTGCATCTTGGTGTCGATAGCGTTGAGTATGCTAGCCTATACACGACGAATTCGTCGAGTATACTAGCCTAAACTCGACGAACTCGTCGAGTATGATTCCAGCCTTGGCGTTGATTGGCTTGCTAGTGTGAGCTAGATTTCTCTAAGTCAAATTCGCCGTATATCAATGAATATTCGGCGAGTATACTAGCGATACTCGACGAATATGACTTTGGTCATTTTTCCGACAATTGTTTTTCTTAGGCTCGGGTTGCGGCAGCCATGCACAGTAATTTTTCAGAAGTTTTTCTTTTCGAAATTCTTTTACATATGTTGTTATTAAAGATGTCTATATATATTTAGGGTAGATTTCTAATCTTCCCATTATTGCTAATCATGATAATTACTATTCATTTTCAAATCAAGAATCTTTCCAAAAAAAGAACGATCTATCGGCCTCCTGTGCGATTCGTGAATTCCGATCGGCCGACAATAGCGAACGTTGCATAATTCAACCTTCATCGATCTATACGACTGGATTGCTACTCTCTGAAGATCTTTATTCCTCCAAATCTAGTCGATTGAAGATTCAAGATTCAAGGTCTTCAAAGATTTCTATTTTCTGAGTTCTCCAAAATTTCAAGATCTACATAATCGAAGAATGTAGGAGTGAAGATCTGTAATCATTATTACTTTGTAATATTCATTTACTTTTGCAGGAGATTTTTCTCTGAGTTGTAGATCCATTTGTGGATTGGGTTGTAGATTCGTTTGTTGATCGATTCATAGATCCGGTTGTAGATCGAGTTGTAGGAGAGGTTGTTATCTGAGAAGTAGGAGCGTCGTCTCCGAGTTGTAGGAGTTACAGCTCTGAGGTGTAAGAGTTGTTGAAATCTAAGAAAGGTGAAGTAGCCGAATCTATCTCTACGTGGTAGATAGGCGAGGTGGGACAATGTACGTACCTAACACGGGGAACCACTATAGATCTTTGTGTTTTGTGTGCTTGTAATTTTTAAATTATTTTTTATTCTGCGAAAAGACACAAACATCACCTATTCACCCCCATCTAGGTGATTTAGGTAGACACTAGATACTTTCAATTGGTATCAGAGGGCATTTTGTTAAATATAAGGTTAACACCTTGAACAATATCCCAAATCTAGCATCAAGAGATTTCGTTTAGTAGCCATGGACAGAAGAAAGTACATGTCTTCTATGAAGTTACCAGTGTGGACCAAATAGAACTTTCCCATATAGAAAGAACGAGTTAGGTTCTTCATGGAAGCAGCAGATCTGAGAATTTTTTAGAATGTGGAAGAAGGACCGCATATACCTATAGAAGCCTCAGCTCTGAACCCAGCTATCATAATCCCCAAGAAGATGATGGATCTCACTAAAGATGAAATTACCCTAGTCTCTTTGGACAAAAAGGCAAAGAACAATATAGCCATTGCAGTGGACGATTCGATGTTACAAAATTTATTCCACTGTAAATCTGCCAAGGATATGTGAGACTGCCTTATAGTTCTAATGGAAGGAATAGAAGATCTTAGAGATGATCGCAGATCGTTGCTGAATCAGGAGTACGAAGCGTTCAAACAGGGACCAAATGACACCATTGCAGACAGCTTCGAGAAATTCTTCAAGATTGTCAACGAGCTCAAAAACTACTGGCACACCTTCACTAATGGTGAATTGAATGAAAAATTCCTCCTATCCTTGACAAAGGACTGGGCACTAAAGTGGTAGCCATTAGGGAGTTCGGGAAGCTGCCTGAGATTGACCCTCAGAACCTGTTTGGAAAGCTTCTCTCCTACGAGCTTCAAATAAACACCATAAAGAAGGAGCAAAGCAGTAGGACTTCAAGTGGAGAGAAGTCAGTTTCCCTGAAGGCTGAAGGTTCGAGGAAGTCTAAATCCGTGTCACCAGTAAAGTCATGTGCTCCAGACACCCCAGAAGACTTTGAGCCAAGCACATAAGGCTATAAGCTATCTGATGGGGAGTTCTCCCTCATCTTTAAGCAGTTCAAGAAACTATTCAGCAAGAGAATACAAATGAAGAATCAGTCATCCTCCACTGACTTCAGAAGATCACGTCGTGTTGGTGATTGCTCCAAGAAAGATACAACAAGGATGACATGTATAAATCTAAACTAAGTAAACTGTTTTCCTCTGACGTTGTTTGCTATTATTGTAATAAGCCAGGACATATGATTGTGGAGTTTCCCTACAAGAAGAAGGAAAGATCCAAGAGAGAGGAGAAGAGATCCTTCAAGGGCAAGAGGAAAGAAGAGAAAAGCTTCATCACAAAGAAGTCCAAAACTCTTAGTGACAACGACTCTAGTTAATCCAGTTCAGAGAACGAAGAAATTTACTTCGGGCTTATGGATCGATCGGACAAGGAAGTTGGCGACTCAGAGTATCACGGGAAGGTAAACTCGTGCACGATACTCTCGGAATCAAAAACGTCAACTATTGGTCATGAAGGCTATTCTTCTAAGGAAGAAGATTCTAAATTAATGGTTCAGCATGAGAACCTTTTGAAAGCGTAAGACAAATGACGTATGGTAGTTAAAATGCAGTTGAAAGAGATTGTCTTCCTCAAGGCAGTGGAAAGCAGTCTGAAGGAGGAAATTGCAAAATTACTTCCTCTTAGAGATGAAGTCCATTCCTTGAAAGAAGAACTCAAATGCTCTGCTGAAATATTGAGTCTAAAGGAGAAATACCTTGATGAGCTAAAGGAAAAGCTCTTGGTGGAGAGAAAATTTGTGGAAAGTTACTCCAAGCCAAAGACTATTCTTCCCCTTATCGATGAGTTTTCAGCTCCGAAGAAGGGCAGTGGTCTTAGCCACATAGCTAGTAAAGGTAAGGCTACCAAGAAAGCCAGTGCCAAAAAAGGGGAAGGCACCACTAGGTCAACCCGTATTTAAGAAGGTAATCTTCCCGACGAACAAGTTTGACCTTGAGTCATCCTACGATCATCTTGCTAGGCCTACTTATGTAGAGCCCAAGAAGCGATACCAAGGATGGACCCGCACCCGAGACTATGGTGCCAGTGTTTTCAAAGCACCTTATGAAGAGATTTAACATCAGAATTATGGTCAATATATTCATGGACATAACTATAAGAAGACACCAAAACCCAAGACTTTTGTACATATGGTAAAGGAGATGGAGAAGCCTTGTGTCTGTTGCAATCAGGAGGCTTCCACCTCCAAGTATGTTGCCCCGACTAGACGTCATATTCAAAGGGTAAAGCAACAGTACAAGAGAAGGTACAACAGGTTTGACTATTGGTACTGCAGCAAAATTGCTCATTTTGGCAGGGATTGTTGGTTTAACCCTGCAAATTTTAAAACTCCACGAGTTAATCGTGCGAGACCGACCACTCTCCAGGTTACTGTTCGTAGTGGTGATAAGCTGATAAGGAATTAAGGACCCAAATATATTTGGGTTCCTAAGGTAAAATGATTTATGGTTGCAGGTATGTCCAAAGGCCAACAAAACTCTGATATGGTATTTTGACAGTGGATGCTCTTGGCATATGACCGAGACAAGAAGTCTATTGCTTAATTATACCCCAGTCAAAGATGAACTAAAAGTCATCTTTGGATGGTTAGACAGGGGAACTATTAAAGGCTACGGTATGATTTTCAATGACATAGTTTCTTTCACTGACGTGACTTATCTTGAAGGATTACAGCATAATCTGATAAGCATAAGTCAACTATGTGACAAAGGCTATATCGTTGAGTTGTACAAGGACAAGTGTCTAATAAAGTTGTCTATAAATTTGGAGACGATCTTAACAGACACTCACAGTAGAAATATATTTTGTTTAAATTTTCTATGTTTAGACAATTCTACATCAGTGTACTTTTTGGCTAAAAGTAGTGCGTCTCTTTGTGACCAATGACACAAGAGATTGACACATATTAATTTCAAAACCATAAATATATTATTTTCTCATAACTTAGTGAACGATGCCCCCCATCATTAAGTGCCTTAAAGAGAGTCCATATCACGCATGCCAAATGGGTAAGCAGTCAAGGGCTACCTTCAAGGGTATTCTAAAAAAATATTCTTTGAGAAGTCTATATTTACTTCATATGGACTTATTCAGTCCTATGCCAATTCACAATTTAGGAGGTAAGGTCTACACGTTAGTAATTGTTGATGACTACTCTCGTTTTACTTGGGTGTTCTTTCTAAAGCACAAGTCAGACACATTTGACACATTCATTAATTTTGTTCGACAAATTCAGAACGAAATGAACTGTTCAGTGGTCAGAATCAGAAGTGATCACAAAATAGAATTTGAGTCTGGTGCCATGACAGAATTCTGTGGAAGTGAAGGTGTCTTTCATGAGTTTTCCTCCTCGCGTACTCCACACCAAAATAGAGTTGCTTAGAGAAGGAATAGAACCCTCATAGAAGCATGTACAACTATATTGAATGACTCTTCACTTCCAGAGTACTTCTGGGCTGAAGCCGTCAACACAGCTTGCCATCTGCAAAACAAAACACTAATCAACAAAAGCTATCCCATGACTCCCTATGAACTATTGAAGGGCAAAAAACTGACTGTGTCCTACTTTAGAATCTTTGGAAGTAAATCCTTCGTACTTAATAATGGGAAGTATTACCGCACAAAGT
The DNA here is from genome assembly GCA_039583875.1 of Platanthera guangdongensis. Lineage (NCBI taxonomy): Eukaryota > Viridiplantae > Streptophyta > Magnoliopsida > Asparagales > Orchidaceae > Platanthera > Platanthera guangdongensis. The sequence goes on from CM077153.1 coordinate 190,779,123, forward strand.
TGAGTGAAAAATGTTTTGAAGGTATTTTCGTAGGATATAGTAGTCATAGTAAGACAAGATTTTTTATAAGAAAACCCTGGTAGTAGAAGAGTCTATTAGTATTGTATTTGATGAGACAAGCATGCTTCAAAGCAACTTGTCTAGTGTCATTGGTGTAGATGTAGGTACCAGGTTCAAGGAACTAAGCTTGGATGTTGTATTCAAGGAAGATGCTCCAAGCTCAGTCAAGGTCGTCGATCCAGACTTGGTGGATGAAGAACTTTTAGAGAATGAATTGCTTCAACCTATATAGGATGCACCAGATGTTGCATAACATATTGGAGGGAGAGCAAGAAACCTAGTGTTCAAACAACTAAGAGATCACCTAGCTGATCAAATCATTGGAGTGCTAGGAGACAAAGTTAGAACCAGAAGAGGTACAACTAACGAGTTATTGCATCTTAATTTTCTGTCTCAGGTTGAACCAAAGAAGTTTGAAGAAGCAAACACAGATGCCTCTTAGATCATGATAATGCAAGAGTAGCTTAACCAGTTCGAATGATGTAAAGTCTGGGAGTTGGTGCCCAGACCCAAGGGACAGAATGTGATCGACACCAAGTGGGTTTTCAGAAACAAGCTAGATGAGAATGGCGTAATCATAAAGAACAAAGCCCGGCTTGTAGCTCAAGGATATTGATAAGAAGAAGGGATTGGCTTTGACCAGACCTTTACTCTAGTGGTCAGGCTCGAGGCGATCAGGTTGTTTCTTGCATATGGTGCCTTCAAATGCTTCAAGGTATATCAAATAGACGTGAAGTCAGCATTTCTCAACGGGAATCTGAAAGAGGAAGTACACGTAGCACAACCCTCAGGTTTTGTGAACTCCACCTTTCCTGAACATGTTTACTTTTTAAATAAAGCTCTCTACGACTTAAAGCAAGCTCTACGAGCTTGGTATTAGATGTTGTCTAGCTTTTTTCTTGAGAACAAGTTCACAAGAGGAAAGATAGACAAGACATTATTTCTTAAGGAAGTAAAAGGTAAGATTCTGCTAGTGCAAATCTATGTCGACGACATTATATTTGGCTCTATGGAAGACAACCTATGCAAGAAGTTTTCCAAACTTATGGAAGGGAAGTTTAAAATAAGCAGTATGAGAGAGCTGAAGTATTTCTTAGGACTTCAGGTGAAACAATCTGAAGATGGAATTTTCATCTCTAGGACAAAGTTCACCAAGGAGCTTCTAAAGAAATTCATAATGGAGAACACAACCTCTATGAGGACTCCAATGTCTTCAACTATGTCTCTAGACAAGGATGAGAAAGAGAAACCTTTTGATGAAACCAAGTACAGAAGCATAATTGGATCCTTGATCTACCTCACTACCAGTAGACTCGACATAATGTTTTCAACATGCATCTGCGCTAGATTTCAGGTGAACTCAAAAAAATTTCATTACGTCGCTACAAAGCGAATTTTAAGATAGTTTAAGGGTACACCCAATCTTGCCTTATGGTACCTGAGAAGTAATGACGTCAAGATAATTGGATTTTCAGATGCAGATTTTGCAGGAAGCAGGGATGACAGAAAAAGCACTTCTGTGACATGTCAATTCCTCTGAAGATGGCTTATTTTATGGAGCAAAAATAAGCAAAATTGTGTGGCAACCTCTACTGCCGAGTCAGAGTACATTTCTGTCGGTAGTTGTTGCGCACAGCTTCTATTAATCAGGAATCAACTCGAAGACAACAACTTAAAGTTCAGAGAGATTCCAATGTATTGTGACTCATCCATCGCAATAGCGATCACGCATAATCCAGTTTCTCACAGCCGGACAAAACACATTAAAGTGCGATATCACTCCATTCGGGAGCATGTGGAGAACAATGATATAGCCCTCAGCTATGTACCGATGGATAAGTAGGTCGCAAACATTTTTACGAAGCTGCTGGACAAGGCCAAGCTTTCGTTCTTCAAAACAGAACTAGGCATGCTGAACAAAGATTCGTGAAGATGGACAAAAATACAGGAAGTTTCTCAGGAAATTCATCAAGGAAAAAATTTCCCAAGGGAAATTAGTCGAATATTAGATGACAATTTTGGTGATTCGTAGGAAATATACGTCTATATTCGACGAATCCGACCTTACGTCTGGTGAAACTCAACGAATTTAACTTAGGTCAAAATTTATCTTTCTATATTGGATCCAAAGAGCCGTAGAATATCTGGTACGCGCCTTTCTAGATCAGATTTAAAATTATATATATATATATATATATATATATATATATATATATATATATATATATATATATATATATATATATATATATATATATATATATATCAATAATCAAGAGTCGGGGCAACCGCGACACATTTTGTCAAAACCAAAACTGTGATATTCGAACTGCTCCTCCCAACCCTTCGGCTCCAGCGCAAGTTTCGTCGGGTCCAACGCAAGTTTCGTCATCTCCATCATGTAGCCCTACTCCTGTTCTCTTCGATTAGGTCAGAACAAGTGATTCCAGCAAAACTTTTCGATTTCCAGACGTGATTTCACTCGGTGGTGTGATTCCGATGACCTGTTCTCGCCGATTTGTCAGTGACAGTGATCCGTTCCAACCGACAGTACAGTACAAACATTTCAGTTTCATTCTTTGATTCTCCATGGCTCCTCGAAGCACCTGTGGTCTGCTAGGGGGTGGAGAATTTGTTCGAATAGGTTTTTCCTCTGCGTTAGATGAATTCAGGAATGTGATCATGATGCTTGAGACAGTCGGTCTCTCGTTTACCTAGAACACCCTTGCAAAATTTTGGACAAGGTCATTCTTGAGTTCTTCTAGAATGACAAGCTCTGGAAAGAAGATAACGTCATCAAAAGCAAGGTTCGTAAGGCTTCAGTTAAAGTGAAGGCCTCTAATCTCACTCGGCTCTTGAGGCTTCCAGCCTGTGCAGAAGCAAATCACCTCGAAGAGGAAGACATCTTAAGGGCATTACTGTTCTATGGATTGCCAAGGGGCATCAAGGATGTTAAAAGTAAAGGGATGAACGATGAAGGGAAACTACTATCAGACATTATTGGTAAAGTGCTGTTATATAAGATAGGATCCAGCGATTATCTGTCATCAGATATGTTCAAGATTTTAGTAACGATCATCTGCGGAAAGAGAATGGACTGGTGTGTGATGCTGTTTGAGAAAATCAAGGACAGACTCCACACACTCAACTTTGGGAGGATTATCAGCTTGTACCTGAATCAAATGGACAGTGACAAACTCGATAGGACCAAATGTGTACCTATCCATCACCTGAAGAAGATCAACTCAACTATCTTATCAAGGTGGGATAGGAGGATCTTGAGGCAAGGGGGAGCCCCAAACTTGGCTGTGGAGGAGGAAGATCAAGATCCTGTGGATAGGATTCCTACTCCACCCCCCAGTGAGATTCCTGAGAGCTTGAGTGCAAGAATGGATGGGGAGCTAGCTGATACATAAGGGGACACTCAAAGAGTGCCCTTGAGTTTTATTCTGAGTTAGTGCCAGATGCTCCATCTGTAGAGATTATAGTACAAGTTGTTCCAGCTACTCTTGCTGTGTTAGAGCCTATTGAGGTTGAGGATGATATTGATGCTGATGATGAGGTTCCAGCTCCTTCTGAATAAAATATTGATGTTGTTTTGGATGTTGCTGAGGATGATGTATATATTGTTGGTGAGGATGATTTGACTGTGGATGACTATGAAATAGATGTTGATGAGGAAATGATTGTTGTTGATGAACCCAAATCTGTTGATAATGCTAATGATGGGTCTGAGCTAGATTCAGTGGAGAACCTGATTGTCTCTCTCCCAGAGATTATTCTTGCTTCATATTCTGAGGGGGAGGTGACTAGGCCATCAAAATTGGTTGCTACTGAGGTTGACATGTTTATCCACAACTTTGAGAAAAGAGTTGCCATGGTGACAGGTACTCCTCCAGTTATTCCAGAGGAGGTAGTAGATGTTTTTGATGTGGACGGGGATGCAGAGGAGAATCCTCCTGTCCTAACTAATAAATAGCTGATGCTGATTTCTAAAGTTAGATTATCTCTGATCTATGAGTCTCCTAGTGAAGATTTGCCCACTCTCCCAAATATTCCTTCTGAAGATGTTGCCACCTCCAGTGTTGATAGTTCTATTTTGAAGACAGTAGAGGTTATGTTGGCAAGATAGCAAGTGCAATTTGAAGCCTACATGCAGAAGGTTCTGGACAAGGTCAAAGAAACTAAGCAAGATAACGACCATGCAGAAGTTAAAATTCAGATTGACAAGCTTGCTACCAAGCTTGATTCATTGTATGCCGAGGATGTCAAAGCTATCACGCTTAACATTCAAGGACTTAAGTATACTTCAAAAGTTCTTAATAATGTTGATAGGAACGCAAAGACAATGATTGATGCCCACAACCGATCGATGGCTCACTTTGACAGCACTATGACTGCTTATTCTAATGCTGTCATTGATGAAGTCGGAGAGGGGGAGGAGGCTATGAAAGCTAAGGTTGTTGTAATTAAAGCTGCTATGGTAGAAAATTTCAAAAAGACAAAAGACTACTGTTATAACAACTTTATGTGGCTGCATGGTCAGATGTTTAACTCTCAAGTACCTATTGTGTATGCTCATGATGAAGTTCATCCTGTTGAGGATTACTCCCATTATTGGACAAACACAGGATTTATTTCAGGACACTACTACTGTTGCTGCTGAAGTTCAAGTGGTTGAAGATATTCCTTCTACTCTAGTCTACAAGAGAAGAAAGTATGGTGAAGGCCCGTCTGCTATAAGATCAGACCCTGCCAGAGAAATGCCTGCCAGAGACCGAGAAATTAGTGAAGTGTGGAGTCCTACTTCTAAAGGAATTATTCTAGACACCTTCACCCTAGTTGATCTTGGAAATGAGAACAGATGGAACCATTACGATCAAGATGAATGACATAAGTATGAATTGGCTTCTGCCAAGAGAAGAATACATTTTAGAAATCACAAGAATGATGAGTCCGCACCTCCAGTCCCTCCAAAATATTATCCGAAGCCCAAGGCTAATTTTGTTAGGCAGCGTCAGAAGAGTCAAGGTAAGCAGGCCTGATGTTCATGTTTTTTTTGGTTTAATTGAGATGTGGTTGTGGTTGCCCTAAAAATAAACTTTAAACTCTTATTGAAAGTCCACCTAGTGTCAACCAAGTTCACCTATGGGGGGGGGGGGAATAGGTGACGCGCAACGCTTTTGCGGAATTTACAAATGTACCTGCACAATAAACATAAAAAGCACATCACACAGAATACACAGGCGATTTATAGTGGTTCCCCGACTTGGGTACATCCACTTTCCCCCTTCGACCTATCTCCCGACAAGGGACGACTCGGTCTCTTCTCCAACAGGATTGAAATCCAATCCCTGCACTAACGGAAGGAACCCTTCCACACGTAGGAGTCAACACTCCCACAAACCGGGTTGCACCCAACCCTTACAACACGGAACAATCGTTTCTTTCCAACAAAAGTAAAATAGAATGTACACGAGATACAAACTTCGTTTGGAGACTACGGTGTTCCTCTTCGTTCGACGACGTGTTCGTAAAGTCAACGAAGAGTTTACAACCTTGGTCTCTCTTGGAGAGGATCTCCCGGAACCGGCGGCGGCAAGATGAGCGGCGGCTAGGTTCACGGGATCGGCGGCAACAACGATGTGAGGCTGCACTCCTTTGTTGATCCAAACTTCGTAGCGAAGCAAGCTAGGTCTACCAACGGTCACACTAGGATCAATCGTCTCGATCGATTCGGATGGGGAAGATTTTCCCGATCTACAAATCGAGAGACAAGAGATCTCCGGATAGACACGTGAGACGCTAAGCTTAGCAAGGCTTCTGTCGCCGGAGATCGGGAAGAAACACGATCACAGCGGCGACCAACTTGTCGTGAGCGGCGGCGGCGACGGCAGAGCGGAAGCGACGATTTAAGGTTTGTCCGTGCTCGCGTATTTCTTATTTTCTTCGCCTTGTTTACTGTTCAAAACTACCCATGTATTTATACACTGTAGACCCATACAATATGACCGTTGTGGGTCCCACAAGTAGAAACCCGAAATCCGGTTCAAACTAGTCCAGCGGTAGAATCCGGTCCAGCAGTATCCAGAGAAAACGCCAAGTAAAATTCGTCGAGAATCATTGGTGATTCTCGATGAATCGGCGAGAATCAGTTAACGATTCTCGACGATTCGTCGAGAATCACTAGTGATTCTCGACGAATCACTTGTTGATTCTCAACGATTTTCACTTGGTATTCATGACCTGCTCAGCGACGGGTTCGGCGAGAATCATTAGTGATTCTCGTCGAATCTTACTTGGCACCGTTTTGAGGTAGCCGAAAAGAGTCGGCGAGAATCACTAGTGATTCTCGTCGAATTATACTTGGACAATTTTTCGTCTATCCACCCAAGAGCTGCTCCTTGACCCATCTTTGCTCCTTGTCTTCTCTTGCATATACACGGCCCTGTACTTGAAAGTAAGCGCACTCCAATAGAGAGAGTACACGTAGGCCAACACACTGATCTGCTCAACGAGGGATTACGTCGTGCAGACCCGTGTATATTGACCTACTGCACCCTGACATTGGTGTGCACTTAGCGTGGAAGAGCTGCAAGCACAACTTAAGAGGTTTCATCAAATACATTGTGAATTCATCTTAGCTTGACAGGTGGCTTCCTCAAATCCAGGTAATTGTGGATACAATACCCAACAATCTCCCCCTATTTGACGAAGCCAAAACCCTACTAGCTAAGATGAATAACACCAATAAGAAATAAGAATAGCATTCAGAATCTAAGCATATAGCATAAGAGAATATAGACAATCAGATCAGGACTTGAGTCATTCACAAATTCAAATATATATACCAATATATATATATAATCTCAGAATTGTTCATATCATAACAATAAGCATTAAATGTTTTTAGGAGAGAATGACAAGCTACAAGTTGTTGACTATCTTTCCTTAGCTAAGTCATCCGTGAGTTTTTGCGCCAAAAACTTCTTCATTTGTCTCTCCATGTACTCTTTAGGCTTCAGATAGTATCTGGGAGGAGGAACTTTATCTGCATCCGTGTTGTTTCTGAAGAAGATGTTTCGTTTTGCTTCATATGTCTTGTACCTTTCCCACTCATACTGGCTATAAACTTCGTTCCGATTGAGTTCTCCCTTTTCTTGTAGCCAGAAGGTGTCCAAGATGATGTTCTTTGAAACTGGACTCCACTTTTCGTTTCGAACTTCCTCCTCACTCATTCTGATTCTCTTCTCAGCTAGAGTGTCCTTGGAGGTCCCTTCCCGAGCTTTTCTCTTTTCCCTGGCTTTTGCTAGGGCCTCTTGGTCAAACATGCTCCTCAGTTTAGCTTTGGAGAGAGCCCTAGCATCAGCTTCATTTATGGGAACATCTGCAGCACTTGCACTTATTCCCTCAGCAGCACCTACTCCCTCAGCGGCCGTAGACATCTCAGGAGGCTGAATATCTACAGGATTTTCAGCCAACGGGATGCCTAACGCCTGGTGGAGCATCCACCAGCTGCTGTCATAGACGTACTTGTTTGACTGTTCGAAGTTATTAATCATGACTTCTCGGAGCTCAGCCATCTTAGCTATGTAGTCCTACTCCCCCTTTTTGGCTTCAACAGCAATGAAGTTTGCATAGGAATGCAGGGAGTCATCAATGTGCTTGGTGGTCCGGGAGAATTCATTGACCAAGGCCTGCTGATTGGCGTTGAGAGTGACCATATTACCGTCAAACTTTTGAATGTTGTTTGCTACAACATGTGCATTCTGATTTACGATAGCAAGAGTATCAGTGTTCTTTTTCAATCCGGCCATAAGAAGTGCGACAGCTTGGCCGGCCTCGGTGTACTTTTCTTCAAATGTCTTCTCCATCATGTCCAGTTTATGGTTGATCTCCACCATATTCTTGAGCATGAGATTTTCAGATGTCTTAATCCTTTTCAGCAGTTTATTCTGAGCTTCATCAAAAGAGGCTTTAAGTTCATTCACTATGCCCTGAATGACATTGACAGTGTGTGGCTAGCTCATCTCGTAACGGAATAGTCGGAGGCACTTCTTGGCCTTGCTCTTCAGCGGACGCATCTGTAGAGCTGGTTACAAGCACAGTCTCTAATGGGGGAATGCTGGCGGCCTCTGTAGATTTTTCTGACTCCCCCTCCACTGGTGCATGCTTGTCAGATGGAGGTTCAACAAGATCCGGAGCCTCCAATGCTTCATGTCCCTCATTCCCGTCATCCTCTTCGTCATCATCCATGAAGTCATCTTCATCAGCAGCCTCTTCCAATTCTTTGTCAGCAGTCTTCAGTACAGTAGCACTTTCTTCTTGTATCTCGACCACAGCATCCCTGGCCACCTGGGAGATTTCAGATACTATATCAACATGAGTGGGTGGAGTCTCCCCCTCAATTCCTGCAATCAAAGTATCAGGAATTTCACTGGGGGTGTCTGCTGGAGATACTCCCTGTTGTTCTTCCACTGCAGTCTCCCCAATACGCCTCTCCCATCGGTCAAACACACTTGAGTCCATCTTCTTCAAGTAGTGGAGAGGGACACCTTTACTCATGTCAAACTTGTCTCCATTTAGCTGATTTAGATATAGACTTATGATGCGGCCAAAACTCGGAGAGCCCAAGGTGTCCTTTATCTTCTCGAATAGCAACTCCCCCCAGTTGAACCTTTTACGGCAAACAACAGCTATCAGGATCTTGAACATATCCGCTGAGATATGGTCATGAGAGCCCGGCTTGCAGATGAGCACCTTTCCAATTATGTCAGATAGGAGCTTCCCTTCTTCATTCATATCCTTTCTATTAATTGACTGAGTTCCGCGTGGGAGACCGCAGAATAAGAGAGTTCTGGTTTTGTCATCGTCCTCCAGATAGTCCTCATGCTCAGAGATAGAAAGCTGCAGGAAGCGGGTCAGCTTGCTGGCAGACATCTTGACCTTTGCCCCGGCCACCTTGCTTTTGATTAGCGAGTCGCCATTTCGGAGTCTTGCGGTGGCGAAGAACTCCAGCACCTCTTTGTCCAAGATTTTGCAAGGGTGCTCCAGGACGAATGTTAGTCCAGCCTCCTCCAGCATCAGAATGATGTTGCGGAATTCGTCCGAGGCGTGAGAGAACCCAGTCCGAACAAGCTCGCAACCAGTGACCAACCCAGCAGTTGTCCTTGGAGCCATTGCAGATCTAGAGAGAGAAGCCCTACTCTAAGCTTTAATGAACATTCAAAAGGAAAGCGTCACTAGTGAGGACATCCAAGTACGGGTGAGGAAGAGGTTACCTAAGGGCATAGACGGAAGTGAGTTGGTGAGCTTCCTGCGAGAACTCGTCCGTGAGCGTCCTTTGGGAAGACCTTCGGTGGATAGGAGAGATTTCTGCGAGGTTCGGCGGGATTCGACGGAAGTCGATGCGATTCGACGAGAATCTTGCGAGAACCTTGCGGGAACTTACAGGAAGACGATGGAGAAGCGGGATTCGTGTAGCGACGAGCTTGCTGCAGGGTTTGGCGGGATTCGACGGGATTTTGCGAAGGCGGAGCGACGAGCTTCCTGCGGGTCGGCGGAAGAAACCTTGCGACTTGGCGTGTTTTCTGCGAAGGTCGGCGGGATTAGTGTAGCTTGCTCCTTCGGCGGGATTCTTAAGGAAGGTGAAGGGTCGGTGAGATTCCAAGTATATACAGGGTCGGCGGGATTTGTCTAAGTCGAAATTGAAAGGTTTCTTTACTAGGAATTTTCACGTTAAGAAGCATTGCAACATTTTCGAATTCTTCTGATGTCAAGTCAATATAAAAATGATAAATACATAAATATTTTAAAGCCAATCTATTTGGGTTTGAACGAGGCTTTTCCAAAAACTTTTTGATGTCAATTGTGAGTTGTCGAGATTCACAATGACATATCTTCGTTAACTCTTTATTGATGTATAAATGTTTGCATGTATCGAGTTAACCTATCCTTAGATGTGCACACATACATGTATAAGCATAAGTATAAATATACACATAGATAGAGATATATATGTAAATGAGGATGCAATATGACGCAAGTCCTTGAACTGAACAAAAGTACCTGGGATTATGAGAGTTAACAATGAGTCTCTCTGACTATAACATACCAGGTGCTCGATGTGAGTATGCTGATATATATATTTGTCACTTCTGTTATTCCAGATGCATGTTCCATTTCAGTCGTGGAACACCTACTGTCTAGTTCTCATCATATTTACGGGAACCTAGACTACCCTGCAAAAAGGAATTACCTTACCTTAGGAACCCAAATCATGTTGGGTCCTAGGTTCCTGTTAGCATAAGCACTTGACTGCCTTCCTTCAGAACACCTGTCAGGAAGACTACCTCTGTCCCGTGAATGTGGATAAGCCCTTGCCGTGGGCACAGAGGGGTTGTGCCAACAGTCGATGGCAAAGTGCCCCACTTTGCCACAGCACCAACATGAGTGAATGTTGTATCGCCGTTTTCGACCTGATCTCGTGACTGAGGTAGTCACGGTCCCAGGTCTAAATGGGACAGGGCATGATCTCCTCACAAAGTTTCCTCTTCCACCGTGACACGTGGAAGGGTGGAAGGAATGCACGTTGCAAGCGGCATGTGGCCGGGGAGGTGGTGCCTTCCTTTCAGGCAACCCCCTTCCTGAGGCCTTATGAAAACTTACACCATGACTTCTAACCTCCCTATCCTGTGTCCTCAGGTGGTGAGAAGTCTTCTGTGAGCTGGGACATGCAGATTCACACCGAGTTGAGGCCGTGGCAGTGAATACAAAGGGATCAGAGTGAGGCTTAGGTATTCTCTCGTGGGTTGCCACGACGGCCCTTGCACTATGGGAGTCTCCACATGGGGACAGATCACCCTTGCAGTGACCACGACTATTCCTGTGGTCATACCTGAAGGCATGATGAGTTGCCTTCCTGCTTGGAGTGGGGGGTCGGAACACCGTTTCCCCATTTCTCCACGAATTGATAATCCGGGAGATCCACCCGTTTTCTTGCTTTCTCTTTATAGCATCAACTTTGGAAAAGTTTGATACTATTCGTTTCTCATTCTCTAGACTACTCTCTAGAGCTGAGATCTTAGAGTCTTTGACCTTGTTGGACGCCAATTGGAGAACCAACAAGATCTTCAGTCGAGCAATATCTTGAGCTTGCTCCTCAGCAAGTAGGTGGCTTGACTGAAGGGCTCTCTTCAGAGAATCAGAATCTTCTGGAGGAAGGCAGTTCCTGTCTTCAGAAAGTTCAAAAGAGATGGGGCAGGATGAGGAAGTTACCTGCTCTTCAGTGTTATTGTCATTCGAGCCAGTGACCATTGCGTCATGCTCATCAGAGCTGCTTTCCTCACTGGTCTCTTCAGTCTCAGACACGGACACTGGAGCTATGATGTTGTCCGAGAGATGCTTGCCTTCATCTTCAGAGGAGAGGACCCTCACATAGGCTTCCTCCTCTGGTTGACAGCATATTCCAGCTTTCTCTGACTCCCCCATCAACTCTGAGATCATCACCCACATGGATTTAGCCGTCCTACATTTTGCTAATCTAGAGCGAGAAGCTCCAGACCAGATGTCCAAGATAATTTGACGAATCCTCTCGTCCAAGTTAAATAGTGACAGTTCCGTCTCTGACATCTCAGCAATGCACATGGGCACTTGGATCCCAGAGTCGGAGGTCTTCATGGGAATAAACGGACCCTCTTCCAGGATGAAGGATGCTCGAGGATCGATAGCATCAAGGTGAAATGACACTCTCATTCTCCAGATGGGATAATAATCCTTTGTGCATGCGGGGAGTTTGAGTGGCGATATCTCATAATCCAGCTCCATGCTTTTGACACTGGTGGCAGGAATCTACTCAAGGTGTTAGCCTTTTTGATGAGCAACCTCCCTCTGATACCACTTGAAAGTCCACCTAGTGTCAACCAAGTTCACCTATGGGGGGGGGAGGAATAGGTGACGCGCAACGCTTTTGCGGAATTTATAAATGTACCTGCACAATAAACATAAAAAGCACAGCACACAGAATACACAGGCGATTTATAGTGGTTCCCCGACTTGGGTACATCCACTTTCCCCCTTCGACCTATCTCCCGACAAGGGACGACTGGGTCTCTTCTCCAACAGGATTGAAATCCAATCCCTGCACTAACGGAAGGAACCCTTCCACACGTAGGAGTCAACACTCCCACAAACCGGTTGCACCCAACCCTTACAACACGGAACAATCGTTCCTTTCCAACAAAAGTAAAATAGAATGTACACGAGATACAAACTTCGTTTGGAGACTACGGTGTTCCTCTTCGTTCGACGACGTGTTCGTGAAGTCAACGAAGAGTCTACAACCTTGGTCTCTCTTGGAGAGGATCTCCCGGAACCGGCGGCGGCAAGATGAGCGGCGGCTAGGTTTACGGGATCGGCGGCAACAACGATGTGAGGCTGCACTCCTTTGTTGATCCAAACTTCGTAGCGAAGCAAGCTAGGTCTACCAACGGTCACACTAGGATCAATCGTCTCGATCGATTCTGATGGGGAAGATTTTCCCGATCTACAAATCGAGAGACAAGAGATCTCCGGATAGACACGTGAGACGCTAAGCTTAGCAAGGCTTCTGTCGCCGGAGATCGGGAAGAAACACGATCACATCGGCGACCAACTTGTCGCGAGCGGCAGCGGAGACGGCGGAGCGGAAGCGACGATTTAGGGTTTGTCCGTGCTCGCGTATTTCTTATTTTCTTCGCCTTGTTTACTGTTCAAAACTACCCATGTATTTATACACTGTAGACCCATACAATATGACCGTTGTGGGTCTCACAAGTAGAAACCCGAAATCCGGTTCAAACTAGTCCAGCGGTAGAATCCGGTCCAGCAGCATCCAGAGAAAACGCCAAGTAAAATTCGTCGAGAATCATTGGTGATTCTCGACGAATCGGCGAGAATCAGTTAACGATTCTCGACGATTCGTCGAGAATCACTAGTGATTCTCGACGAATCACTTGTTGATTTTCAACGATTTTCACTTGGTATTCATGACCTGCTCAGCGACGGGTTCGGCGAGAATCATTAGTGATTCTCGTCGAATCTTACTTGGCACCGTTTTGAGGTAGCCGGAAAGAGTCGGCGAGAATCACTAAAGATTCTCGACGATTCGGCGAGAATCACGAGTGATTCTCGCCGAATCGGCGAGAATCACTTGGTGATTCTCGTCGAATTATACTTGGACAATTTTTCGTCTATCCACCCAAGAGCTGCTCCTTGACTCATCCTTGCTCCTTGTCTTCTCTTGCATATACACGGCCCTGTACTTGAAAGTAAGTGCACTCCAATAGAGAGAGTACACGTAGGCCAACACACTGATCTGCTCAACGAGGGATTACGTCGTGCAGACCCGTGTATATTGACCTACTGCACCCTGACATTGGTGTGCACTTAGCGTGGAAGAGCTGCAAGCACAACTTAAGAGGTTTCATCAAATACATTGTGAATTCATCTTAGCTTGACAGGTGGCTTCCTCAAATCCAGGTAATTGTGGATACAATACCCAACACTTATTGATATCTATATGATTTATATGTATTAGTTGGAATGCGCACTGTTATTTTAATTTTCTATAATTTACTTGTCATGTTAATTTTATGCTCTATGATTATATTTGTTATGTATAATTCACCTTAGCTTATAAGATTCTAATTTTTTCAAATAAGGGGAGATTGTTGGTATTGTATCCACAATAATCCTAATTTGAAGAAGGATCCAGTTAAGCTAAGATGAATTGTGATTGTATTTGATATTGTATTTTTAGTTATGCACTTGCATGTTTACAATGCTAAGTACGCACCAATGTCAGGTTACAGTGGATCAGTAAACACGAGACCATACAATATAATCCTTCATTGTATAGATCATTGTGTTGACTCACGTGTAATCTCTCTATTGAAGTGTACTTCTATTTCAAGTACATTAGGAGGTTCAAGAAAGAAGAAGATCTCAAATTCAATAGAACATAATTTTTCCAAAGTAAAATTCATCGAGTATCGTAAGGGATATTCGTCGAATTCGTCGAGTATCATTGATATTCGTCGAATTCGTCGTATATACTTACTAACACTCGTCGAATTCATCATATGTACTTGTGGTAGAGTTTCTGATAAGATTGGAAAAATAGTTAAGTAAAATTCGTCGAGTATCATCAAGTATACTCGTCGAATTCGTTGAATGTATCTAACGATACTCGCCAAATTTGTCGAATATACATGACGATACACGCCGAATTCGTCGAATCATCTCGTCGCTACTTCTCTGATTTTCTTAAGGCAAGTTCATTGAATATCACTCGGTCGATGACGTCGAGTGAGTTGAGTGCGTCGATGGCGTTGAGTGCGTCGAGTGCATCTTGGCGTCGAGAGCGTTAAGTCTGCTAGCCTATACTCGACGAATTCGTCGAGTATACTAGCCGAAGTTCGACGAATTCGCCGTGTATGATTTCAGTCTTGACGTTGAGTGGCTTGCTAGCTTGAGCTGAATTTCTCTAAGTCAAATTCGTCGTATATCAATGACTATTCAGCAAGTATACTAGCGATACTCGATGAAACTTGATGATACTCGACGAATATGACTTAGGTCATTTTTCCGACAAATTTTTTTTCCGGCTCGGGTTGCATCGACCATGCACAGTAATTTTCATAAGTTTTTCTTTTGGAAATTCTGTTATAGTCGTTGCTATTAAAGATGTCTATATATATTTAGGGTAGATTTCTAATCTTCCCATTATTGCTAATCATGCTAATTTCTCTTCATTTTCAAATCGATAATCTTTCCAAAAAAAGAACGATCTGTCGGCCTCCTGTGCGATACACGAATTTCAATCGGTCGACAAAAGCGAACGTTGCACGATTCAACCTTCATCAATCTATACGACTGGATTTCTACTCTCTGAAGATCTCTATTCCTCCAGATCTAGTCGATTGAATATTCAAGAGTCAAGGTCTTCAAAGATTTCTATTTTTCGAGTTCGCCAAAATTTCAAGTCTACATAATCAAAGAATGTTGGAGTGAAGACTTGTAATCTTTATTACTTTGTAATATATTCCTTTACTTTTATAGGAGATTTTTCTCCAAGTTGTAGATCCGTTTGTGGATCAAGTTATAAATCTATTTGTGGATCGAGTCGTAGATCCGGTTGTGGATTGAGTTGTAGGAGAGATTGTTCTCCGAGTGGTAGGAGCATCGTCTCCAGGTTGTAGGAGTTGCGGCTACGAGGTGTAAGATTTGTTGAAATCTGAGAAAGGTGAAGTAGCCCAATCTAGCCCTTCGTGGTAGATAGGCGAGGTGGGACAGTGGACGTACCCAACTCGGGGAACCACTATAGATCACTGTGTTCCGTGTGCTTGTAATTTTTAAGTAATTTTTTATTCGACAAAAAAACACAGACATCACATATTCACCACATCTAAGTGATTTAGGTAGACGCTAGATACTTTCATAAATCTCCTTAATATGTAATTTGGTTGAATGTCGTGTACATTACGAAAATTGTACACATGCAATGCATGCTTGTACAATAAATTAAACCCTTTATTTGAAAACATCTACACGAGCACTATATATCATTGCTTTTCATCTCTACAGTTACAGTCCATTGTTTGTCAAGTCCACCAGCATTGCAAGGACGTGTTTTGTGTACGATCTTATCTTGGTCATATATAGATTTCTCGGCCACCATCAACACAACTGCACCCTCCATAAATGCATGCTTAGACATCAAATATATTTTTCTAGTATATATCTTTGACATTTGCCTAAGGATCACGTAAGTTTTGAATTTTAGGGTGATAGAACCTTGTTTGCATTTGAAGCCTTCCTCATGTTCACTCCTTTGCCAACCATAATTTAGTTTTTCCATCCTATGGAAACATTCAGATAGTGAATTTGTAGCCTTTGAATCCCCATGCAGACTACTATTTGTAGATTCATTACGTTGGGTCAATAAAATGTCGAGATCAAATTCATCCTTGTTAAATGCAGTGGGCCACCTCTTTCAAATTTTGCAAAGATCATTTAACCATCGATTCTCTTGGAAATTTCCTTGGGTTATCGTTTCTCCTCAATAGAACTCAAACTCAATTTCTGCATTACATTTACTCATGCAGGTAAAAAATAAGGATCTAATATGCTTATCTTGATTGAAAGTTGATATCTTGGATGATGTTTTTTTTGAAATGTCATTGGCAAATGCGATGTAGAGAAGCAGGGAAAACCCTCTCAATAGCAACTGTTATTACCTGAGATTGATCGGTATAAATCGTGGTTGGTTGCATACCTCCAATAAACTTTAAGAAGGTCTTAAATACCCAATAGAATGAGTCAATAGTTTCATGTGCTACAAATGCACATCTCATAAAAATATTCTGCCAATGGTGATTCACTGCAATAAAAGGAGCGCATGTCAAATTGCATTTGTTGAGCCTATAAGTGGTGTCGAAAATGATGACATCTCCAAAGCATTCATAATCTAATTTTGCAGCGCTGTCGATCCAAAAGAAATTGTGCAGGTGGTTCATTTCATCTGTTTGTATATCAAAAGAAAACATGTTATCCAACAACTGTCTCCTTAAATATTTGCAATAATGTAGCTACATCTCCGGTTTCAATGAGCGCACTTCTTTTTCTATTTACAAAGTTATATGCATCCCCTTTCGCGAACCCTATATTATCAACACCTCCAGCTTCTACGTCCATGAGGTTGAACATGTCAACAATTCGAATCCCCACTCCTGTCATATTATTAATCAACACTGCTTGACCATCAGATACATGTCTATGCAATCTCAACAAATGTGCTTCTTCCTGTAAGGTCATAGGATCATTGTGCTATTCAATGAAATTTAATATCTTCCAGTTCTTACCCTCTTCGCCGACAGTGAAATGTAAGCAAGCCAAGCAACTTGTCATAGTATCGCTATGGTGAAATTTCTTTTGACGATCGGTACATGGGTACATGTGAGTATGCTGATATATATATTTGTCACTTCTGTTATTCCAGATGCATGTTCCATTTCAGTCGTGGAACACCTACTGTCTAGTTCTCATCATATTTACGGGAACCTAGACTACCCTGCAAAAAGGAATTACCTTACCTTAGGAACCCAAATCATGTTGGGTCCTAGGTTCCTGTTAGCATAAGCACTTGACTGCCTTCCTTCAGAACACCTGTCAGGAAGACTACCTCTGTCCCGTGAATGTGGATAAGCCCTTGCCGTGGGCACAGAGGGGTTGTGCCAACAGTCGATGGCAAAGTGCCCCACTTTGCCACAGCACCAACATGAGTGAATGTTGTATCGCCGTTTTCGACCTGATCTCGTGACTGAGGTAGTCACGGTCCCAGGTCTAAATGGGACAGGGCATGATCTCCTCACAAAGTTTCCTCTTCCACCGTGACACGTGGAAGGGTGGAAGGAATGCACGTTGCAAGCGGCATGTGGCCGGGGAGGTGGTGCCTTCCTTTCAGGCAACCCCCTTCCTGAGGCCTTATGAAAACTTACACCATGACTTCTAACCTCCCTATCCTGTGTCCTCAGGTGGTGAGAAGTCTTCTGTGAGCTGGGACATGCAGATTCACACCGAGTTGAGGCCGTGGCAGTGAATACAAAGGGATCAGAGTGAGGCTTAGGTATTCTCTCGTGGGTTGCCACGACGGCCCTTGCACTATGGGAGTCTCCACATGGGGACAGATCACCCTTGCAGTGACCACGACTATTCCTGTGGTCATACCTGAAGGCATGATGAGTTGCCTTCCTGCTTGGAGTGGGGGGTCGGAACACCGTTTCCCCATTTCTCCACGAATTGATAATCCGGGAGATCCACCCGTTTTCTTGCTTTCTCTTTATAGCATCAACTTTGGAAAAGTTTGATACTATTCGTTTCTCATTCTCTAGACTACTCTCTAGAGCTGAGATCTTAGAGTCTTTGACCTTGTTGGACGCCAATTGGAGAACCAACAAGATCTTCAGTCGAGCAATATCTTGAGCTTGCTCCTCAGCAAGTAGGTGGCTTGACTGAAGGGCTCTCTTCAGAGAATCAGAATCTTCTGGAGGAAGGCAGTTCCTGTCTTCAGAAAGTTCAAAAGAGATGGGGCAGGATGAGGAAGTTACCTGCTCTTCAGTGTTATTGTCATTCGAGCCAGTGACCATTGCGTCATGCTCATCAGAGCTGCTTTCCTCACTGGTCTCTTCAGTCTCAGACACGGACACTGGAGCTATGATGTTGTCCGAGAGATGCTTGCCTTCATCTTCAGAGGAGAGGACCCTCACATAGGCTTCCTCCTCTGGTTGACAGCATATTCCAGCTTTCTCTGACTCCCCCATCAACTCTGAGATCATCACCCACATGGATTTAGCCGTCCTACATTTTGCTAATCTAGAGCGAGAAGCTCCAGACCAGATGTCCAAGATAATTTGACGAATCCTCTCGTCCAAGTTAAATAGTGACAGTTCCGTCTCTGACATCTCAGCAATGCACATGGGCACTTGGATCCCAGAGTCGGAGGTCTTCATGGGAATAAACGGACCCTCTTCCAGGATGAAGGATGCTCGAGGATCGATAGCATCAAGGTGAAATGACACTCTCATTCTCCAGATGGGATAATAATCCTTTGTGCATGCGGGGAGTTTGAGTGGCGATATCTCATAATCCAGCTCCATGCTTTTGACACTGGTGGCAGGAATCTACTCAAGGTGTTAGCCTTTTTGATGAGCAACCTCCCTCTGATACCACTTGAAAGTCCACCTAGTGTCAACCAAGTTCACCTATGGGGGGGGGGGGAATAGGTGACGCGCAACGCTTTTGCGGAATTTATAAATGTACCTGCACAATAAACATAAAAAGCACAGCACACAGAATACACAGGCGATTTATAGTGGTTCCCCGACTTGGGTACATCCACTTTCCCCCTTCGACCTATCTCCCGACAAGGGATGACTGGGTCTCTTCTCCAACAGGATTGAAATCCAATCCCTGCACTAACGGAAGGAACCCTTCCACACGTAGGAGTCAACACTCCCACAAACCGGGTTGCACCCAACCCTTACAACACGGAACAATCGTTCCTTTCCAACAAAAGTAAAATAGAATGTACACGAGATACAAACTTCGTTTGGAGACTACGGTGTTCCTCTTCGTTCGACGACGTGTTCGTGAAGTCAACGAAGAGTCTACAACCTTGGTCTCTCTTGGAGAGGATCTCCCGGAACCGGCGGCGGCAAGATGAGCGGCGGCTAGGTTTACGGGATCGGCGGCAACAACGATGTGAGGCTGCACTCCTTTGTTGATCCAAACTTCGTAGCGAAGCAAGCTAGGTCTACCAACGGTCACACTAGGATCAATCGTCTCGATCGATTCTGATGGGAAGATTTTCCCGATCTACAAATCGAGAGACAAGAGATCTCCGGATAGACACGTGAGACGCTAAGCTTAGCAAGGCTTCTGTCGCCGGAGATCGGGAAGAAACACGATCACATCGGCGACCAACTTGTCGCGAGCGGCAGCGGAGACGGCGGAGCGGAAGCGATGATTTAGGGTTTGTCCGTGCTCGCGTATTTCTTATTTTCTTCGCCTTGTTTACTGTTCAAAACTACCCATGTATTTATACACTGTAGACCCATACAATATGACCGTTGTGGGTCTCACAAGTAGAAACCCGAAATCCGGTTCAAACTAGTCCAGCGGTAGAATCCGGTCCAGCAGCATCCAGAGAAAACGCCAAGTAAAATTCGTCGAGAATCATTGGTGATTCTCGACGAATCGGCGAGAATCAGTTAACGATTCTCGACGATTCGTCGAGAATCACTAGTGATTCTCGACGAATCACTTGTTGATTTTCAACGATTTTCACTTGGTATTCATGACCTGCTCAGCGACGGGTTCGGCGAGAATCATTAGTGATTCTCGTCGAATCTTACTTGGCACCGTTTTGAGGTAGCCGGAAAGAGTCGGCGAGAATCACTAAAGATTCTCGACGATTCGGCGAGAATCACGAGTGATTCTCGACGATTCGGCGAGAATCACGAGTGATTCTCGCCGAATCGGCGAGAATCACTTGGTGATTCTCGTCGAATTATACTTGGACAATTTTTCGTCTATCCACCCAAGAGCTGCTCCTTGACTCATCCTTGCTCCTTGTCTTCTCTTGCATATACACGGCCCTGTACTTGAAAGTAAGTGCACTCCAATAGAGAGAGTACACGTAGGCCAACACACTGATCTGCTCAACGAGGGATTACGTCGTGTAGACCCGTGTATATTGACCTACTGCACCCTGACATTGGTGTGCACTTAGCGTGGAAGAGCTGCAAGCACAACTTAAGAGGTTTCATCAAATACATTGTGAATTCATCTTAGCTTGACAGGTGGCTTCCTCAAATCCAGGTAATTGTGGATACAATACCCAACACTTATTGATATCTATATGATTTATATGTATTAGTTGGAATGCGCACTGTTATTTTAATTTTCTATAATTTACTTGTCATGTTAATTTTATGCTCTATGATTATATTTGTTATGTATAATTCACCTTAGCTTATAAGATTCTAATTTTTTCAAATAAGGGGAGATTGTTGGTATTGTATCCACAATAATCCTAATTTGAAGAAGGATCCAGTTAAGCTAAGATGAATTGTGATTGTATTTGATATTGTATTTTTAGTTATGCACTTGCATGTTTACAATGCTAAGTACGCACCAATGTCAGGTTACAGTGGATCAGTAAACACGAGACCATACAATATAATCCTTCATTGTATAGATCATTGTGTTGACTCACGTGTAATCTCTCTATTGAAGTGTACTTCTATTTCAAGTACATTAGGAGGTTCAAGAAAGAAGAAGATCTCAAATTCAATAGAACATAATTTTTCCAAAGTAAAATTCATCGAGTATCGTAAGGGATATTCGTCGAATTCGTCGAGTATCATTGATATTCGTCGAATTCGTCGTATATACTTACTAACACTCGTCGAATTCATCATATGTACTTGTGGTAGAGTTTCTGATAAGATTGGAAAAATAGTTAAGTAAAATTCGTCGAGTATCATCAAGTATACTCGTCGAATTCGTTGAATGTATCTAACGATACTCGCCAAATTTGTCGAATATACATGACGATACACGCCGAATTCGTCGAATCATCTCGTCGCTACTTCTCTGATTTTCTTAAGGCAAGTTCATTGAATATCACTCGGTCGATGACGTCGAGTGAGTTGAGTGCGTCGATGGCGTTGAGTGCGTCGAGTGCATCTTGGCGTCGAGAGCGTTAAGTCTGCTAGCCTATACTCGACGAATTCGTCGAGTATACTAGCCGAAGTTCGACGAATTCGCCGTGTATGATTTCAGTCTTGACGTTGAGTGGCTTGCTAGCTTGAGCTGAATTTCTCTAAGTCAAATTCGTCGTATATCAATGACTATTCAGCAAGTATACTAGCGATACTCGATGAAACTTGATGATACTCGACGAATATGACTTAGGTCATTTTTCCGACAAATTTTTTTTCCGGCTCGGGTTGCATCGACCATGCACAGTAATTTTCATAAGTTTTTCTTTTGGAAATTCTGTTATAGTCGTTGCTATTAAAGATGTCTATATATATTTAGGGTAGATTTCTAATCTTCCCATTATTGCTAATCATGCTAATTTCTCTTCATTTTCAAATCGATAATCTTTCCAAAAAAAGAACGATCTGTCGGCCTCCTGTGCGATACACGAATTTCAATCGGTCGACAAAAGCGAACGTTGCACGATTCAACCTTCATCAATCTATACGACTGGATTTCTACTCTCTGAAGATCTCTATTCCTCCAGATCTAGTCGATTGAATATTCAAGAGTCAAGGTCTTCAAAGATTTCTATTTTTCGAGTTCGCCAAAATTTCAAGTCTACATAATCAAAGAATGTTGGAGTGAAGACTTGTAATCTTTATTACTTTGTAATATATTCCTTTACTTTTATAGGAGATTGTTCTCCAAGTTGTAGATCCGTTTGTGGATCAAGTTATAAATCTATTTGTGGATCGAGTCGTAGATCCGGTTGTGGATTGAGTTGTAGGAGAGATTGTTCTCCGAGTGGTAGGAGCATCGTCTCCAGGTTGTAGGAGTTGCGGCTACGAGGTGTAAGATTTGTTGAAATCTGAGAAAGGTGAAGTAGCCCAATCTAACCCTTCGTGGTAGATAGGCGAGGTGGGACAGTGGACGTACCCAACTCGGGGAACCACTATAGATCACTGTGTTCCGTGTGCTTGTAATTTTTAAGTAATTTTTTATTCGACAAAAAAACACAGACATCACATATTCACCACATCTAAGTGATTTAGGTAGACGCTAGATACTTTCATAAATCTCCTTAATATGTAATTTGGTTGAATGTCGTGTACATTACGAAAATTGTACACATGCAATGCATGCTTGTACAATAAATTAAACCCTTTATTTGAAAACATCTACACGAGCACTATATATCATTGCTTTTCATCTCTACAGTTACAGTCCATTGTTTGTCAAGTCCACCAGCATTGCAAGGACGTGTTTTGTGTACGATCTTATCTTGGTCATATATAGATTTCTCGGCCACCATCAACACAACTGCACCCTCCATAAATGCATGCTTAGACATCAAATATATTTTTCTAGTATATATCTTTGACATTTGCCTAAGGATCACGTAAGTTTTGAATTTTAGGGTGATAGAACCTTGTTTGCATTTGAAGCCTTCCTCATGTTCACTCCTTTGCCAACCATAATTTAGTTTTTCCATCCTATGGAAACATTCAGATAGTGAATTTGTAGCCTTTGAATCCCCATGCAGACTACTATTTGTAGATTCATTACGTTGGGTCAATAAAATGTCGAGATCAAATTCATCCTTGTTAAATGCAGTGGGCCACCTCTTTCAAATTTTGCAAAGATCATTTAACCATCGATTCTCTTGGAAATTTCCTTGGGTTATCGTTTCTCCTCAATAGAACTCAAACTCAATTTCTGCATTACATTTACTCATGCAGGTAAAAAATAAGGATCTAATATGCTTATCTTGATTGAAAGTTGATATCTTGGATGATGTTTTTTTTTGAAATGTCATTGGCAAATGCGATGTAGAGAAGCAGGGAAAACCCTCTCAATAGCAACTGTTATTACCTGAGATTGATCGGTATAAATCGTGGTTGGTTGCATACCTCCAACAAACTTTAAGAAGGTCTTAAATACCCAATAGAATGAGTCAATAGTTTCATGTGCTACAAATGCACATCTCATAAAAATATTCTGCCAATGGTGATTCACTGCAATAAAAGGAGCGCATGTCAAATTGCATTTGTTGAGCCTATAAGTGGTGTCGAAAATGATGACATCTCCAAAGCATTCATAATCTAATTTTGCAGCGCTGTCGATCCAAAAGAAATTGTGCAGGTGGTTCATTTCATCTGTTTGTATATCAAAAGAAAACATGTTATCCAACAACTGTCTCCTTAAATATTTGCAATAATGTAGCTACATCTCCGGTTTCAATGAGCGCACTTCTTTTTCTATTTACAAAGTTATATGCATCCCCTTTCGCGAACCCTATATTATCAACACCTCCAGCTTCTACGTCCATGAGGTTGAACACGTCAACAATTCGAATCCCCACTCCTGTCATATTATTAATCAACACTGCTTGACCATCAGATACATGTCTATGCAATCTCAACAAATGTGCTTCTTCCTGTAAGGTCATAGGATCATTGTGCTATTCAATGAAATTTAATATCTTCCAGTTCTTACCCTCTTCGCCGACAGTGAAATGTAAGCAAGCCAAGCAACTTGTCATAGTATCGCTATGGTGAAATTTCTTTTGACGATCGGTACATGGGTTTTGAATCTTAAACCCGCCTTTTGAACACGAAAGCTCTCGTCCCTTGACGATTTGTATATGAGTCCAATAAAATATATGTTGTTTTCACATGCTAAACCTGCATTTACGAGCATATTCAGAGTACATTCTGTAAGCCTCTTCATCAAGTGAACTGTGGGAAAAACTACTCCCTCCTTGTGCACCTGAAAAACATGATTTAAGGATATAATTGTTGATAATCTGTAAATATGATCGTACTACATCTAATAAGGACGTATCCATTATAATACGACTGTATTTACAATTATACGATTAAAATTTGGCAGTATATTACGCTGTTTATTTCCTCATTTGCTGGAGCTGTCGGCATCTCCTCCTGTAATTCCCCGAAAGGAAGATTGATATTCGACATGCCTGTGTTGCTCTCCCAGATCTAGATCGACACCAGATTAGATTGATTCCATGCCACGTATGCTTGTAAGGCTTCGACATTGGAAGATAAAAGGGTCTAGTGAAAATACACCATGATTGAAGTAGAACCACTGAATGGAAGGAGGAAGAAAGTATCTTACCATGGATTTCAAACCTCTCAATGCCTTTCGCACCTCACGAGGTGCTTGTGCGGGTCGGTACAGGTTCGCTCCTGCGTGCGGGCGGCTGATTCGTTGGTGGCAGAGCTCTACTATTTCTGGTGGCTTGGAGTCATCGTTTCCGTTTGACTGAAAGTTACTTAGGTTTTTCCTGGTGCTTCTCCGTTTCGAAAATAGAAGGCGGGAATCGCGAAAAAGAGGGAAAAGACAGGTCCGACAAAAAAGGAGCTATTTATATACGTACATATTAATCGGCACGCATACGTACGGGAAAACTGTCGCCCAAACATAACCTCAAACACTAATTAAGCTCCAATTAATGAGATCGTAACCGCATGACAGATAAAAATAAGCCCCTCAAACGAAGCCAAAGCCTAGTCCAACCACTAATTTCCCAGAGCTATTTTTTTTAGAGTGGACTGCCGGGAAAACACTCCACTAGGACACCGAGTGACGTATGCGGTATGGCGGTGTAATTTAGAATTTTTTACGAAACATAATGCTGAAAATGCACGAGGATTTGAGGCATGCGACTGAAATCTGTGAACTATAAATGCCCTATGGCGGGGCACTGCTGCCTAATATTCCCACTGTTGATTTCCGCGATTTCTAACATAGAGTATGGATGGGTCAAGGCTTTTCGTACTCAGCCTGACGGTTGTGACTGCCATTTGGGTGGTGCTGCTGCTTCCGGCGTCTGTGGTCGGAGGGAGAACCGTGAAGAATAGGCAGCCGTGGCCGACGGGGGAGACAAGAGGGAGGTTGATACTGCAAAATGGCCTCGGCCGAACTCCGCCTATGGGGTATGTTATACTGACTACCCTTTGCTTTGATTGAATTCTCTGTTTTTTAAACTTTAGCCATGGAGACTAGCTAGAGATTAACGATGCAGATGGAATAGCTGGAATCATTTTCAGTGTAGCATCAATGAGGAGATGATTAGGGAAACTGGTACATCTCTCTCTCCTCCCGCTTTCTCTGTATCTGGGGGAATGATGCATCTATTAGACCTTAATTCATTGATTATTGCATGTCAAACCTAAGGACTATGGCTCCGTTTGTGAGGACTTATTTTTATACGTCAAGCAGTTACGAATTAAGGTCCGGTTCATGCGGTCTTAACCGCTTGGCCGGTGAAAATAAGTCCTCCAAAACGGAGCCTATACCTCTAGTAACCGCAGTCCCCAACCTCGATTAGTATATACTGGTAATTTTAGGCTCCGTTTGGGAGGACTTATTTTCACCTGTCAAGCAGTTACGACCGCATGAACTAGACCTTAATTAAGGTTCGAATTAAAGTCCGATTCATGCGGTCGTAACCATTTGACAGGTGAAAATAAGTCCTCTCAAACGGAGCCTTAGTTGATTGTAAAACACTGTCAATCAAGATTGTAGAAGCTATTTATAATCTGATAGCAATTATTGCCTTAATCAAAAGATAAATACTGGCCTCTCTTTTAAACACTTTTGATCTCTTTGGAGATTACCTTTGATGTACAAAGAAGTCACTTTTGATCTTTGGGGAGATCATTGTTGTTCTCCAACGAGATCACTTCTGATCTCCATGAAGATCACCTATGATCTCCTTAGATGATCATTTAGATCTTCGTGAGAACATTTCCTTCATTGAAGAATAAACATAAACATGCAAAATCTAATTTTGACAGTGCTCTGATCAAAATATTTGAAGTTTCGTCTTGCCAAAGCACCGTTTGCCACTGGTGGATCATCGTTTTCCTGTTTCGTAAGATTCACGAGATGGAAAAAGATTAAAAAAATATTATGCCTATTGCGGCCAAACTCGACGCCCCAGTCGGACAGGATTAACTTGGACCGTCTTAGCACACAGAGTGGTCAAGCGCTCACACAGTCAATGAGAGAGAGATTATGCACATGATGTTTTGACGTGGAAAAACCCCTCAACCGAGTAAAAAATCACGTGACCGGGTCTGTGCCGGTCAAACTCTACTATTTGCTTCAGGTTACAACTTTCTTGAAGAATCGAGGACGACATGCCGCTCCTCGTTACACTTTGAGGGATGAGAGAGAGGTATTCAGGCTCACGACGAGCAACAAGCTGCTCCGCATGAGGGTACTTGCTGGGCGTTGTGCACGAACAGGTGCTTCCTGTCGCAGGAATCTTCTTCTCGCCGCTCACTTGTGGACTTAGACGGATTTTTGGTGGAGAGGAGGAAGCTTGAATGTGGCTCGCAGGAGAAATCTGACAGAGCTCTGGCTTGTGGTAGAAGAAAGCAACAAAGAGAAAAGTGAGAAATGAGGAGGCGTGATGCTCTTTTTATAGCCTCCAGGAGGTGGTTACAGTGGTTATGCGGCTATCCGCACACCGTAACCTCCAACATAATTATTTTTAGTATAATTAGGGACTTAGGGGTGTACATTTTGGTCATTAAATCCACTGTTTGTAGACCGATAACTTAATAAAAAATATCCCCCACTAACCATGACGGTTAGTGGGTGGTTACACATAAAACAAACGACTACGATCGCACCAGAGTGATCGAACGGTGGGGAAGGGCCGCCATGCATGAGCGACCAACCCGCCGACGACGTCCGCCGGCGAAGGAAGTCGTGGCCGACTGGTCATGGAGGGAGAGCTCGCGGCTGCGGAAGGCGGCCGCGAGGAGGGGCGGCCGGACGCGGCTGTCCAAACAGGCGGAGCTTTGCGGTCGCGGGAGGCGGGGCGGCCGGGCGGAGCCTCGCGGCCGCGGGAGGCGGGGCGGCCGGGCGCGGCCCACCGAGCGGGAGGAGCCGGGGCGGATGGGTGTGGCCGCCTGAGCGGGTGAGCCTCGCGGCCGCGGGGATAGGCGGCCGTGCGGAGAGACGGCCAGGTGCGGGCCTCCCAGCGTCGACGGGATGATGCCGGCGGTTGGTCATGGTGGCGGTGCGAGTGTAGTGAGATCGCGTGCGGCGATCGTGTGTGCCGATCGCGTGCGCGGCGATCAAACCCATGATCCCACTAATTTGGTGGAGATCATGGGGGAGTGCGCTAAGTGCACCCCAACTTCTCTAAATTTAATGATGGTCATATCAATACCCTAAATTTTATCTTTCATTGTTTGAAACGTGTTATGATCTCCTTGAGTTTGGATGGAAATTTGGAAACGGTGTCCACACGCAAAATTTCTGCCATTATTCTTGATATATATACTTATAAGGATTATGAAAGATGTTTGTGTATTTGTTCTCTGTTTGAATAAGCATTAATTTTGCTTTTACTTGGTTGGGTGGTCGAATACTTAGGGTTTTATTTTCTTTTCCCTAATGCATGATTTTGGAACCAAGAAACCGGTTGGGAAGGCATCTCGAACTATTACATCATTTAGGGCTCTACAATTGACGCGGAATCACCACCAGCCATCCCATTTCTAAATCAATAAAATCGGTGAACTAAATGACATTATTCACTCATGTAAGGCCCTTTTCTAACTTATCTTTAACCAGTTTTTTGATTTCAGTTTTCTAATATTGAGGATATATGTATGGACTGACCTTAATTATTTTGTCCGTTTGTTGAAGGCGTGTCTTATGTTCACATTGCTGATGACAATTACTTAGAATTTTGAACAATACCGTTATAAGTTGTCATAAGTTCTGAAACTTCAAGTAATATATTATATCAGAAGTCCGTGTATTATCTTGGATGGGGATATCAAATATGGCTGTAATGCTGACCTTGCGGTCTAACACTACATATCTTATGACAAGAGAGAAAGAGGGAGAGTAAGTCGATCACGAGGATTGGAAGTTAAATTGCCTACTGTAGAGATGAAAAAAGGAACCTTGTATATATGTTCACTTGTATCAAATACAAAGAATGAGTACATATTTATAGGATGGAGAGAGAGAGAAGAAAGTCCTATACATGATGTGGGACTAAAGAGAAGAGAGAAATAAAAATAAAAAATACAAAATATGTCTTTGTCAAATGGGCTTCTCTAACACTCCCCCACAAGCTGGAGCGTACAAGTCATATGCACCCAGCTTGGACAAACACTGGTAAAATAAGGTACTTGATAAAGCCTTCGTGAGAATGTCAGCAACTTGATCAGTGCCCGGTACATGTTTTAATTCAAGTTTCTTCATTTGAACTTTCTCCCGAATAAAATGACAGTCTACCTCGATATGTTTTGTGCGCTCGTGAAATACCGGATTCTTTGCAATGTGTATGACCGCTTGACTATCACAAAATAGAACAGTAGATGAAAGAAGTTTTACCCCCAGGTCAGCAAGGAGGCTTTCGAGGCATGTGAGTTCTGAGACAACCGATGCCATCGATCGATATTCAGCTTCCACGGAGGACCGATCAACCACAACTTGTTTCTTACTTTTCCATGTAATGAGATGACCGCCAAAATATGTACAAAATCCACTGGTGGACCGTCGATCGTCCAGGGAGCCAGCATAATCGGCATCTGAATATGCAACTAATGCTGGAGTAGAATTGAAGGTTTTGTAAATCATCCCTTGACCCGGAGCTACCTTAAGGTATCAGAGAATCCATTCAACCTCCTGTAGATGAGAAACCCGGGGAGCATGCATGAACCGACTGACAATCCCAACAACGAACGATATATCAGGTCTCGTGACCGTTAGACAGTTCAATTTTCCCACAAGACGTCGATAATATTCCGGGTTCTGGAGAGACAGATCATCATCAGAGGCATGACCACAAAGCTTGTGATTTGCCTCCATCGGAGTAGTAGCTGACTTGCAACCCGACTGCCCAGCATCTTTGAGGAGATCAAGACAATACTTCCGTTGGGAGAGGACAAGCCCATCCGGACGTCGTGCGACCTCAAGACCGAGGAAGTAACGAAGATGCCCCAGGTCTTTGATCTGAAACACAATGCTAAGATGCTGTTTGACCGCGTGAATCCCCTTTGAATCATCCCTAGTGAGCAGGATATCATGAACATAAACCAGCAGAAGGACCGTTCCAGTTGCTCGGTGTCGAGTGAATATGGAGAAGTCTGCGGAACTTCGAGTGAAGCCCATGTCCCGAACAACCTTGCTCAACTTGTCAAACCACGCCCGAGGGGAGTTTTTGAGACCATAGATGGATTTTATTAGAAGACACACACGAGACTCCCCTGTGGTCTCAAACCCGGGCGGTTGGCGCATGTAGACGGTTTCCTGAGGATCATCTTTCAAGAACGCATTCTTGATATCCAGCTCATGCAGGGGCCAGTGACGATGCACAACCAAGGAGAGCCGGACACGAATGGTGTTGAGCTTGGCCACCGGAGAGAAAGTTTCCTCATAATCAAGACCTTGTTGTCGAGTGAAGCCACGGGCCACCAGGCGGGCCTTCAGACGGTCAACAGTGCCATCAGGAGCATGTTTGATGACAAAAACTCATTTGCACCCAACAGGTTGCTGGCCGGGAGGTAAAGGGACAAGAACCCAGGTCTGGTCGGCCCAGAGGGCCGTCATTTCCTCGTCCATGACAGCCCGCCAGCCCGGATGCTGAAGCGCCTCCTGCACAGAGTTTGGGACAGAAACAGAGGATAACGCTGTGGCAAAGTGAAGAAGTGACGGTGAAAGGCGATGAAGAGATACATAATTCACCATATGATGAGCGGTGGAGGCTGGAGCCAGAGTAGCAGGCTGCAGAGCGTCAGAGGTCAAAGCCGACTGCAGTGGGGCAACAGGACGAGGAGAGCGACGAGAATAGACCCGGATGACCGGTGGCTGGGGAAGGACCAGAGGCTGGGCAGGAGGTGGGGAAGGCGGAGACCGGGGAACAGAGATGACAGGGCGCACAACGGGCTCCAGAAGAGGAGCGAGATCCAGAGCAGAGAAGAAGGGAAGATCTTCCCGGAAAGTGACATCCGCAGAAACCGTCACCTTGCGGGTAGTGGGCGAATAACACATATAGCACTTTTGAGTACGCGAGTAGCCCACAAAGACATATTTGACCGCACGGGGATCCAACTTGTCGGTAGATGGACCGAGGTGGTGAACGTAGCATGTACACCCAAAAATACGAGGAGTAAGAGGAAAGGCCGGAGTGGAGGAAAAAAGGAGGCTAAAGGGAGTAGCATTCTGGAGGACAGAGGACAGGAGACAGTTGATAAGAAGACAGACCGTGGAGAGTGCAAAGTTCCAGTATGGTTTGAGAACCCGCATTTGAAGCATAAGAGAGCGAGCCACATCAAGGAGGTGACGATTCTTGCGTTCGGCGACACCATTCTGCTGTGGGGTATATGCACAAGATGTTTGGTGAATAACCCCAAACTCCGAGCAGAGGATCGCGAAGTCATGGCCAATGTACTCGCGCGCATTGTCAGTGCGAATAGTTTGAATGAGCGCAAAGAATTGAGTGCGAGTTTCAAGAATGAAGGTTCGAAATACGTGGGGACGCTCAGAACGATCACGGAGGAGATACAACAATGTCATGCGAGAATAATCATCGATGAATGTAAGAAAATAACGGTAGCCAGAAATACTAGTAATCTTGTACTGACCCCATATATTGGAGTGTACCAAAACAAAAGGAGCAGAGCTTCGAGTACAATGAGAAGGAAAAGATGAATGTGGCTGCTTGCCAAAAATACAGGTTTCACACTGAAAAGCAGGAAGAGATACATCCGGGAGAGCTTTCTGAAGGACGGGAAGAGGAGCATGACCAAGACGCCAATACCAATCTGAAGAGGAGACATATGCGAGGAGAGTAGGAGAGTCATCAAGAAGGTAGAGCCCGTTCTGCAGTCACCCCCTACCAATGATAGTCCGCGTCTGCTGATCATGTATCAAAAAAGAAGAAGAAGTAAATATCACGGAGCAATTTAAGTCAGTCGTAAGACGACCAAAAGAAAGTAAATTGAAAGGAGAGCTCAGAACATGAAGAGCCGAGCGCAAGAGAAGGGAGGAGGCTAGTGGAATATCAGCACAACCAGAGACATGGACAGCGGCCCCATTGGCCACAGTGATGTACTTCGGGTGAGGAGAAGACAAGTACTGAGACGGGCGAACAGAGGTGATGTGGTGAGTGGCACCGAAATCGATGATCCATCGCGGGCCAGTGGAGAGGCAGGCGATACCTTCATTGGAGATGGAGGCAGCGGAGGCAACCGAGGCCGGCCGACGGGCGGTTAAGCAGGCCATGAAGATGCTGGAGCTGAAGGCAAACCTCGTTGAGGTCAGTACGAGTGAGATAGGAGTCGGTGACAGCAACAGAGGCCTGCGGACGAGGAGGACGACCATGATTGCGATAACACGTAGCTTCAATATGCCCATCTTTGTCGCAGGAAGAACACTTAGGTCGCGGCCGGCCACCTCGACCACGTCCTCGAGAATCAGAACGGCCCCCACGGGCTGAAGGAGGGAGAGACAATAAAGGTGCAGGGGCCTGCTGGATCAGGGCCAGAGAAGGAGGTCCAGAAAAATCTGGAGGCGGGGAGACCTTGAGAAGCATCGAGCACACATCCGAGAAGGACGTGGTAACTGTAGAGGAGAGGATCTGAGCCCGCACATTGTGAAGGTGATGCGGGACCCGAGCCATCATCATGGCCATGCCAACAGCTTCCTTCTGGGCACGTTGGGCAGCAAGGTCCACAGTAGGAGGCTGATGTTGGATCCAAGCCTCGACAAGAGACCGAGCCTGGGCAACAAAGGAGGTCATATCGGTTGCCCCACCACTATCCCGGGCCTGAAGTGCAGTGATAATGTCATACAAATGGTGGAGACTATCTTTGCCGGAGTAGAGGGTATGGAGCTCGTCCCATATGCCCTTAGCCGTCTCGTGGTACATGGTCAGGCGATAAGACTCGCCATCAAGAGAGTTAAGGATCCATGTCTGCACGCGACCATCGTTGCGTAACCAGTCGTCAGTAAGAGTACCGGTAACAACCTGAGTCAAGTGATTAATAAACCTCTTCGATTGCAGGACCCGACGAACAGAGTGCGCCCATTCCACAAAATATTTTTTTACCGGTCAGAGAGATAGTAGTAATCCAAAGCTCATCACGTATATCCGGAAGAGAGGCCGGACGGTCTGCAGGAGAAACCGCCGTGCCGGTAGAGTCAGCAGAAGAGGCCATGACTACGAACTGAGGCTAAGAGAAAAGACCGGCAAGAGTGGAGGCCGCACGGGTAGGGAAGTCGCCCGACTAGAAGGGAGACCGCCCGGTCACAGTGTGAAGACACCAGCGGTAAGGAGGCCGCGACCAAAGGCGGAGCCCGAAAACCACGTAGCGGTCAGAGAGGACAGGGAAACAGTTTGCACGGTCTGGCTGAGCACAGTAGCGACAGAGCAAAATAGGCCGTAAGAGGAAGGTGAGCGGACAGGGAGGAGAAGACCGCGACCTAAATGCGGACTGAGAATCAGTCTGCACGGTCTGGCTGAGCACAACAACGGTCAGAGCAAGAGGCCACAAGAGGAAGGCGGGCGGACAGGGAGAAGAAGACCGCGACCTAAATGCGGATAGGTCAACAGGCCGCACGGTCTGGCACAACAACGGTCAGAGCAAGAGGCCGCAAGAGGAAGAGGTCGCGAGCAGGACTCCAGCGACAAGAAGGCCGCAGATAGCAGTGCGCGGCGGTCAAGAAGAGCCAGCGAGTAAGAGGAGAGGCAGAGCGCGACGAGCAGAAACAGGCCGCGACGAGTAAGAGGAGACCGTAGCGGGCTGAGCGAGAACAGTGGGGAGAACAGGCCGTGGCGGACTGGAGCAGTCCGCAAGAGGGAAAAACACCGATCGGCAACAGTCCGTGAGCAGGGAGAAGAGAGCGGACTGGAAGAAAGCCCGCAGGGAGAAGAGCAGGAGGTCGCAGCGGACTGCAGAGAGACAACGGACAGAATGAGAATTGTAGGGAGAAGTGAGCCCCACGGTACAAGGAGAGAAGTGGCTATAAGAAGCCTGGGGTGGGAGGGTGGAACCACGGTGAAGAAGAGGAAGCAGATGCAGAGGAGCAGGCCGCTGAACCGGCGGAGGTCGCAGCAGGCCGTAGCGGGTAGACGAGCAAGCCGTTGAACCGATGGAGGTCGCAGCAGGCCGCAGGCCGCAGCGGGTAGACGAGCAGGCCGCAGAGGATCAAAACAGGCGGACAGAGATCAGGAGTCCAAAACCTGCCTCTGATACCATGTAGAGATGAAAAAAAGAACCTTGTATATATGTTCACTTGTATCAAATACAAAGAATGAGTACATATTTATAGGATGGAGAGAGAGAGAGAGAGAAGAGGGTCCTATACATGATGTGGGACTAAAGGGAAGAGAGAAATAACAATAAAAAATACAAAATGGGCCTTTGTCAACTGGACTTCTCTAACACCTACAAATTGGACCCACAAGCTGAAACGAGGAGATTCCGCAACACACCAGAGAGTTTATAGGAACTTCCTCTCCGAAATCCAAAATCGAGCTAGACACAAGAAAGACTTGCACTGAAGATTGTTGGAACCTTCGTGGGGGGGGGGGGGGGGTCAACATGCCTTCTTCTTGTGCTCTGAAGTTCTATTTATAGGCAATTCTAGGGGGGGGGGGGGCGTCTACGAATAGCAACCCACACCTAAGTTGGATACGAGGTGCCTGTTTCCCGAGCGACCTCGCTCTTAGGGACATCTGAAGCAGGCGAGTTGAAGCAGGTTGCCAGAGGTGAGGTCACTATAAGTTGGACTTGCTTGGGTCGAGCTTGCCCAATCATAGGTCGCCTGGGAAGAAGAGCTCATCGTGCAAGCTCAAGGTCACTGGTTAAGCTCGTTGGCGAGTTCGAGAGAAGTTCATTAATGAGCTGATGAGCTCCACATGCCAAGGAAGAGAGTTTCTGGGCAAGCTTAAGGTCATTGGGCGAGCTCGCTGGCGAGTCTGAGAGGAGCTCACCAGCAAGTTAATGCGCTGAATTGTCGAACTCCTTGTGAGCTTCACGTGTCTTCGATGACGTCCTTCCTTCCGGTAAATGGTCAACCTTTTGAGATCTGAGGACCTATAATTAGAGCTGAGTCCGCTCTTCAAATTCGGGTTGTACACAATTCCCGCTCTTTGCGAGCTCACTTGGAGCTCAGAAAGAACCATCCAATGCTTATTCAGTGAGTTGAATTTTGCCGAGCTGAGGGGTCACGAATCTTCCTCCCCTATAAATAGGGGCTAGGGCCCACACAATCCGCACCTCGAAATCATGTCTGGTGATAAGATCATTTCGTCTGTTGAGAAGAAAACCATCTCGTCCGCCATGGTAAAGAATGTCTTGTCTATTGAGGGGAGCCCAATATCGGCTACCGTGGCTCTTGTCGCTGTCAACCTCCGAGCTTGTTCCAAGTGACGTCCCTCTCGAAGCAACATCAAGCGTGAGAGGTGGGAAATGAGAGAGTAAATGAAGAGGGCTGATGCTTCAGCCTCAAAAGAATAGGACCCAGGCAATGCCGATCCCTCCGGAGAGGGGAGCGAGCTCCTTGCCAAGAAAGTCACCCCTTCTACGATTCCTGATCCAATTAAGCACCAACGTCTAGAACAGGTCGACGAGGTAGTTTTGTAGTCACGATATCGTGATTTGATTTGACGTCGTCTCTGACTCCTTTTCTTTTTGTTGAGAACCTAACTGTGGAGCAAATCTCTACCTTGGAGCAGAAGAATTTGAACCTCTGGGCCAATCTAGATTCCTTAAGGATTAAGCTCACGACTCAGTCGCAGCCCACAGCTCCTCCAGCTCCAGAGGCTTCACTAAGGAAGAAGGGTCACTTTTACTACTCTACCAGCGACCTAAGGTCGATTCACCTTCAATACGCCCGTAAGAGTGGTGAGTTTATGCTCCCCCGCTTGCAGCGTCTGGGGAGATTGATCGTGTGACACCCTGCTCGTTCCAAGGAATATAACAGCGGGTCCGATCAGGACTCCACATCATATTGAATGAACAAACGAAAGAGTTACTCAATCAATATCAATCCATAACACTAAATAATAACGCATAAGAAAATTATACGCTAACAGAAGTAATTATTAAATCTTAAACCGAAATATCCATATCACTAAAGGAATGATTAAACAACAATTATATTGTCTTGTTTTGGCCTTAAGGCCTTATACACGAGCAAAATTTTAACTACTACATGGTTTCCATACATAGGCACGCAGACCGACAAAACGTGAATAACTATAACAAAACTTGGGTCTTCGAGGGTCTGCACAGCTTGGGCTTCCGTTCGCTATTCCCGCTTGGCTCTCCAACACCTGTACCTGTACGAACCACAAAGATGTGACAACAAAAGAAGTTAACATGTCAGATTTTGCGGACCACTATCCACGAACACTCGGTATAACGACCACACCCCATTCCCGTCGCGGTGGTATTACTTTACTACATATAAGTCAACAACAATATCGTATATATATAAAAACAAGAAAGTGCAACGACAAGCAAACCAAGCACTAACACTATACACACAATCATCACAAACATTGGAACGCACGTCCACACGCTTCATGCACTCATGACACACTTTCGGTGTACTCTTTGAGTCCCACCACCATCCCTTGTACCAGACATGGATGATCCCACCTTGACCATTTTTCTAGTCTAATCTAAAGTCAAGAACTCTCTCCTATGCCAACGACAAAAGTCAAGTACGTTAGGCACTCTAGTCGGATGACATAGTGCTGGTACAGTTCAGCTCTTTCCCGTTGCTCAACTCGTCGTGCCAATCAACGACAACGACGCGTGTCTGCCTCCCCTTTCCCGTAAACGACATAACTAACATTATGTCCCATGGTTGACACTCACGGCCACACCAAGCTGGGCACAACAGACTCCATAGCTTCACAAATTATCCAACTTGTCCCATGGACATGGCCTCATACAGCTCCCAGGGAGCTACCGTCAGCGGTAACACTATCGCCGAGCGGTACCTAGCAGAACTCCGATTCTGCTCGCTTTTCCGGGTATTTTCTGCAGTTAGCCTACAAGACTCCCTGCCGCACTCTACAACCCTCAAAACTCAAAAAATGACATACAACACAGAGTTTTTTCCGACGCGTAACTATCAATGTAACCATTACCAATCCAGACCAACTTGTCTGGATGAGTTTCACACAACATGCCTATATCCGAAGTTGAAATGGACGTTTATATGCAATATATGCCGAGGACGGACTCAATCAACTTGAAAAAAAGCTAGTCAAGTAACACTAACAAGAGGACACGCACATCCTAACAAGAGGAGAAAGATCGTAACACTTGAAGTTCTCTTTGACACCATGAATCAAAAATCCGATTGGATAGAAAGAACCTCACCGGGCAGCTCTCCGTGGATCTGGACTCGGCTCGCGATTCAGAGCTCCAAAGCTCCGACTGAAAGATAATCCTATGGATAGATAATCACCTAGAGGGGCGGGGGTGAATAAGTGTCTTTTAATACTTTGTCAATTCTTTGTCACTTAACTGTTATGCAGATATTATGTTCAGCAGATGATATGCTTGAGTAAATACCTTCACAACAACTCAACACAATTGAAACACAGAACACAACACATGCAAATCTCAGAACACAACACAAGCACAAACAAATCACAACACACAGAGAATTTATAGTGGTTCCCCTATCTAGGGTACATCCACTTTCCCCCTTCTTCCTCACTAGCAATGTGCTAGATAAGGTTATAGCTCCTCTTCAACTCAGATTCAAAGATCTTACAGGCTCAGTTTCTGTTAAGAAACCTACACTCAGACCAACAGGTCCTACCTCAGATATTCAGCCAATCTCCTACCTCAGGCCCCTCAAGAACTCTACCTCAGCCTTTATAATGCAGGCTTACACTGGCTTATCTGAAACAATTCAGATTGTTCAATTCAGCTGCACTTGATAGATTTTTGAAAAGCAGGCTGGCTGAGAAAATATTTCTCTGGATCTGCAATCATCTTGATGATCGGCTTAATTTCCTAGAATAAATTATAGATCAGATCCACCTTAATCTTCAGATCAACTTGATAAAATGATCTGGAGATTTTCTTGAAGATCTTCGTCTTCTTCCTTCTTCTCGGGATTGACGCCCTGCTCTGACTTAGAAAAATCAGAATTAGAGAATAGAATGATTTGTCTGATTCTTATCTTTTCTCTGTAGACAACCACTCTATTTATATCATTCGTGGATGGCTGGTTTCTAATTGATGACATCAGTATGTGACATCATAATTCAAATTCTCCCTTAAACTGTTTCTGTTGAGATATCACATTACTGTAGCTGATGTGACAGTTCTGACTTGTCTTGACACTTCTGTGTTGACTCTGCACATCTTCAGAAACATAAGTGTCGAGATGTCCGAATTGTCTCGACACTTGTGTCGAGACATCTTAGCAGTCTCGACACAATTTTACTTAGAAGAATTTTCATCTGATCTTGAAAGTATCGAGACAGTTGACTTGTCTCGACACAACTGTCATCTGTGTCGATATCTTTAAATCTGCATTGTGTCGAGACAGTTGAAATGTCTCTACACAACTGTCTGTCTGGTGTCGACACTTCTATGCTTTGTTTCTTCTCTGTGTCGAGACAGTTGAATTGTCTCGACACTCCAGTCTGCCAGTATCGATACTTATATGCTTGCTTTATTTTTTCACTGTGTCGAGATAGTTGAATTGTCTCGACACTCTAGTCTGCCGGTGTCGACACTTTTATACTAGCTTTAATCCTTCATTGTGTCGAGATAGTTGATTTGTCTCGACACTATTTTACGCAGTATAATTTTCAGTCTCCATTGTGTCGAGATATTTGACCTGTCTCAACACTGCTGACTTAGTTTTCAAGATGTCGAGACAACTGACTTATCTCGACACAACTGTCTTGAATGTGTCGAGTTAGCTGACCTGTCTCGACATTGCTGACTTAGACTTCAAAGTGTCGAGTAAACTGACTTGTCTCGACACAGCTGCTGCAAAGGTGTCGACACAGTTGAAGTGTGTCGACACTTTTGTACTTAATCATTTTTCTGCACTGCAAGTTGCTAGATGTAAGCTGTGCTGACTTCACTCAGCACTGTGCTGACTTCACTCAGCACTGTGCTGACTTCACTCAGCACTGTGCTGACTTCACTCAGCACTTTTATACTTAGACAATTTTTCTTCACTTCTAGTCAGCTTCTTTGAGTCCACCTGTCAATATGACTTGAACCTCCTGTCCAATCAATATGAAATAGACAACTTGCGTACA
This sequence comes from Platanthera guangdongensis, assembly GCA_039583875.1. NCBI lineage: Eukaryota > Viridiplantae > Streptophyta > Magnoliopsida > Asparagales > Orchidaceae > Platanthera > Platanthera guangdongensis. Next base: position 190,817,803 of record CM077153.1, read on the forward strand.
TAAACTGAAACATACATCAAATACATACTTGTGTATATCATTGAGTTGAAAGAGTTTTTTCAAATCAAGTACATTGTGTCCAATGTACCCAACAATCTCCCCCTATTTGGAGAAGTAATAACCCCAATTCAATGATATACACCACAATATCAAATTATAATAATTATGATGTATATTCAAAAGCGCTGAACAAAATATAAAGGAACACAACAATAATAACATTGATAACACCAAGTGCAACCAAATTTTTATTTAAATTTGTTCAAAGATTACATTTTTCAATTTTATTACACTGTTCTTAAAGCAAAATTACATAATGTCTAGAAAATATATTCTTAGAATCCTCGGTCTCTCTAATAACAATGCCTTTTTCAGATTGAATTTTAACTTTGACTTCTGGCATCTTGTCATCAGCCACCTTCTCCTTTCCCTTGACATTCTTGGCTTTAGTAATTTCTTCTTGCTTGAAACTTTGTCTTTCATGATAATGATAGGGCTCGGGGAAATACTTGCTAGACTTAATTGAGTCAGCTGGAATCTTCCCTACTTTCAGATCTTTTCTAAATTTCTGGATGATCTCCTGCTGCTTTGTGTGCTTGGACCACTCTTGCTCTGAATATCATTTCCTTCTATCAAATACATTATTATTGACTGCTTTCCATGCAACAAGTATAATTGATCTAGATTTTGGACTCCACTGCTCAAAATCAGGCTTAGCTTCAACTTGCTTCTTGAATCTTTGTTTTGATAATTGAGCTTCTTTCTCTTTTAATAATGCAGAATCAGTCAACTCCACCTCCTCACATATTACATTTTTAATATGTGGTGGAGAACTGTACATGAATTAGACAGCAGTTTGAATAACCTCAAAAGGAGCTGGTTGACAATCAAACTCAACAATTTGATCTCCATCATACCATAAGGGAGGATAGCCTAGAGTGTCTTTGATGATATTTGATATTCAAGTAGCATGCTCAGAGCTTGCCTTTATCCTTACTCTCTCCCCCTTTATGACTTCTTATTCAACACGATCTCTCAGATCATTCTTGTGAAGTTTTACTTGACCATCCAGATAATTGATTCCTGAGGATAAAGAATTCTTTGCTTTGAGCAGATGTTCATCCAATTCTTTGTGAGATGCTTTCACTTCCTCAACCAAAGAGGTTTTGTAAGTATATAGCTGTGTTTCAATCTCCCTGGAAGTAGAAGTTATCTTAGTTTCTAAAGCAATAGTCTGCTCAGCCAGCTTGACCAGTGAAACATTATTCAATTCAATCATATTTTCATTCATCCTATTTTGATTCTCAAGTACATAACCTTGTTTGACAGCTATTTCATCTTCAGTTTTCTTGGATGCCTCTTGTTGTTTAGCAATGTATACCACAATATTTGCTCCTCTTTCAAAGAAATCTGTCATATCTTTCTTTAGCAGATTTATTTCAAATCTAATAGATTTGATGTCTTGAGCTAGCTGGAACTGCAGCTCCTTATTGATCTCATCTACGTACTTCTCAAGTTGATTCCTTTGTTGATCTAGCATAATCTGCATTTTAACTAGAGGTGAACTTAAATCCACAGCAGGAACAAGAGTTGTGTCAGACTGAATAGTTTTCTTATAACTTCTAGTTTTCTTTTTAAGTTCAGATAATTTTCTTTTCTTTAACTGAGAGGTTTCTTCTTCCTCAAATTTTGATGAGCTGACCATTTCAACAGATGTAGGCTCTTTGGCTGTTTCAGTAGTTGGGGACTGATCTGCTAACTCCCCCTCAACCATTGCACCTTCTTCACCAATGTTGGTGTTGTCCTGGTTTTCCTCATCTTGCTGAACTTTAGCATCAGTAACAGGGTTTTCTGGAAGAGTAGTTATCTCCTCCTGGATATCTGTATCTGTATTCAGAATGATTTCTTTTTCTGTCTCCTTGGAGACTACTTCCTCATATTCTCTATCAGTCTTTTCTTGTTCAAGTTCTTGTACTACTTCCATTACTATAGTATGTACAGTATCCATATCAATATCAGACAGAACATTGAGGTTCTCCCCCTCAATTGGATCCATCTCTTGTATTGTCTCCCCCTCCACCTGATCACCAGTTCCAGGTGAGGTCCTTGGAGATTTCTCATCTATTGTTTTCCAACAGTATCATCCTGTTTCTCTGAGCTTGAACTTCCTTCTCCAGATTCACTGGAAGAATGTTCTTCCACAACTACAGCTTTCTTCTTTTTCTCTTTCTCATTCTCAACTACAGGTGTTTCTTTGGATAAGACTTTATCCCACCTAGCCAGTATCCTCATGTTCATTCTCCTCATATGATTGATTTTATATCCAAGCTTTAGATTGAGGCTATCAGGAATGACATGAACTATGTATAGACTTAGAATTCTGCCCATATTTGGCTTCTTCATACTTTCTGCAATTTTGTCAAAGACCACTCTACTCCAGTTAGTCTTGGTTTTGAAAATAATTCTAGTCATCAACTCAAACATAAATGCTGAGATCCTGTCATGTGTCCCCCTGTCTTGCACAGCATCACCTTTTCTACTATTTCAGATAGGAATTTGCCTTGGGTATTCATACCCTTCCTATTCAAGGTGCTTCCAATTCTTATGGTTGGGGCCATTCCACACCACACCAATGCATCTGCAGTCTTGTCAGTGTGTATGTCATCTTCTTAATCAATTCTTGGTAAGTGAAAAATCTTGACCAGCCTTTTGGTAGTGAGTTTAATCTTATCTCCATTCACTTTAGATTTAATCTTTGCTGAGTTTGAATCCAGTTTAGCATTAGAGAAGAACTCTGAAACTTCACGTTTCCAGATTTTTGATGGTTCTGATAGTAGATATTCCAACCCGGCTTTAGTGATTAGGTCAATTATGTTCCTAATTTCTTCTTGCGCCGAGACGAATCCATTGCTCACAAGCTCATACCCCTCAAAGATGTTATCGTCATTCTTGGGAGCCATTTGTACAACCTTGGGCTCGCGGGAGGCGGCTCGAGCAGCGAACCGGAGAAGCAGGCGAGAGGAGCTGGATAGGCGAGTGGGACCATGTGGTCCACTCGCAGGTGGCAAGACGGGGGCTCTCTGCAGTAGGCGAGACGCCCTTTTGGGGCGCGAGCAGGTCCTTGAGGGCGAGATGGCTCCCATAATGCGGGAGGCCTGCGAGACGAGCAGGAGGGCTCGTCTCGCCGCTGGTCATTTCCCCACTCGCCATAGAGAAGAAAGGATGTTTTTACCTTCCTACCCCCAAGGGGGATTTTACTCTTCTACCCCGGGTAATTTTACCCTTTTGCCCTTGGTGGGAGTTTGGCTGTTGCCAGACCTAACCTAGGGTATTTTGGTAATTTCAGGTCAGTTCAATATGGTTATTTGCAGATCCAACTCAGAGGCCTATAAATAGACCGATAAGGTGCCTTGGAAAAGGTTGTTGAACCTTTCTATATTCTTCCTCAGAGGCACCTAGCTCAGCATTGGCTAGGGATGGGAAGAACTTCAGTTTCTTTCGGGTAAGAGGTGAGACCTCCGAGCTGAGACCTTCGGTCTGTTTCTGGTCTTGTGACCCACGTCGGGAGGGCAGTTCGAGAAGAGTAAGTGTGTGCTCAACTTAAGGTCCAAACTCTAGGTGGAACCGGACAACTGGTTTCAACATTTTTGGTGCAGTGAGCGTGGACCGCGGCCCACACAGAAGAATTTTGAGTTGCCTCATGGCGGGAGATCACGAAGAAGGAGACGGAGACGGGTCAGATATCCCAGGAGAATTCGTTGGAAGGGAGGAGTTCATGGCGTCAATCAAAGGCATTATGGACATGCTGCAGGGGATCTCGCGACAGGGAGATTGTTCGACCCCGCTGCCTCTGGTGCCTGCTCTCGCGCCGCAAGAAGAGCTCGTCTCGGCGGGAGTGGGACAAGATGCCCCTGGGAGGCGACCGGGAAAAGAAATGATTGTTGAATTTTGTGAAGTGGAAGTGGGTGACGGGACAGGCCGGGCGGCCTGTGGCGGACAGCATTGGCGGACTAGGCGGACTGGGCGGACTGGGATGTGCGGCCTGGTGGTAGGTCTAGTGGGAAGCCGGCTGTCTTCTGAGCGGTTTGTTGCATGGAGTCCGCGGACTATGCGGCCTGGTGTCTGCGGATAGGGTGTTCGCTGATTGGCTTTGCCAAGGAGCGGCCTGAGCGGATGGAGGCTTGCGGACTGGTGCATTGCTCAGTGGCCGCGGGTGCAAGCTTGTGCTGAAAGACGGGTTGGCTCTTGTCCGTGGGGAGCTTGCAGACTGATGTGTCCGCGGTATTGGCTGTTGCGGACTGGGCTTAGAGCTTGGCTGAGGCCTTGTCAAGTTCTGGTGTTACAGCAGATGTCTTGCTGTGGAGACCGGTTGGCGAACTGGTGTTTGGAGTCCGGGAGGAGGCTGTTGCGTTGGACAGGAGTGCGAGGTGCTCGCGGACTGGTGGCGGTCTGTGCTAGGGTGTTTGGCGGACGGGAGTTTGTGTCCGCCATGCTCGCACTGGCCCTTGATGGTTTTGGACTTGGTCACACTTTGAGTCAAGTTCATGGTGTCCGCCGTATCCGCCAAGTCCGCTGTGACCGGGCGGACTGTTGCTGTCTGCCTTTGGTCGTGGAAATGTGGCAGATTGAGGTGTGAGTCTTGCGGACTGCCTCGGGTTGGTGCGGACTGCCATTGACGGGGGTTGCTGTCCTGCAGTGGTTGGAGCTTTGCGGGCTGATGCCTTGTCCGCATAGCTTGGGCGGACTGATGATAGACTGGAGAGAGTTCGCCAATGGTTGCCTGCTCCTGGCGGTTTTCCTTGATATCCGGCTAAGTCCTTGCGGACTCAGCGGACGGTGGTTTGCATTCGCGCGGGCTGGGGTGGTGTCGCTATCTCTTGGGCGGTGACCACACTCCTCACCCTGCCTATAAATAGGACCCCCCTGACACTTCTACAGTAACCTAAGTAACTTGAGTGAACAGTAAGTTGGGGTGTGCAAGGAGCTGCGGTCTGTGTTTTCCAGTCTGCGCGGATTGTTTCAGGCTGACTGTTTGCTGTGTGCAGGTCGCGCGGATAGCTTCAAGGAGCCAGGAGTTTGGCTGTGACTTCGGTCAAGTGCTTGGAAGTGTGCGGTCTCTGCGGACTCAGCAGGAGGTCGCTCTGCGGCTTGTCAGTTCTGTTTCAACTTTGCCAGCTTCAATAACCTGTCCGCCGGCTTCAGGCGGGTAGGGGTGTTCCTCAGTTCGGGTTCAGCAGAAGGCGAATAACGGTGTGTCCGCGCGGCCTCGCGGCTTCGGCGGACTCCGTGTCTATTCGGCGGTTTGCAGCATAGCTTGGGCGAGCTCAGCGGTCTCGGCGACCTCGCGGTCTCGGCGGACTCCGGTGCTGTCCGCCCGGCTTGTTTTTTGGTGCTTTCTGTTTACAGCTGTTATACTAGCGAAATCATGTCTCGCTATGTATGCCTCGGATTGTAAAGAAGTGAATGTATAAAAGACTTGCTTGTGTGCTTCCATTGTTTGTTGGGTGTAACCTTTGATCCTTGGGTTCCGCTGGTTCAACGTGAGAACTGGGTAGTTCCGAAGATATTAATTTGGCGTTTGGGCTATCTTGCTGACCACGTTGAGAAAATTTTAACATGGTATCAGAGGGAGGTTGCTGAGGTTCAGTTGCGTGAGCGGAAGTCAGCCAGTGTTGTTACTCAGTGATTGAGTGGTGATCAACCTGTGTTGTTGCTCGGAGCTTCTGAAAGGTTGCCGACAGGTGTTACAATGGAAGGGAGCTTTGCAAGAGGTCTGTGCATTGAACTCTTAACGCCGACTAACTTCAAGAAGTGGAAGTCGTGCATGAAGAGTTATCTTCTTGGCGAGGAGCTGTGGGAAGTCGTCGGTGGTGACGACAGACAGGAAGTGACTGCTGCTTTCGGTACTGCTGAGCAGGTTAGGCTCTGGAGAAGAACAAATGTTAAGGCGGAGTTCATTCTGAAGAGAGCCGTGTCTCCGGAACTGTTTGATCACATCGTTGAGTGTGAGTCGGCTGCTGATATTTGGACAACCATTGATGAGTTGTTCAATAGGAAGAATGTGGCGCGGCTTCAGTTCCTGGAGAATGAGTTGGCCAGGGCAACTCAGGGAGACCTTTCCATCTCCAAGTACTTCTTAAAGATGAAGAGCTTGTGTGCTGAGCTGTCGGCACTGGATCCTGATGAGCCTATCTCTGAGGCAAAGATGAAAAGACACATTATCCGCGGCTTGCGGAAGGAGTATGTGGCCTTTGTAACATCTGTTCAAGGGTGGGCTACTCAGCCGTCGTTGCTGGAGCTGGAGAATCTGCTTGCCTCGCAGGAGAGCTTAGCAAGGCAGATGGCTGGAGTGAACCTGAATCAGGAAGGCAGCGAGGCTCTCTTCTCAGGCAAGAAGAAGGGGTGGGAAGGGAAGAAGAAGAAGAAGGTGCAGGCCGCTGGTGAGAAGGAGACTTCAACTTCATATCCGCCGGAGAGGAGCAATGCTCCTAAGGACTGGAAGAAGAACCTGAAGTGCTACCGGTGTCATCAGCGAGGGCACTTCAAGCGGGACTGCAAGGTCAAACTGCAGCCTGGGCATGCTGCGGGAAAGGAGGAAGCTTGCTCAAGAAGTGAAGAAGCAGGATGGGGCGGAGCTTTTATGACGGGCACTTGTGTCCGGGCCTTGTCTGCTGAGGACTTCAACAGCGAGTGGATCGTGGACTCCGGGTGTGGTCATCACCTCACCGGAGACAAATCGAAGTTCACCTCCATGCAGGCGTACTCAGGTAATGAAGCTATTATCACTGCTGATAATACTGTTTATGCAGTAGAGAAGGAGGAGGTCGTGTCTTTGGGTAGTGATCAGGGGCCACTCACGTTAAGGAGTGTGTATCACGTGCCGGGCATGAAGAAAAACCTCTTCTCGGTGACCAATGCGGTGGACGCTGGGTATCACGTTCTGTTTGGGCCAACAGACGTGAGGTTCCTTCGCAACGTATCAACGGTGAAGGCTGATGTTGCTCATGTTGGGAGCAGGGTGAAGAACTTATTTGTTCTTTCCACCAATGCTTATGTTGATAAGATGAGGGCCAATGATAGTGCTGCTATCTGGCATGAGAGGCTGGGGCATGTTGGCATGGACAAGCTGAAGGCGATGGCTAGTAGAAGTTTGGTGAGGGGGTTGCCGAAGTTGTCCTCCTTTGGTGATGGGCATGTTTGTGCGGGCTGTCAATACGGTAAGGCACATCGCCTTCCGTTTGATAAATCACAAACAAGGAGCAAGAAACCATTGGAGTGTATTCATGGCGACCTGATGGGACCGACGGTTACTGCCAGCCTTGGTGGAAGCAGATACATGCTTGTCTTGGTTGATGACTACTCAAGGTATACTTGAGTGTACTTCTTAAAGGAGAAGTCGGAAGCCTTCCGTTTGTTCGTGGAGTTCAAGGAGTTGGTAGAATGCCGGCTTGGCTTGCGGGTTAAGAAGCTTAGAACTGATAACAGAGGAGAATTTGTTTCCTCCGAGTTTTCTAACTTCTGCAGGAAGCACGGGATCCAACGAGAGCTTACTTGTGCTCACACTCCACAACAAAATGGGGTAGCGGAGCGGAAGATCCGTCATTTGACGGAGACCTGCAAATGCTGGCTTCATGCGAAAGATATCCCAAGGCCCTTTTGGGCGGAAGGAATGTCTTGTGCTGCTTATGTTATCAACCGGATGCCACTCAGCCCTATCAACATGAAGACTCCTGTTGAGCTGTTGCTGAAGGAGAAGCCGAGTGTGGGACACCTTCGGGTGTTCGGTTCAACTTGCTACGTGCATGTCCCGGATGCTTCACGGACAAAGCTGGATGCGAAGGCAAAGAAACTTGTCTTTGTTGGCTATGATGAGCGGAAGAAGGGATGGAAATGCATGGACCCTTTGACGAAGAAGTTCGTGGTGTCAAGAGACGTTGTCTTTGACGAGCTGACGTCATATGGAGGTGGCTCAGTGGAGCTTACCGGAAGTAGCAAGGTTGATGAAGCACCGGTCGTGGCTGCTGAAGGCTTGGAAGAGGAGCTTGTTGTTTCACCAGCAGTTCCTGTTGCTTCGAACTCCGAGGCTGAGCCTTCTGGCTCAGGAAGCAGGGGGAGCACTGCTCAATGCTTGCCCCAGGTAGGAGTGGAGCCTGAAGAAGCGACGGAAGCCGTGAGCAAGGAGCCGTGTCTTCGGAGATCGAAGAGGGTGGTTAAGCCACCGGCTCGGTACTGTGATGGGAATGCAGTGAGTTTTGTCTCCTGCTTCTTTGCAGGTCCTCTGGATGAGCGAGAGCCTGCAAGCTTCAACGAGGCCACTGGAGTGAAGGAGTGGGAAGGTGCCATGAAGGAAGAGATTGATGCTCTGAAGAAGAATGAAACCTGGGACTTAGTGCCCAAGGTTGATGACATTACTCCGGTTAATTGCAAGTGGGTGTATAAGTTGAAGAAGAAGGCTGATGGGAGCATTGATCGGTTCAAGGCTCGCCTGGTCGCTAGAGGATTCTCACAGCAGTATGGAGAAGACTATGAGGAGACATTCAGTCCAGTTGCGAAGATGACTTCTGTAAGAGTGGTGATCGCCTTGGCTGCTAGCAAGGGATAGAGGTTGTGGCAACTCGATGTGAAGAATGCCTTTCTTTACGGAGAGATTGACAAGGACATTTTCATGGATCAGCCGCTTGGTTTTGTCTCTGAGAAGCATCCGGACTATGTCTGCAAACTCAGGAAGGCTCTCTATGGGTTGAAGCAAGCTCCTAGAGCGTGGTATGAGAAGATTGCAGAATACTTGCAATTCTGTGGATACCTTGCTTCCAACTCGGATTCAAGCTTGTTCGTCAAGAAGAAGGGAGAGCTACGAGTCTTGGTCCTGCTGTATGTGGATGACATGATCATCACAGGAAATTCGGAGGAGGAAGTAGCAAGGCTCAAAGCAGAACTTGCTATACGCTTCGAGATGAAAGACCTGGGAGAGTTACATCACTTTCTTGGTCTGGAAGTGGAGAGGAAGGAGTGCGGGGTTCTCATTAGCCAGAAAGGATATGCTGATCGTATTGTGAAGCGGTTCGGCATGGGCGAAGGGAAGAAGTGCTCTACTCCACTGGAATCTGGGCTGAAGCTTCGACGAGATGAGGGAAGGGTTCTTCATGATCCCTTGGTGTTCAGGGCTCTTGTTGGGAGCTTGATTTATCTGACGATTACAAGGCCGGATATAGCTTATGCTGTTGGCCGAGTAAGTCGGTATATGGCTGAACCAAGGCAATCTCATCTAGTGGCGGCAAAGGGGATTTTGAAGTATGTCAAGGCTTCTTCTGATATGGGACTCCTCTATAGAAGGGACGCGAAGTTTGCGTTGCTCGGGTACACGGATGCTGACTATGACGGTGATTCGGATGATCGGAGGTCTACTTCAGGTTATGTGTTCACTTGCGGTTCAGCTAGCATCTCGTGGTGTAGCAAGAAACAGGACTCGGTGTCGGTTTCAACCACGGAGGCGGAGTATAAGGCTTCGGCCTTGGCTGCTCGGGAAGCCGTTTGGTTGAGGAGGCTTATAGAGGATGTTCATGAAGAAGTGCAAGGGCCTACTTTACTCCGGGGTGACAATGAGAGTGCTCTCAAACTGGTAAAAAATCCAGTGTGTCACGCCAGGACCAAGCATATAGAGATTGATCACCACTTCATCCGGGAGAAGGTGTTGGAGGGGTCTCTGCTGGTCGGGCATGTTCGGAGTGAAGATAATCTTGCTGACATCTTCACAAAGCCACTGTCGAAGGGGCCTTTTGAACGCTTGCGCAGCTTGCTGGGCTTGGTCACCACTTCCCACTTCAAGGGGGAGTGTTGAATTTTGTGAAGTGGAAGTGGGTGACGGGACAGGCCGGGCGGCCTTTGGCGGACAACATTGGCGGACTAGGCGGACTGGGCGGACTGAGATGTGCAGCCTGGTGGTAGGTCTAGTGGGAAGCCGGCTGTCTTCTGAGCGGTTTGTTGCATGGAGTCCGCGGACTATGCGTCCTGGTGTCTGCGGATAGGGTGTTCGCTGATTGGCTTTGCCAAGGAGCGGCCTGAGCGGATGGAGGCTTGCGGACTGGTGCATTGCTCAGTGGCCGCGGGTGCAAGCTTGTGCTGAAAGGCGGGTTGGCTCTTGTCCGTGGGGAGCTTGCGGACTGATGTGTCCGCGGTATTGGCTGTTGCGGACTGGGCTTAGAGCTTGGCTAAGGCCTTGTCAAGTTCTGGTGTTACAGCAGATGTCTTGCTGTGGAGACCGGTTGGCGGACTGGTGTTTGGAGTCCGGGAGGAGGCTGTTGCGTTGGACAGGAGTGCGAGGTGCTCGCGGACTGGTGGCGGTCTGTGCTAGGGTGTTTGGCGGACGGGAGTTTGTGTCCGCCATGCTCGCACTGGCCCTTGATGGTTTTGGACTTGGTCACACTTTGTGTCAAGTTCATGGTGTCCGCCGTATCCGCCAAGTCCGCTGTGACCGGGCGGACTGTTGCTGTCTGCCTTTGGTCGTGGAAATGTGGCGGATTGAGGTGTGAGTCTTGCGGACTGCCTCGGGTTGGTGCGGACTGCCATTGATGGGGGTTGCTGTCCTGCAGTGGTTGGAGCTTTGCGGGCTGATGCCTTGTCCGCATAGCTTGGGCGGACTGGAGAGAGTTCGCCAATGGTTGCCTGCTCCTGGCGGTTTTCCTTGATATCCGGCTAAGTCCTTGCGGACTCAGCGGACGGTGGTTTGCATTCGCGCGGGCTGGGGTGGTGTCGCTATCTCTTGGGCGGTGACCACACTCCTCACCCTGCCTATAAATAGGACCCCCCTGACACTTCTACAGTAACCTAAGTAACTTGAGTGAACAGTAAGTTGGGGTGTGCAAGGAGCTGCGGTCTGTGTTTTCCAGTCCGCGCGGATTGTTTCAGGCTGACGGTTTGCTGTGTGCAGGTCGCGCGGATAGCTTCAAGGAGCCAGGAGTTTGGCTGTGACTTCGGTCAAGTGCTTGGAAGTGTGCGGTCTCTGCGGACTCAGCAGGAGGTCGCTCTGCGGCTTGTCAGTTCTGTTTCAACTTTGCCAGCTTCAATAACCTGTCCGCCGGCTTCAGGCGGGTAGGGGTGTTCCTCAGTTCGGGTTCAGCAGAAGGCGAATAACGGTGTGTCCGCGCGGCCTCGCGGCTTCGGCGGACTCCGTGTCTATTCGGCGGTTTGCAGCATAGCTTGGGCGAGCTCAGCGGTCTCGGCGACCTCGCGGTCTCGGCGGACTCCGGTGCTGTCCGCCCGGCTTGTTTTTTGGTGCTTTCTGTTTACAGCTGTTATACTAGCGAAATCATGTCTCGCTATGTATGCCTCGGATTGTAAAGAAGTGAATGTATAAAAGACTTGCTTGTGTGCTTCCATTGTTTGTTGGGTGTAACCTTTGATCCTTGGGTTCCGCTGGTTCAACGTGAGAACTGGGTAGTTCCGAAGATATTAATTTGGCGTTTGGGCTATCTTGCTGACCACATTGAGAAAATTTTAACAATGATGGTGGGAGGAGGTGAACGAGACATGGTGGGAAGGGAGCTGTTCCCGAGCCCTGCGAGTGCTGTCTCGCCAAGGGACGTCGTCGCGCGAGTGGGGTCGGCAAGACCAGGGGCGAGAGGGTCGCCGTTTTGCGAGCTGATCCTGTCAGCTCCCTTCCCGGAAGGGTTCAAGGAACCCGAGATGAATTATTATGTGGGGAAAGATGATCCCCTCCAGCAACTGCAATGGTTCGAGGACGCGATTTCGATCAGGCCGATGACAGACGCGTTCAAGTGCCGTCTTTTTGCCATTACTCTGAAAGACAAGGCTAGGGACTGGTTTCATCAGCTCCCGACGGACTCAATATACAGCTTCGAGGACCTGAGCAGGAGCTTTCAGCTGCGTTTCTCAACTTCAAAGAAGAGGAAGAAGAACCCGGAGTCGATCTTTTTGATTAAGCAGGGGGCAGATGAGTCCCTAGCTCAGTATGTAGACAGATTTCAGGAGGAGATCTTGGATATTCAAGAGGTGTCTGGATTCGCCCTCCAGGTGGCCTTTACCATGGGACTACGGGAAGACTTCTTCAAGACGAGTCTCACTCGGAAGGCGCTACTATCCTTTGAGGGGTTGATGGAGAAGGCTGCGAAGGAAATAGCAATGGAGGCGGCGAATCCAGCTTTTGCAAAAAAGCTAGCAAGACTGACGGAGGTTGAGTCAAGAGAGGCAGGTGGAGGGAGACAACAAGAGGGGAGGAGAAGAGAAGAGCCGAGGGCACCGGCGTACCAAGAGTTAGGATGTAGGCAGCAGGGGGGCCCTGCCCAAGGGCAAGGGAGAGGATTTCCCCAGGGAGGAAGGAACCAAGCAGGAGGGCCTGGAAGATTTAACCAGCAGGGGTGGGGGTACGGTCATAGACCACCTCTACCCCCGCGCCGCAAACTATGGTCATCGGCCGAGGGAGAGGCAGAGGCCGAGAAAGAGGAAGATGAGCAGGAGCTGGAAGGAGGAGAAAACCTCAGGAGGGGAGGCGAAGGAGGAGGTAGCGTTGCCATATTGTGACTTCCACGAGGAGGAGAGTCACGCAACGGCTACCTGCCTAGAATTCTTGGAAATGAGAAGAGCTAGGGGAGTAGGAGAGCAGCAGAGGCCGGTGCGGATAGTGGAGGTGACCGGGGCCGGGGAGGAAGATCGATGTGTGGATTGAGCGGATGTAGGGGACCTAGGGGCAATTGGAGTAATCCATGTGGGGGTAGGGATCGAGGCTGCCCGAAAGACGAGCCTTCATACCATGTACCGTCGAAGCGTAGCTTCGACGTCACAATCTCCTCCCCCGGATGAGAAGATCACCTTTTCGAGAAAAGACATGCCGGACCATGAAGAGCCCTTCTGTGACGCATTTGTGATCCAGATCGCCATTGTGAATTTCACGGTATCGCGAATCCTGGTTGACAGTGGAAGCTCAGTGAATGTTATCTTCAAGAAGACATTTAACAAGATGAGGGTGGAGACCTGAAGGGTGCTGGCAACGGATGGACTATTGTTTGGATTCTCAGGAGAGAGGAAAGAAGTTGAGGGGGGAGTGAGACTCCAGGTAACCCTGGGGGGGCTATCCAGAAACTGCCGCTTTGTCATAGTGGATGCCCCCAGCAGTTACAATGCCATTTTCGGGCGCCCCTTGATCAGTGCTTTTAGATGTGTGCCGTCCTCTTTCCACCAGTGCCTGAAGCTCAATGCCGGAGGTACTCAAATCAGAGTACGGGGAGACCTGAAGGCGGCCAGGGAATGCTACGTGACGGCGGTGAACACCATCTCATGGCAGGGAGAGGCCGAAGAGATGGAGAAGAGGATGAAACAATGGCAGCAGGAGCTCAGTGGCGAAGCAGAAGAGGAGGAAGAAGAAGAAGAGGTCAGAGGAGAGGGAGAAGTGGAGATGGTAGGAGGCATTGCGGTGGAGCCCGAAACGGCGGGAGAGAAGGATGGAGAGATGGATGTGGAAGAGGAGAGGGGGTCGAAGGAAGGTTAAGGGAGGAGGAAAGAAAAGAGAAAGATGGGGGAAGCAGGAGGGTCGCCCGGAAGGGAGGCCCGACTGGAGAAAAGAAGAATCACACTACTGGAGGGAGGGAGCACTAGCGAACTGGAAATGGAGAGGCCTTGGGAAGAAATGGTGGTGACTGTTAGGGAGCACCAGTCAACAAACCAGGAAGCCAAAGAGCAGGATGAGCTGGGAGAGCAAGAGAAAGAGGAGGAGCCGTCAAGGCTGAAGGCAGCCGTGAATGTACTAGAGATGAAGATCCTCACTAGAGAAGGAAGAAAAGAGAAGATAAAGGTCAGCGGCGAGCTCAACCCAAAAGACAAGGAGGAGATCAAGGCATGCGTGCAGAGGAATATCGACGTCTTCGCTTGGAGCGCGACTGACATGCCAGGGGTTGATGCGGACGTGACCTGCCACCGTCTCAACCTCGACCCCAACACTCGCCCAGTGCAACAAAAGAAGAGGGCCATCGCCACTAAGATGGTCGGACCCATCAGAGAGGAGGTAGAAAAACTGTTTAAGGCAGGGTTTGTGTCTGCATGTAAGTATCCAGGGTGGGTGAGCAATGTTGTAATGGTTAAAAAAGGGGAGGGTAAGGGAAAAATGTGTGTAGATTTCTCTCTCTTAAATAAAGCATGCCCTAAGGATTGTTACCCTCTGGCTCGAATCGACGCGCTGGTTGACTCAGCCGTCGGTTTCTCACTAATGAGTTTTCTAGACGCGTTTTCAGGATACCACCAAATACGCATGCACCCTCCGGACGTCAAGGACGTCGCCTTCGTCACGGAGGATGGATGCTTCTATTTTAACATGATGCCCTTTGGGTTAAAAATGCGGGGGCGACTTATCAAAGGATGATGAATCGGATCTTCCGAGAGCAGAAGGGGCAGAACCTCGAGGTTTATGTGGATGACTTAATGATCAAAAGTCGGGACCTCAGATCTCACGTCTTGGATCTTGAGGAAACCTTAAGAAAATATAAAATGAGGCTCAACCCCCTGAAATACGTTTTTGGAGCCGGTCGGGGAAAGTTCCTCGGGCATCTCCTTACCCCATCCGGAGTAGAGCCTAATCCCGATAAGGTGAAGAAAATTCTAGAGCTAGAATCTCCCAAGAATACCAAGGAGTTCAACGTCTCACCGGCAAGCTGGCCAGACTAAGCAGGTTCCTCTCCCGAGCCGGAGAAAAATGCTCACCTTTCTTCTGGACGTTAAGAGGGGGTAAGAAGTTCGAATGGACCCCAGAGTGCGAGGAGGCTTTTCAGGCTCTAAAGCAACAGCTCACCCAGGCGCCTCTACTCCAGGGGCCGAGGGAAGGGGAGGTCTTGTTCTTATACCTAGGGGTGGGGACCGGGGCCGTGAGTTCGGTTCTAGTACGAGAGGAAGGAAAAAAGCAACTCCCGATCTATTACGTGAGCAGGGTCCTAAAGAAGGAGGAACTCGGGTACCCCATCCTCGAAAAGCTAGCATTTGCCCTCATCATATCGGCCAGGAAGCTTAGATCGTATTTTCAGACCCATTCGATTCAGGTGGTGACGGATCATTCCCTCCGTCGCATCTTGGAGGGGGTGGAACACTCTGGGAGGTTGGCCAAATGGTCAATAGAGCTCAGTGAATTCGACCTCACTTTTACTTCCCGGCTTGCCATCAAAGCACAAGTGATGGCCGACTTCCTAACGGATTACATGGTTGAGATCCAAGAGGCCGAAGCACCCCCTCGAGCGGCTTGGAAGATGCTGGTAGATGGAGCATTAGCAAAAAATTCCTTTGGAGGAGGAATGATCTTGGTCAGTCCAGAGGGGACCAGAATTGAGCAAGCTTTGAATATCCACTTTACAATCACCAACAACCAAGCAGAATACGAGGCGATCATCGCAGAGCTCAGGTTGGCTCGGGAGTTGGGCATACAAGACATTAGGGTCTCCACGAATTCTATGGTGGTTGCGGGCCAGATCAAAGGGGAGTTCGAAGCGAGGGATCCCACCCTACAACTGTACATGGGAAAGGTCAAAGACATCATCGGGAAGTTCTGCAGTTTTTAGATTCAGCACGTTCCGAGGGATGAAAGTACTCAGGCTGACCAAATCGCCAAATATGGCCCTTGAGCCGGAGGAACGGTGGCGGAGTTTTTCAGGCCGTCCATAGAAGAAGGAGAACTCATGTAGATACACCGGCAAGGGTCGTGGATGGACCCCTTCATCACTTTCTTGACCTCGGGGCAGCTTCCTGAGAGCGATCTCGAAAAGAAGCGGGTCAGGTATAAATCAACGTACTACCTGTTGAAAGATGGAGCACTATACCGTAACACGTTGTCGGGCCTGCTGGCTCGATGCGTATCTGAGGAGGAGGTTCCAAGGGTCCTAGAAGAGATTCACTCAGGAGAATGTTGGAGCCATTCAGGAAGTCAGACTTTAGAGGGGAGAGTGTTGAGGCAAGGATACTTCTGGCCTACCCTCAGGAAAGATGCAGCAGAGTTCACAAAAAGATGTCAAAAGTGCCAGGAGTTCGCCCCCTCCAACTCCTCCCCGCCCAGAGGCTACGAACAATCACGGCTCCCTGGCCCTTCACAATATGGGGACTAGACTTGGTGGGTTCTTTTCCCCAGGCTAGTGGTCAGAGGAAGTTTTTGTTGGTCATGGTGGATTACTTTTCAAAATGGCTGGAGGTGAAGGCGTTGGCTAAGGTGACATCGCAGGTGGTCAAAAATTTCGTATGAGGAGAGATCATCTGCAGGCATGGGCTACCGCTGGCCATTGTGACTAACAACGGACCACAATTTGCTAGTAGGGAATTCGTTGATTTCTGCATCCGTCTGGGCATAAATATCCGTTTTGCCTCGATTCATCATCCACAGAGTAATGGGCAGTTGGAAGCAGCAAACAAGATCATCGTCAATCTTTTAAAGAAGAAAGTAAGAACCCAAGGGGGTGCTGGGTGAAATAGCTCCCTTCAGTTCTCTGGGCCTTGAGGACCACACCAAACACCGCCACGGGAGAGACCCCATTTAAGCTCTCTCATGGCTCGGAGGTCGTTATTCCAATTGAGTTCGAGGTCACATCCCCAAGAGTGGTCGTTGCAAGGGAAGAAGACGAAGGATAGATGACAGAGAACGAGGAAGAACAAAAACTCTCTCTTGATCTCGTGGAAGAACTCCGGGACTTGGCGCTGATCCGCTAGGAGGAAGTCAAGCTCCGGATGGCGAAGTGCTTTGATAAACATATAAGGATCAAACAGTTCCAGAAGGGTGACTTGGTCCTCAAGAAGGTGGACGCAGCAGGCAAAGGAGCATCAGTAGGAAAGCTCAATCCCAACTGGGAAGATTCCTTTGTAGTAAAAGAGGTCTTGAAGTCTGGAGGGTACCACTTCCAGGATGTGGACGGGGTACCCCTCGATCGTGCCCGAAGTGGCGATGACTTAAAGAGATTTTATCCATAACACTTTTTGTTCATTACATTTTTCGATACTTGCAATTTTGATGTGGCCTTCTGATATGATGAAACCGCAGGTGTCCTTGTTTATGACATTAAGAGTGAAGTGGGTGCAAGGAGACCCCAAGCAGACCCGCTGAGCAGGCTCTCATCTAGCTGGTAGGGCTGTAAGCTCACTCAGTGGTTGAAAATGGTTTGGAGAGGAGACCCCGAGCGGACCCGCTGACCAGACTCTCATCTAGCTGGCAGAGCTGTAGGCTCACTCGGTGGTTGAAGATGGTTTGGAGAGGAGACCCCGAGCAGACCCGCTGACCAGGCTTCTCATCTAGCTGACAAGACTGTAGACTTACTCGGTGGTTGGAGATGGATTCAAGGGGAGACCCTGAGCAAACCCGCTGACCAGACTCTAATCTAGCTGGCAGGGCTGTAGGCTCACTCGGTGGTTGGAGATGGTTTGGAGAGGAGACCCCGAGCAGACCCGCTGACCAGGGTCTCATCTAGCTGGCATGACTGTAGGTTCACTCGGTGGTTGGAGATGGTTTGGAGAGAAGACCCCGAGCAGACCCGCTGACCAGGCTCTCATCTAGCTGGCAGGGCTGTAGGCTCACTCGGTGGTTGGAGATGGTTTGGAGAGGAGACCCCGAGCAGACCCGCTGACCAGGCTCTCATCTAGCTGGCAGGACTGTAGGCTCACTCGGTGGTTGGAGATGGTTTGGAGGGGAGACCCTGAGCATATCCACCATTGTCCTATTGGTTCTTTAGGTCTTCCCTAGGGGTGCAAGTTGAGTTGAGCCGACTCGAAAAAAGCTCGACTCGAGCTTGAGCCTGTAGAGCTCCAGCTCGAGTTTGACGAGCTCGAGCTTGACGAGCTCGAGCTCGATTACGAGTCGAGCTCGAGCTCGATTATTATTGTTCACGAGGTCGCGAGCCGGCTCGCGAGCTTTTTATTATAATATATATTTTAAAAAATTTAAAAATATAAAGAAAATCAGGCTCATGAACTAAAAAGCTCGCGAGCAGCTCGAGCTCGACTCGAGCTCGCGAGCTTGAAGCTCGAGCTCGGGCTCGATAAGCAGGCATTGAGCTCGAGCTCGAGCCAGTACAAAATTAGCTTGACGAACTCGAGCTTGGAAATTTTGCCAAGCTCGACTCGTTTGCACCCCTAGTCTGTCCATCAGTTTGAGGATGGAATGCCTTACTGAACTTCAACTTAGTTCCGAATAGTTTGTGGATTAGCCCAAATCATGTGAAGTGAAACGCTCATCACGGTCACTTACGATGCAACGAGACATACCGTGTAATCGTACTATGTTATCCACATAGAGTTTTCCTAGTTTTTCCACTGAATCATCTTTTCGGTTCGGAATGAAATGTGATACCTTTGTCAAACGGTCTACAATTACCCAGACGACATCGTTCCCATGCTGCGATCTCGACAATCCATGCACGAAATCCATCGATATGTCGTCAAACTTCCATTTCGGAATTGACAGACTTTAGAAATCAACCAGCCTTCTGACATTCAACCTTCACTAGTTCACAAGTATGACACTTTGCCACGTAGTGAACTATGTCTTTCTTCAAACCCGGCCACCAGAACAGTGTCTTCATGTCTTTATACATTTTTGTGCTCCCCGAGTGGATCGAATACTTGATAAAATGAGCCTCGCACATCAACTCCTCCCGTAAAGTGCTAAACTTTGGGGCGCACAAACGGCCGTCTCTCCACAAAAGACTATATTCATAAGAAGACTCAGCATTAGACCCATCCACGGTCTCCTCTACTTAGCGCTTCCTGCTTTCATCAAACTCCAACGCTTGTCGAATCCTGTCCGCAAGGTCACACTGCACCTCCATCCAGTTCAAGCATGCGTTCTCCGTTGTACTCCTCTCGACGCAAGAGATTCTCAAGGCTTCTAAGTCACTGATGAGACTCTCATCATGCCTCAAAATCTTGTTTGCTTGTGTAGAAGTCCTTCGACTCAATGCATCGACAACAAAATTTCCCTTGCCGGGAATATAGTGAATCTTGAAGGTGTAGTTCCTGAGGAATTCCATTCACCTCCGTTGTTGCATGTTCAAGTCGTTCTGGTTTATCAGGTACTTTGGGCTCTTATGGTCCGTAAAGATACCGATCTTCACGTCATACAAGTAGTGCAGCCAAAACTTAAGAGTGAATATCACGTCCGCTAACTCCAAATCGTGGGCCAGATAGTTCTTCTCATTCACCTTCAATTGGCGTGAGCCATACACAATAACCTTCCCGTGTTGAAGAAGAACGCAGCCCAAGCCGCTTCCTGAGGCGTCATTGTAGATTTCGTAGCCTTCCGTACCATACGGTGAGCACAGAATAGGCGTCACGGTCAAACGATTCTTTAATTCCTCAAAAGCTTGTGCGCATGCTGGCGACCTAACAAATTTCTGATCCTTCCTCGTCAAGGTAATGAGAGGTAGAGCTATCAGCGAGAAGTTCTCTACGAAGCGCATATAGTAGCCGGCAAGTCCTAGGAAATTTCAGGCTTCCGTCGCCGTAGACAACATATACCACTCCCGTATCGCAACTATCTTTGCCGGATCCACCGCAACTTCCTCTCCACTCACACTTCGAGAACTTGACGTACAACTGATTCCTGCTCAGAGTTTCTAAAACAGTGCGTAAGTGATCCACATGATTTTCTTCCGACTGAGAGTACACCAAGATATCGTCAATGAAGACTATTACAAACTGGTCCAAATACTCCCTGAACGTTCTATTCATCAAATCCATAAACACCGAAGGCGTATTCATTAGGCCGAACGATATAGTCGTGAACTCGTAATGCCCATAACGCGTGCTGAACACCGTTTTGGGAATATCACTTTCTTTGATTCTCAATTGATAATAACCGGAATTCAAATCCAGCTTAAAATACATAGTCGACCAAAATAGCTGATCGAACAGATCATCGATTCTCGGAATCAGATACCTATTCTTCTCCGTTAGCTTATTCAGTTCACGGTAATCGATACACAACCACAAGCTTCCATCCTTTTTCTTCACAAAAAGGACCAGTGCACTCCAAGGTGATGAACTCGGGCGCAAATAGCTTTGCTCTAACAATTCTTGCAACAAAACTTTTAGTTCTGTATGAAAAAGAGCTAAATAAAGACAAATTTT
Source organism: Platanthera guangdongensis (assembly GCA_039583875.1). Lineage (NCBI taxonomy): Eukaryota > Viridiplantae > Streptophyta > Magnoliopsida > Asparagales > Orchidaceae > Platanthera > Platanthera guangdongensis. Next base: position 190,837,897 of record CM077153.1, read on the forward strand.
ATTGCTCAAAAAAGATAATTATTACATAGATATGCCTCCTTATTTGTAGAAAGCGGGGGAGATGAGAGTATACAACAAACGATGTGTGACTATATACAATCAGCGCGACCTATGCGGTTTGACACTATACAAAGAACAACTGAAAATCACCCAATGACAACAGAGGAAAGTCGCCAGACCGCCAGGGAAGACCGCCGGTGTAGGCCACCAGACCGCAACTGCGGGTAGCCACCAGACCATAGTTGCGGCTAACCATCAGACCGCTGCTGCGACAAACCACCAGACCGCAACTGCGGGTTACCACCATACCGCAGTTGCGGCTAACCATCAGACCGCTGCTGCGACTAATGGCCAGTCCGTTGCCGCGGTTAATTGCCAGGCCGCTGCTGCGGCTAAGACCCAGGTCGCTGCTGCGACTATCCCTCAGACCGCCACTGCTGCTATCCTCCTGGCCGCTAGCTGAGGTTCACCACTAGACCGCTGAGCCAAACCGCCAGACGGTTGAGAGTAGCAGACCGCTGCGGCTAAATATAAAACCGCCCGGTCTCCTCAAGCTCCAACATACTACTGCTGCGGCTAACTATCAAACCACTGTTGTGGCTAGCTCTCAGACCGCATCTGCTAAGACAAGCCACCAGATAACCAGACCGCCTGGATAAACCGCCATACCGCCCGAACAGCTAATCACCTGACTAGACTACCAAACCTTCAAACTCTAACACTCCCTCAAGCTGGAGCGTATATGTCAACCATGCCCAGCTTGCTACAAACATCTGAAGCGAAAATTGGTTTGGTGAAGAAGTCTGCTAGTTCTTTATCAGAAGTGACAAATGAAGTACAAATCTGATTCTTCAGCACCTCTTCCCTAATGAAATGACAATCAACTTCAATGTGCTTTGTCCTCTCATGAAAGACAGGATTCTTTGATATGTAAATAACGGCTTTGTTATCATAGAACATAGGAAGAGTATGATCATAGACTTCTCCCAAGTCAAGCATAAGCGCTCGTAATAACTTCAACTCACAAGTTATTGAAGCTATGCTCCTATACTCAGCTTCAACATTTGATCTTGAAACCACCGACTGTTTTTTGTTTTTCCAGCTAACAAGGTTTTCCTCCTACAAAGGTGCAAAAACCTGATGTAGACTTTCTATCGTTTTTGTTATCAACATAACTAGTATCAAAATACGCTTCAATCTTCAGATGATTATCCTTCTTAAATAACAAGCCTTTTCCTGAAGCCCCTTTCATATACTCCAGAATTTTCATGGCAGAACGTAGATGACTCTATAGGATTCTGCATAAACTGACTGATCTTCCCAACTGCATAACAAATATCTGGTCTAGTAACAGTCAGATATATGAGTTTGCATACAAGTCGTCTGTACACAGTAAAATCTGGGAGAAGAGGAGAATCTTCAGTCCACCCCTTATCATCCCCAACAACCATCAGGAAACGAGTAAGTTTTGTGCCAAGAAGACCAGTTTCCTTTAAGATATCTAGCACATACTTTCACTGCGAAAGAGCCACAGAGTTCCGCTTTCGTGAAATCTCAATTCACAGAAAATACTTCGGAGTTCCCATATCCTTAGTAACAAAATGTTGTCGAAGATGTTATTCTGCCAGATCAATTCCTTCTTTATCATCATCAGTAATAAGGATATCATCAACATAGACAGCAAGAAGCACAAGAACTTTAGTAGTTTAATTGGAGCAAAGGATCGGGTCCCTCTGATACCATGTGAAAAAGAGATAAATAAATGCAAATTTTATTGCTACAAAAAGATAATTATTATATAGGTATGCCCCCTTATTTATAGAAAACGGGGGAGATGAAGAATACAATAAACGATGTGGGACTATATACAATCCGCGCGGCCTATGCGGTTTAACAACGCCAAACCGCACACTATACAAAGAACAACTGAAGATCACCCAACGACAACAGAGGAAAGCCGCCAGATCGCCAGGGAAGACCGCTGGTGCAGGCCACCAGACTGCAACTACGTGTAGCCAGCAGACCGTAGTTGCGGCTAACCATCAGATCGCTGCTGCGGCAAGCCACCAGACCACAAATGCGGGTTGCCACCATACCGCAGTTGCGGCTAACCATCAGACCGCTGCTGTGACTAATGGCCAGACCGCTGCCGCGGTTAATTGCCAGACCGCTGCTGCGGCTAACACCCAGGCCGCTGCTGCGACTATCCCTCAAACCGCCACTGCTGCTATCCTCCTGACCGCTAGCTGAGGTTCATCACCAGACCGCTGAGCCAAACCGCCAGACGACGGAGAGTAGCAGACCGCTGCGACTAGATATTAAACCGCCCGGTCTCCTCAAGCTCCAACATACCGCTGCTGCGACTAACTATCAAACCGCTGTTGCGGGTAGCTCTCAGACCACATCTGCTAAGACAAGCCACCAAACAACCAGACCGTCTGGACAAACCGCCATACTGGCCGAACAGCTAACCTCCCGACTAGACTACCAAAACGCCAAACTCTAACATTCTGCTATCTCATTTGGCGCTAATCAGTACGAGCAGCGTGATACAAGCTTGACACCTGACACCTGACACTAGCTCAATAGTAAAATCGATCTCTCGCCGAGGTGGAGCTTAAGGGAATCTTTAGGGAATACGTCAGTGTTAACCCCGAAATCGGCGATCCTTCCCAAGACAGCCAGCTCGCTAGTCGCGGCCTGCTCCAGGTTCCTCCTGGAGGTCGCGTTGTCTTAGGATGGGCGGACAGCATTTTCTGTCCTCTCAGGCCGCACGGCTTAGGCGGTCTCAGCGGTCTGACCGCCCAGGTCGCGTGTTGTTCCCTTGGTCGGCAGGGGCCGCGGACTGCTTCTTCAGTCCGCCCCTGCAGACCGCGCGCCTTGTCAGCTAAACCGCAGGTTTCTAAACAGGGGCCCCCTTTGCCGGACTCGAATGTCTATCCGCCCAGACCGCTCAAATCGCCAAAGAAAGGTGGCGACCTGCCACCAGGCCGCCTGCCAGCTACCCCAGTTTCCACCTCGCCAACACGCGCGGCCTGCCTCGTCAGTCCGACAGGTCGCGAATCCCTTGTCCCCAGCAGGCGCGACAAGCCTTTCCCTTCAACAGGCGGCGGCATTTAGCAGATGGGGCGACCTGCCTCGTCAGTCCGCCAGGTCGACCAGTCGGCCAATTCAGCTTACGCTCTCAGTCCGCCTAAGAAGCGCGGACGGTCCAGCTCTCCGGTTACCCGCAAAGATCAGCAGCCATATCCAGTTCCTCGCGAGCAGGGCGGACTCGAAGTGCAGTCGACTTTCAGTCCGCCTACGTTGATGAACCCCAGCTCCAGCTCCTCAGCAACAGCAGGCCTCATCTTCGTTCAACAGCATAGGCAGACTCAACAAGTCAGCAGGCGCGGGCTCCGCGGACTCAGCGGATTTGCTATGCAGCTCGCCATTCCTCAGCCTCCAGCACCCCCTCCTCTCCAGCAGCAGGGTCAACCTCCCTCAGCCCGCAGTCTTGGCGCGGGCTCGAACAGTAGTGGCGTACTCCTCCCAGTCCGCCAGGCAGCAGAACCTCCTCAAGGCAGTCCCAGACCGCGCGGCCTCGTGCGGACTCTGCGTCTCAGCGGATATCCCTCAGCTCGCACCCTTAGCGCGTGCTCGCTCAATTCAGCAGCGGCGGACTCCGCGGATTTTCCTCGCAGTCTGCCACTCAGCTTCCAGCTCCCGCCTCCGCAGCAGCAGGCGGGCAACTCCCTCAGCCCGCGCAATCTTGGCGTGTGCTCGATCAGCTCAGTTTAGGCGGACTCCTCTCAGTCCGCCAGCAGTAGGCGCGTACTCCTCCCAGTCCGCCATCAGCAGGACCAGTTCCAGAAGCAAGCCCTAGTCCGCGCGGCCTGTTGCAGACTCGGCGGACTCCATCCTCTTCTCGCTCAAGTTACCGTCTCACCGGGGGTAACGTCACCGCAAGCCGTTACCTCCTCGGGCCTATAAATAGACCCACATACCTCTCATTGAGGTCAGGTTGAGACATCGCCAAGGTGCTCACGCTCGAAGACAGCCCTCAACAAGCTCAAGTCATTAACCCCTGCGGACTCCTCTTCTTAGTCCGCACCTTCTCTCTTCCCTTAGACGCGCGGCCTGCCGGCCTCAGTTCCCAGTCCGCGCGGTCTCTTTTCTTTCCTTAGTCGCACGGTCTGCCGACCTGGCTCTTCAGTCCGCGCGGCCTCTCTTCTGGCACTCTTTCCTTAGCCGCCAACTTCCCTTTTGTACCCCTTTATCTACTTTCTTGTAAAGGTGTAATAACAAGCTGTAATAACTCAATATTAATCAAATGAAAGCCCGTCGCAAGAGAGACATTTAAGTTGCGGCGGGCGAAGTCTGCTGTTGCCGCTGCTAGCGGCCCCTTTCTTCTTCTCAGCTCAACTTAGCTCTCTCGGCGTCAACCTGCAAGCACGACCGTCAAAGTAACCGTCTGCTCGACAGCTCCTGATCAACCTCTTCCGCTGATCATCAGCCTTCCCGACTGCTCTCAGCAAACCTCTCCTCTATCCCCGCAACCCTTGGACAAGCGTTTGCTCCACTCTCGAGCACTCAGAAGCTTCCTCTCCTCCTCAACCCCGCAACCTTCATCCTCTTCTTCACCTTGCCCGTGAGATCGAACACTCCTCCGTGTTAACTAGGCGGTGCCGTTTTCGCGCATCAACAGTCAGCAAATTCCGATACTACAGGAATGCAACTCAAATCGGGCTTGAGCTTTGAAGCCTCCACTAGCGTGAAGAATAACTCCGCGCCTTTGCGAACTGCCTTGACTAATTGGAGAGCAGACATCAATATCTTGCTCGATCCATTCATACCAGAGAAGGTAGTCTCATGATCAGTATTCTGCCCAGCTTGACCTCCTTAAGTTTGCAATCGATGTACGCACGCTGCTTCGAGGGCCAGTCCATGCCAAATATCACATCATACTCCAAAATCAGTAGTATCAACGCTTCCACATCAAGCTTTTGATTTCCTATGTGCACCTTCACAAAACAACACCTATCCGCGCACATCATGCACCCATTGGGCAGCAACACATCAAATCTATTTCTTGCCATGGAGGAAGACACTCCGATTTGCAGAACGATGTCCTCAGATAGAAACGAATGAGATGCTCCCGTGTCAAATAGTGCTCTCGCCGGATAGTCAAGGATTAGTACAAAGCCTAAGGTATACACCAAAATCAAACAAATGTACGCAAGGTATATAGTATGTAAACTACACACAAGATGTATAAGGCTCATACCTGTCATCACGTCACTTTGTTTGATGGCCTCCTGCTGAATCAGATTGTACACTCGGGGTTGCGCCAGGGTATAGTGGGATGTAGACGACTCCGCTGCTTTCCCTTTCTTGGCATACGACGTACCCGTCTTTTTATTCGTCTTCGGAGGACGACTCCAACAGTCTCGAGCATAGTGTTCCACTTTGCCGCAACTGTAGCATGTAAGCGGACCTTCCCCCGTAGTAGCTTCAGAAGTGGTAGAAGGAGCTGACCCTGACGGCCTAGACTTCTTCTTCCGCTTGCTTCAGAATCGTAAATCATCACGCAGACCTTCATAAAATTGGTTGGTCTTCCGCTCCTCATCTGCAAATGTGGAGCCTGCATATCGCCCCAATCGGGCGAACTCATGCAAGTAGTCGTACACAAGACTCTCACCCTGAGTCAGCCTCTGAAACTGGTTCTCCATCGCAATCCTCTGCGCAGAAGCGAGGTACCGAGTCAGAAACAATCTCGAGAAACTTGTCCATCGAGATATCAGTAAGCTGTCTTCCTGCAAATTGGTGCAACTCCAACTCGTCCTACCATAGCCTCGCCTCTCTATCCAACAGGAAAGTACCCACGGCGACTTTCTGTCACTCTTCCATCTTCGTTGCCTTCATGGTTCTCTTAATTCGAGGGAGCCAATCTTTAGCTTGCATTGGGGTTCCAGTACCCGCAAACACTGGAGGGTTGAAACTCATCACATGCTTTAGTTGCTTCTCCGTTGCTTGCCTTGCTACTAAGGGCTCTACAACCACTTGCTTTGCCATCACGGGCTCAACAGCCCCAACCGACATCTGACCCACTGCAGGGGCAGGAGTCTGCACTTGACTTCCTGGTTGGGTATTGATCATGATAAACACAGCTTCAACTACCAACCTTATCGTTTCGGCAAAAGGAGAGGTTGAAAGCACATCATTATGTACACTACTCTCCGCAGAGTGTTGATGTTGAGACTACCGTGCACCACTCGTAGTCACCTATAATTGCGCAACACACAATTTATCGACTCCAAAACATAGCAAACAACAATCAAAGAAACACTCAAGTTCCACAAACAATGTTTTTAATATGTTTCATGCGTGTTTTTCATTTCTAAGTAAACATTCACGGGTCAATTTTACGTTTTTAAGGTGACGCACACACGTGCACTCCACCCTTTAAAAAGAATTTGTCCACGAATTCGGCGAATAACGGACCGACACCTAGGGTCTGATACCAAATTGTAACACCATGCTCGTTCCAAGGAATATAATATCGGATCCTGCCGGGACCCCACGTTATATTTAATTAACAAACGAAAGAGTTACTCAATGAATATCAATCCATAATACTAAACAACAATGTATAACATAATTATACGCTAACAGAAGCATTTATAAAATCTTGAATCGAAATATCCACATCACTAAAAAATGATTAAACAACAATTACATTGTCTTGCTTTGGCCTTAAGGCCTTACACTCGAGCAATCGTTTAACTACTACATGGTTTCCATACATAGGCACGCAGGTCGGCAAAATGTGAATATCTAAAACAAAACCCGGGCCTTTGAGGGCCTGCACAGCTGGGCTCCCGCCCGCTATTTCTCGATTGGCTCTCCAGCACCTATACCTGTACGAACCACAAAGATGTGACAACAGAAGAAGGTAACGAGTCAGCTTTTGCTGACCACCATTCATGAACATGCGATGTAACGACCCCACCCCATTCCCGAGGCGGTGGTATTCCTTCCCTGCACATAAGTCCACAACAATAGCGTATATATATAAAAGCAAGAAAACGCAACGACAAGCAAACCAAGCACTAACGCTATACGCACAATCACAAACGTTGTAACGCACCTCCACACGCTTCGTGCACTCATGACACACTTTCGGTGTACTCCTAGAGTCCCACCACCATCCTTTGTCCCAAACATGGATGATCCCACCTTGAGCATTCTTCTAGTCCGTCCTAAAGTCAAGGACTCTTTCTTATGCCAACGACGAAAGCCAAGTACGTTAGGCACTCTAGTCGGACGACATAGTGCATGTACAGTTCAACTATTTCCCGTTGCTCAACACGCCGTGCCAATCAACGACAACAACGCGAGTCATCCTCCCCTTTCCCGTAAACGACATAACTAACATTATGTCCCACGGTTGGCACACACGGCCACACCAAGCTGGGCATAGCAGCCTCCGCAACTTCACAAACTAGCCAACTTGTCCCATGGACATAGGCCTCACATAGCTCCCAGGGAGCTACTGCCAGCGATAACACTACCATCGGACGGTACCTAACAGAACTCCGATTCTGCTCGCTTTTCTGGGTATTTCCTGGAGTTAGCCTCCAACACTCCCTGCCGCACTCTACAACACTCAAAACCCGAAAATGACCTACAACACAGTTTTTTTCGGCGCACAAATATCAATGTAAACATCACCAATCCAAACTAACTTGTCCGGATGAGCTTCACACAACATGCTTATATCCAAAATCAAAACAGATGTCTATATGCAATATATGCCGGGGACGGACTCAAACGACCCAGAGAAAGACTTGTCGTACGCTCATTAGCGAAAGAGGCACTTTCATATGCGAATATATAAACAAAAGATGACACACACGTCCTTACGAGCGAGGAAGATCGTTACCCTTGAAGTTCTTTTTGACGCCATGAATAAAAAATCCAATCGGATAGAAAGAACCGCACCGACTACTCTCCATGGATCTGGACTCGGCTCGCGATTCAGAGCTCCGAAGCTCCGACAATGGTGGAAATACTTCTCCTTCTTCCTTTGCTCTTCCCTATCTCTAACTCTTAGAAAGAAAAAACCTAGAAACATTGAGGTAAAAGCCCTCATCTCCCGGCCTTAAACCAGCAGGGTTAACTCCCCATCGTCGGATCCTACTTGAAGTCGACGAGTAGCCACAATTTAAATTAAACTTCCTATTCTGAGCGCTTCCGCCGCGCAGTATCGCGGTCGGTAGCTTCTTCAGCAAGACGACCGCTTAAACACCTCCACACAATCGTCGACACGTTGATGCTAGTACATGACACACTACCGCCGCGCGGTATCATACTACCGTCGGGGGCTATCCCTTAAGTCGGTTCGACAACCAACACTGGTCAAACTGTCAACTCAACATACTACCGCCAACGATAGCACTATCGTCGGGCAGTAACTCACAGAGCTACGACAATTAAATCCGCAACGCTACTGCCGGCGCTAGCACTGCCGCCGGGCGGTAGCATTCTGTGAGCTATTTCTGTTTTAACGCCCCAGAGTTACACTGAAATAACTCACTGAATGCTACCGCCTGGCGGTAGTTCTAGCGCCGACAGTAGCGTTGCTGATTTAATTGTCGTAGCTCTCTGCGCGTTACCGCCCGACGATAGTGCTATCTCCGACGGTAGTATGTTGAGTCGACCGTTTGACCAGTGCTGGTTGCCTACCCGACTTAAGGGCTAGCGCCCGACAGTAGTATTATACCGCACGGCGGTAGTGTGTCAGGTATTGGAAGCCACGTGTCGGCGATTGTGTGGAGGTGTTTAAGCGGTGGGCTTGCTGAAGAAGCCACCAACCGAGGTACCGCGCGACAGTAGTGAGGTACCGTGCAGAGGTAGCGCTCAACATGCCCTTTTGTAGGAAGGCCCAATGCAGGAGGAGGCTTATCCATTCAACACTAATTGTATAAGTTACGTGTATCTTATTATTGTTTGAAAGGTTTTTGTTGGATCACCCCAACATACAGCATACATCATCCTAGGTTAGATAAACTTTTCTCCGGCACTACGTCTAGCTTATATCGGATTTTCATAGTCTACAGACACACTCGCCACCCTACCCTGCATTAGTAAGAATGTCAAAATTCAAATTCAAACCTTATAGTTTCCTATCATGATAATTATTTAGTTCAGATTTGAATATAAGAATTAGCTCTCAATTCTGAATTAATAATTAATTATTGTGTTGAAAAGGGACAGCCCGGGGCAGAAAGCATCCCTGCGCAACGAGTGTCTGGGGAAGGGTCCCACCACAAAGGTGAAATGTAGGCAAACCTTACCATGCATATTTGCAAGAGGCTGCTTCCAGGACCCGAACCCTTGACCTCACGTAACACAATAATTAATTATTGTGTTACTTAAACATAAATTCAAATATAATAAATTACTATTGCTATGATGACCATTTGATATTAAATCCTAATTAAGTTTAGAATTACTTGCAACTAGAAAGTAAAATGAAACTTTAATGATGAATAATTATTCAACTAATCTTCTTGGCCATTTAGATATACTAATTTGTCAATTCTGAAGTAGAAATATAGCTGTGATCCTTTTCTATATTTAAGTTCCTTGTACTTTAGTTGAATTATGGAGCCTCTCTTGTTGAGTCGACTAGTATACACGAGTGTTTAATATATTTAATTGTTTTTGTTAGGTGAAAGGAGTAAACTTCACAGATTGTTCTTGCTCGAATAAACAACTTTAGCCCACTATAGTTGGTGCTTTGTCGTCATTGTGCCCGATCTTTTGTCATAATCTCACTAATGCTTCCATATTTCCTTACAGTTTCATTCCAAGTCTTTATTGGTCTACCCCTTCCTCGTTTAACATGCCTAGTGACTAGACTCTCACAACGCCTAATAGGTGCCTCTTGCTCGAATGATTATTTAAATTTTATTTCACCCCATGCATTTAAACCTAATTAAATTCGCTCAATACAATTACAATATAGGTATTTTCCATCACATTTACGTTTTCTTTCCGTCAGTTTAATCATACGAAATACAACCATAGTGCTCTTTTCAATAAACATATTTTATTTTATGATGCACAGCTGATTCCATAGTATCTACCGGATTGTCATCATTGGGCTACACCTACGTAAATATAGGTATTTCTTATTTCCCAGACAAAATATTTTATGGTGCTCAACAACTGTATTGATTGATCATTCAATTTCTCTCAGATGATTGTTGGGGTGAACTAAATAGGGATTCCGAGGTATGTAACTTTAGATGCTCTGATGATTTTTATTGTACTTAGGTGTTCTATATGTTTATAATATATGCTATTGGGAAATCATGTAGTCTTGTTTAACTAATATAGATCCTTGGCTCCTCAATATATAACCCATTGGTTTTAGGATGGATGCACAAGTTTTAATACTGCATATTATGTTGGAAATATTAAACTAGTCTTCTGTGCATATTGCCCATCGTATTTTTGAGAATGCAAATAAATTCTAAATTTCTATTATCTTGCATCCTGACCTCGTTCTATCAATGTTCTAGAGTAAAAATTTGGTAGGGATCACACAACATTTGATTGATATAACAAGAGAAATATTAAAAGAAATAGAAAAAAGTAATGTGTGAGACAACCACTAATTCTCTCATTCTTTCTATATCTCTCAAATCTTTCTTTTTAATTTATGTCTTACACTGACTGTCTAGGAATTTTTACGTTCTCTCTGAGATGCGACAGCCTTATCAAGGCCGTATGATTTTCAAATTATTTTGTATGAGTCAATTCAAAGCTTTAGGTAAAGGAATGAAAAGTAGTTCTATCTAATGTCATCATCTTCAATTTTCTTTTATCAAAAATAAAATAAAAATAAACTCCAATTGAGATTTCAGGCAAGAAGACGGTTAGATAGGTCTCAACCCTTATTCATAAAAGGTGCGTCCTATTTAAATTTGTCTTTTGGCCAATTGCAGATAGAAAACACATACAGGTAAAGATTGATTTCATTTTCAATTGTTTAATGAATGATAATTGAATCATTTTATTTTAGGGAATTGAAGAGTTTAAACACTTTTTGAGTTCTACTTGTATTCAACCAAACACCGAACAAGGAAATTCCATCAGTTTTGAAAACATTCTATCTTTGGAGAGACAAACTTGAAGATCAAATTGTTTAAATTTTGTTGATGTGCATTGTTAAAGTAATACTTAAAATTCATGTTGCTCCAATTTACCTGAGAAATGAGACATTTTAATTATAGCTATCAACTCATATATCAAATTTACTCCTCTTTCTTCGTATGTACTTACATTTGTCTTCTCTTTCGCAGGGTAATTTGGTCCCAAAGGCATCGACATTCCCCTCAGGCATCAAGGCTCTTGCAGATTATGTTCATGGAAAGGGTCTCAAACTTGGGATCTACAGTGATGCAGGGTAAAGAGCTATTCAACAGTTTTCCATGCTTTCATCTACTATGATTTTCTCATTCTTAGCTGAATACAATCAAGCAATGCAAGATTATAATTGGTGCGAACATAATTGAACAAACAGCTAAAAATATTTCTTAATTTCAGGGCGCTGACATGCTCAAAAAAGATGCCGGGATCACTAGGACATGAGGAGCAGGATGCTAATACCTTTGCATCATGGGTGCGGGTGATATATCAAGCTAACTACTAACATTCTGTTCTGCTTTTCCCCTGCTTATTTTTTTGAAATTAGTTTTAATTTATATGGGTAATATGTTCTAAAGCTTGCACATGGAAACGTGGATTATTTATAGTGTCTTAGTATTATAGTTAAACTCTCATTGTATTTATGTTCTTAGTTTATTTTTCTACCTATTTTTTCTTTGATTGAGAGTTTGATTATATATCTGTTTAAGATAAGTTTGACTATTAGTCTTATCTTGTAGGTTCTTCTAGTATACATAAAGATACACGGGTCATGTAATAGTCAAGCAGTGATTACTAAAATGGAAAATAATGCCTAGCATGCTTCTCATATTAAAGTCTGTTTGTAGTTCTGTTTCATCCCTTTTATTACTTTCCTCTTGCCTCATATTCCACCTTTCTCTATATCGGTCATTTCCTCATATAGGCTTTCTCACATCATTTACTTCTCTGCTCTTATCCATTGCTCTTATCCATTCTGATGGGGACCATAGTTCGGGAGCGAGTAATCGTCTACTGGAGCCCACATGAATCTATTTCTGCAGGAGGCATTGATTAGATCGTCAACTGGACGATCTGAATCCGTAGTCACGTTTAGAGCGACGTTTCCATAATTCTGTTTTTTTTTACTTATTTTTAGCATTTTTATTTAGTGAGATTGGTTAACCATTATGTCCATGCAATCTAAGTCATTCACAACGGCTTCCCTAGAGCGTCTAGTATATTTAAACAAGCATAGGAGCCGGTTTCTTTTTCTTCACAGATTTTGGAGAATTATTCTATGAACCGCTGATCTACAATGTCGATTCCGCAAACCCTTGGTGCTGACTCCTAGGTATTGTCTTACTCCTTATTTTCCCCTTTGTCTTCTAGTGTTTCCATATTACGAGAAGGAAAAGAACACTTGCATTAATTGAAAATCGGTGTACAAACACGAGGTATACTCATGCCCAACTTCTGGAGGCTGGTTCCTTCAAGAAGCCCCTCTCCAAGAATTGAGACCCAAAACTCTAATGATCAAAAGATGAAGACAATTCTCTCATACCACCTTATATAGGGTGGGTGGGTGTGGGGGGGGGGGGGCTCACACATCATCAAACATAAAGCAAAAACAATACAAGATAAAATAAGATATGCACACGTGCATAACAATACACTCCGCCAAAAAAATTGACCTTGCCCTCAAGGTCGAAGTGCCCCCCTCCAGCTAGTAGTGAAATGCCCCCGAGGGGGGGGGGGAGCTGTAGAGGTGCCCGGAGCACCGTCCGGCGGTACATCCGTGATCATGAGAGCATTAAAGTCAGCCGTGCTGATTTCGTTCACGTCCTTTCCGATGAGAAAGCATAACTCCTTCACTGGACAATCTTGAGTAAGCGAGTAAGGTTGTTTGCAATGGAAACACACCCCCCTGCTCTGTAAGTCATTGTACTCTTGGTTGGACAGACGGTGAGTCGGGACATGACGTTATTGTGTGGGCCCATCATCGGTGGGCGAGGTAGAGGAGGTGGCGGCAGTGTTTTTTAGGCAATCCAAGCTCACTCTCTCATGAATGGACCTTCAGTAAGATCTTATCCATCGTTACGATGTGCAATACATATGGACCGCGTTAGAGCGTCTTTATGGCGTCCGCCAAACGAGTTCTCGTCGCTACCGCATATCTGTACCCTTTTGCACACCCATCGTAGCACCCCATCCCAGTTTAACAACAATTCAGCCGTCCGACCGGGTCAGCGATATGAAGAAAACCAAGAAACGGTATTAAAACTAGTACATAACAAGTATAAAAGAAAAATGCTGAAAAGTAAACTTACAGCGGAAGTCGAACATGTGCCTAGGTTAAAAGTGTACCTCAACCTGATGATTTCACAGAGCCACTAAAAAAGAATGAGAAACAAATAACTGCATATCTGAAATTTTTACAAGTCTGGTACATGAAAGTCTTAAACGTCAATATTACATCAAGGTTATGAACTAAGTAATAAAGTACTGAAATGAAATAACTAAATGGAAACCAACTACATGATGGACTCCACAATAAACGCTCATCCTGAGCGCAACTTCTCACCTGGGTCTCCTGTAAAAACATGCCCAAAAATTGGTCAGTCCAACGGGAGAGTAAGAAAAACCATTTCTCGTAGTGACACTAAAATTATCTTAAAATAAATGAATGCATGTTTTCAAAAAAAAATCAGTTTTATACTACAGAAAAACTTTATGCTAATAGCTATGCATGCTCTGGCAAGATATCACTAGCAACATAAATTTTCGGTTATATGTTTACGTACTATCGTATGTTTACTCAAGTTCTGACGTTGGTTATCTAAGTATTTTCTATCGTATGGTCTATCCTTAAGTTCTAGATGGGTCATATTTGTACTCATTTTAAAGCTCTAAGCAGAATAGTTCGTAACGCACAACTGTAATCTAACAATCCGAGTCCAACTAAAGAACTCAGGTGTTCTAGTGTCACGTGGACACAGACTCAAATCTACTAATTGTCTAAAAGGGAAAACATCTCCCCAAACTCTGAAACCCATAAGGTACACTACGCCCTATGATGAAAGATCGTGCGCCTCTATCAAGCACGAGAGGAGAACTCTACATGTTTTATAATCATCTTGAACTAGTACTACTCTGCTTGTTACATTTCTTTGTGTACTAAAGACCGTTCATCAAATTGATATGGTTGGCTAGAAATTGTATTCAGGCCCCTAATATTTCATATTTGTATCGACATATATATACGTGTGGAAGTTCCGTATCATGCACTAACCCGCGATCTAACTGTTTGAGGAATTTGAAACTGGTCGCTATCAGACAACTAGTTACTGAATGATTACTAATTTACCATTTTCCAAATGATGCTAATCATTCTTGTGCTGCTATAGTATTTTATACAGAATTACACAAACATTTACAATGCAATTTATTTGATATGCCTAGCCAGAAAGAATTATAGTTTCTTACAGCGGGATTTCGACGCTCGTACATGTGACACGACGACATTGCTTTTATGTTTGGAAAGTGCTAAAAGCCCTTTTTCTGAAACTTCCTATACCCGTAAAAGCAAAATTCAACTCATAATCACCACTTCTAATATCGGGCTTGCTATTACATAGTGAAGAAAAGGAATTACCACTTTCTTAATGTCGAAGGGTTAGAGTTTCCGAAGCGGAGGAGTCAATATCTCTAAATTTTTGCAATCAAAAGGTATATTAAAAATTTTAATTTCATACGGAAGGGAAAAAGGAACACTAGTTTCTTAGAGAACAAGAAAACAGAGATCAAAATCAATGCTGAAAGATCGATCCTACGTTGAGAATGGCTAAGTAAGAAACTTACTGATGCATGACGACGCGTAGGACTTACGCGGCTGTCGGCTTTTTCTAGGAAACCCTAAATGCACGCGATGATTATGCTAATTTTGCTAAAATTTAGAGCGGAATTTGCACGATCTTTAAGAAATGAGGCAACTAATTTTTTTGTAAAGCACAAAATTGTTATTTTGTTTTAAAAGGATTTTCTTAAATAAAATGATTCTATTTAAATCCGGGGAAGGAAGTTCGCAACTTTGTTCCGTTCCCCTTGTCGTAGCACAACGAAAATCGTGACTCCAAATACGTTTCCGTTTGGAGTTTTCGACGTAGCGTTTGCTGACGAAACTCGGGCGAAAATCCAACAAAGAGTCTATTATCCTACGAGAAAATATAGAGGCGCACACAAAGGAAAAGAAAGAAACAATTACCCACGGAAGAGACGTCTTCCGTATTCGAAGTCGAGGGCGATCACGCGAGAAACTCCTCATCACCTTCGATCTCCGCTCCGAGGTCGGAGCTATCGCACACGGGCACCAAGGAATTAAATCTCTCCCTCACACGAGGTGGTTCCACGGAATCACTCCACAAAGTAAGGAAGCCACAAACTAACATTCCTAAAATTCACTCGCTCTCACACTTAAGGTGGATCCACGTAATCTCAAACACTCAAGGTGGCACCACAGAATCTCCAACGCAATATGATATCCAACTTCCCTGTTCCTAACTCAGATCAAATCAACGTACTGATTTCTCCTAACTCTAAACTCACAGCAAGTCAACAAGAGATCCTAAAATCCCCCTAACGGAAGCTATTTGGTAATTAAATTTTCTACTCAACAACTCAGGCAGCAAGCACAACTTAAGTTCTAACCTACAACTCTCAAAGAAAGAATTGAAACGACACATTCAATTATCACAACAAAATCTCACAACAGCAATTAGGAAATCACATCGGGGATTTACCCAAGCAGCAAACACATTAACAGGAAATTAATCCCAACCCCAAGCAGAATCGGGGATTTACCCAAGCAAGCCACGACACCAAATTCCCCACCCTACAGCTCTAAATTACTCCTACAGGAAGCACGACACAGGAGCAGCAACCTCTAACTCTAACAGGAAGCACACAGCCTTCACGCCTAATTCACGCCTAGCACCTACAAGAAACACAACAAGCTCTCACAGCAAGCACAGTAATCAACACCCCCTCTCCCCTCAATCGAGAATCAAAGAACAAGCACAGTAAAATTAAAATTACTGTTCATCTCCCCTCTCCCTCGGAAGCTAACAGTAAGCACAACATCCTTGTACATGAATCAAACGCAAAGCTCATTCTCAAAATATTCATCATCAACACCACAAACGATTACATGGATCCCCTTTATATAGGGTTCTGAACAAAAACGAACAGGAAAAACTGAAATGCAATAACCTCCATGGGCGGCCATGGCAGAGCTCCATCGTTGCTGTGAGGAAGTTGCGGAAACTGCCGGAAATAGGGCGTCGTGGCAGCGGGCTGGAGTATGGAGGCCGCTCGACGTGGGGAGCAGAAGAATCTAGGGAGGAATCGTGGGCGTCGTGGCTCGTCGTGGAGGAGAGGCGTGCACAAGCTCTGCGGGCTTCGTCCCTTGACGCGGCGTCAATGGCGGAGTGCGGGCGGAAGATACGGAAGATGAACAGTGACCCGACCTGCAAACCTAAACCGGACCCGCTCTTTACTTATATATATATATATTTATATTCATTATATATATATATAAGTTATGTATATACATATATATAATTATATATATATATATGATTTTGTACACATATATATTTAACAAACTCCCAAACATAACGACGCGCGCAGGCGTGCGACATCATGGCTACGCACGCAGGCGTGCAACGAACTAAAATTGACAACATAAACTTGCAAAATTAAAATGCAATAAAACATAAACTGAAAACGCGACGACGTGCATTTTTTTTTCGACGTGATCGGATTGGTCTCCACCAACTCTCCCCCTCTCGAAATCACTCATCTCTGGTGAGTGCTCCGAGTGGTTGTGTTGTAGAAGATCAATATCCATGCCAACGAACCAAAGATCTCTGGAAACCATCATCAGTAATGATCACTGTCCAATATGTGCCCTGGAACTGGGATAGAATAATCTCCTGGTGTCCATGCTCAACCTGAAACTGGTGGTGAAAACAGACGGAACTACAATGGAAGTGTTAGTAGAAAAATGAATATTGGTATGTCCTGAATGTGGCTCCTCACTCTCACTCACCAACCCAGAAGAATCAAATGGAGAAGAAGACACTGGAGATTCTAAAGACTCATGCGAGTAATCGTAGAATTAAGTCAGATTGGCTACGTTAAAAACAGGATTTGCTCCCCAAATGGAAGACATCTCAAGTTCATACGCATTTTGCCCAATCCGATTTACTATTTGAAAGGGTCCAGTTCTACTGTAGCTAGCTTCTTTACGGTACCAGATGGTAACCGTTCCGGATCTAGTCGAAGCATAACCAAGTCATTCATTTTAAAACTAATAGCTCTTTTATGCTTTTTTTTTTAAATTGAGTTGCATAAAAATTATAAATACTATGCACTTTTCCGCTCAATATATATATATATATTTTATGCAATTCATGCAAATGCAAAGATGACTACTAGCACGACTAACGCCACAAAGCGATGGTTTCAGATACTAAAAGCAACTCCTGAAAGTGTTACATGATCAGGAGGTTCAGAGGGTGGATCATAAAAGAACTCATCGCAGGAGCGATGAACACTCAAGTGTAAATCAGAGACGCCAGTGATCAGATGTGCCAACATAGTGTGCAGACTGTCCCTGAAAGTGTGGGTGACAAGATATAACAACAACGAATCAATGAGTGCACCCTCAAACTCGACTGTGTCACTAAATATGTAAACATCCCAAAATGTGCGGGGAACCCATAAATTTGCCATCTGGGGTTCGCCGGGAGAGGTATGATAAAATTCGTTGCAAATGCGACGCGTGCAAACGTAAGCTCCAATAACAGATGGAGTGCTCTCAGATACAAGTGCACAAAGTGTGACAACCGTACTGAATGTGCTAAGGAAGAGTGAGGCATCAGGAGGCTCACCAGGTGGGACATAGAAGAACTCATTGCAAATACGATGATCAGCAGGTGGTACGTCCCATAACTCATCTAGAGTACGAGCAACCAGATGACTATGCCCGAGCACTATCAACATCAAGTGAGACAATGGAGCAGGTATCCATGTCTTAAAACTCGCAAGTGTACTATTCAGATAAAGCTCATCCACACAAGGGCGAGGTGGCTCATCGGGAGGCTTAATAGGAGGGTCGCCAAATGATCCATCAGTCGAGTGATGGTCCTCCAGAAATGAACCATCGGAAGGGGTCATACTCCTAGAAAGGGTAGAAGTGACTACCTCGAGATCACTACTAAGCTCTCGGCTCCCGATTGTAATGTCACTCGGTGCGCCATCAGGTGTGGTGATGTGACTCGATGCGCCATCGGGTGTGGTGATCTGACTCGGTGCGCCACTAGGTGAAGTGTGCAAGGAATCTACACTCAAAATAGAGCTAGTAGAGATCGAATTAAGGGTAGGTTCACTAAGTGGAGCAGACTCACATGGGGGTTGACTCCACACATCTTGTACTAGAACATCAGATAAAGTCGGTGATGTCTCCCTGCTTCGGGCAGTTGAAGGCTCTTGCTGCCCCTCAATATCTATCATCATGTGCACCTTTGAAACACTAGGAGGATCGCTAAGTGTGACGTACTCGTGACGATAGTGACCTCTATAGGTAGTTCGAGGGTAATCATGATGAGTGTGCATGTCATAATCATGTCGTGCTCGTGGATGATCATAAGTCCTACGAACGTGTGGTGGTGGTCGCACATATGCAGTCTCAGATTACTCGTATAAAGGAGACGTGTAGTATCGATAACTAGAGGAATACTAAATCCTATCCTCATAATAAGGTGTCGAGGGACCAATATGATCCACTCGAGTACGAGGATGATAACGACGATAGTCATCGTACTGATCATCTCTAGCATAATGCGAACGTGTTGGTAGGTCAACACGATCTCTGGAAGTGGCATACGGTGATTGAGTATAATCATCGAAGTGTCGTAACGATCTCCGTGAGGGAGTACCATAGGAGTGGGTATAAGTGAAGTCGTGATCCTCAAATAAAGGATTTCTCCTAAAGGTAAACTTTTCCACGTAATGATGAAGAACATCGTATTGTGCACGGACAGAATGCTCATCTCGAATTTGAGGCGGCATTGACGCTCGAGGGTGTAATTCTAACCTACTCACCCTACCTCTAAGGTGTGCTAACCTTTCACGCAACTGACATGTATTCTCAGTTAAGATCGTCAGTTGGTGGGCGAAAGGTATAAACCACTGGGACGGTTAATTCCCTTCGTGTCCACGACTCGTATGACCACGTTCAACTTGACGCATTCTATCACTATGCCGATGCATGCGGACAAACGTCAAATGCAATGTATGATTAAACTAAAAAAAATCTTCTTTTTTTTTGAAAAATTTTAAATGCTATGCGGGCTCCTATTCTACACAGGGCGGATCCCAAAATTTAGAAAAATTTTGGAACCTGCCTCTGATACCAATTTGATGCAAGACGACGCGTAGGGCTTACGCGGCTGTCGGATTTTTCTAGGAAACCCTAAATGCACGCAATGATTATGCTAATTTTGCTAAAATTTAGAGCGGAATTTGCACGATCTTTAAGAAATGAGGCAACTAATTTTTTTGTAAAACACAAAATTGTTATTTTGTTTTAAAAGGATTTTCTTAAATAAAATGGTTCAATTTAAATCCGGGGAAGGAAATTCGCAACTTTGTTCCGTTCCCCTTGTCGTAGCACAATGGAAATCATGAACTCCAAATATGTTTCCGTTTGGAGTTTTCGACGTAGCGTTTGCTGACGAAACTCGGGCGAAAATCCAACAAAGAGTCTATTATCCTACGAGAAAATATAGAGGCGCACACAAAGGAAAAGAAATAAACAATTACCCACGGAAGAGGCGTCTTCCGTATTCGAAGTCGAGGGCGATCACGTGAGAAACTCCTCGTCACCTTCGATCTCCGCTCCGAGGTCGGCCGCTATCGCACACGGGCATCAAGGAATTAAATCTCTCCCTCACACGAGGTGGTTCCACGGAATCACTCCACAAAGTAAGGAAGCCACAAGCTAACATTCCTAAAATTCACTCGCTCTCACACTCATGGTGGATCCACGTAATCTCAAACACTCAAGGTGGCACCACGGAATCTCCAACGCAATATGATATCCAACTTCCCTATTCCTAACTCAGAGCAAATCAACGTACTGATTTCTCCTAACTCTAAACTCAAAGCAAGTCAACAAGAGATCCTAAAATCCCCCTAACGGAAGCTATTATGGTAATTAAATTTTCTACTCAACAGCTCAGGCATCAAGCACAACTTAAGTTCTAACCTACAACTCTCAAAGAAAGAATTGAAACGACACATTCAATTCTCACAGCAAAATCTCACAACAGCAATTAGGAAATCACATCGGGGATTTACCCAAGCAGCAAACACATTAACAGGAAATTAATCCCAACCCCAAGCAGAATCGGGGATTTACCCAAGCAAGGCACGACCATAAATTCCCCACCCTATAGCTCTAAATTACTCCTACAGGAAGCACGACACAGGAGCAGCAACCTCTAACTCTAACAGGAAGCTCACAGCCTTCACGCCTAATTCACGCCTAGCACCTACAGGAAACTCAACAAGCTCTCACAGCAAGCACAGTAATCAACACCCCCTCTCCCCTCAATCGGGAATCAAAGAACAAGCATAGTAAAATTAAAATTACTGTTCATCTTCTCTCTCCCTCGGAAGCTAAGAGTAAGCACAACATCCTTGTACAGGAATCAAACGCAAAGCTCATTCTCAAAATATTCATCATCAACACCACAAACGATTACAGGGATCCCCTTTATATAGGGTTCTGAACAAAAACGAACAACAAAAACTGAAATGCAATAACCTCCATGGGCGGCCATGGCAGAGCTCCATCGTTGCTGTGGGGAAGTTGCGGAAACTGCCGGAAATAGGGCGTCGTGGCAGCGGGCTGGAGTATGGAGGCCGCTCGACGTGGGGAGAAGAAGAATCTAGGGAGGAATCGTGGGTGTCGTGGCTCGTCGTGGAGGAGAGGCGTGCGCAAGCTTTGCGGGCTTCGTCCCTTGAAGCAGCGTCAATGGCGGAGTGCGGGCGGAAGATACGGAAGATGAACAGTGACCCGGCCTGCAAACCTAAACCGGACCCTCTCTTTACTTATATATATATATATATTTATATTCATTATATATATATAAGTTATGTATATACATATATATAATTATATATATATATGATTTTGTACACATATATTTAACAAACTCCCAAACATAACGACGCGCGCAGGCGTGCTACATCATGGTTACGCACGCAGGCGTGCAACGAACTAAAATTGACAACATAAACTTGCAAAATTAAAATCCAATAAAACATAAACTGAAAATGCGACGACGGACATTTTTTTTTCGACGTGATCGGATTGGTCTCCACCACTTACTTTGCTGAAAGAAGCAACAAGAGAGTGGTCTGAAGAGTGGTATGGAATGAAGTATTGTAACAATACTCTACCCAAGGTTGCCAGCGGGCCCAGTCCTTGGGCCGGTCCCCCGTAAGGCAGCGCAAGCACATCTCCAGGGTCCTGTTGACCACCTCGGTCTGGCCATCAGACTGTGGGTGGTAAGAAGAGGAGAGGGCCAATTTCGTGTCGCAAAGGGCAAACAACTCCTGCTAGAACTCAAAAGTGAATACTTTGTCTCTGTCATACACGATGCTCTCCGACATCCCGTGGTGACGAAACACTCAATCGAAGAAAATGCGGGCTATAGAGGATCCTTTGATGGGGCGGTTCATGGAACTGAAGTGGCTCCCCTTGGAGAAACGGTCGACCACCACAAAAATGATATTGAACCCGCGAGATGGAGACAAATCCTTGACGAAATCCATGGAGATGTCGGCCTATATCTGTGTCGGCACTGGTAGTGGCTGTAGTAGACCGGCCAGGGAGAGAGCCTCTGTCTTTCTGCATTGGCAGCTGATGCCGCAATATGGGACTGAACACTACGCTTGAGCCCTAGCCAGAAAAACTCAGCTCGTAGTTGTTGAGGGGTCTTGTGGACCCCTTCGTGGGTACGGTTGTGGCCGGCAACAAGAATGTCCCGAATCATAGGTGAAGTTGCTGGCAAATAAAAATGATCCTTGTAGAGAATGAGGCCGCCACGGACCTTCCAAGTCGGCGGTAGGTGCCCCTCCTGAATACGGAGCCGCAGCTCGCGAAGTACAGTGGAGTTGTCGATCTCCTGACTCAGGCGGGGAAGGACCAAGGAGAAGGGCTCAGACATAGTATAGAGAACTGCATCCGGGGAATCACAACGAGAATGAGACTCGACCACATGATTCAAGTGGCCGACCTTGTATTCCACCCGAAAATCATACTCCAGAAGGCGGCTCACCCAACATTGTTGGGGCACCGTCATTAATCTCTGTTCCAACAAGTACTTGAGGCTGAAGCAGTCGGTACGAATCAAAAAGGAACGTCCCCACAAATAGGGTCGCCAGTGATGGATGACCTTTGCCAGGCCAATAAGCTCCTGCTCGTAGGTGGGAAGCTTCCAATGGTGGAGAGCCATTTTGCGGCTAAAATAAGCAATCGGGTGGCCTGCTGAAGCACTGCGCCACAACCATGCTTCGAAGCATCACATTCCACTTGGAATTCCTTCTCGAAATCCGACAACTTAAGAACTGGGGCGGAGACTAGAGTCTGCTGTAAAGCTTGAAAAGCCTCCATGGCTGAGTTGTCCCATGTAATGCACTGGCGACGCAAGAGAGATAACAAGGGATCAACAATGACCGTGTAGCCTTGGATGAAACGATGGTAGTAGCCGGTCAGGCTGAGAAATCCACGCAACTCCCGCTGTGATTGGGGAACGGGCCAGTCGATCACCCCTTGAATCTTGACTGGATCTGCTGACAAACCGGTATGGTCGACGATGTGCCCTAAGTAGGCCACTCTGTCAGTGCCGAATGAGCACTTGGACTCCTTCAAAGAGAGTCAATGAGTCCGAACGAGCTGAAGAACCCGTCTGAGGTGGTCGAGGTGCGCCTCCCAAGTTTTGCTGTATACCAAAATATCATCGAAGAAAACAAGGACACAATGACAAAGGAGAGTATGAAATACCTCGTTCATGAGAGCCTGAAATGTGGATGGGGCGTTGGTGAGCCCGAAAGACATCACCAGAAACTCGAAGTGGCCATGATGTGTCCTGAAGGCGGTCTTCTCCACGTCCCCTGGGTACATATGGACCTGATGTATCCTGAGCGAAGATCCAGCTTGGAGAAGTAATGTGCTCCATGTAACTCATCCAACAGCTCCTCAACAATTGGAATGAGAAACTTGTCCGTGATGGTCTGAGGATTCAAGGCGCGATAATCCACGTAGAAGCGCCAAGAGCCGTCCTTCTTGTTGACTAAGAGGACAGGGGAGGAAAAAGGAGAGATGCTGTGGCGGATGATGCCTTGCTGGAGCATCTCAGAGCATTGTCTCTCAATCTTATCCTTTTGAAGGAAAGGATAACAGTACGTCCAGAAGACCATCGGAACCGTATTCGGCAGGAGGTAGATACGGTGGTCTTGGCAGCACGTGGGGGGAAGCCCGGTCGGTGCGGCCAGAGTGTCACCGTACTCATGCAGTAGGTCAGAGAGGCCCGACTGTTCGGCCGAAGCAGACTAGAGAGAGAAGGCGTGTCCCGCCCTCGGCATCGGGTGGCCGTGCCATACTGTCGAGGATGGCCCATGCCCCCAAGACATCGTGAGAGCCTCCAAATCCCATAAAATCGGCCCGAGGGTGCGTAACCAGCGCGTCCCTAAGACAGCCTCGAATCCCCGCAGAGCGATGACAAAAATCCACACGCGAGTGGTAATCCGCCACAACAATCGGTATGTCTCGACAAACTCCGGTGCAGATCATCGCGGTGCCATTTGACACAACGACTCGTAAACGTCTGCAGGTGGTAATGGGTAGCTGGAGGAGCTGAGCGGCGTGGTCGCTGATGAAACTGTGTGTACTGCCCATATCCACGAGGGTAAGTAGCTGATGGCCCGCCACAAAAATAGGCATCTGCACTGTGCCTCCTGAATGTGGCCCGGACATGGCATGGATGGAGAGTACGGGGTCCCCTGGCTCGTCATCCCCGCCGTCCCCATCTGAAGGGTCGTCAACCTCAAGCCAAAACAGACGCTTGCATCTGTGTTTCCGAGTGTGTGACTCATTGCAGTTGAAACAAAGGCGCTTGGCGCTACATTCGGCCATCTCCTGGTTGGATAAGCGCTGAATATGTGTCGGCCGCTCCCCCTCTTTCGGTCTGGTCGTGCCACCTCCCGACGGCTGTGGAGGACGGCTGTGCTGCCTGAAAGAGCCATCGCCGCTACGGCGAATCATGTGTGGGAGGTCCAGTAAGATGTGTCGCTCGCAGATGCGCGCTAGACTCATGGCGGTCGTGAGGTCCTGCGGATTCTGGAACTCCAATTCCATGCGGAGTTGCTCATGCAATCCCGCAGTAAAGAAAGACACCTGGTGGGCTGCAGGAACTGGCGGTGCATGGGCAAGCAACACCTGAATTGCTCTAAGTAATCGTCGATAGACCCGGATTGCTTCAAAGAGATCAATTCACCGATGGGGTTGGTGCGGTGTGGAGGCTCGAAGCGTAAATTGCACTGAGTCTTGAAATCATCCCACGTGAGCAGGGGCTTCTCACGTTGAAGCTGGGAAAACCATAGTTGAGCCAATCCCATCAAATGTAAAGTGGCGACGCCCAACCAATCTTCCCACGGTGTGCGTTGTGCAACAAAGAAATGCTCGCAGCGGGTCAGCCATGTAAGCGGATCCTCGTGGCCTTCGAAGATAGGAAAATCCAATTTGACAAATCATGGTACGGTCGAGTAGTCCGAGCGGGTCGGCAGATCTGTTGGCGGCGGGTGAGACAGCTGTTCGGGGACAGAGGGAGATGAGGGGGCTGCTGTCCTTGCCGACAAGGGTATGCCGTCGGGTCGTAGCGCAACAAGAAGAGTTTGGTGATTCTTGGCCATCATGGTCTTGAATGATTCCCGAATTTGGGCCAGTGTTTGGGCCCCTGGAGCCTCGTCGACCATGAGGGAAGGAGGCCAGAGCGGAGGAAAATCAGGTAGGGGAAGCAAACCGGTGTAAGGTGCGAGGAGCGAACTCTCGTTGAGCGAGGAGCCAAGCAGAATCAGCGGCGGGCAGCACAGATCGGCCCGAAATGGGCGGATCGGGGCGAGCGGCGGCCGGATCGGAAGCCGGGGCGCCGGGTCGGCCGCTGGATGCGCCAGATCTGGGCGGTCGATGTGAGGCGGTGGTGGGGCGGCGACGAGAGAGGCGGTCGGATGAACTGGTGGCTCTGATACCAAGTTATTACGTTCCCGAGATTGTGAGCGTGTGAACGACCGTTGGAGGGGAAAGCCCTGAAGGAGGGAAGAGTATCCCTTCTTCGATCCTTTTAGAGCAATGGTGATGAGAAGGAAGAGGCGGCGGCGGAGTCGTGCGGTGCGGGCGGTTCGCGCGGACAAACTCCTGCGGCGTGCGGCGTGAACGAGCGGGGCGGCTGGGGTTGCTGAGGAGAATTAGAGAGAGAAATAGAGAGAGAATTATAATAATTTCCTTATTACTCATTCCAATACCATACCATTACATAAAATCCCCTCCAAGGAAATAAAAATACCAAATTGCCATCTAAATAAGGCTTAACAACTATGAGGTTAAACATACTTAAAACATAATAAAATAGCGTCCCAAAAATAGGGAAATAGTAATAATAAATCAAGTGCACGCGGCTCATGGTTTGCGGCTCGTGTAAGTGATCCCCCAATGTGGATCCGTAACAGTTTCTTGCGTGAAAATAGTTGTTGAAGGCACCTTGCGTGAAAGAAGGCTCCTAGGACCGTCGTCGCTCCCCCTAAGGGCTCCCCCGCACACCCACGATCTTCTAATTAGGAGTACCATGATCTCCTTTGTAGGGATTTTGCTTCCACATTAAGCAGCCTTGCTCACCGTTCCTTGACTGCCCCCCTGAAAGAACTACCTGTCATCATTGGTGAGGAGGAACCAGAGGTTATCCTCGCCGACTTTGAGACCTTGGAGGGCGAGTCGATTACGATGACCCTTCTTCTGTGTCACTGCACTATTTTGACCGTCCGCCCTTTTGCCTTCGTTGGGATCTCCGGCCCCCAGATGATGAAGCTTTCCAGATCAATACAACATACCCAGGGGATTATCATGATTGATAGTGGTGCTATCCACAACTTCATCTCATATCGCTTAGTTGACCGCTTGGAGTTGTTCGTGGCCCTCACCCCACATTTCTTCATCAGTTTGAGGGATGATTGCCATCGGGCGACTAACGGCTTATGCTGGGGGCTAGCTCTCACGGTGGGACTGTTCCCTCTCTTGGCCAACTTATACATGTTTGAACTGGGTTGGGTGGATATTATTCTCAGAGTGGCGTTGCTTCACACCTTAGGTGATGTCAACTGGGACCGTATGACAATGCAGTTCACTCAGGCTTGGACACCACTTCTCTTGGTGGGCGACACTACCCTCTTGTTCTGTGCTGTCTCACTACGTTCTATTTAGAAAACGATCGACACCATTTCCACATTCTTATGACATGTGGTAGAGCATTTGACCCCTCCCTCATGTCGTACTGACACTTCCGGCCTTGCAGTTATTTTGGATATGTTTCAGGGTGTTTTCACCGACACTATCCGCCTTTGACCGCCTCGATCGGCGGACCACCGCTTCTCATGGTGGGTGTGTCGTCCATGTCTGTTTTGTCATACCGATATGGCCATGCCAAATGGATTGGATTGAGAAGCTCACAAGTGAAAGTTAGTCGTGGGTCTAATACACCTCTATGCTAGTCCTTTTTCGAGGCCAGTTCTCTTGATCCACAAGAAAGATGGCAGCTGGGTTTTTGCCTAGACTTTCGAGGTCTCAACAAAGTCACCATTCCCGAAAAATATCCCATCCAGTTTATCCTGGAGCTATCGGACGAGTTGCGAGTGGCCTTGTACTTGTCCAAGCCAGACCTTTGCTCAGGCTGTCACCAGATTGGGGTGCCGGATGAGGATATTTTGAAGATGACATTCGACATGCACGACAACCACTATGAGTCATCATCATGCCCTTCAACTTGATGATTGCGCCACATTTTAGGGGGCATGTATGATTTATTTTGGTCAGCCTTACGAAGGTACTTTTTGGTTTTCTTTGATAGCATCTTTTTTTACAGCTCCTCCTAGACGGATTACCTCCATTATGTGTGAATGACGCTTACCACCCTCCAGGAGCATGACGTTCTCGTCACCCCCAAGAAGTGCCCTTTCGGCCAGTCTGAAATCAACTACTTGGGGTACATTGTACACGATCTCTGCTCGTGGTGTAACTATGGACTAGGATAGGGTGATGACCATTCTTCAGTGGCCCACACCCTGTTCCCTCCATGACATGCGAAGCTTTCTGGGCCTCACCTAGTACTACCGGTGGTTTTTTATAGATTATGCAAAATTGTCAAGCCCCTCTTCAGCACGTTGAATAAGTTGGATACCAACACTTTTTCAATGGATTCCGGAGGCGTACACAACCTTTCAGGCCTTTCAACGAGCCCTTAGCACCGCTTTAGTCTTGACACTATCAAAATTCTCCCAATCTTTTGTCGTTGAGTGTAACGCATTGGGCACTGTACCTACCGCTGGCTCCAACATATATATATATATATTCTTTATGTTGAGGGAAGTTTAGGTATTTACTGTTTGCCCTAACGGGTGTTATATAAATTCTCCTTACCTTGTATGAGAGTTATCTTGAAGGTTTAATGAAATTGGAACCTAATGGGTTCTTCATTTATCTCCTTTTCTCTCCCTCCCTCTTTTCTCTCTTTGGAATCCACCAACTACGTAACATTATGAATGTTATGTTTCTATTGATTATTTTCTTCGTGATTTGTCACTGACTTGCAAGGTTTGTTGTAAGAGTTCATTCAATATACATCGCTCCATTCGAAAAGCACTAATCCAATCTTGCTTGCTCTTTTGAATCATTCTAGATCAAATGTGTTATTTGCTATAGTTTTATAATATGGATTATTATTTGCAAACATCTAGTTGATGCCTTTTACATGCTTGCATCAGCCCGTGTTTAATGAGGATTTCCCCAAGACCATACCTTAGGGTTTGCATAGTCCTTAAATCACGCTCACATCCGTACCCTGCATCACCTTCTCTATTACTTTGTGAGAAGATGGAGTAAGTCACTGAGCAGCTTGTATTTCTATGCAAGTTTAGAATGATTTTATTAACACAGCATAAACATAGCATACAAAACTCAGAACTCCCGGCTTTGCATGTTAAAATATTGACCAGTACTATAAGCCCCTGTCATAGGAATGTCTCAACCTCCTATGATGGTAATGATGATAATTTTCTTAATGACTAATCATTTACCTGATTATATTTTCCTTGTTCCTGAAGGGAGTAGACTATTTGAAATATGACAACTGCAACAATGAGAATGTTAACCTGCAAGAAAGGTAATATGTTTATATTCTAAAGCATGTGTTACAAGTATGTGCAGACGTCATACAAAGCCACACTTTTTTTCCATTTCAGCACAAATATAACCCTCAAAGCCATGAAATTGAAAAATTTAACTCAGAATTTCTTACCTCTTTCAAAGTTGCTTCCAAATTGAAATAGGTACAAGAAAATGGGTCAGGCTCTGCTCAGGTCCGGTAGGAGCATCTTCTATTCTCTTTGTGAATGGTATGTTTGTTAATCTTACCTGCTATAAACAGTTTGACGACCAGCATTTAAGAAAATTTCTGTTAAATCTTATGTTCTTAACAAACTAAATCCTTTGTCAACTAATTCTTACATTACTTAAAATTCTCAATTTTAGATTACAAAGTAATTCAAAAATCTACACTAACTTCAGCAAGAAAAAGAAAAACAATCAAAGCTGAATACAAGTAGTGTGTTGGGAAAACACCATATTATTCTTAAGGTGATCTAGGATAAAAGGAGTTGCATGCAATCCTCGAGAGAGGACGACATAAATTTTCCGGATTGGGGTCAAATCCAATAGTGAGGTTCACTGCCTAAAACTAACGTAGAGGTTTCGACTGGCCGAATGGTATTAATCGATCCACCTAAGGTTAGTTGATAGCGTATTCTCGAGAGTGACGCCTTCATAATTTAGGAACATCCACAGTCGAAGTTGATTATTTTGGAAACTTGCGATTTAATCTCACATTAAAAGTTTATTTTATTCAAAAGGATTCTTGATCAAGTGCTTGGCTTAAACTCATCGTATTTCTCTTAATATTTTATTCACACTCCCTCTTAGTTTTATAAATCAACCACTCTTTTTGTTAGATAAAATAGTAGCTCTTCTGTGTCAGTACAAGTACTCTACAGACCCGTGGAATACGACACTTGATTTTATACTTCAAATGGTAATTGCACTTGCCTTATCGGGTTACACTCTGGCAAGAGTCAGAACTATACTTATAGCCCATCAGCAACTAGCAAGGAACAGTGTGTTCGTGACCCTCCTACGTCGCGTTTAAACTTGCAATGAAGGAGGTATCACCGGGTCCCCAGAAATAAGTGGGAGCACCAGAGGTATCACCGCGTCCCAAAACTAAGTGGGGGCACCAGATCTCTACAGACAAGAGGAGACATGGATGGTGGTGGAATAGGCAAAGGAACAAAAGGAGGGGATCTCACTTCCGTAGTAGTCGTCTCACCCTGGAGAGAGAGGTCCCATAATAGACTTTCGATTCCCAGAAGGTGACATTCATAGTAATAAATATTTATTCGGTAATAAGATGGAATCACTTATAACTTTTCTGGGTAGGAGAGTAACCAATAAAGACACACTTCAGAGCGTGGGGGTCAAGTTTTGTCTTAGGATGAGTGTGGAAAAAACATACACATCCAAAGACACGAGTAGAGAGGGAATGTGACGAACCCCCAGCGTGGTCAAAGGAGTATAAAATCCAAGGACACACGTATGAAGACGATTGATGAGGTAGACAGCACTGAGAACTGCATCACCCCAATAATATTTATCGAGATGCATCCGGAGGAGGAGACATCTAGCCATCTCAAGGAGGTACCAATTCTTGCGTTCAGCCACCTCATTTTGAGCAGGGTTGTAAAAATAAGATGTTTGATGTATGATGCCAAGATCACTCAGATATTTCTCAAAGCGGGAGCCAATATACTCACGACTATTGTCACTGCGCAAGATCTTAATGGTGGTACCCAATGTTGCAGATGTTAGGGACACGTCGGTTTGGGTTTTCATGTTGGTTTTTATATATTGGGGGATATTCAATATATTAGATTTTAATATTTAATTAATTATATATGCAATTAATTGTAATTTTTTTATACATGTCACATTACTAGCTATTTTACAACCTATTAAACTTTTAAATATTAAAAGGTATATGTTATATTTAACACATACTTTAAAGATAAACATTTGTAAAACTAGTGATTTTAAGAAACTTGCAACTATATATTATTTTTTATGAGATCAACATTTCAAAAATTAAATTTCAAACATACCTCATTTTTCATCACTTAAAGACTCATCTATAGTTAGCAGAGTAGATAAAATGTGATCTTCGTCTGATGAACCCTCTAGATCTCCCTCGTCCACCTCATATGCTTTTCTCTTTCCCCTTCTTCGATAACTAATTGCCACTTTTTTTTCTTGTAGCTAGTTTTGGAGGTCTCCTTTCATCATGATCAACGTCGACTATATTGCCAATTTGCGCCCATGTCAGCCCCTTTGCAGGAAAGACTTCATCATCGTCATCTTCATTTTCATCCTCAGGATCAACATTCACCATCGACTCTTGTACAATTCCAAAATCAACATTTTTAGCTGCCAATGGATCTCAAGATGTCTCTGAATATTTTTACTTCAGCAAAACATTGAACTTTGCAAATACTAAATTATTCAATCTTTTATTATCGAGTTCATCAGTAGTATACTACTATCATTCAAACTTTCAAATTATCCAACAGAAGGAATAAAACATTCAAGTATCATTCAAACTTTCAAAGCATCTCGTATTTTATTTATCAAGAGACACAAAGCAGCAAGACAACTAAAAATGAGATTGAATATACATGCATCA
This sequence comes from Platanthera guangdongensis, assembly GCA_039583875.1. Taxonomy (NCBI): domain Eukaryota; kingdom Viridiplantae; phylum Streptophyta; class Magnoliopsida; order Asparagales; family Orchidaceae; genus Platanthera; species Platanthera guangdongensis. Next base: position 190,869,258 of record CM077153.1, read on the forward strand.
TCGATTGCAAAATAAAGTTGGATAAATAACTAGTAATATGGCTATTTCAAATCATTTGTTGACTAATAAATGAGCCAAATAAAAATAAGACATCAACTGATAAGACAACATGGAGAAATCAATAAGACAACAACCCACAAGACAACCACCCTGCTACAGAACCATCAAGTCAGTCGACAAATAAGACAGCCGGGAGTAAGACAGCAGCTGGCCAATAAGGCAGCAGGGCGGCTGGCCAATGAGGCAGCAGGGCGCAAGACAACAAAGTTGCATGACAACAGCTAGCACAACAACCAGCATAAAAAAACAAAAATGCAGAGCAAGAGAATGAGAGGGGGAGGTAGGGAGAAGAACGCACCAGCTGAGAGAATGCCGAGATCGAAAACACTAGCGAGCTAGAGAGCACCAGAGAACCGAAAAACCAGAGAACTAGAGAGCTAGAGAGCAACAATGAGCATGGAGAAGAAAGAAACAGAGAGATAAAATGTCGACAATGCGCGAGAGAGGGAGAGCACCGGAGAACCAGAGAGCTAGAGAGTACCGACGAGCAGGGAGAAGAAGAAACCAGAGAGATAGAGTGACGACAGCGCAAGAGAGCGAGGGAGAGCACCAACTAGCTAGAGAGCACTAGAGAACCAAAGAACTAGAGAGCCAGAGAGCACCAGCGAGCAGAGAGAAGAAAGAATCAGAGAGATAGAATGCCAACAACACGCGAGAGAGCGAGCGAGAACACCAGCGGAGAACGCGAGGGAGAGCAGGGCAGGATAGGCAGAGTGAAATGAAATGAGCGGGGTCGGGGGGAGTTAAAACAACGACCGTGTTTAATAAAAGAAATAAATTAAAAAACCGGCGATATGCCCATTTTTGGGGCCAGTATGTCGGTTAAAACCGACATATCGGCCTGTTATTTTCAAAACACCGTGACCAAAATTTAAAACGGTTTCGTGGCGTTTTAACTCCCAGACCTTCATGTCGGCCGACATGTCCGACATGTCTGCCGATATTCACAACACTAGTAGTACCAAATTGAGTAGTGACCATCTTATGAAAGCGTTGAAAGAGAGAAGACATATCACTTTTATATTTCATTAAATAAACTCATATACAACGTGAGTGGCAATCAATAAATGAAACAAACCAAGAGCAACCAGAAATAGAAGCAGTAGAACTGGGGCCCCAAACATCAGTATGAATAAGAGCAAACAGAACTGAGTTACGTGGAGACATAAGAGGAAGAGAACTACAATGATATTTAGCAAATTCACAGACATCACAATGAAAAACATTAAACAAAGTAGAAAAAATAGTAGGAAACAACAACATAATAACAATAAGAGGATGTCTTGGCCGACAATGCCAGAAATTCAACTCAGAGGGGAGAGTTGCATGAAAAACTTTGGGAGGCAGAGTGAGGCTTGAGGAATTGGAGGCAGCGAGGTCGAACACGTAGAGTTCGATGCACAGTCTACCAGAGCCAATCACCGTCCTCGTCTTCAGTCCTAAAAAACACGAGGTAAAAAAAGTCATTGATCAATTCATAGAGTTAGTCAGATGACTAATAGACAAAATATTGCGAGTGAAAGCAGGAACATGAATAACAAAGGAGCGGTTGAGGTAGGAGCATGCGATGGATCCTTTCCCAACAATTGGAGATAGTGATCCATCAGCAATGATCACTTTGTCTCTGCCAGACAAAGGGGTGTAGGACACAATCTGTGGCTAATCCTGTCATGTGATCTATGGATCTGAAATCAATAATCCACTGTGGGTTTAAGTGCGAGGAAGCAGAATGAGCACCTGCCTAGCCCTGGTGGGCATAGGAAGAGGATGAGGAACTGAAATACTCAGCAGGAGGGTCATGCATCATCCGACAAAATACTAGAATTCCTTCAACCGAAAGAACGGGGCGGGGGGGGGGGGGGGTGGCGTTGGAATCCAGGGAATGATGAACAGAGGTGTTCTCCACAACTTCAGACAAGTGAGCCGATCTGAACAGGGATGATCGATGCTGGGAGCAACCAACATCACGACCACCACGAGGTTCTAGGCCGCCTTGGGGAGAAGGAAAACCATGGAACTTGAAGTAGGTATCTCTAGTATGGCAGGACTTCCTGCAATAATCACAGGCAAAGTGATCTTTCTCCACAGACCTCATTCTAGTGTCACGAGTAGGACGAACCCCATGCTGGGAGAGAGTAACAACAGCAGATCCCTCAGTGGCAAAGTTTGGATGAAGAGTCAGGAGGTGGTCGAATTCCTGTTGGACAAGGTTGTGCACCTCAGACAAAGATGGAAGAGGAGAACGTCCAAGAATCTGAATACTAATCGAATCAAAATCCCGATGTAAGCTATGAAGGAATTTGAAGATGCGATTGCTTTCTTCCCTTGCTTGTACCAACCTCATCTTCTTAAGATATGAGGGTCAGAGAATCAAAGTGATCATACTCCTGATAGAGTTGAGTGAACTCCGAGTAGTAGGCAAATGAAGGTCGATCACCCTTGTCACAGGAGGAACAACCTGTGTCGAAGTTGGTAGATCTGAGTAGCATTTCCACGACCTGAGTAGGTGGTCTCTATGCGCTTCGAAATATTCGCTGTCGTATTCAAGAATAGATAATTTCGAGCGATGAGCTCCGTCATAGAGTTAAGCAACCAAAACATCACCAGGGAGTTCTCAGAGTCTCACTGAGACCACTCAGGAGAAGAGACAGAAGGAGCCTTCATCGTGCCACTGACATAACCAAAGAACCGGCACACACACGCACACGCGCACACGCACACGCACACACTCACACGCGCGCGTGCCCCCACACACCCACGCACCCACGCCCCCACGCCCCCACGCCCCCACGCCCCCCCAACCACGCACCCACGCACGCACGCACCCATGCACGCACGCACCCACACACCCACGCACCCACGCACGGACGCACGGACGGACGGACGCACGCACACACGCACGCACGCACGCACGCGAGTGCCCAACACGGGGCTCCACCCCTACGACCAAACTCGACAGTACCCGGACCATGACAGCGGGTGTCGCCCTCACAACTACTTGGGCATACTTATATTAATTTGTTTAAAAATAAATTTATTTTGTTTAATATTTTCGGTTAATTATTGGTAAAAAAAATATGGACAGCGACATACATTATTTAATTAAGTTCCATGTAAATAATTTATTTTGAGCATAAATAATTCATTTAAATAAGTTAATTTAAAGATTTCATCCGCCTATTCTATTAAGTTAATTGAGTTAATTAAGTTAAAAGGTACGACACTGTTAATTCTGCTCTATTAGTTCAAGAGACGAGTTATTTTTATTAGTTCAAGCGGCTTGTTAATTTAAAAGGTGCGACGTTGTTAATTTAATTAGTTCAAGCGGCGGTTTTGTTTTGGCCTCCGAATAGTCCCACATCGGCGGATGAACAGGAAATTTCGAGTATATATATTTATTGAGGGGATCGATGTTAAGTTGAGTAGTCCGATGCCCCAAAAGTATCTGTATTCTTATTTTTTTATCTCCACGTACCACCGTACCGGATACGTATCGTACTCGGTACTTATACTTTATAGCAGTTATAATTATATAGAAAGTATTCTTTCATCATATCATGTATCAATATGGATAATGTTACATTATGATGTATTATTCCCTATATAAAGGGGTCCCTCTATTGAATATAATTTTATTTTTTCTCCCTAATTAATATGGTGTTAGAGCTACCGTGCGGCTAACGCCTCCTGCTCTGCTTTTGCTCGGGCTCCTGCTTCGCTTCTGTCGATCTTCCCCTCCGGCCTCCATCCTTCTCTCTTCCGCCTCGACATCTACCCTCCACTCGTTGCTCCTCTGTACCACCCATCGGCGCTCGACACAAATGTTGACCGATCAGCGCTGATACTTCCTCGGACGGGTCTCCGGCGGTCCGATTGACCACTAATTGCTGCAGAAGTTTCGCTTTGCCTCCCTTATCCTCGCTCTCAAATTTTGTGTAATTCCAACGGTTGGATGTCTTCCAATCTTCGATTTAGGGTTTCTTTTGTTGCGGTGTTCCGTGACTCCTAACCCTCCATTAATGCTCGTTCTCCCTTCTTCTTTTTGATGGAGTGTCCTTCACTACTCTATTCATTCTTCTTGGCGGTTTGGTTGCACGTTGTTTCCATGTCGCACAATAGTGATTCCGGTACTCCCACGACCCCTGCTGAATCTACCTGGGTTATTTAAGATCACATCTATTCTCAGCTTACGACAATCCGCCTTGATGACACCAACTATTTGGCTTGGTCCCGCTCTATTATCCCTGCCTTAAAGAACCGTCATCTCTTTGGCTATATCACACTACCACTGCTCCGGCTACGACTTCTACTGCTTGGCCTAAATGGGAGTCAGAAAACTCCCTTATTATGCTATGAATTATCAACTCCATGCAGGAATACTACTGCAGAGATATGGAAGCGCACTGTGTCTACTTATTCCCTCAAGGGGAATGCTGCCCAAATCTTCAAACTTCGCTGCAAGATTCGGAATCTTCGTCGGGGGGATCATTCTCCTTCTGCATAATACCTTGAGTTTGTCTAGCTCTATCAGGAGTTCGATCATTTTGGCTCTCTCGTCATGATGTACTATTCGAATGCACTCTTGCCGAGGAATCGTAAGGATCAAAATGGGTCTTTGAGTTCCTACATGAATTGCACAGAGATTTTGATCAGATTACGATCCAGATCATGGGGCGTGTTCTTATTCCCCCCACTTCCTGAGGTTTACAGTACTGTTCGACAAGAGTTTGATTGACTACAGTCTTGGAACACCTCCAACCTTCTAGAGGGATCTGCTCTGATGGCTCATCAGCCCAATTATGACAGTCGCGCTTCTCATGATTGTAAGCCTAACCCGAAAGATCCGGATCACCTCACATGTTACTATTGTGGCAAGTCTCGTCATACTCGTGATATTTGTTATAGTATCCATGACTTTCCTCCTCCTCGAGGTGGATCGGCTTCTCGTGCTGGTCGTGGTCATGGTGGGACTCCTGGACGATCTCCTCACTTCACTCATCTGGCCGAGACTTTCGATGGTGGTTCTTCTCAGTCGTCCTCCTTCTCTGCTGAAGAGATGCTGGCCTTTGGTCGTTTGATGCACGGTCTTACTACTGAGCCTGCCGATGCCTCTATGTCATCATCTGCTCTTGCCCACACAAGTACTTCAAGTGTCAACTCTGCTTCTACCGGTCCTACTCAGTGGATTATCGATTCCGGCGCCACCGATCACATGACCGGTTCTGCTTCAGGTTTTGTGTCCTATTCCCCCCTTTCAGGCAGAGATAAAGTGAGCATTGCTGATGAGTCTTTCTCTTCTATTGCTTGGAAAGGCTCCATTCCTTGTTCTTCTCTCACTTTATCCTCTATAGTTCTTGTTCCAAAGTTCACCCGTAGTCTGCTTTATGTTAGTCATTTGACTAATTCTCTTCACTACTCCATTACATTTTTCTTTCTCATTGTGTCTTTCGCGATCTGAAGACTGGATATGTGATTGACTATGGTAGTATGAAGAATGACATGTACGTGTTTGACTCCTCTTCCGAGGCTACGCCACCGCAAGCTCTCCACTCTTCACAAACCTCCACCTTGCTCACCCGACATCGTCGATTTGACCACCCTTCCGTTGCGACATTGCAACCTTTCTTCTTGTTTTTTCTTCTTCGTGTTTTAAACATTTTGTTTGTGACATATGTGTTGCTGTCAAACATATCGTGCTCCTGTTCATCATGTGTCATTACCTAGTACAACTTCTTTTCATATTATTCATTCTAATGTGCTCTCTTACTTCTATTTCTGGATGTTTTTGGTTTATTACATTTATTACCTATTTCTCCCGCACAACTTGAGATTATCTGATGAAAACTAAAAATACGGTGTTTTTTATCCTTCAAAAATTTCATGTCATGATTTCTACTCAATTTTCTGCTACTATTAACATCCTCTATAGCGATAATGGTTGGGAGTATGTCAATGCTCCATTGGAGGACTATTTTGCTGCTCATGACATTCTTCGTAAAACCTCGTGTGTCCACTCTCCATCTCAGAACGGAGTTGCTGAACAAAAGAACTGTTACCTTTTAGCGGTGGGTCGCTTCTTACTCTTCACTATGAACCTCCCAAAATACTACTAGGGTGATGTCATTCTCATGTCTGCCTATCTCATAAATCGCATGCCCTCCTCAGTTCTGAGACAACAAACCCCTCTTACCGCCTTAGGGGTGACACTGACCTCTTTACCACCCAAAACTTTTAGTTGTGTCTGCTTCTCTCACACACACTCTCTAGGCAGGCTCAAGCTTGACCCTCGGACCCTTAAATATGTGTTCATTGGCTAATCACCCACTCAGAATGGGTGTAAATTTTATCATCCCAAGACTAAAAAGGATTTTCGTCATAATGGATATCTTATTTCGTGAATCTAAACCTTATAACGTGACCTCACTTCAGCGGGAGCCCACATATACGGGTGAAGTGAGCTCATATATTTTACCCTTCCCGATCCCTCCACATTCTTTACTTTTGAGATTCCCAATCAGACAGAGCCTCCATATAAAGAGGAGTTATAGGCGTACACCAGACGGAATAGAGCTAACACAGGCTCATCCTATGCCACCTACACCAATGCCAGGTGCGTCAACAGATTCTTCTAAACTTCCCATTGCCCTTTGAAATGGTACCAGATCTTGCACCCAACATCTATTATCTCGTTATATTTCCTACGATGCTGTAACTTCTTCATACAAAGCTTTCGTTTCCTCTCTTGTATCTGTCTCCATTCCGTCTACATGGCAGGAGGCTTTTGGGCATCAACAGTGAAAAGAAGGTATGATTGAGAAAATGAACGTTTTGGAAAAAAATTATACCTGGGACCTTGAAAGTGTGAACAATTGTATAAATTATCTGAGAATTCTCTAGAGGGGGGTGAATAGAGAATTAAAAATTCTTCTTAAATAATTTTAGTTATCTTAGGATTTGCTGCACACACAGAATTCAAAACAGAAATTATTCTCAGAACTGCACAGAAATAAAATAAGAAAACAAGCAGCAAACACAAAAGACACCGAAGCTATAGTGGTTCCCTAAAATTTGGTTAAATACACTCTTCTACGACTTTGGTAGGAATTCACTATCCCAGAGGCTGAATTTTTTGATAAGAAGACTCTTAAAACAAAGAATTAGATCTTTTGGTAAGAATATTTTGAACAACTACCAACTAAGTTTTTTGACAAGGAGGCTCTCAGAATCACAACCTGAATCCTTTGTAGAGGGATTCTAAAAACTCTTTATTCAGTTTATACAAAAGAGGTATAGAGTGAGAGAAAGAAAGTTGAGAAGAAGAATTCTTCTAGATGAGTCATCCCAGCAAAAATCTGAGGACTATTTGACACAAAGTGTTTTTGATCCTTTAATATGATGAACCCCTTTCAAATAGAAGAATTGTAGGGATTATTAACTTTGGATCCAACCAAATTCTCTGAATGTTCTAGTAGATTAGGTGTTCCAGCGCTAGTAGAGAAGAATGATAGTTGAGAAGATGAAGAAGATGAAGAACAGTTGGCTGGTTGTCTCTGTTCTTTTTTTGTGTGTTCGTTCTCTCTATTCCTTATCTTTTTCATTTCCTTCAGTGATTATTTTATATCTGGACGATTTTGAAATGTTCTTTTCATAACATGAAATTTTCAAAAGAAATGCGGATATTTTCTTCAAAAAATACTTCCCATCAATCTTGATTTCTTCTTCAAAACTCTAAAATTATCGCTAAATCTGATAGTGAAATCTTTCATTTAGTCTATCTCCCAACTGTTAGAATTGTTTGAATAAATTCCATGGAAGTTCCTTGGATTAAGCCTGAAATAATTCTCTGAAAATTTCATTTCTGATTTGTACTCGGCGCTACGTCGACTTCAAATAAGAGCAACGTCGACTTCCAGCTTCTGTATAAAATAAGTTTGTAGTTGAAGTTGCGTCTATATCTTATCGACGTATGCGTCGACTTCTTTCTTGAAGTAGCGTCGACTTCATTATTTGTAGTTGCTCTGAATTCTTGTCGAAGTGACGCCGATATCCAATCAATGTTGTGTCAACATCTAGTCGACGCAGGATTACTTTTCTTGATTTTCTCTTTCAATTCGGAGTGTCTAGCTCATGTCCTTAGCTCTACTGATTTCATAGGACTTCTATGACCATATTACTCTCTCTATACAACATGGACAATTAACATAGGATGTAAAATCACTTTAAATATAATTGTTAAGTTAAATCATAAAGGGTTTTCCCCAACAATCTTCCTTTATTTAACTTAACAAATTTTACAATTTTTCAATTGTGATTTTACAAAAATTAAACATGAAATACATAGAATAATATTCAATAAACATATATTAATGACTCAAATAAATGCAAAAGGACTAGGCATGATTGACAACTGAATGTGTATACTTCAGAATCAATTGTATATACAGTTTTTAACAGACTAGCATTCTTGCACATCATCTTGGTTTGTCAGGGAGTTCAGAAGTAAATAGCTCTAGTTGATAGTTATAAAGTTTCTTCAACAAGTTGTCTATTGTTATTTCTCAGTGTTACGGTAGACTCTTGTGTCTCCAATAGTCCGATTTGTCTTTGAGAAATTCTATTACAAAGATTAACCTCTCCAATCCTTCTGAGCATTGTGATATACTTCATTCAGGTTTATTTTTCTTCTTTTCAATTCCCCAATATGCTTTTTGATTTTTCTATTTCATTGAAAAAATCCATCACTCCTTTGTCTTTGATATGTTTTGCTGCAACATCAAGTTTTTGCTTCTTTGTTCTTCTGTCAGCTAGATATTTTGGAAGTGGTATTAATGGAATATTGCAAGTTCCCCTGCCCATGTGAACTACATCTAGATCCTCTGGAGGGATATGGATTACATGTGGCAGAAAGAGTAACGTGGCACTGCAGCTTCCTACACATGTCTGTAAGACCTCTTTAGCTGGCTTGGCACTGTCTGCAACTGACTTTACAACTGGTAGCTTCCTGTTCGTGGATGACTGCAGTAGCTTTCCCTTTGAATTATACTTAACATTTACTGCCCTCTTAGAGAATACCAGTGCCTCCTCTTCTTCCTCTTCATATTCACCCCTGATTTTCTATTGCAGTGGAGAAGCAACCACCTCCCCCTGGATTGATGCAGATTCTGTACTGAAGATTTTCCTATCCTCCCCCTGATTTGGTGCATTATCAATCTCAATTTTTGTCAGAGCATTTTTATTCCTAACAATTTTGAGAGGATTTGGATAGTGTTGAGAGGATGTCAATGAATCCACTTCCTCTTCTTCCTCACAACTCTCCCTCTTCTTGACCTCATAAGCAAGAGAGATCAAAAATGATCTTGTTACTGAGGAGGAAGAGACCCTTGCTTGAAGGCACTACATTGAAGCCGTGATCATATTTAATTGGGAATGAATCTTGTCCACTGTGGTTTGGATTTGTGAGACATGAGAGTTTGGCATTGATGATAAGGTGCTGAATGTCATTTGGACTTCCTGGATTATGATGGAGGAGTTGGTGGGAGGTGTTATTTGTGTAGCAGGTGGTGTAATAGTGATTGACTGTGGTGTTGGGGTGTGTAAAGGGGTTGGAGTAGGTGAAGTAGGTACAAAAGTGGATGCATGGGGTAATGGGATTTGTGCAGGAAGGGTGAAGAAAGGAGTATCTTCCTGTGGAGAGGATGGGGGAGAAGATTCCTTTTTGGATCCAGGCCTGGTGATTTTTCCCGGTCCATTTAGAGAAGAGGGCTATGGTTAATTTCTTTCCAGGGGGATTGGGATACCTCTGGATATGCATAAGTTAGAAAAGTTTTGAAACAAGATTTGACTCACAAGAGTCATATAAACATTCTCCTTTTGGTTGTATTTATGTGAAATGAGTTTGTAGATAGTAATAGGAAAATAAGAAGTGCAATATTATTCTTCCACAAATGGGCTTTATATAGGAACTACAACAGGACTCACAACACCGATAGGCGGTGTGGGACTAAACATAATAACACTAAAATATTAATATCCCTAACACTCCCCCTCAAGCTGAAGGGGAAGCCTACAGCTTGGACACAACATAAAATAGAGGGTAAAAGAAGGAAGACAGCGTGGGACAAAGCAACAGCCACCGAGGCCCAACCGCGTGTCACCGGGGATACTTCAACCGGGCAAGAGCCACACGACGTTGGTCCGCAAACCGACCATGACAACGCTGGATACACTCGGAGCGGAAACAAGGTCAACCACGCAAGACCAAACCAACTCTACCAAATCCAAAAAAAACGATGAGACACAAACAACATATGAAATCAGCCTAGGGGCCATGTGTGACTAAGGCAAGAGTCGGGAAAGAAGTATCCGAGTCGCCATGATCACAAACACTCCCCCTCACGTGGATCATGTGCAAGAAGACATAGGTTATACCTAGGGGCCGGGTGTGACTAAGGCAGGAGTCGGGAAAGAAGCATCCGAGTCGCCGATATCACAAACACTCCCCCTCACGTGGAATACGTGCATGAAGGTATAAACTACACCTAGAGGCCGTGACGTACACTCCCCCTCACGTAGATCACGTGCAAGAAGACGGAAATCATAGAGACGCACCACAACAACCCAACAACAACTTTTAAATAAAAAAAAAAACAACAACAACATCAAAGTACTAAGGGGCCGGAGAAGATGAGCAGCAGCCGCAGACGGAGAAGACGCAGCTGTAGCAGCAGCGGGCCGGAGAAGCAGCGGCAGACGGAGAAGAAGCTGCTGCAATAGCAGCTGGCCGGAGAAGAAGAACGCCGGAGAAGATGAGCACCGGCGGCAGAGAAGTAGGCCGGAGAAGAAGAAGCATCCGGGAGAGAAGCAGCTGGGAGAGAAGCAGAGACGGAGAAGCCGGCGGGAGAAGAAGAGGAAGCCGACGGAGCCGTCGATGTCGCAGGTGAGGCAGAGGAGCCGTTGATGTTGCAGAGGAAGCAAGAGGAGCCATCGTTGTTGCAGAGGAAGCAGCCCAGGGCGGCGACGATGCAGAGGAGAGCCGACGAAGCCGTCGGGATCGTCGTCAAGGAGCAGCGTCGGCGTCGTCGATGGCGCACAGGAAGCCGAGCAGCGGCGTCGGCGAGCGGCAGAATCTGCGGGAGCAGTGGAATCGGGGCCGCTCCTGTCGACGGATTTAGCTGTCGACTCCGTCGACAGGAGCGGCAGGCGTGAGCCCTAGCAGGGAGCGTGAGAAGAAATCACGGGGCGGGTGCGGGCGGGATTTAGGTCGGGACGGGAGCAGGGGAACAGTACCGAGGAAAAAAAATTTTATGTCTCAGAATAGTGGCTCTGATACCATGTAGATAGTAATAGGAAAATAAGAAGTGCAATATTATTCTTCCACAAATGGGCTTTATATAGGAACTACAACAGGACTCACAACACCGATAGGCGGTGTGGGACTAAACATAATAACACTAAAATATTAATATCTCTAACAGAGTTCCAGGAGACAGTCCCCCTAGTTGATCTTCTTCATCATCACCAGAACTCTCATCAAGTGTAATTCAGTTTTAGGGACTGCATCATGTGCCGAAGTTTTGCACATTAGCACCTTTCCCACAATATCTGCTAAGAACTGATATTCTTCAGAAATTCTGTCTTCTTCAATCTGATAGCTTTATCCCTTGTGAAGTTCATAATTTTTAATGCCTTTTTGACCTCTGTTTCTGATAGTTCTGCTGACTCTGTTCTTGTCGAGATCGAAAGTTTTTTGTATTATTCCTGCAGTTATGTGTACTTCCTGTTTAACGATAATTTCCTTTAACGAGCCATCATCCTCACAATGGATATTCCCAATAAACTCTATAATTTCAGCCTCGTATAGTCTGCACCGTGTTGAGATCAGTTTGTTGAGACTCAACTCTGCAAATATTCTGAGGATGCTTGAAACACTTCGACGGCTGCACTAAAAGACTCGAAGTCGACACTGAACCCTGAGTTTGTCTTTGGCGGCATCACACTTCCTGTGAAAGTTCTCGGCAAACACGCGGGACAGTGAAAGTAGGAGAATAAATAGTGGGGAATAGAGAAATGGGAAAGAGAATATCAATGAAGGGTTTTGAACGTTCGAATAAATAACGTCTGTTATATAAGACAAGATGTCTGAAATTAAGGTTGTCCGGGTATTTTAGGAAAGAGATTATCCTTGGGATCTTATCAGGTCGCCGTTACGTCGAGTGAAACTCATCGTAACTGTGAACTTTCCTTGTCAAGCTCTCTGTCAATGCACCTATTGATTTATGTCGACGTTACGTCAAATAAGTTCAATAATTCTTCATAATCATCATCTCTGGATGTTGCGTTGAGTTGGAGTTGATGCTACGTCGACTTGCATTCAACGTGACATCGAGAATTGTCTTAGAATTTTCATCTCTTATACTGGTTTTTCCCAATAATCTTCTTTGTGCTCAGTCAGGTGCTTGTAGCATCCACTGTCCAAATACCACAGCTTGTTTGTGGAAGGATACACCTTCACCCGCACAGTAAACTAAACATTAGTCTGAACCTACGTTACCTTGGGCTCATTGCTTCTTTTTCCATTATATGGGGCGATGAAAGTATTTGAAGGTCTTTCATGATACCACTTTGGATGAAAGAGGATTGGTCTATCAAACCAACAATTTTCAGCACTATGACATGCCTTAAACAATTGTAGCATTTAAGGTTATGCTGATAAAACTAGAGAGATTGGTTGCATGAAGTTCATTTAAATTATGTGCTGGGAAGTTGCTTCGACTTCGGCTCGACGCAAATTTCTGGTTGGCGTCGTCTTGATGTCGACACATATAGCGAGTTGCGTTAATATGGTGTCGACGAAGACGTGTGCCTACGTTGACTTGAAGTCAATGTAACCATAGAGTTGCATCAATATGAAGTAGTCTCATGTTTCCAGTGATCAAAAGTTTTATTCCTTATTGCTCTATGTTTTATTGGTTCTTTTTCCATATTCCTTATCGAACTTACTGTGGTAGAATAAGTAAATTTTCTATATTCATCATCTGTTATGATATGGATTGGATCTTTATCTGTAATTTCATTCGGTTGACTGTCTTTATCCTTAATGAGTGATATAGGATTATTCCATGCAAGTATGCTAGAAGATTTATCTAAGCTGGTAGTGTTTCCCCCACTCCCTTATAGTTAAATCTTTTATTCAAATTTTCAGTAATGTTTTTTAAGCTGTTAACTCCTTTCATTTAAGGAGTCCTCAAAGACCTTTATCTTTGTTAGCTCATCTTTTAGTATTTTATTCTATGCAGTTAAATTTGTTATCAATTTTGTCAATCTTCTTAGTTCAACCCTTAGATTGTGGTTTACATGGTAGTGGTTTTTTACTTTTTATTTCAATTAGTTTATTTCTTAGTAGTTGAATTTGCTTTTCTGTTATCATGTTCTCTCTACAAAAATCTTTGAAACACTGTTCAAAGTCATCAAATGAAAAATCAATATCAGAAAGTGATACATGATCTTCTTCATCCTCTGAGTATATTCGCAGAGCCATCAGACATGCTTCTTCTGTAGCAGCTTCATTTTCACTTTTTAATGAAGAGCTTGACTCTGAGCCAGAGCCACTCCAGGTTTCTGCTATGAAATATTTTCCCTTCTTCTTGTCCTTGTTGAAAGGCTGCTTCTTGTGCTCCCTTTTTGCTAGGCTTGTCCTTCATTTCTTCAGGACAATCTGAAGCAATATGGCCCGGCTTCCTGCAGGCAAAGCAGATGACCTTCTTGCTTGGAGTTTTATCAAACTTGGGCTTGCTGAAGCCCCTTCTCTTCTCCTTGAGTCTTCTGCCTTTACCCACCTTTTGAACCTCCTTGCCAGGAGATTAAACATCTCCTCTTCTGAGGTTGAAGGTTCTTCATCTCCAGACTTCAGAGAAATGAAATTCTCTAAAGGGTTAGAGAGTTTTTCCTTCACTTCAGACTCAACCCTACTCTTTAAGAGAAGTTCATAAGACTTGAGCTTGCCTAACAGGACATTAGTGATGATATTACTGCAGCATCTGGGCTCTCTGATGACCCAGATTCTTGAATCTCTAGTGCTTGGTGAACACATAAGAAGCCTGTCATTGATCTTAGTGAGTGAGATCTCTTTGTCTAATCATTTCAGCTCATTGACTATGATATTGGATCTTTCATACATTTCAACCTCTGTGTTTTCAGATTTCTTCTGGAAGTTCTCATACTAGGATATGAGAAGGGATCTCTTATCTTTCCTTTCATCTGAGCTTCCATCTACAATCCTAGAGAGTGACCCCCAGATTTCCTTAGCTGTCTGACAATCATCATCTTTTTGGAAAATGTCATCTTATATGGTTGAGACTAGAATGTTCATAACATTTGTATCCCAGTCCTTCACCTTATTTTTTTCATCTGTTTATTGTGATCTTGGGACAGGTTCTGATGTGATGTTGCCTTCTGCATCTTTCTTGTATGACATGAGTTGTCCTATCATAATTGAACCAAATATGCCCTCATGAATAAAATTCATATACAACTTGATTCTGACCTTTCAGAGTATGAACTTCTCTAAGTTACATACTGGGGGTCTGGTAGATGCAAATTCTTTGAAATTATTTGAAGATATTTTTGAAAATAAAGTTGTATTTATATTTGTAACTTTGCAATTGTTCAAATCTTTGTGATCAAGGTTTTAGCCTTTATTTGATCAACCTAATTTTGATACCAATTGAAAGTGTGAACAATTGTGTAAATCCTCTGAGAATTCTCTAGAGGGGGAGGGTGAATAGAGAATTAAAAATTCTTCTTAAATAATTTCAGTTATCTTAAAATTTACAACACACACAGAATTCATACCAGAAATTATTCTCAGCACAATGCAAAAATAAAATGAGAAAGTAAAGCAGCAAATATAGAAGACATCAAAACTATAATGGTTTTCTAAAATTTGGGTACATGCACTCTTCTACCATCTTGGTAACAGTATACTATCCCAGTGCCCGAGTCTTTTGATAAGAAGACTTTCAGAACTAATAAATAGATCTTTTGGTAAGAAAATCTTGAATCACTACCAACTAAGACTTTTGACAAGTGTTAGAAAGTAGCGAAAAGAAGCGAAAAGTAGAGAACAAGCGGATAAGCTTTTGAATAATTGAAACTTTATTATCCAAAAAATGTATCTATTACAATGGTATGCCCTCCTTTATATAGAATGGAGGAGAGATGAGAGAATACAAATAAGAGATGTGGGACTAAAATTTACAGGACTAAACGGACTATACAAAACAAACCGCACAAGCCGCGCGGTTAGATAGCAGGGCTAACCGCACGGCTACCACCAGAGAGGAAGAGAGACCGCCAGAGTAGACCGCCAGACCGCCGGCCTCCAAGCCGGCTGAGACAAACCGCCAGACCGCGCGGTCTTCAACCCGCCAGGACAAACCGCCAGACCGCCCGGTCACCAACTTCAACACTCCCCCTCAAGCTGGAGCATATATATCGATCATGCCCAGCTTGTCGCAGATGTGGAAAAAGGAAGCGGACACCGGCTTGGTGAAGACATCTGCCAACTCGTTGTCGGAAGTAACAAATGGAGTGCAAATCTGTTTCTTCAATATTTCTTCCCGAATAAAATGACAGTCGACTTCTATGTGTTTTGTTCTCTCATGAAAGACCGGATTTTTGGAAATGTGTATCGCGGCCTTATTGTCACAGAACATAGGAAGAGGATAGTTGTAAACCTCTCCTAAGTCAAGCATGAGAGCCCGCAACCACTTCAACTCACATGTAGTCGATGCCATGCTGCGATATTCCGCCTCTGCACTGGGACCTGGAAACGACAGACTGTTTCTTGCTCTTCCAACTCACAAGATTGCCTCCAACAAATGTGCAGAAACCTGAAGTCGATTTGCGGTCCCCTTTGTCATCCGCATAGCTTGAATCAGAGTACGCTTCAACCCTAAGGTGACCATTGTTCTGAAATAAGAGTCCTTTCCCTGGAGCAGCTTTAATATATTCTAATATCCTCAGAGCAGATTGTAGATGACACTCCCTCGGAGCTTGCATGAACTGGCTCACCTTGCCAACAGCATAAGAGATGTCGGGTCTGGTTACCGTGAGATATATGAGCTTGCCCACCAGATGCCGGTATCTCGTAGGATCGGAGAGAAGAGGTGAGTCATCTGTCCAAGTTTTATCTTCTCCAACAGCCATAGGACAACGTGCAGGTTTAGCACCAGTCAGTCCTGCCTCCTTTAAAAGATCAAGAGCATACTTCCGTTGTGAAAGGACCATGGAGTTGGGCTTTCTAGAGATTTCAATGCCCAGAAAGTATTTCGGGGAGCCCATATCCTTTGTGACCAGATGTTGACGAAGGTGTTTCTTGGTCATCAATATCCCATCCTGGTCATCGCCAGTAAGAAGAATGTCATCAACATAAACCGCAAGAACAACAAGACCAGAGGCGGTTTTCCGAACAAACAAGGAGTGATCTGCTGAGCTTCTTGTAAAACCAATGGCCGCAACAATGCCACTGAACTTGTCAAACCAGGCACGAGGACTCTGTTTGAGGCCATAGATAGCCTTCTTTAGCCGGCATACCCGTGTCTCCCCCTGAGCAACATACCCAGGAGGTTGCTCCATGTAAACATCCTCTTGCAGATCACCATAGAGGAAGGCATTCTTAACATCTAGCTGCGAGATGGGCCAATCCCTGTTGACAGCCACAGAGAGAAGAACCCGAATAGTGCTGAGACGGGCCACAGGAGAGAAAGTGTCAAAGTAATCAATCCCATAAGTTTGGGTAAAACCCTTGGCAACCAGGCGAGCCTTATAACGATCCACACTGCCATCCGGTAGAAACTTCACCACGAAGACCCAGCGACAGCCAACAACATCGGTGCCGAAGGGAGGAGGAACAAGGGTCCAGGTGCCCCGTTCAGTTAGAGTAGCAATCTCCTCATCCATGGCATCTTTCCAATGAGGAATAGTAAGGGCCTCCTGGTAGGAACGGGGGGTGGCAGTGGCCGAGATAGCCAGTGCAAAAGCTCGGCGAGCAGGGGTAAGACGATCATAGGAAACCACTGCAGCAAGCGGGTGTTGGGTACAGGCCCGAACTCCTTTGCGAAGAGCAATCGGGAGATCCAGGTCAGCAGGTGCCTCAGGCCCGAACCCCTGATCGGCCTGATGCTCCAGGTCAGCAGGTGCCTCAGTATCCGGCGTATCCGTGGTGGAGAGAGCTGGCCCGGGAGTAGAGAGAGATGGCAGCGGAGTGGAGGGAGAAAGCGGAGTAGAGGGGGGAGATGATGAGGATGGGGAAGACGGTGGAGTGGGTGGAGAGGGCGGAACAGCAGTGGGAGCAGAGGGAATGGATGGGTTGGTATGAGAAGTAGGAGTAGGAGGAGGAGAAGAGGAAGCGGGAGAGAAGTAAGAGGCATTGGCAAAGAAGGTGACATCCGCAGAGACAAATTGCTTGCGGGTAACAGGGTCAAAGCAGCAATATCCTTTCTGAGTGGGAGAGTAGCCCAGAAAGACACATTTGGTGGCACGTGGTGAGAGTTTGTCACGGGTGGCAGCGGGAGAGTGCACAAAAGCGGTGCACCCAAAGATGTGTAGATGAAGAGGAAAGGGATCCTTGTCTGGATAAAGAATGGAGAAGGGGGGTAGCACCGTGGAGAACTGTGGAGGGAAGGCGATTGATGAGATAGCAGGAGAGGAGGACAGCATATCCCCAATAGGAGCGAGGAACATGCATTTGAGTCATCATAGTGCGAGCGACATCAAGAAGGTGACGGTTTTTGCGTTCCGCCACCCCATTTTGTTGGGAGGTGTAGACACAACTTGTTTGACGAATAACACCATGGTGAAGACAAAGGAGGAGAAGTCGTGGCTAAGATACTCCTTAGCATTGTCAGAACGAAGGAGTTTAATAGACGTATCAAACTGAGTCTTAACCATAGAATAAAAGGAGGTCCAAACAGAGAACAGCTCGGAGCGATCTTTGAGAAGATATACCCACGTACATCGAGAGAAATCATCAATGAAGGTGACAAAATAGGAACTACCCCGACCGATGGTGAGGTTAGGAGCGGGTCCCCATATGTCAGAGTGAACGAGGTCGAACGGACGGGAAGAGCCTCGACTTTGCGTTGGGGGGAAGGATGAGCGGTGATGTTTGCCAAGTTGACATGCATCACAGTTTAGAGGAGGATGATGAGGAGGGAGGTGCGGGAAGAGCTGGCGGAGAATTCGGGGAGGAGCATGTCCAAGGCGAAGATGCCATTGGAGAAGATCTGTAGAGGAGGAGGAGAAGGCGGAGAAAGCAGAAACGTTGTCGAGGAAGTAGAGGCCACCACTCTCAGTCCCGGTAGCAATCGTCCGTTGGGAATCCGGATCCTGAAAGGTACAAGAGCTAGGGGTGAATATGACAGAACACCTTAGTTGCTTGCATAAAGAAGTAACCGATAATAAGTTGCACGGAAACTTGGGCACATAGAAGGTATCAGCCAGGCAGAGAGAGGGAGTGACTTGAACCATGCCCGTCCCATGGACCGGGGAGGGAGATCCATCAGCAATAATGACCGGGGGCAACTGAGCATGTGTGTCAAGAAGAGAGAAATATTGAGGATTGCCGGTCATATGATTGGTGGCACCAGAGTCGATGAGCCATCTGCCGTGAGTAACAACATGAGCACTACCAGAAGAGGTGACCACGGAGGCGGACAGGCCTGAGGAGGGAAAAGCCATGGAGGCAAGAGAGGAGCAGGCCGCGATGATAAGAAACAAGCCGCAAGAAGAGAAAAGAGCACCAAGCCGGGCGAACAGCAACAGGTCGGGCGGCTAGGAAGGCCGCTACCAAGAAGCAGAGCAAAGCAGAGGGAAAGAAGTCGCACGGCTTGAAAAAGTCGGGCGAACAGAGGAGAACAGGTCGCACGGCAAAAGATGAGGCCGGCGCGACTAGCAAGCAGGAACGGGTAGAGGGGAATAACAAGTAGCGCGAACAGCAGCGGCTAGCAAGAGGTCAAAGGCACAGCGGGGAAGAGGTCGCGCGGACTAAAAAGGCCGAGCGAACAGAAGAGAGGAGAAGGGCAGGTGACCGCGACCAAGATGGGGGTGAGAAAGGAACAACCCGCACGGTCAGGCAGATCACAGCAGCAAACCGCGAGTATAGGGGCAAGCGGAGATGGGGAAAGCAGAAGCGGACAGGGAGAAGAAGTCCGCAGCGGGTAGACACAAGCCGCAAAGACTATGAGAGGCAAGAAAGAGCAAGGAGCGCGACGACAAGGAAACAGGTCGCTGCGAAAAAGGCACCAGCAGAAGAGAACAAGAAGCAAGCCGCGCGAACAGAGCAGCGGACAGAAACAAGCCGCGCGGATAGAAACAAGCCGCGCGGACAGAAGAGAAGGCAAGCCGCGAACAAGTCGCAGAACGCGGAAAACAAGCCGCGAACAACAGAGAGCGCACAGAATCAGGAGGAAATGACCGTGTCCTCTGATACCATGTTAGAAAGTAGCGAAAAGAAGCGAAAAGTAGAGAACAAGCGGATAAGCTTTTGAATAATTGAAACTTTATTATCCAAAAAATGTATCTATTACAATGGTATGCCCTCCTTTATATAGAATGGAGGAGAGATGAGAGAATACAAATAAGAGATGTGGGACTAAAATTTACAGGACTAAACGGACTATACAAAACAAACCGCACAAGCCGCGCGGTTAGATAGCAGGGCTAACCGCACGGCTACCACCAGAGAGGAAGAGAGACCGCCAGAGTAGACCGCCAGACCGCCCGGCCTCCAAGCGGCTGAGACAAACCGCCAGACCGCGCGGTCTTCAAACCGCCAGGACAAACCGCCAGAAGAAAATCTTGAATCACTACCAACTAAGACTTTTGACAAGGAGACTCTCAGAACCACAACCTAAATCCTTTGAAGAGGAATTCTAAAAACTATTTACTCGATTTATACAAAAAAGATATAAAGTGAGAGAGAGAAGGTTGAGAAGAAGAATTCTTCTAGATGAGTTCTCTCAGTAAAAATCTGAGGACTGTTTGACACTAAGTGTTTCTGATCCTTGAATGTGATGAACCCCTTTCGGATAGAAGAATTGTATGAATTATAAGC
The DNA here is from genome assembly GCA_039583875.1 of Platanthera guangdongensis. Lineage (NCBI taxonomy): Eukaryota > Viridiplantae > Streptophyta > Magnoliopsida > Asparagales > Orchidaceae > Platanthera > Platanthera guangdongensis. Next base: position 190,889,431 of record CM077153.1, read on the forward strand.
TTTGGATCCAATCAGCTTCTCTGAATGTTCTAGTAGATTAGGTGTTCCAGCACTAACAGAGAAGAATGCGACTTGAGAAGATGAAGAACAGTCGGCTGGTTATCTCTGATCTTTTTTTGTGTGTTCGTTCTCTCTATTCCTTATCTTTTTCATTTCCTTCAGTGATTATTTTATATCCGGATGATTTTGAATTATCCTTTTCATAGCATGCAATTTTCAGAAAGAATGCTGATATATTCTTTCAAAAATACTTACATCAATCACGATTTCTTCTTCAAAAACATTCTCTAAAATTATATCTGAATCTGATAGTGAAATCTTTCCTTTAGTTTATCTCCTAACGGTTAGAATTGTTTGAATAAATTCCATGGAAGTTCCTTGGATTAAGCCTGAAATAATTCTCTGTAAATTTCCTTTCTGATCTGCACTCGACGCTACGTCAACTTCAAATAAGAGCAACGTCGACTTCCTGCTTTTGTATAAAATAAGTCTATAGTCAAAGTTGCGTCGATATCTTATCGACGTATGCATCAAATTCTTTCTTGATGTAGTGTCGACTTCTGTATATGTAGTTGCTCTGAATTCTTGTCGAAGTGACGTCGTTATCCAGTCGATGTTGCATTGAATTTTAGTCGACACAGGTTTACTGTCTTGATTTTCTTCTTCAATTCAGAGTGTCTAGCTTATGTCCTTGACTCTACTGGCTTCTTAGGACTTCTATGATCATACAACATGGGTAATTAACCTATGATGTAAAATCACTTTAAATATAATTTGTTTTGTTAAATCATAAATGTTTTTCTCAATAGACCTAACTCATCTTCCACAAGGAAAGAAGGTCGTCGGTTGTAAGTGTAGGTTTACCGTGAAGCAGAACTCTGAAGATTTGGTTGAACGATTTAAAGCAAGGTTGGTTAGTTGGTGGCAAGGGGATATACTTTAACTTTGTTAATTGATTATCAAGAAACTTTTACCCCCGTCGCAAAAATGAACTCTATACGAGTTTTGATATCATGTGTTGCATGAAAGAGTTGGGAACTTAACCAATTGGACGTGAAGAATGCTTTCCTTTATGAGAATTTAGATTAAGAGGTATATATGTCTATCCCTCCAGGTTTTCCCCCTTTCGGATTTGAAGGGAAAATGTGCCGGTTAAAAAAAGCACTTTATGACTTGAAGCAATCTTTGAGGGTTTGGTTTGGTTGATTTCACGAAGTCATGATTTTACTTGGATATAAACAAAGTCATGTTGTATATTAACAAAGGATCCATATAGCCGACCCTATTATAGTGGGATAAAGGCGTGAGTGTTGTTGTTATATAAACAAAGTCATGCTGATCATACTTTATTTATCAAACGAAGAACAAATCTAATAACCGCCCTCATTGTCTATGTTGATGATATCGTTGTAACATGAGATGATATTGAAGAAGTAAAAGCTTTGAAGGTGAATTTGACAAGAAAGTTTGAAGTGAAAGATCTGGGGAAATTGAAATATTTCTTGGAAATTGAGATAACACGATCTAAACGGGGTATCTTCATCTGCCAGAGAAAATACACCATTGATTTACTGGAATAATCTGATATGAGTGGTTGTAGACCTGCTGATACACCTATGGAGGTGAATTATAATCTTGGAAGAGATGATGACGACCCTATTGAAGACGTGACTGCCTATCAACGTCTTGTTGGAAGATTATGTTGGATCTTATGCCGCACTTAGAGGATGGGGTGAATAAGGATATTTTCAATTTTAGAAAAAACTTGGGAATTTTTCACAAATAATGAAAATGCCAAATACAAATTTTACTAACAAACACTTATATGAAATAAAAATTTACAAATTCAAAGATGATAAAACGATGATTTTATTTCACAACGAAGAATACATATTGATTTTAATAAAACTTGAAATCAAGACTATAAGTGAAATTTTTTTTTGTGATTTCACCGGTCCTTCTCCCAAGGACCGACCGACTATAGCTCATCTCTCCCTAGATATAACCTCTAGCCTCCCCCTAGATATAACCTCTAGCCTCCCCCTAGATCTCTCTTCGACCTAGTCGCTGCACATAAGGTGACATATTATCCCCTAAGCCGCGTAAGAACCTAGTCACCACACGCAAGGTGACGAATTCTTTACCGTTACAAACCAAATGAAAGAATACAATAGAAATTCAGAAAATAAAAATCCTACTATAAAGCTCTGCAGAAGATGATGGAGCGTCGTGAAAGTCATCAGAGTTTACGCACCAGAAAGCCTCCTCTTTGCTCTTGAACTTTGAAGGAAGTTGAGAGTTGTTTAAATTCAGAGATGAACTGGCTGAGAGTGCACAAGAATGAAAGCTTCAGGAGGTGTGTAATCTTGAATGCACGAAATCTCTTCCTTTTATAGAAATAGTCGCTATCGACGGCGATAACTAGATATCGTTGGCGTTATATCCTTAAGTTGCAACGCGTCCCACGCCGTAGTGATCGTTCCAGGTAGATGGTGAACGTGGACGATCATGGGGCTATCATGTGCGTTAGCTCACTATCGCCTGGTGATACTGCAGATACAAGCGCGTCATGGCTGGATCGTGCGTGACGTGGATGATGTCATCCAGATTATTGCTGGCGATAGGAAGATATAGCTCACGATATTATTATTTACAAAATTAGCCTTCTTTTCTTCGAATCTCATCGATAGAAGTTTTATACTTGTTATATCTGCACATCATAAATAAACTATGATCAAATACATTCAGGATTTGTTATTCTCAAACCAAGGAATGCAAAACACATGCTCTAACAGATTAATTTATCTCATACTCGTCTCGACATAGCTTATGTTGTTGGTGTCATTAGTCAATATATGCATTCACCAAATACGAGACATCTGAATGTTGTTCATTGAATCTTGAGGTATTTGAAGACTTCACCAGGAAGGGGGATATTGTTCACTCCCAATTCAGATTTTAGGATTGAAGTTTTTACTGATGCTGATTGTGTTGGGTCCGTTGAAGACAGACGATCTACATCAGGGTATTGCTCATTTGTTGGTGGGAACTTACTCATTTGGAGAAGTAAAAAACAATCTGTCGTCTCAAGGTCCAGTGCAGAAGCTGTGTTTAGAGCTATAACACGACATATGTGAAGGATTATGGATACGCTCTTTGATATGTGACTTGGGTTCGAATGAATCTAGTCCTATCTGATTGTACTGTGACAACAAGGCTGCAATCATCATCGCCAACAACCCCATATAGCATGATCGCACCAAGTATATCGAGGTGGACAAACATTTCATTAAGGAGAAAATCGAGAAGAAGATTACCTGCATTCCTTTTGTTCCCTTAGAGAGACAATTAGATGATATCCCGAATAAGTGTCTTGGAGGAAATATTTTTTGTACTTGTATTGACAAGTTGGGTATGAAAAATATAACATGCCCAACTTGAGGGGGAATATTATAATATGATGTATGTATTATTTCCTATATAAAGGGATCCCTCTATTGAATAAAATTTCAATTTTTTGCCCTAATTAATAGATAACATATACTTAGCACATATAATTGCCTTTGACATTATCACTGTTCTTAACTTGAAAGACATTGCATATTTATCCCATGCTCAGATCTGATTTCCTTGTATAAAATATGTGTAGGGGCCAGGAAGACCCGGCAATTTGGGCTGCCAGTGTAGGAAATAGCTGGAGGACAACAGGAGATATTTATGACAATTGGAACAGGTACCTAACATGTAATTTTCTAAGCAAAATGTGGAACTTTTCTTCTAAGTTAATTTATTAGAACTATTCTTATATAACTATGATTAGCATGACCTCACGAGCTGATCAAAATGACAAGTGGGCTTCATATGCAGCATTTGGGGGATGGAATGGTAAGTTTTATCTTTAAAGGCTTATTTTGTTGGGATTTTTTTCTCATAATCAAATTAAGAAATTATTGTTAGCAAACTTTTTTTATAACCAGTTCTACAAAGTAGATATCACACAACAAATTCTTGGGAAGAAGCTCATTCCTTGTCATCTAAACCAACTTTTCCTTAAACAACATCAACGCATAGGATTACTTCTATTTAGTATTTATTGTAATAAAGAACAAGTGGACTAGTCAACCTCACAAGCTAAATGCAGCCCTCCATTATCCGGCAGGTCGGACCAGTTAATACCAACAAGATGCAATAAGAGGAATCCGGTCAAGAGAGAGGGCCGGTTAGGGTTTAGGAGAGAAGAAGAAGGAGGCAAGAGGAAGAGAGGAGAAGAGGGATCAGCCCCCAAAGTTCCAAGATACAAAAACATAACCCTAAAGCAAAAGTCCAAGTCCCCATATATAGGGAACCGAAATTATTACAAAGCATAAATAAACCCAACCCTCAACCAGGGGCCACCCGGTTTGCAATCCCGCCCGGTCCGGGTCCTCCTAGCACGCCCGCCGAGCCGCCCGGTTCGGTGTTGTCTCCATCGCCCGGCCGGTCCGATGCCTCGCTTGAGTCCGCATTTCCTCGAGCTCGTCGTGTGTACACCCGCCACGGGGGTTCCTCCACTGCATCGGTAAGGCGACTTGACTCGCGGTGGCGTCGGCGAGATCCGCGGTGTCGGCCGCGGAAAGGCGGGTGTTCGGGGCCATAGAAATCCGGCGGCAACGAGCGGGCGGAGCGGCAGGTCGGACCAGTTAATACCAACAAGATGCAATAAGAGGAATCCGGTCAAGAGAGAGGGCCGGTTAGGGTTTAGGAGAGAAGAAGAAGGAGGCAAGAGGAAGAGAGGAGAAGAGGGATCAGCCCCCAAAGTTCCAAGATACAAAAACATAACCCTAAAGCAAAAGTCCAAGTCCCCATATATAGGGAACCGAAATTATTACAAAGCATAAATAAACCCAACCCTCAACCAGGGGCCACCCGGTTTGCAATCCCGCCCGGTCCGGGTCCGCCTAGCACGCCCGCCGAGCCGCCCGGTTCGGTGTTGTCTCCATCGCCCGGCCGGTCCGATGCCTCGCTTGAGTCCGCATTTCCTCGAGCTCGTCGTGTGTACACCCGCCACGGGGGTTCCTCCACTGCATCGGTAACATACCTAACATGTAATTTTCTAAGCAAAATGTGGAACTTTTCTTCTAAGTTAATTTATTAGAACTATTCGTATATAACTATGATTAGCATGACCTCACGAGCTGATCAAAATGACAAGTGGGCTTCATATGCAGCATTTGGGGGATGGAATGGTAAGTTTTATCTTTAAAGGCTTATTTTGTTGGGATTTTTTTCTCATAATTAAATTAAGAAATTATTGTTAGCAAACTTTTTTTATAACCAGTTCTACAAAGTAGATATCACACAACAAATTCTTGGGAAGAAGCTCATTCCTTGTCATCTAAACCAACTTTTCCTTAAACAACATCAACGCATAGGATTACTTCTATTTAGTATTTATTGTAATAAAGAACAATGAGCCTTAGTAGAGATGAGAAAATATCCCGTCCGTGTAAGATTCATCATTGGTGTTGATCGCAACATCGCTTCTGAGGCTTGCTCCTCACTTGTACCTTTGCATATGATATAGATTTTTTGTAGTATAACACACTTTTTTAGAAAGAGTAATGAAAGTCAAATGGAAATTAGAAGGAAAGCATGGGACTGGGTGCATGATTAAACATAACCCCCATTTAATTTTTTGGGCAATGTCTCACATTGCAATAATAATGGTTTTTTTTACTTTGATTTTATTTATTTAAATGCTAGAACATTCCTATGATCCAATGTATATATATATATATATGTATATATGTGTATATATATATTTATATATATATATGGTTAATTACCAAGACTTCCCCTGAGAGTTTGCATAATTACAGGTCGCACCCATCTTTCAAAATAATTTGACTTTTTTTATTATTTTCCATCCATATTTCTAACAGAAGAAGCATTTTTTTAAATTTGAGAAACTTAGAGGGGAGATAAATGTAATTTTGAAATCTAGAAGGGTGCAACCTCTAATTATGCAAACTCCGAGGGGAGGTCCCGATAATTAATCATATATTATTATTATTATTATTATTATTATTATTATGAGAGTTATATCTTGAACAATGCCTTTGTTACGGATCCTCGTTGGGGCATGACGTACAAGCGCCGCGCGCCACGCGTAGCACCCGCCTAAATCATATTTTCTTATTTTTTACTTAAGTAGTTTGATCCTCATGTATTAAGCCTTAATGATGAGGGCATTTTGGTACTTGTTTATGTTGGACCAGTTGCCCTCATATGGGTGGGTGTGGTGTTTTGCTAAGCAAAAAGTAATTAAAAATCTTTCTCTTTAGTTCTCTCTCTTTCTCCCGATTCCTCACCCGACGTGCGCCCTAGCCGCTCCCAGCCGTCGTGCACTCTGCGATTTCCCCGCTCCTCCAGCGCTGTTCCTCCCCACTGCCACCATAGATCACCAGAGGTCCAAGAAAGCTTCCTCTCCTTCCCTTAAGGACTTTCCCCCTCTTTCACAATGTACCCGCTCTCAATCACGGACGCGTAACAACTTGGTATCAGAGGAAACCTTCCTTCCCGCTGCCGCAACTTCCAAGCCGGCGTTTTCTGCCCTTGTCGAGGCCGATCCGGCTAGACCGACACTGTCGCTCCCCGACCAGCCTGCTCACGCCTCTCCTCCGCTCCCGCCGGCCCCGCTGCCGCTTCCCCGCGTCCTCCAGCACCTTCCGCCGCGCCGTCCGCTATCAGGCCCATTTTCTTCGCGGCCTATACTCATGGGTTCTTCACTTGCTGGGGATCTCCTCCTCGCGGCATCTACCAGATTGCTTCCTCCACCTTCCCCCCATCCTCGGGCTTCTTCCGCCATGGACGACAGAAAGGGGCAGACCTACCCTAGCTCAGATTTTGGAGTCCTTTAAGACAATGATGGAGGACAACCACCAATCCCTTCTTGCCGCCCTCCGCCCGGACGGCATGTCGCCGCCGCCTCGTCCCACAGCAGATTCATCGCCATCCGTCCCCGATCTCCAAGCCGAGTTCCGGCCGCACGATTTTCCCTCCCTCTCCGATCACTCCACCGTGCCCCGTTATGTCAAGCTTGACTCTCCGATCTTCGACGGCCACGAAGATCCCTTAACCTGGTTGAATCGTTGCGAGTAGTTCTTCGCCACGCAACGCACCTCATGGGAGGACTGGCTTGGCGTAGCCTCCTTCCACCTCATGGGCTCGGCCCAACTGTGGTTCTCGCACCTTCACCGGGAGAGGCCCGACCTCACTTGGGACGACATCAAGGCTCATTGCACTCTCCGCTTTGGGCCGTCGCTCCACAACAACCCCATCGGCATTCCAGGCCCTTATGAATGAGGTATTCTACACTCTCTTTCGTCGACGTGTACTTGTTTTTTCCGATGATATTTTGGTATACAACAAGACTTGGGATGCCCATCTCGATCACCTCTGCACTGTTCTCTAACTAGTCTGCTCTCATCGTCTCTCTCTCAACTCTCAAGCAAGACAAATGTTCCTTCGGCACAAACAGAGTGACATATCTGGGCCACATCGTCGACCATTCAGGCGTTTCCGCCGATCCGGTCAAGATTCAAGGCGTCCTCGACTGGCCCCTTCCTCAGACTCAGCGTGAGCTCTGCGGGTTCCTCGGCTTAGCGGGATATTACCGCCGCTTTATCCAGGGCTATATAGTGATCGCCGCTCCCTTACTCTCTCTCCTGCGCCGCCAGTGTTTTGTTTGGGATGACACCGCCACGTCGGCCTTCCGGCCATTGCAGTAGGCTTTGGTGTCGACACCGGTTCTCTAGCTTCTAGATTTAGAGAAAGGATTTTCAGTTGGAGTGCGACTCTTCCGAACACGGGTGTGGAGTGGTCCTGCAACAAGAGGGACACCAGATCGCTTATTTCAGCCGCACGACAGCCCTCCCCCATCGGAAACTTCCGACATATGAGCAGGAGCTCATCGGCCTAGCCAAGGCCGTTCACCATTTGCGACCGTACTTGTGGGACCTGGCCTTCGTCATCCATACCGATCATTTCAGTCTCAAGTACTTGTTGGAGTAGCGCCTGATGACAGTTCCACAACAACGTTAGGTGAGCCGGATGTTGGGCTATGACTTTCAGGTAGAATTCAAGGCGGGGCATTTGAATCGTTCGGTCGACGCTCTCTCCCGTCGCAACTCTTCCGGCTAGGCCCGGCTCGGGAAAAGCCCGACACGGGCCAAGGCCGGGCTTTGGGCCCTTACCGGGCCCCCATTTTTGCTGGTTGCCCGACCCGATGCCCGGCCTGGGCCGGGTCGGGCAGGGCAAAGCCCGGGCGCCGGGCTAGCCTGAGCCCGACACCGGGCTAAGGAAAAAATCCCGCATGGCGGGATTTTTTAATCCCGCCTGATCAGGCGGGATTTTTTAATCCCTTCTATGATGAGGCGGGATTTTAATCCCACTTGATTAGGTTGAATTTTTTAATCCCGCTTAGGATTAGGCGGGATTAAAATCCGGCTGATCAGGCGGGATTTTAATCCGGCCTGTTTAGGCGAGATTAAAAACCCGCCTTTTGAATTCAGGCCGGCCCGGGCCCAACCCGGCCTGAATGGCCTAACCGGGCTCCCCCTTTGAGAGGGAGCCCGAGCCCGGCCCGGTTCAAACTGGGCCCGGGCCGAGCCCTGTTGGGAAAAAGCCCGGGCCCCAAGCCCGGCCCTGTCGGGCTTTTTGCCCATGACTAGCTGGGAGGGACTCTATCTGTGCGTCCTCCGAATAAAGGGGAGAAGGTGAACTCAGCGTACGAGGGAGAACTCGTCGTCTGTTCCCCTCGACCGCTTTGGGTTAGGCTCGACTTTTCTCTTTTTCCCAAAGGTCGCGGAGATTCTGAGCTATTATGAGATTTTGTCAGCTCAACTATCTCCTAACTCTGTTGCGGTCATTGTGTCTTTCTTGACGTACCTGGGATTGGAGAGGATATTCTTTTCTCTGGAGGTGTTCCGTTTCCTCTTCCAGATGCAGGCCTTAAAGTGCAGGTAGCTACAATTTCAGTCTGGCAAGATGCGAATCGTGAATGCGGTGGACGCTCCCGTGGGCTAGCGATCTTGGTTCACATTCTTCAAAGGTAATCTGGGCAACATCAACACCCTTCCTGCCCTACTTGCGGGAAAGCTCTTCTATCCCCCTTCTTTGTCTGAGGTTGGCCGGCGGATCGTTCACTATTTGGAAGGGCGTACTTGGATACAGGGTTTTATGTTCGCCGGGTAAAGGAAGTGGTGGATGCCCCTGTCGAGGTGTGTAAGTCTTTTCGAAAAGCCTATAAGTATTTTTCGCATACATGCTCTGAGATTTTTCGCGATCTGTAGTTGTCTAATTGTGCCGGGCTCCTGACCGTGAACTCCGTCCCCGGGCAAAGAAGCCGGTTGCCGAGGAACAACATGTTCGGTCAACAACGGACTCCAGCACATCTGTTGTCCTACCTCTAGAGCAGAGTCCGCACCTTGAGTCGATTGTGCTGCCGATCATCAGGGGACCTGAGTCGTGAAGATCCCCACAAAACTGCCCTCCTGGCGAGAGAACGCGTGGGTTCATCGCCATGCAGTGGCGGTTTCCAAGGCAATTTGCGGCCCGACTGATCTCGGGTAAATAGAGGCGATCCATGCGGCAAACTTGCCCGCAAGAGCCGTCGTGGAGAATTTGCGGGCTCTCACCTACAACAGTGCAGCTTGAAGTTTCCTTGACGATGCGCTGGCCGCAAATGCCCGCCTGCGAGAGAGATTAAAAGTAAGACCAAGCTTGCAACGCGGGGCGGAAAAGAGAGCGGTAGAAGAGACAGGGCTCCATCGGGAACAAGCCCGAGCTGCCATGCGCCGGGCGGAAATTACAATGCTCCTCTTGAAGGAGAACGACGCGTTGAAGCCCGCATTTGCAGATCTTGATTATAGGACCCTTTTTGCGGGTCACCCAGAAGCGGCACCTCCGATCTCAGAAGAAACCTCGCTGTAATATTAACCGCGCCCACCGTTCCAAAGTTTGTCTTTGTTGCAGATTTTTCTTGGCCATTTCCTCTGTTCTTGAATGTTATAAATTCATTAACTGTGTAAAAGGACTTACCTGATTTTGGCTGTTATTTGGATTTTGTTTGCAATATGTTGAGTTTATGAATGAGTAGTAGGCGACCTTAGTCCGAGCGCTTGCTTAATAGGAAAAGACCTGGGTTATCTTAAGCCGAGTGTCCACCCATTTAGATAGGAAGAGAACCCACGCGACCTCATACCGACTGCCCGTCTATTCAGATAGGAAGAAACCTAGATGACCTCAGACCGAGTGGCCGCCTAATTAGTTAAGAATCCCAGGCGACCTCAGACTGAGTGTCCGCCTATTTTGTTAAGAATCCCAGGCAACCTCAGACTAAGTATCCGCCTATTTAGTTATAGAATCCCATGCGACCTCCGACTGAGTATCCTCTTATTTAGTTAGGAATAATCCCAGGCCACCTCAGACTGAGTGTCCGCCTGATCCGTTGTTTTGAGAGGTTATTGAGGCATGGCACATCGTTGAGTGAACATATCTTGGTGAAGTGCTGCGAGTAGTAGAGCGAGCACTTGCCGGCCAGATCTCGGCAAAGCGCCACGACCCGTTGGTCGGACAGTTGCCTCAGGAAACGAAAGGGACTACTTATGCTCCTTTGGAGGAATTGTCCGCTATTCCTTGAGGTCCGCTTGTCAGAGGTCAAGGATTCCAACCAGACCAAAGTCATCTGCAGGGCTCTCGTCCGCGCACAACGTTGATGAACGTTGGTGGGGAATAAGCGCCTGTGGCTCGGAGCTCGTTCTTGGAGGGAAAAAATAACACTGACAACGCCTCGATCAATGCACGATTGGTCAACACATCCGGACCTTCCACATATGCCACTCGAGAGTTTCTCACGAGGGCAATCATCGTGGCCTTATGGTGGGGGAAGTGACTCACACCAGCAGTAGGGTCGGAGGCCTGAGGACCCGGGTTCAATGACGTCCAGGTACGTCTGAAGGGGTCCCAGCAGGCACCGGTAACCGTACATGGGTGTTAATCTCGGAACTGTTTTAGTTTGTTTTGAATGCCAAATGTTCCGGGAGAGTGTATATGTCTCATGACCTGAAACTTTTCTAAAGAGAATATGTTAGATCTTTTGTTAAAAAAACATGCAAAGCTCTTAGGTTAGCGATAATAAGGCGTAGGTAGAGAACACAAAACCGCAGACGTCGGGCCATTTGTACTTGTTAGGCGAGCAGGTTGCTCTGGCCGTTGTTCTCCCCCGGGAGCGGGATATATTCCTCCATTGCGCCGAAAAACGAAGCCCTCTCGACTGCCACCGGGACATATTCATCCACCAGGCCTGTAGTTTGCGTAGCTGTAAGAGGAAGTGGAACCTATTCCTCTACCGCACCCGGAAGTCGGGCTTCTCCAACTCGGGGTGGCACAGTCTTTTGGTGAGTGTACTGATCGAATGTAGTATTCCCGAGTTGCCTTTGGGTCACTCCCGACCATGAATTTTTTTCCCCCAGCGGGAACTTCAGAACCTAGCGATAGGTCGATTCGATAGCCTGGAAGTCGTCTAGGAGAGGCCTCCCGAAAATCGCATTGCAACTGCTAGGAGAGTAAATGATCAGGAAGGACTCCTACCTAGCTATTCCACATAGGATGACTGTCAGATCCACGGTCCCTTCTACTTCCTTCCTTTCTCCTGAGAAACCATAGAGTGGGCCGTCATAGGCTCTCAATGACTCGTCCTTTTTCAATATTTCGTAAGCAGGTTTGAACAGGACATTGACCGAACTTCCTGTGTCCACCAGGATTCTGGCGACTGCATAGTCTCCCAAGGCTGCTTTGATGACTACCACGTCATGGAAGAGGTTAATAAACTAAGGAAAATCTTCTTCTTTCAACGTCACCGCCCCGCAACGAGGCGGAGCCAGCGATGCCGAGGCTACTTCCCTTCCTTGCAGGCACCTCATGCTCCCTTTGCGGGAATACTCCACTCCTGCCCCGCCGTAAATGTAATTGATGTTTACCAACGTGCCAACTCCTTCCACTTCCACACATTCTCCTTCCCTAATTTCTTGCTCAATGAGGTTGCACCTTGGGGCACTTGGCCCCTCTCCCATTTTCTCTTTCCCTTCCTGGGACGGGAGGACTCCTCCGGCCTTCTCCGACCGTCGTTCCGCCAGCAGATATTCTAACCTTCCTTCTTTCAGCATCTTCTCCACCAGGTTACAGAGAACCCGACAAATTTTGGTGTCATGCCCTACGTCGCAGTGGAACTTGCAATAGAGATTCGGGTTTCTACTCTCGAGTCCTCCTTTCATGGGCCTTGGAGGTCGGAAGTCGGGATGTTGTTGAAGAATCTCCAGAACTTCTTCCATTCGCACCCTGATATCACTGTACTCCTGTTCGTCACTTTCCCATTGCTCTTGGGAGGCTCCTAACAACAATGGGGGCTGAACGTTTTCTCCTTGTTGCGGTTGAAAGTGCCTCAACCTCATTTGTCGAAAAGCCCGACGACCCTGATGACGAGAATTACACCCCCTTTGGTTTGAGGGCCGAAACTCCTGGCGGATGAAGTTATTCTTCTGCGGGGGTACTGAGGGGAGATTGGAAGAGCTGTTCGGAGGTTTCCCCTAGCTCTGAAAGACTCGCAACGAAGTCTTCGTTGTTGATATCCCCTTCGATGAATTGGTTGGCCCTTTCTATAAGCTCCGCGTAAGTTCTTGTCGTTTTCTCACTAATCATGAATTTGAAATACCCAGGTCGTCCATTGGTAAAAGCAACTCGATATACCTGGGGGTCTACATTCGGAACCTCCGTGATCAATCTCTCGAAACGGTCCACATTCTGTCCCATCGTCTCCTTTGACTTTTGCTGTATCTGGAAAAGTACGTCGACGTTCGCCCAGCGTAGCTTTGAGGTGGCAAACCATTGCAGGAAGTCTACCATTAGTTCCCGGAAGGAGGTAACTGAGCCGGGGGGGAAGACTATAGAACCATTCCTTTGCCTTTCCATCGAAGGTCGTGGAAAGGTGCTTGCAGCGCAGGCCCTCGGGGGTTGTTGGGATAAGGTGGTGTCGAAGGCTTGAAAGTGAGAAGTTGGATCTTCTTTTCCTGTGACGCGGGGAAGACGGGGCTGCCTGAAGCCGTTTGGAGCGGTCTATCCAGTGATCGCTGTCACAAACAGAGAGAAGACCTCTGCCCCTCGACCAGTGCCTGATCCTTAAAGTCCAGGATCCTTCCAGGTCGGGCGGTGTCGTGGAAGAGCCAGCGGCGGACATGGACATCGTCCTCTTGCGGAAGGACAGGGGGCGGATTCACCACCAACGCGGGTTGATGAGCGGGACTCGCTGGTTCTCCCGGGTTCTCGGTGGCCTGATTTCGCTGTCGACCTTGGGTCACTAACTCATTGACCAAGCCAAACAGTTGGTCGAATTCGGCGTGACTGACGGGCTGCTCGCTATGTGGCGTATGTTCTTCCATGAAAGAGGATTCAGCGGCTAGTTGGGATCTGAAAGTTGCGGGGCGAGCGCTACCGCTATTAGCGGCAAGGGCGATTTCTCCAATCGCTTGGTCCCCGCTCACCGCACCAAATTCTATTGAACCCAAAAAATATCACTAACTCTCCGCGCGCTACCCCTGGATAGGGTGGTCGGCAGAGGAAAGTGTGGTTCACAAGCGATCGGTTACTGACCCTATGGACTGAAAAAAAAGTGTCACTGGCAGCAGCGAACAACAGATTCGACCCGCCGTGTCGAATGCCTTCCTTGCGATGGTGCTCTTGATTAATTGGAAAAGAGGATTAGAGGAGTATTCGAGCGAACACTAAGAGAAAAAAGAAAGCTTGACTGGACTTAGTGTTCGCACCAACGAGTAGGTTGGTTCTGTACTAAGTCCGTATGTCTCTTCCAAACACCCATGATCCCCCTTTTATACTTGAGGGTAGGCTGCGCGGACGGTACACGAACCGATGGAATTTTAATGCCTTGTTAATCATGACATTAAATGTGCAGCTGCCCGAGGTACATGAAAGTCAGGCGGTGGGGATTAAAATAAGAGACCGCATGAAACCGCGCGACATTGCCTGAGCTGGATCGAAAAAGAGGAGTCTGCGTGGGCTTTGTCGTAGCGTCTACATGTACTCCAGACCGGGGCTTCCGAACAGTATTATGAGAAGCCGCCTGAAGGTCTCCTGCTGACTGTCCGCGCTGTTCGTTGTCACGCTCCCAGAGGATGTGCACAAGTACTCTGGAGCGTTCGCCCAAGAGGTCGGCGAATACCGCGAATGGTTGCTTGGCAAGTACTCTATGCTTTTGTTTCTGTCGGATGCTCTCCTCCATCGTCGCAGGATTTGAGTTAACAAGTTGGGTGAACATGAAATATATATTGTGTCAGAGGTATTTGCATTCGTTGTATCAGAGTCGTTTGCTCGAGCAGTTTTTTTCCCTTAAGCAAGTATTCATGTCTGTCGCTGAGTACACAGATAGTTTTGATGAGTTAGTGGTAAGGAGTGATAGCCGAGAGGACCCTTCCATGACTATTTCCCGATTTTAGTCTGAACTTCAGTCTAACATACGTACTGATGTAGTTTATCATAGCTCAAAGTCCCTCGAGCAGACATATCAGCTCACCCTTCGTTATGTACAATCTTTGAGATCCGCAAGAGCTGGTCGATGAGATTCTCACCTTGACCTCCGCAGTACGAGTTCCTCCCATACTGAGGTCACCATGATGCCAACCACTGTCCGGTCAGCCACGACAAAAGTCTTACCTGATATGGATTGCTCTCACCCCAGTGAGACGCTTAACCCAGTGAGTGACCTATCTTTTGTTTCTGACTCTCCAGTAGTGACCCTGACTGAGAGTGGTCCTGAGCAGCCTATTGAGTCTGTAGTGTTGTGCCCCTTACTCACACCTCTTCTTCTACCATGCATCGGGTTAGTTAACACCCCAACCACAGACCAAGGTTGTCAGGATCGAGATCCTAGATGAGATCATTTTGAGGTAGGATCGTATCTTATAGAAGGGTCGGTTCGAGGATCGCTTTACGAAATCAGGATCGATTTACAAAATCTGGATCGTAGGATCGTAAGATCCTATGATCTGGATCGCGATCCTGACAACTTTGCCACAGACCCATTCTTGAGTGGAGGTATATGTCGCTCTCCCCTTTTCATGGTCCTGAGTCACATTGCGACCGAGAGCCCAGAGCCTAGTGTTGATCTCGTAGTGAGTATATCACTCATTCACGGGGATATTACTCCTTACGATGGTACTTGTACAGATAGTCATGACCCTAATAACAAGTTCTATAACGACCCCCCCCCCCCCGGTTGAGCCTCCTGATAAGCCACCACATCCTGCTGAGGATGCGATTCAGGTGAGCCACTCGTTTATGAGTTTCGAGTTATTGACGTCTCTTTCATTATCATCTCTGGCCTTGCTCCAGAGAATGAGTCTTGAATGGATCATGACGTATATAGGACCTTTCTTGAGTACACTCGAGCATACTCATATCTTGAGAACCTACCTTATGACACATCGCACTCTAAATGAGTTTTTTGATGCACCACCTACTGGCCCACTAGACGAGTTCTTTATTTTCGGGGATACTCACCACGCTATAGAGCCCCGCCTTTTAGTCGGTGTACACGATTTTCGCTTAGGTGGTCGTCGTATTCGCGATGATTTTTCATACGTTCCTCCTGGTGAGCCCCCTGATGTGTTACGTTTTCCTCGAGACATTTGGCTCTTTACGATCTCGTATTTGAGTGTAGATATTTCGCGCGGTCAGCTGAACACTCGATACACACGGGATGAGTTTTTCTACACCCCACTGAGAGAGCCTCTTGATAAGCCACCACATTTTAGAGACATCCCAGACATTATTAGATTCTCCCTTAGCAAGCGTATCATGTTTGTCGTGTTTTATTCGCATAATATGTATTGTCTGCATGAGTCTGTTGAGTCATTCGTTCTTCATTTGCATTATCTGCATGAGTCCGTTGATTTATATGTTCCTCATTTGCATGCGTTGCATGAGTCGGTCCGACAGAAAATCAATATTGATAATAAATTCTATAAATCGCATGTGGATGTTCTTTGACAAAGGCAGGTATGTCATGAAGAGGAGCAGGTGATGATGAGAATCTGCGTTGTGAGGCTCCGTGCGAGATCTGCTAAAAGTTTGATCGTTAGACGAATGAATCCCTATATAATCATGAGACAGATCGAAACAAATATCTATGGTCTTGATATCCCTGCAATTATGGGCATCCATCTGGTATTTTATGTTGTAGATCTGAGGCCATACTACATGCCTCGTGAGTATGTGGACCCAAGCAGTGGGGACCCACAACCGCCCACACCTCCGCTTTCGTTGCCTTACCACCCTCATTGTCCACCCACGTCTGATTTCAATCACTACTCACCCACTTCTGACACCCACCCACCTGGGGGCTCGTCTTCTTTGATTCTACCTACGACACCGCCGATCGCACCGGGATCCACCTTTCATGAGTTGAGCGTTGAGAGCATCACGGAGGCCAGACTCCACCAGTACATTCCTACTATAGACGTTGAGGACACCTGAGTATTTGCAGCAGAGCTTGATCGATTCACCCCTGGGATTCGACTTCAGTACGACCGTCTCCATTGACCGGAGCTGATCGCTTTTCAGTCTGGGGGAGTTGATTGACGAGAAAACTCTTCCATCGACGACACTTAGTTTATCTTTGGTGGGTCTCTTCGAGTCTTACCTGACTTACATCGAAAGAATTTCAATCTCTATTCATCAGGAGATAAATTTTTTCAAGCCGGGGAGAAATATGCGGAGCAGAAACGTGGAGCCGCAACGGAGGACGAGTTTTGGGCCTGTTCTGGGCTGATTTGATGACTTACCCTATATGACGTGCCCAGATCGATGATCGAACTCCGCGGATGCGTCCGGATTCGCGTTACGAATCAATTTCATATATTAATTTATTATGTTTGCATTTATTTTGATGTATTTGGGTGGTCCCACCTCCGACCAATCATAGCCGTCGATGGTGGGATGCCCTAGCCTCCTCTTTATTATAAATAGATCATGTATGAGCTGATTACGGGGATGAAAGAATTTGGAGAAAGCTATTTCCGGATTCCCGCGATCCCGCCACGGTGCCGACTTTATGGAACCCTAGGCGACGACTCTTAGGCTTGTATCTCCCTCCCCAAGGTACCCCTAACCTTAAGCATCTTTTTCCCTCCTCCAATCCACCTCTCCACTGCCCAAAACTGTCCTAGAACAGCCAGACGCTGACTGTTTTCTCCCAAACAGCAGGCATGCCAGTTTTCTGCCCTCAAAACCAGCCGCTAGCCTCCTTTTCCCCCTTCCATAATTCCCGTTTTTTCCAGAATTTCTTGTTACTCCCTAAAGTCCTACTCCCTTGAGACCTTGCCCCCTCTGCCACCGCCACCCCTCCTGCCAACAAAAACCTCCCACCGCCACCCTTCCCCAACTCCTCCAGCAAACCACCTTTTGTTCCCCTCTTTCCTCTCTCACTAGCGCCTCCTCCCTACAGGCCTGGACATCCCCCCGACCCCCTTATTCCTCCTAGCAACCGGCCAACCCACCGCCGGTTTTGTTCTCCACCGCCTCCCCTCTCGTGGAACCACCTCCAATCAGCCACCCTATCTAGATCTGTCCAGATATGGACTATTGCTGCCCCGATCTGCCATTTCCCCTCACCCTCCCCTTATCCCCTAGCCCGGATCCACTCACAAAAATCGGATCCATCCTTGCCTCACCCGGATATACCCATACGTCATCAGATCAACTCATTTCCGGTCTGTTTCCACCTGCCACCTTCCACCGCCGAGGACAGCCACCTTCGATATTTCTATGCCTCCGGTTCCACATTAGCTCGCTGTCAAAACGCATCTGGCTCCGGATTTTTCAGTGCCTTGGTCAACCCACTATTTGGTGAGATTTTGTGGTATCTGATAATTATTTTCAGCATTACTATTATTGATTTGGATCTTATATTTGTTTGAGTCTCTTGTATTGTGTTTGTTTGTTTTGGATAATTATTGTAATTTGCAGGGTTTATTCGTCGCGCGCTCTCGCTTTGGCCCTCCACGCGGAGGAACACCTAAGCTTGCTTTGCCCTAATAATTTATTTTGCCTTGCTGTGAATTATTTGTGTGAAATGTTATTATTTATTATCTAATTGTGATATAACAGTCGTAATTGCATAGCATGTAAGACTTAGGTAACCGATTTACCGCCGCCTATAAATTCATCCTGCATCATTGAACGCATAAAGGAAACCTATATTTTAAAATTATAACAGCACTCAAGCCTTTTTCCCACTATAGTGGGGTCGGCTATATGGATCCTTTGTCGCCATTGTGCCCTATCTTTTGTCATAAACCTATATTTTAAAATTAAACTAATAAATTTAGGAAATATAGTTCCATAAATAGAGATATAGGAGAGACATTTTATGCATTCTTCTTCTATTTAGTTCATCCCTGAGATTATGTAGTTTGAACTCTCATGTATTACTTCTTATTGTTGCTCTTCAGACCCTGACATGCTGGAAGTAGGCAATGGCGGCATGACAACTGAAGAATATCGATCACATTTTAGTATTTGGGCACTGGCTAAGGTTTATTTTCTTGAGCTGCAATTTTTTTAAATTCTATTTTTAATCTAAATATTGATAAAAAACAAGATTAAATGTTTTCAGGCTCCATTGCTCATAGGTTGTGATGTGCGCTCCATGAGCAATGAAACCCATGTAATATTAAGCAACTCAGAGGTCATTTCTGTTAATCAAGGTTAGCACTCTTGAAACCCTCTCAATTTTTTATTTAATGAAAGAAATTCCCTCAATTTTTATTTGTGTTAGAAAAGTCTTACTCATTTTTCTTTCTTTTCTCTCTCTTTGTAGTTGTCCCACATCTTGGATTGTGATTTCTCTTCTTCCTCTCCTCTTATATAAATGTATTCATACTTGTAATTTATAATTCAAGAAGTATATACAAGGTTTGAGACCTCTCTTTACATGGTATCAGAGGAATCAGTCACCTCCTTGGGTGTTCGGTCTTCTGTTCGCGGCTACTCGCGGTCTCATTTTTCCCTAACCGCTCGAGATCGGTTAGCCGTCCTGTCCGTTTGCAAACCGTCTGTTCTCCCGGCGGACCGCGCGGCTTTCTCTTCTCCTGCTTAGCCGCAGTATCGAGCGTCCTGTCTTTTTCTAGCCGCTCTCTCCTTAACTCTGTTTCTCTCGTGGCTTCCACGTCTCCTCCTCCTCCTCCTCCTACCTCTCTTTTATAAACATTTCTCACACGTGGGGTCCACCCTCTCTTGCTTCTTTCTCTGACCGCCCGGTCTCACTTGCTATCCGGCGCGGGCGGGCGGCCTCTCTCCCTTGCTATCCGCAAGGCCTCTCTCCCTTGCTATCCGCGATGCCTCTCTCCCTTGCTATCCGCACGGCCTCTCTCCCTTGCTATCCGCGCGGCCTTTCTCTTCCCGCTTGTCACGACCTCTCTAAAGTCGCCGCGGTCTTTCCCCTCTAGCCATACGTAATGCCTCTTGCTCGCTGCGGTTTATTTCTCTTTTCTCTTTCTCGCTTCAGTCCGCATCTAGGTCGTGGCATCTCTCCTTGTTGCTGGTAGACTCACCTTGACCGTGTGGACTCCTCTTCTAACCTCTTCACCGCTAGTCGCTGCGACCTGTCTTGTCGCTAGTGGTCTCTCCTCTTCCCTTAGCTGCATCCAGGTTGCGACGTTCCTTGTCGCTGGTAGTTTCACCTTGATCGTGCGGACTTCTCTTCTAACCGCTTCCCGCTAGTCGTTGCGACCTGTCTTGTCGCTAGCGGCCTCTCCTCTTCCCTTAGCCGCATCCTGGTCGCGACTTTCCTTGTCGCTGGTGTGTCCGCCGTGACCGTGCGACTACTTCCTCTGTCGACTTCTCTCTCTTCGGCCTCTTATCCTTCTAGCCGCCCGACCTTCTCTACCAAGCCGCCTGACCTTCTTTGATAAGCCGCCCGACTTCTCTTGCTAGCCCTAGCCCGGTCCAAACCTTGCTGGCCGCCCGACCTCTCCTGCTAGTCGCCCGATTTCTCTTGTTAGAAGCTCAGCCTCTTCTGTTAGCCGCATGGCTTCCGATGCATCCGCTGCTATCTCTGCTCCGCCAGCCCGTGCGGCTGTTATGGCTTCCGAACTCCGTGATGAGCTATGAATTACTACCATATCTCTGACTGGAAAACGAAATTTCGTCGAATGGGTTCACTTTGTTCGTCGTGTTCTGTAGAAGGAGAGTCTTCTTCACCACTTGACCCGGGCTACCCCCGATGCTCCCTCCCATGACTGGCTTCGCGACGATGGTCGGGTCCAGTCTTGGATCGTCAACTCTATGGACACTGAGCCCTACAGGATGGCCATGTATCATGACACGGCCAAGGCCATATGAGAAGAGCTCTACTCATTTTACTCTGGGCACGACAGTCTTCAACATTTATATGATATTCTCTCCGACCTTTAGAACCTTGCTCTTGGTGCTCCCAGCGATATGATCTCTTTCGTTGCCCAGGCAAAGACCCTGGTCGAGGCTTGGATTCAACATCAGCTTCCCACTACTGATCTAGCTACTCAACGAGCCCAGAAAGAGGCTGTCACCATCTCGATGATGATGTCCCGTGTTCCGCCCCACCTGCATAGTGTTCGGGCCCAGATCCTTTCTTACACGACGACTCCTTCACTGTCTTATGTCTGCTCAATGCTGCTTCGAGTTACGCCTCCTACTGAGGATCCTCTCGGATTTGCACCCGCTCTTATTGAACAGCCTCTCCTTCCGACCCCCTCCTGCTCGTGGATCTTCCACTCGAGGGGGCCGACCTCCGTCTCGGGGAAGAGGACGTGGTGGTCGTTCGTCTTTGAAATGCACATATTGTGGCCGGGGTGGCCATCTTGAGGCTACCTGTTACAGCAAACATGGGTTCCCTCCCCACCCGTCGAGATATCGATGAGCTCCGCACCCAGCTCCACCAGCTACAGGGTGCCCTCGGCCGCTCCTCCGGCTCGGTTGCGTTTTTCTCTGCGGAAGGTATAACCTGTCTCTCTCCCAGCCTCCACTGGATCGTCGATTCCGGCGCTACTCACCATATTACCTCCCGGAAGCCCTCCCAGTATCTCCAGATGACTCATCCTTTGTGTATCACTGTGGCCAATGGTGACACCTTACCGGTCTCTGGCGTCGCTGCTCTCCAGCTTACCCCGACCCTATCTCTTTTCTCAGTTCTTCACGTTCCGGGGTCTCCTTTCAATTTACTTTCTGTTAGTCGCCTGACGCACGACCTTGATTGTTGCATAACCTTTTCTCCTTCTTCCTTTCGTATGCAGGATCGTCACACCCGGAGTATCATTGGTAGGGGGCAGCTGTTGAATGGGCTCTACATATTGGATATCCCACCCACTCTTCTCTCCGCCATCTCCACTGTCGATTGGCATCGCCGCCTTGGGCATGCTCCCCTTCCGATTCTCAAGCGGGCTCTTCCTGATGTTCTTTTACGTGAGTTTTCTTGTGAATCTTGTATATACTGCAAACAACATCGTTCTACCTTCCCCCCTACCTGTACCAGGAGTAGTACTCCTTTATCTTTGGTTCATTCCGTTGTATGAGGCCCTTATAAAGTCCCTAGTATCTTTGGATTTCGCTATTTTGTAACCTTTATTGATGATTACTCGCGTATTATGTGGCTATATTTAATGCGTGATCGTACTGAACTTACATCTGTGTTTCGTGCTTTTTTAACTGAGATGTGTACGCAGTTCGCCACCCCTCTCAAAATCATCCACACTGATAATGTTCGCGAGTATACGGGTCGCACCTTCTCCAATCTCTACACCGAATTTGGCGTCATCCATCAAACTTCGTGTACGTATACCCCTCAGCAAAACGGGGTGGCCGAACGGAAGAATCGTCATCTACTTGATGTTGCTCGGTCCCTCATGTTTCAAATGAAGGTTCCGATCGAATATTGGAATTTTGTTGTCTTCACAGTCTGTCATCTCATCAACCGCTTACCCTCGTCTGTTCTTGACTTTGCCTCCCATATCCAACTCCTCTATCCTTCTACCAACCCCACCTCTCTCACCCTGCGGGTCTTTGAGTGTGTTTGTTATATTCATCTTCTTGGCCCCCCTATGACAAACTTGCTCATAGGGAGGCCAAATATATGTTTGTTGGCTACTCCCGTACTCAAAAGGGGTATGTTTGCTACTGTCCTTCGGATGGCAAGCTGGTCGTCTCAGCGGATGTCACCTTCTGCGAAGACCAGCCCTTCCACTTACCTTCCCCCACCCCGTCTTCCTCTCCTCCTCTTCCCTGGCCTACCGTACCTATCACGCCCTCTTTTCTGTCATCTCCTTCCTCCTCTATCCCTGCCCCCTAAGGCTCCTCCTCCCGTTATCCGTGTCTATACTCGTCGCGGCTCCAAGGATGGTTCCCTGCACCGGCTCCCTGATCCCAGCGACACCCCGACAACGGCAGATCCGGCTCCTGCTTCTACGGCTCATCCCTTGGCCAACTACGTTTCTCTCCATCGACTCACTCCCTAAGTTGTCAAGGCGCGCGCCTAGGCGCGCCTGAGGCGCCGGGCGCACCAGGAGCAGCCCGCCGCGCCTCAGCACAACTGAGGCGGGCGATGTGCCTCGGGCGCGCCCCAGGCGCGCCCAGGCGCGGGCGCGCCAAGGCGAGCCACCGCGCGCCACCGCGCGCGCCTTACAAGCTCCCGGGCGCGCCAAAGGCGCGCCCGGGCCTTTCAAGGTATTTTTTTTAAAAGTTTTTTAATATGGGCAAAAACATGATCTTAGACGCACCCAAGGCACCCCCTAGGCACACTTGGGCGCCCAATTCGCTGAAATTGAGCGTATTGGGTGCCCAATTCACACAATTTCAGCGAACTGGGCGCCCAATTCGCTCAATTTCAGCGAACTGGGCGCCCAATTCGCTCAATTTCAGCGAACTGGGCGCCCAATTCGCTCAATTTCAGCGAACTGGGCGCCCAATTCGCTCAATTTCAGCGAACTGGGCGCCCAATTCGCTCAATTTCAGCGAACTGGGCGCCCAATTCGCTCAATTTCAGCGAACTGGGCGCCCAATTCGCTCAATTTCAGCGAACTGGGCGCCCAATTCGCTCAATTTCAGCGAACTGGGCGCCCAATTCGCTCAATTTCAGCGAACTGGGCGCCCAATTCGCTCAATTTCAGCGAACTGGGCGCCCAATTCGCTCAATTTCAGCGAACTGGGCGCCCAATTCGCTCAATTTCAGCGAACTGGGCGCCCATTTCGCTCAATTTCCTTGTTCCCCCATTTTTGCGTCTCACGTTCCTCAGGCGCGAGTCTGCGCCTTGCGCCTAGGCTCCAGGGGCCCTTTGCGCCTCGGTGCGCTGCGCCTATGATAACTTAGCTCACTCCACCTCTCTACGCCTTTGCCCCCTCTTTCCTCTATTTCTATTCCTAACACTGTGCAGGAGGCGCTTCAACATCCGGGATGGCGGGAGGCCATGAACGATGAAATGCGTGCTCTCTGGGCTAACAAGACCTGAGATCTGGTTCCTCTTCCTGCAGGCCAACCCTGTGTTAGCTGCAAGTGGGTCTTTGTTATTAAACATGCGGCGGATTGAGCCGTTGAGCGTCTAAAGGCTCTTCTCGTGGCCCGGGGTTTTACTCAGCAACATGAACTTGATTATGAGGAAACCTTCTCTCCGGTGGCCAAATTTAACACGGTCCGTGTTCTTCTCTCCTTGGTTGTTCATCGTTATTGACCTCTTTATCAGCTGGATATTAAGAACGCCTTCCTCAACGACGATCTGCAGGAGACTGTTTATATGCACCAACCTCCCGGGTTTGAGACCACGGGGGAGTCTTAGGTTTGTCATCTTCGGAAATCTATTTATGTTCTCAAACAGCCCCCGCGCGCTTGGTTTGAAAAATTCAGCAAGGTTGTCTGCAATATTGGCTTCATTCGGAGCTCGGCAGATTTCTCTCTCTTCACCTGACACCGGTCAACCAGAGCTGTGATCCTACTTGTCTATGTTGATGATATCTTCATTACTGACGACGATACTACATGGATACACCATAGCAAGCAACAGTTGAACTACACCTTTTAGACCAAAGATCTTGGCAACATTCAGTATTTTCTTGGGCTTGAGGTTGCACGACGCCCTGATGTTCGTGTGTTATCCCAAAAGAAGTATTGTATGGACCTCCTTCACGATGCCGGCTATTCTGGATGCAAACCTACAGATACTCCTATGGACGCTAATCACAAGCTCTCGGCCCACAGCTCTGACTCCGATAAGCTGCTTACAAATACGGAATACTATAGACGCTTGGTTGGGAAGCTGATCTACCTTACGGTTACTCGACCAGACATCTCTTTTGCCGTGGTAGTCGTGAGACGTTTTATGCATGCTCCTCGGACATCTCATCTTCAAACTGTCGAGCACATTCTTCGATATCTCAAGAACGCTGCAGGACAAGGGCTTGTGTACAAGCCATCCACATCTTTATCTCTTGTTGCGTACTCTGACGCCGACTATGCAGGATCCATTGATGATAGGAGTTCCACAACTGGTTTCTTTACCTACTTCGGTGGACATCTCATAACCTGTCGTAGCAAGAAACAGACTGTAGTTGCTCGCTCTTCTGCTGAAGCCGAGTACCGGGCTATGGCTGCTGTTGTTTCCGAGTTAACTTGGCTTGAGAGCATGTTGGGAGACTTGAGTGTTCGTCTCTCATCACCGACGACCCTATTTTATGATAGTCAAGCAGCAATACATATTGCCAGGAATCCGGTTTTTCACGAACGCACAAAACATATTGAAGGTGACTGCCACTTTATTCGGGAAAAAGTACAGTCAAAGAAGATAGATTTGGAGCATGTTTCTGCTACAAATCAAGTTGCTGACATCCTGACTAAAGCTCTCTCCCGACCGCCATACTATCAGTTTTTATCCAAGCTTGGTGCCTACGACTTGTACACTCCAGCTTGCGGGGGGAGTGTTAGAAAAGCCTTAGTAAGGGCCCATTTTTCTCTCTTTTCTCTCTCTTTGTATTTGTCCCACATCTTGGATTGAGATTTCTCTTCTTCCTCTCCTCATATATAAATGTATTCATACTTGTAATTTATAATTCAAGAAGTATATATAAGGTTTGAGGCCTCTCTTTACAATTTGTATTTAATGATAACAGATGCGCTTGGAGTTCAAGGGAGTAAAGTAAAATCGGACGGTGATCATGAGGTTTGGCTTCTTCCTGGTTTAATTGGACTGGCAGTTGTTTTGATTATTTTTTTTTTTGAAGAACAAGAATTAGGGACTAATCTATAATCTTAAATAACGGCAGTAATTTATTATGCAAAATAGGAAGGCAATGGAAGGTTATAACTATGATTTACTTGGTTGTTGTACTGGATTTAGCTCTTTATCTTTATGTGACCAAATCTTAGAGGATGGATACTTGTTTAAAATTCACATTTTGTCATAGGATATGCATGATTTTCATGATAAATGTTGTCAAAAAAAAAACAAAAAACCGCAGAAAGACAATAATAATGTAGTATAGAAATTTTCCAATACCTACACACCGATTTGCTGCCATACCCAAAAGTTTTTGAAGCTAATATGGTGATTTAATATAAACTGCAATCTCTTGTAATGATACATTACAACAAAAATAATAAAAAACCTCCTGCAGTTACAGTAATGTAGGAAATTTTGAACCACGTTAATCTGTGTTCTTTATTTTCTGCAATTTGTCCTTGTTCTCTCTAACGATCATATGATCGTTCGATTTCTGAAAATAACCATATGAATCATAGACTCGTTTAGGTTATTATCACTTGAGTTCAGCAACCATGAGAAAACCATATGTTCGTAGCTATTTCATGCTTTAATACCAGAAGAGGATGCTTATGGCTTTGATATAGAAAGTTAAAATCGAAGGACATCTAGAGATTGTATTTTTTTTACCAGGATCTTAGACTGTTGTAAAGGGGAAAAAAATTGTTTGATTTTTGGAAACTAAGCATGCAACCTTGAAACCAATTGGCTATAAGTGAAGGGATGAGTATAATTTTTCATTGTGGAATTAAATTCTCAACAGGTTGTTGGCCCTAGCCTTCTCTAATGCCAGCATTCAACTTAAAATCAGTTGGTTTTAGATCAGATTCATATGATCTAACATTTTATCAAAGCAGCGTAGACCCAACTGCTCGTTCTTACGCCACCCAGTTAATAAAGATTTCCGCGTGTTAATGGTTACAACTCTTACATGCGAGAGAGCGTGTTGAGAATATAGTCCAGAAAATTCGTGTAGCTTTGTGTACACAATAGAAGTTAGGTCCCTCCACTTGCGTTTATTATGCTTTCCTTTTAAAAAAAAGATGAATTAATTGCATATACCATAGTTGGATCTGAATTCCAAAACAAACTTGGAAGTAAATCGAACATGAAATCATTAACTGTGAAATTATTGCATAGATTTGGTCTGGTCCTCTCAGTGGAGGAAAGGTTGCTGTAGTTCTATGGAACAGAGGTTCAGCACCTGCATCCATCACTCTACACTGGGCTGACATTGGCCTGAAGTCAACTTCTGTTCATGCTCGTGATTTATGGGAGGTAAATTCAGGGAAAACCATGTTTTTTGACACTAAGGCTCCGTTTGGAGGGACTTATTTTCACCGGTCAAGCGGTTACGACCGCACGAACCGGACCATAATTTATGATCCGGTTCGTGCGGTCGTAACCGTTTGACCGGTGAAAATAAGTCCCCCCAAACGGAGTCTAAATTAATTATGTATGTGATTGTTGAAAGAAACAAATTTCGCTTTTTTAGAAATAAAAATTTATTTGCATATAATGTTGATATTTTGTCATTTTTATTACAGCATTCAGAAAATACTTTTGAAGGGAATTTGACTGCCGTGGTTGCTTCTCATGCCTGCAAGATGTATGTATTGACACCATTATGATGTGTGTGTGTCTATATATATATATATATGCAGTTACTTGATTGATGTAATAGATTGTCTGCATGTAATAAAAGTTATACTTTGTTTTGGAGTTTATTTTGTTACATTATTAGGACTCAATAGGCAGGCATTACATCATCCAAAAAAATGATCCTTGGATGAAGAAGGATTATTAAGATTTAGCGCTGATTTATCTCACTTCGGCCCTCTAACACATGAATGCTAAGAAAAGTCTCTCCAAAAATTTGTTACATCAATGAATCGAAAATCGAAGGATAGAAGATAGGATTCGCTTTCCTTCCTCCTTCAAATGCATTAGTATTTACACAAGTTTCTTAGAGTATCACTGCGTAATTAGTTTGATCCTCCTTGGTGAGATAATTATATTTAAATGGTGGATATAGGAGTTGCTTGAAAGGTCACTCTTATTTAATGCATTTTCATATGTAAAAGCATGATGACTGCCTCCTTGCGTGATTGTTTCCTGTAATGTTCGATGCTTACCATATACATATGTCGGAACACAACGCACAAGTGCCATGATACAATGGTTAAACCGGTTCGTGTCTGTTATTGAGTGGATGGAGATGAAGATAAAATAGTATTCTTGAAAGAAGCTGTGGTTGGAATCAGACATATAATTGCATTTTAGGGATCAGATATATATCTGCGCTTCTAATGGGCAAAAAAGTATTTTTTTTTAAAATACAATGTGCAAAAAATGCCCAACAATGAGACTTCGTTTTATCATATAGGCTAAGGGCCTGTTTGGGAGGGCTTTCTAGCTCCTTTTTATTTTTTAGAAAACGCTACCGCAACTAATAATCCGTTTGGAATGTCTACCGGTGGGAAAAGCTACCACCAAAAACTCCTTCTCCTCTATTTGAAAAGTCATGAGCCTCCTACTTTTCAACTTTTCGAAAAGTATTTTTCCATTCCGATACACAGTTGATGCTACGAAAACATTTTAATCCTATGGATCCAGTTCGACGACACTGCAAAAACACTAGCCTTTCTCTAGAAGAAAATTTTGCTCGGGCGCGATTTTTTTCGCATGGGGTGATTTTTTCGCCCGGGAGCGAATTTTTCGCCCGGGCGCGTATTTTTCGCCCGGACGAGCATTTTTCGCTCGTGTCCGGAATTTTTCGTCTGGGTGCGGAATTTTTCGCCCGGGTGCGGAATTTTTCGCCCGGGCGCGGAATTTTTCGCCCGGGGGCGGAATTTTTCGCCCGAGCACGCTTTTTCGTCCGGGCACGCTTATTTCGCCCGGGCGCAGAATTTTTCTCCCGGGTAAAAGCATGATGACTGCCTCCTTGCGTGATTGTTTCCAGTAATGTTCGATGCTTACCATATACATATGTCGGAACACAACGCACAAGTGCCATGATACAATGGTTAAACCGGTTTGTGTCTTTTATTGAGCGGATGGAGATGAAGATAAAATAGTATTCTTGAAAGAAGCTGCGGTTGGAATCAGACATATAATTGCATTTTAGGGATCAGATATATATCTGCGGTTCTAATGGGCAAAAAAGTATTTTTTTTTTAAATGCAATGTGCAAAAAATGCCCAACAATGAGACTTCGTTTTATCATATAGGCTAAAAAACTGATCATTGATGGCGGGAGCTTCTTGTGTAATCCTGATGCTGCTCTTGACTACTCTTGTAGATTGCATCAACACGAGGCTTGGAACCGGAACAACCTTGAAGATTGGTGATGGCTTAGGCGGCATTGCTAGGACAAATTTAATGGTGATGAGCGCCGACTGCCCTAGTAATTAGACTGACATCTCGTGCTAGGCTCTTCTGGTTAGAATATATCTCACACATCACTCCATAGATATAATTCCTCCAAATCGTAAGGGTAAACATTACCTCTCCCAACTTC
Organism: Platanthera guangdongensis; assembly: GCA_039583875.1. NCBI lineage: Eukaryota > Viridiplantae > Streptophyta > Magnoliopsida > Asparagales > Orchidaceae > Platanthera > Platanthera guangdongensis. The sequence goes on from CM077153.1 coordinate 190,918,339, forward strand.
AAATCATGTGCCGGTTGTTCCACTCATACTTCTTTAATTATCAAAAAGCAAATGCAATGGCATGTCCAGGATGCATCAGTATATCACCTAATTCTTGCAGATAAGCGTCAATATAAATCTGAAATTCTTCTTTCCTGAGGGAAGAGTTAGGATTGGAGCTGATGTCAATCCATCCTTAAGTTTCGTGAAAGCTACTTCGCACTCTGTAGTGTTGAAATCAAAAATTGGGTTCCTTGTGGAGTTCACCCTTAGGGAAGGGGTGATCGCACACCTACTTCTCTCCAGCAAACAAACAAGAGATATGGGAATCGACCCAAGCGCTCGGCGGGAGGACCCACCACACACCCGGAAGATCTTAGAGCGCTTCCCCTCCTTAGCCAAAGGCCGAGCTAAGGCTGCCTCTGAAAGCACAAAAAGATCTGAATACTGATAAGCCTACGTCTGAGGTGTCCCTTGGGTCTTATTTATAGTTTTCTGAAAACGGTCTGCAAATAGCAAACATCCGCTGTTTTGAACAGCTGTGTGCAGTCCAACTAGGTCTGCTGTAACGCCCCGGTTTTTCTGGCAATTATTTAATCCTCTTGCTGACGTCATAATGACGTAAGGGGCGTTACGTTAACGTGGAGTTGACGGCGCGTCGTCGTAAGTGCGTTTTCGGGTCTATTCGATCGAGTCGGCCAAATTCGCGAATCCTTGTCGAAAATGGAAAATTTCACTTTAGAAAATTAAATTGATTAATTTCTGACATGCTCGTCAAGTTTCGTCGCGATCCGAGCGATATTCATGCATCGGCGAATTTCCGAAGTTTTGTAGAATTTATGTTCATCGTAGACTTTGAGGATTTATATCTCAAGAACGGCTCGTCGGATTTTGGTTTTGACTTCGCCGTTGTGTTCGTAGCGTCTGTGTTTGCCTATGGCGTGAGTTTCGTTTAATTTGTCACGCGTTTGATCCTCCGTTTTGATCTCGTAGTTTACTTATTCAAAAATATATAAATATGAATATTTTATTATTAAAGTACTATTCAAAAATGAAAAATACTATTCATTTGTGTAGTTTAATCATAAGAATATTTTTGCAAAGAATTCGTTATTTATGCAAAAAATTGTTCTTCTGCTAGAGTACTTCTCGAGTGCCATACTCGAGTGTTAAGTTTCTGCTCGAGCCCTTCTTGAGTCAACTTTCCCTGCCTCTCGAGTATGTATAGTAGTTCATGCAAATTTTTCTCGAGTGTTGTCTGTCCAACTCGAGTCATGTTCTTACCTACTCGAGTAGTGTCTTCGGTCTACTCGAGTGCTGTCTTCAACCTACTCGAGTGTTGTTTTCAGCCTACTCGAGTGATCTTCAACCTACTCGAGTGCTGTCTTCAGCCTACTCGAGTGATCTTCAGCCTACTCGAGTGATCTGTAGCCCTTCTCGAGTAGCCCGTTTCATTTTGTGTTCGAGTGCCGTTTTGAGAGTCAAAACGATGTCGTATGTAAAAATGATTAACATGAAATTTATTCGTCTCGACGACATCTACAACTTTCATGATGGACACTTTTTGTTTTGAAGTCATCCTAAATCTCTATTTTCGTCTTCCGCGCACTCGCTCGTAGATAGTCTGTTTTAGAAAAGAAATTATATATATATATATATATATATATATATATATATATATATATATACGAGTAACAGGCACGGGCCTCCGGCCCGATGGCTACGCGGCACAGTACCAGACCATTGATGTCGTGCTCCGGGCATTTGTCGTGGTTGCGACATATGTCGTGGGTGCGACATATGTCGTGGGGGCGACATATGTTGTGGCCACGACATATGTCGTGGGAACGTCATTTGTCGTAGGGGCGACATGTGTCGTAGATGCGACATTTGTTGTGGGGACGACATGTGCAGTGGGTGTGACATTTGTCGTGGGTGAGACATTTGCCATGGGTGGGGCATTTGTCGTGGGTGGAGCATTTTGTCGTGGGGGCAACAATTATCATGGGGGCGTCATTTGTCGTGGGGACGGCTTTTGTCGGGGGTGACATTTGTTGTGGCGACGACATTTATTTTGGGGGTGACACTTGACGTAAAAGAGATAATTTCATGTATTTTAAAAGTTCAGATTTGTAAGTAAAACATTACAAAGATGTATAAATGTGTTAAATTCAGAACATTTCTTAAATTGTTGTAAACTCGTTTTATCAAACGATAACAACTAAACAATTATAAGACATCGACTCATGTTTATTTCAATTGTCACTTCGCCCTCCTTTTTCTTCAACATTCATTTGTTTATATTTGCATGTCATTGCCCCTATTTGCCTTTGCATAGTCCTTCAGTCGAATTCTGCAGTCCATATCTTTTCTCAGTAATCTTCTTCTTTTCAATTTTAATCACCTGAAAAACAAATAATTTTTTTTATAACATACAAATTGTAGAAAAAAATTTTCACTGTATGTAATGGAATGAACTAAACAGTTCCGTGGTTGGAGTCTGAAAGATATGGTACCTAAACACCTAGAGGGGGGGGGGGTGAATAGGTGACCTAATCTTTTTCTAACTTTGTTGGCAGCCAAACAGTTATATTGCAGATTTCTGACTACTTTTGCACAGCAAACAACAATAACAAAACATACACAGCCAATCCACAGCACAATCACAGCACAGCACATAATGTTTTATAGTGGTTCCCCAAGATATGGGTACATCCACTTTCCCCCTTCGCCTATCTAGCAGTGTACTAGATTCGGCCAAACTTCTCCACTGTCTCAGAACCCAAATTGGTTCCTACACCTCAGGCCCAAAGCCTTACAACTCAGCTTTATCCCAAAGCCTACACTCAGCCAATCAAGGCCTACACTCAGCCAACCAAGGCCTACACTCAGCCAACAAGGCCTACACTCAGAGATCTCTATCTCCTACACTCAGGCTAACAAGCCCTACCCTCAGCCTTTATAAATATAGGCTTACAATCACTCAGATCCAATGGATCCTACAAGTTAAAAATGTATTACAAAAATTAACTCTACAACTCAGAAATAAAAGAGGGGAGTTGAGAGTTTCTTGATGAGTTCTTGGAAGAACTCAGCTGGATTCACCCTGACTTAGCTTTCTTCAAAGCTTCTTGAGTAGAACTGAATAAGACTGAATCCTCTGCAGTTGTTCCTTGACCTCTGCCACTTAAGATCCAGACTGAATCTGAATCCTTCTTCTCAGCCTAGTTCCAAAGGCTGATTTCTTGGATGGAGCCCTCTCTCTCCAACTTCTTAGATCTGCACTTGAACTGCTAGATCTTCTTGTGTTGATAATCTTTGTATTACTTCAATAATTACTTCAACAACTCTTAACCACTTTCAACAACTTTGAACAACAGTTTCTGTAAACTGTAGGTGCCTATTTATAGGCTTTTTTCATGGTAACCGGCTGGACCGGTTCATAACTGACTTCTGACATCTCTGACAGTTGCTGTAGACCGGCTGGAACGGCAGCTGTCAAATCATCCAGTCACTTCTTGAAAATCTCTAACTGTCTGATAGTGTCGAGACTTTCTGTCTTTAAGTGTCGACACTTATAGTCCAAGTGTCGACACATGCTGTGTAAGTGTCGACACAAGTCTACAAGGTGTCGACACAACTTCTTGTATGTCTCGACACAGATTTTTCTTCATGTGTCGACACTGAAATTGAGTGTCGACACAAGTACTTGTTCTTCTAGCTTTTGCTGAATTCTTCTAAGTGTCGACACATCTCCTTTGTGTCGACACATCTTCTTGTGTTGAATCTGTTAAGTGTCGACACTACTTCTTGGTGTCGACACATAGTCTTCTATGTTGATTCTTGCTGAGTGTCGACACAGCTCCTTGTGTCGACACACCTTCTTGTTGTTGAGACTTCAGCTGAGTGTCGACACATTCCCTTAGTGTCGACACTTGTACTTAGAATATTTTGTTGATAATTCTTTTCTTTGCTAAGTGTCGACACAGCTCCTTGTGTCGACACTTTCTTCAAGTGTTGAGTCTTCAGCTGTGTGTCGACACATTGTTCTGGGTGTCGACACATACTTCAAATGTTGACTCTTCTGTTGAGTGTCGACACATTGTGTTGAGTGTCGACACTTACTTCAAGTGCTGACTCTTCTGCATAGTGTCGACACATTGTGTTGAGTGTCGACACTTGTACTTAGTCTCTGCAGACTTTTGCTGAGTGTCGACACAGCTCCAAGTGTCGACACTTTCTGGTGTAGACTCAGGTTCACTGGGTGTCGACACAGCTCCTTGTGTCGACACTTTCTGTCTGCACTTTTCTTCACTGAGTGTCGACACAGCTCCAAGTGTCGACACTATCTGTCTGGTGTCGACTCTGGATCCCAGGTGTCGACACAATGACTCCAAGTGTCGACACTGCTTGTCTGGATGTCGACACAAGTCTTCTTAAGTGTCGACACTTTCCCTCTGGGTGTCGACACATGGACTTAGAAACTTTTTGCTTCAGTCCAGTACTTTCTTAACCTGCACAAGTAACTCAAACATACATCAAATACATTATGATGTATATCATTGAGTTGGGTGAGGCTTCTTCAAATCAGGTACATTTGACCAATGTACCCAACAATCTCCCCATATTTGGAGAAGTCATAACCCTTAGTCAATGATATACACCATTCATAATTAAAAATTACAGAATGATGTAAATCAGATTATAAACAGCAGGGTAAACATAAACATGTAATATTTCACACATGTATACACATTCAACATTGCAGAACAAACAAGAAATAGACATATTCTCAGAACAATCATGAAATATATTTATCATATATTGTTCTAACATTTTTCTAATACATCTTCAATGGTTTACAAAAATGTAATTCATTCAAAAGATTACAACAATCTTCAAGTCAATTCCTAATCTATTTCTGGTCTGGTTCTTTGATAACAATGCCTTTGCCAGATTGGACTTGAGCTTTGACAGTGGCTTCAGCAGTTTCAGCAACAGCAGGCTTCTTGCCTTTTAAGTCCTTCTTCTTCAACTCTTCTGCTTTGATTTTCTGCCTTTCAAAATAGTGGTATGGCTTGGGGAAGTACTTGCTAGGCTCCACTGCAGTAGGAGGTAGCTTTCCCATCTTTGCCTTTCTTCTATATTGAACAATGGCCTCTTGTCTTATTTCATGTTTCCTCCATTCTGCTTCAGAGAACCACTTGTTCCTTTCATGTGCATTGTCCTTGGCAGCTTTCCAGGCAGTTAAAATTATATTTCTAGAGGTAGGGCTCCACTGTTCAAAATCTGGCCTTTGTTCTGCTTGTTCCCTAAACCTCTTCTTTGACAACCTTGCCTCTTCTTCTTTCTCTAATGCCTCTTGCATAGCTGCAGAAATAAGTTGAACAACCTTTTCCAGAACAACATTTGACTTCCCTGCAGTTGGGCTATACATCTGGTGAATATCAGCTTGCACCATGTCAAAATCTGGAGGTGGATAAATCACTTGAGCTACCTCTGGTTGCTCACCTCCAAGATATGCAGTTTGAATCCCTGATTCAGCAACATTATCATCATCACAGAGTGGAGGATAGCCCAGTGTAGCTCTGATGGAGTTAGATATCCATTTGACATGGTCAGAGCTAGCTTTGACTAATACTCTCTCCTCCTTTATGACTTCTTGGGCAACATGATCTCTTACATCATCCTTCTGGAATCTGATCTGACTGTCCAAGTACCTGATTCCCTCTTTAAAGAATGGTTTTAGCTTTTGCAGTTGGTCAGAGATAGCTTTCTGAGAGGCTTGAATTGCAGTCTTGACAGCAGTAATCTCAGCTTGAAATACCTTATCAAAGTCAGCCTTAGCAGCAGTAGTAGATGTTGAAGGTTCAACAGCCTTGTTCTTCATTTCAGTGACAATAGCATTGTATGAAGCAGTCAAGTTGTCATTCATCCTTAACTGATTTTCCAGTACATACCCTTGCTTCAATGTTATATCATCTACCTGGGCTTTGATCTTCTCCTGGTGTGTTGCCAAATACACCACTGCATTCCCACCCTTGTGGAAGCAGTCTGTCATCTCTTTCTTGTTAAGGTTCATTTCAAACCTTATAGATTTTATATCTTATGCAAGATCAAACTGTAATGATCTGTGCCCTGCATCAACATAAGCCTCTATGGCTTTCCTTTGTTCATCCATTTTTATCTGCAGTGCAATCAGTAAAGCACTATAGTCAACAGTTGGAGCTTGTTGAACTATAGGCTGTGGGGCTATAGATTGCAAGGCTTTCTTATAACTCTGACTTCTCCTCTTGAAGACATAGAGTTTCTTCTTCTTAGCCTTTGCAGCCTCATCTTCTTCAGATTCTGAAGTGCTGGCTATTTCAACCCTTTCCTTAGGGCTTGGAGGTTTGTCAGCTTGCACATCAGGTGCTTTCTCACTTTCTGGCCTTAAAGGCTCTTCCAGAACTGTCATTTACTCCCCCTCAGCAGCAGCACTCTTATCTTCAGCAGCAGCATCCTTGTCCATATCAAAATCTTCTTGATCTAGATTTAGAAACAAATCTTCCATTGTATATTCAGGTGGAGACTGTGCAGGAGAAGTTCTTGGTTCTTCAACTACTTGATCAGGAACCACTTCTAGTACAACAGATGTGTCTTGGATAACAACATCTGGTTCTTGGCTAGGCAGCTGAGTTTGCTGAGGAACATCAGACAAATCAGCATCTTCTATAAGATATTCTAAAGTTTTTAGGTCAGTGAGTACCTCTTGTATGATGGTGGTGGCTTGCTCACTGTCCAGTGTAGATGGTTCCTCTACAACTGGTAGCTCCCCCTGGCTGTGATCCCTATGGATGGGGCTAGCTTGAGGCAGCTCCCCCTGGATCTCAGCTATATCTTGAGCAGCAGGGGTCTTCTCTGCAGCCACTTCCTCTTGATCATCAGGAGTGAAAACAACTTGTTCTTCACTCCCTGAACTGCTGGAGGACTCTTGTGTCACAGGAGCTGTCTTCCTTTTCTTCCTTGGAGGAGAATCTTTCTTAGTAACTGGCTTCTCTGGAGTTGACATTTCCTTGGACAATACTCTGTCCCATCTGGAAAAGATCCTTTGATCCATCTTTCTCATGTGGTTGATCTTACTTCCTGCAGCTGTATTCATTACCTCTGGTATGGTACCAGCTAGGTAGAGACTAAGTATTCTGCCCAGGTTGGGCTTCTTCAGACTCTCCTTGATTTTCTCATACACCACTTGAGACCAATCTGTTTTCAGAGTGAAGATTATTCTTGTCATGATTTCAAACATGTAGGCAGACACTTTGTCATGCCCTCCAGTCTTGCTGAGTAAGACTTTTCCTACTATCTCAGACATGAACTTTCCTTGGTTATTCATGCCTTTCCTGTTGAATACAGATCCTATCTTCATCTTAGGATCAAGACCACACCAGGTAAGAGCTTCCCTGGTCTTGGATACAGTTACTTCTTCTTCATCTTGTGTTTTAGGTAGCTGGAGTACCTTCCTCAGACTCTTTGGTGAAATCTTGACCTTAGTCCCATGAACTCTGGATTTGATTCTGAATCCAGATTCATCGACTGCAGCTCCATTAAGGAATTCAAGAACTTCCTTTTTCCAAATCTTTGTTGGTTCTGAAACCAAGTATTCTAGTCCAGAATTGGTGACTAGGGTTACGACCGCCTGAATTTCTGCATCTGCATCGTCGAATGCGCCTCGCACTAGCTCATAGCCCTCGTTAACGTTCTCCTCAAGCTTAGGAGCCATTAGGGTTTGGAGAATTAGTCTTTAGAAAAGAGAAGTGTCGACACAATAGTTTTGGTCTCGAAACTTTGAAAGCGTGTCGACAAACAAAGACAGAACCCTATTTATACCTTTCTGATTTTGAAGATGAACAGGCGGGACAGCTATCTTAGGATGTGTCGACACTGGCAATAAGTGTCGACACTGACTTATAATGTCTCGACACATAAGTGTCGACACAAGTTTAGTCAACAGAGTTTATGTGTCGACACTTGATTATGTGTCGACACAACAGATCTCGACACATTGTCGAGACTTTACTTAGAAAATTCTGAGTAAATACTAAGTGTCGACACCACATTGGATGTGTCGACACCTACTTGACATGTGTCGACACTAACATTCGGAAGTGTCGACACCACATTCCTAGATGTGTCGACACCTTTTTCTTGAAGTGTCGACACCACTATTCTGTGTCGACTTAGACTTGTCTATGTGTCGACACCTTTTTACTTAGCCAATTTTCTATTCTGTAAACTTAGTCTAAGTTTATCATTCCTAGTTCAATTTTGAATCTATTGAACTTAGCTTCTTCTAGGGGCTTAGTAAACATGTCAGCTATCTGATTATCAGTTTTAACATATTCAAGTGAAATATCTTCTCTTTCTACATGTTCTCTAAGAAAGTGATATTTAATCTCAATATGTTTTGTTCTACTATGAGATACAGGGTTATTAGCTATTGAAATAGCACTTGTAGAATCACAGTAAAGTGGAGTTCTACTTACCTGAAATCCATAGTCCTCTAGCTGATGTTGAATCCACAGAAGTTGAGCACAACAACTTCCTGCAGCCACATACTCTGACTCAGGTGTGGAGATAGCCACACTGGTTTGCTTCTTGTTACTCCATGAAATTAGTCTCCCACCTAGGAATTGACAGGTTCCAGTAGTACTCTTTCTATCCTCTTTGCATCCTGTAAAGTCTGCATCTGAATAACCTGTTAGATCAAAGTCTCCATTCCTAGGGTACCAGAGGCCTAGATAGGGAGTGCCCTTTAGATATCTCAAAATTCTCTTGACTGCAGTCAAGTGAGACTCTTTAGGGCAGGCTTGATACCTTGCACAAACACATGTAGCATACATGATATCTGGTCTACTAGCAGTCAAGTATAATAGGGAGCCAACTATCCCTCTATACAAGGTTTCATCTACAAGTTTCCCTGCATCATCCTTGCTAAGAGACATACTTGACCCCATAGGAGTCTTCATGGTACTGGATGAATCCATACCATACTTCCTTATGAGTTCTAGGGTGAACTTTGACTGACAAATGGACAAACCACTCTCAGTCTGTTTAACTTGGAGACCTAAGAAAAACTTCAGCTCTCCCATACTACTCATCTCAAACTGACCTTGCATAAGTTTTGCAAACTTTTTTCAAAGGCTGCTTTCAGTAGACCCAAATATAATGTCATCTACATATATTTAGACTAGTATGACTTTGCCTCTAGATTCCCTAAGGAATAGAGTCTTATCTATTTTCCCCCTTGAGAATTTGTTCTCAATGAGGAAACTAGATAGGGTTTCATACCAAGCCCTAGGGGCTTGCTTTAACCCATATAAAGCTTTCCTAAGTCTATAGACATGATGAGGTAGAGTTGGATCAACAAAACCTGAAGGCTGCTCCACATAGACTTCTTCTTTCAAATTACCATTTAGGAATGCTGACTTGACATCCATTTGGTATACCTTGAATCCTTGATAGGTTGCATAGGCCAAGAACATTCTTATGGCTTCCAGTCTGGCTACTGGAGCAAAGGTTTGATCAAAGTCAATACCTTCTTATTGCCTATATCCTTTTGCAACCAGTCTTGCTTTATTCTTAATGATGACCCCTTGTTCATCCATCTTATTCCTGTAGATCCACTTAGTTCCTATTACATTGTGGTCTTTAGGTTTAGGAACCAGTTCCCAAACCTTGCACCTTTTGAACTGATTAAGCTCTTCTTGCATTGCTTCAGTCCATTGTGGATCTTGTATTGCTTCTTCAAATTTCTTAGGTTCAATTTGAGACAGAAAACTGGAATAGATTGCAGCATTCTGATTTCTGCTCCTTGTTTGAACTCCTTGTCTTGGATCTCCAATAATCAGCTCTACTGGATGATCTCTAAGATGCCTGTGGGCTGGAGGCATCCTCACTTCTGGTTGAACCATTTCAGCATCTGCATCATGCTGTACTCCTTGTATTTCTTCAGCAACTGGCACATGTAGTTCTCCCCCTGGACAGCAGCTACTCTCCTCTCCTTGCTGTCTTGCAGCAGGCACTTCTTCTATAGTAAGCTTGTCCATTTTCTTTGTCAAACCTGTGGGGCTGCATACATTGCTAGACAACTCATTATTAATAAGTTTAGTCTCATCAAAAACTACATGTACAGTCTCCTCTACAACTTGTGCAGTCAAGTTGTATACTCTATAAGCCTTACTATTGTTGCTGTACCCAACAAAAATTCCCTCTTGGGACTTGGCAGCAAACTTAGTTATGTAAGACTTCCCATTGTTAAGTATGAAGCATTTGCAACCAAAGATCCTGAAGTAGGATAGGTTTGGTTTCCTGCCTTTCACAACTTCATAGGGGGTCATGTTTAGCCCTTTAGTGATGGTAGCCCTATTTATAACATGACATGCAGTGTTAACTGCTTCAGCCCAGAAATACTCTGGCAGTGATGTATCACTTAATAGGGTTCTACCAGCCTCTATCAAGGTCCTATTTTTCCTCTCAGCAATGCCATTTTGCTGAGGTGTTCTAGGTGAAGAGAATTCTTGAAATATCCCAAAGTCTTCACATAGTTTTGTCATGCTTTCAGACTGAAACTCAGTACCATGGTCACTTCTAATCTTGACCACAGTACTATTTAGTTCATTCTGAATTTGCTTGACAAAGCTGTAGAAGACACTAGGTGTTTCAGATTTTTGTCTTAAGAAGAACACCCAGGAAAACCTTGAGTAGTCATCTACAACTACAAAGGTATAGACCTTCCTACCTAAGCTGTGAACTGGCATTGGACCAAAGAGATCCAAATGCAATAGGTACAAACACCTCACAGCATCTTTGTTTTCTATGCTTTTAAAGGTGGATTTAGTCTGCTTGCCCTTTTGACAAGCTGAGCAAATGCCATCTTTAACACACTTAACTTGAGGACCATTCCTCACTAACTCTTTACTAAAGAGTTTGCTAATTGTCTTGTAGTTAAGATGGGCTAGCCTCTTGTGCCATTTGACACAATGAGAGACTGTCTCATCAGCTACAAGACAAACTAGAGAACCATTGTTCTCAATCATAATGTCTAGGCAATAGACATTCCTCTTCCTATATCCTGTCAAAATGATCTCTTGATCACTTGACCTCTTGATATGACAACCATTTTTAACAAATGAGATGTCATACCCTACATCACTTAATTGACTTATACTTATTAGGTTGTGTTTCAACCCTTTAACATAAGCCACTTGAGTAATGGTAACTAAGTTTGAAGAAATGTTACCAAACCCTTTGATGATTCCTTTTTCAGAACCACCAAAGGTCACTTTAGGACCATTTTTGATTGGTATGTAGTCCTTCAGTAGTCCCCTATTTCCAGTCATATGTCTGGAACATCCACTGTCCAAGTACCATGTAGGGGTATGACAACTTGGACTCACCTGCAAAACAAATTAATGAACCTTAGAACCCAAAGTATTCTTGGGTCCTTGGTGATTGTTAGTTTGCAATTTGACAAACCTACCTACTGGCTTTCCAACAGGTAGTTTGGAACTCACTTTGGCACTCACATTGTGCCAACAGTCTACTGCAAAATGGCCAACTTTGCCACAGCACCAACATTCAAATTTATTGTACCTTTGCTTAGGTACTGCCTTGGCTGTCTTGACTACAGCAGGCTTGTTGAATGTTGGGGCTTTGCCCTTGGACTTATACTTGGACTGCTCAGTCCCTGCAGGTCTAATAAAGCCCAGTCCAGCTTTACCCTTGTGATGAACAAATTCATCAATTATGGGTAACACTGACTTAGGTTTAGAAAACCTAACAACCAAGTCCTTCTCCTTCTGAAGATTGTTCTCCAGACACTTAATTTGATCATTCTTATAGGTGATAATTCCCATCTGAATCACTGTTATGTGTTTCAGTCTGGCTATCTCATTCAGTTTTTGATCAAATTGCTTCTCAAAATCTGTTGCTGCAGCTTTAAGATCAGCAATTTCCTTTGCCTGACTTTTGGCAAGGGACTTGCTTTTCTTGTAAGCTTGCAACAACACTCTATATTCATCAATAAGCTGATGAATATCTTCCTCAGACTCAGATACATTCTCATCACTTGATGAAGAAGAATCTGAATCTGAACTAGAACAAGAAACTGAACTTGAACATGAACCTTGTACCTGACTGGGTCCTGGCTGCTCCAGGATTTTGGCACTGTTTGTCAAAGCCATTAGCCCTTGGCAATGACTGTCTTCTTGTTCATAAATTGACTCCAAGATCTGCATGAATTCTTCCTCTTCTTCTTCAGCAAACAGCCCTATGTAGGCTTCAGCCTCAGACTCAGTTTCTGAAGAAGAGATATCTGATAGAGTCTTCTCCTTCTTAGCAACAAAAGACTTTTCTTTCTTCCCTTTGAAGTGAGTCTTTTTCCTGTCACCAGATTCCTTTCTCTTCTCTGGACAATCTGCAATAACATGGCCCTGTCTATTGCAGCAATAGCAAACAATCTTTGAACCAGTTGCCTTGCTTGATTTTGTCCTTTTCTTGTCATTCTTTGAAGACCTCTTTTTCTGATAAGAGTCTTCCTTTCCTTGTGATGTAGAAGGCCTTGACCTCCACTGTTTCTTTTTCAAAAACTTCTGAAAGTGTCTAGTGAAAGCAGCAAAGTCTTCATCACTTTCACTGCTCTTAGACTTTGTGCTGACAGACTCATCAGACTCTGATTCAACTACCTCTGGAGGTGGAGTTGAAGACTTATTCCTGCACTTTCTGGGAACTTCTGTTTTGAAAGCAACAGTTCTTTCCTTGTGCTCAGTCCTTGTTAATTTCTCCTCCTCTTTTCTTACTGTCAACTGCATCTCATATGACAATAGCTTGCCAAACAGTGTGGGAGGAGGAATTTCCCCCAACTTAGCCATTTCTCTTATGGCACAGATCTTGGTGTCCCAATCTTTGGTTAGGGACCTTAGGAACTTGTCATTTAGTTCATAGTTACTGAACTCTCTTCCATAAGACATGAGTTCATTAACTATTCTGTAAAATTTCTTATAGCACTCAGTGATGCTATCACCCTTTCCTTGCCTAAAGCTTTCATACTCCTGATTTAGCAAGGACTTCCTATCTTGCCTAACTTCTTCAGAACCTTCCATATAGACAATGAGAGTATCCCACATCTCTTTTGCTGTTTTACAGTGAATTAAGTTCTGAAAAGTTGCATCATCAATGGCACTCACTATTATATTATGTGCCCTCTTGTCCATGGTGGCCAGGACAATTTCATCCTTAGTCATCTCAGAGAAATCCTTTGGAGTTCTCTGGTTTGCATCTAGAACTGAAATCTTCATAGGCACATAAGGCCCTTCCTTTACTGTGATGTAGATTCTAGGGTCTGAGGCCTCCATAAATAGCCTTACCCTTTCTTTCCAGATCCCAAAGATCTCCTTTCTGCATATGGGTAATTTCATGGAACCCAATTCCTTGTGATTCTCATAGGAACCCATGTTTCTTGATTTTCTTGAATTTCTTGAATCTGTGTTTTGCCAACACTGAATCTGCCAAACAGGATCTCCTCAGACTGTTAGTCCTTGTTTTGAGGAACCTGGCTCTGATACCACTTGAAAGATATGGTACCTAAACACCTAGAGGGGGGGTGAATAGGTGACCTAATCCTTTTCTAACTTTGTTGGCAGCCAAACAGTTATATTGCAGATTTCTGACTACTTTTGCACAGCAAACAGCAATAACAAAACATACACAGCCAATCCACAGCACAATCACAGCACATCACACAATGTTTTATAGTGGTTCCCCAAGATATGGGTACATCCACTTTCCCCCTTCGCCTATCTAGCAGTGTACTAGATTCGGCCAAACTTCTCCACTGTCTCAGAACCCAAATTGGTTCCTACACCTCAGGCCCAAAGCCTTACAACTCAGCTTTATCCCAAAGCCTACACTCAGCCAATCAAGGCCTACACTCAGCCAACCAAGGCCTACACTCAGCCAACAAGGCCTACACTCAGAGATCTCTATCTCCTACACTCAGGCTAACAAGCCCTACCCTCAGCCTTTATAAATATAGGCTTACAATCACTCAGATCCAATGGATCCTACAAGTTAAAAATGTATTACAAAAATTAACTCTACAACTCAGAAATAAAAGAGGGGAGTTGAGAGTTTCTTGATGAGTTCTTGGAAGAACTCAGCTGGATTCACCCTGACTTAGCTTTCTTCAAAGCTTCTTGAGTAGAACTGAATAAGACTGAATCCTCTGCAGTTGTTCCTTGACCTCTGCCACTTAAGATCCAGACTGAATCTGAATCCTTCTTCTTAGCCTAGTTCCAAAGGATGATTTCTTAGATGAAGCCCTCTCTCTCCAACTTCTTAGATCTGCACTTGAACTGCTAGATCTTCTTGTGTTGATACTCTTTGTATTACTTCAATAATTACTTCAACAACTCTTAACCACTTTCAACAACTTTGAACAATAGTTTCTGTAAACTGTAGGTGCCTATTTATAGGCTTTCTTCATGGTAACCGGCTGGATCGGTTCATAACTGACTTCTGACATCTCTGACAGTTGCTGTAGACTGGCTGGAACGGCAGCTGTCAAATCATCCAGTCACTTCTTGAAAATCTCTAACTGTCTGATAGTGTCGAGACTTTCTGTCTTTAAGTGTCGACACTTATAGTCCAAGTGTCGACACATGCTGTGTAAGTGTCGACACAAGTCTACAAGGTGTCGACACAACTTCTTGTATGTCTCGACACAGATTCTTCTTCATGTGTCGACACTGAAATTGAGTGTCGACACAAGTACTTGTTCTTCTAGCTTTTGCTGAATTCTTCTAAGTGTCGACACATCTTCTTTGTGTCGACACATCTTCTTGTGTTGAATCTGTTAAGTTTCGACACTACTTCTTGGTGTCGACACATAGTCTTCTATGTTGATTCTTGCTGAGTGTCGACACAGCTCCTTGTGTCGACACACCTTCTTGTTGTTGAGACTTCAGCTGAGTGTCGACACATTCCCTTAGTGTCGACACTTGTACTTAGAATATTTTGTTGATAATTCTTTTCTTTGCTAAGTGTCGACACAGCTCCTTGTGTCGACACTTTCTTCAAGTGTTGAGTCTTCAGCTGTGTGTCACACATTGTTCTGGGTGTCGACACATACTTCAAATGTTGACTCTTCTGTTGAGTGTCGACACATTGTGTTGAGTGTCGACACATTGTGTTGAGTGTCGACACTTACTTCAAGTGCTGACTCTTCTGCATAGTGTCGACACATTGTGTTGAGTGTCGACACTTGTACTTAGTCTCTGCAGACTTTTGCTGAGTGTCGACATAGCTCCAAGTGTCGACACTTTCTGGTGTACACTCAGCTTCACTGGGTGTCGACACAGCTCCTTGTGTCGACAATTTCTGTCTGCACTTTTCTTCACTGACTGTCGACACAGCTCCAAGTGTCGACACTATCTGTCTGGTGTCGACTCTGCATCCCAGGTGTCGACACAATGACTCCAAGTGTCGACACTGCTTGTCTGGATGTCGACACAAGTCTTCTTAAGTGTCGACACTTTCCCTCTGGGTGTCGACACATGGACTTAGAAACTTTTTGCTTCAGTCCAGTACTTTCTTAACCTGCACAAGTAACTCAAACATACATCAAATACATTATGATGTATATCATTGAGTTGGGTGAGGCTTCTTCAAATCAGGTACATTTGACCAATGTACCCAACAGAGTCGATGTCATACCTTATTGTTGTCGTCGGGTCGACCCGTTCAAAAATCTCCTTGAATACCACATTTTTCGTGAACACACTTGCATGACCTTCAATAACACATTTTTTGACCAAAACTCTTGTGGATTGGGCTGATACCCCTCTTGATAAAGCAACATACAACTGGGCATGACTGAAGACGTGATTTGGAAGATAAATTCCGACATTTCCAATTGTCTGCCCCTGAGACTTGTTAATTGTTAATGCGAAACTCAGTCTGACTGGAAATTGCTTCCTTATTAGTTCGAATGGCATTTTGTAATCTTCTGCACTTTTTAGCGGTATGCGTGGAATGAGCACTCTGAGGCCCTTGAAATGGCCTACCAATATAGTTGCTTCAATGATATTTCTTCCAAATCCGCGACAAATTAGCCGTGTGCCGTTGCACAATCCAATTTTGGGATCTATATTTCGGAGAAGCATAATTGGACAGCCACGCTTCAGTGTTAGCTTGTGTGTTGGTAGATTACCTGGACTAATAGAGTTTAAAAATTCCGGTAGATATAAGTTATGATCATCATCCGAAACTGAGTCGAAAGAGTAGTAAGTTGTGCCATCCCCCGGGAACATTTCCATGCATATTTCATTCAACTTGTTAACATCTTCATTTAATGGAGTGATTAGAGCTCTTGTTGCCATATACTCGGCATCAGTACTGTTGACATTGTAAGTTTGCATACTGGGAAAAACAAAATTTATTAAGTCATTAATTGATTGCTCTCCTTCCCAAGGCATAACAATTGAATCAAGAAGGCGAATCATGTCGTCTTCTATTGTTGGCTCCACCCCATTTCCGACCCTTAGCAAGAAATCTGCAAATTCCAGGTCATTGCGTGCTCTCATATTTTCTTTTAATGTAAGTAACTTGACACCTGCCCATAAGTGAGACTCAACGATGCTTGAGTGAATTATTTCCAATCTCGTGCCATTCACAACAACAGGCATTACTTGCCTGAAATCTCCTCCCATGATAAGAACCTTCCCACCGAAAGGTTTGTTTATTTCTAATACATCTTGCAATGTACGGTCTAAAATTTCGAATGTTTTCCTGTTAGCCATGGGTGCCTCGTCCCAAATGATTGCGGATGAAAGTTCAATCAATTTTCGAAGATCAGATTGTTTACTGATGCCACAGTTTAATACATTATCTATTTTTATCGGTATTTTGAACCTAGAGTGAGCTGTGCATCCGCCTGGGAGTAAATTTGCTGCTATTCCGGATGTTGCAGTTGCTATAATAATACGCCCTTCGTTGCGGAAAGTTGCCAGTATAGTTCGATAGAGGAATGTTTTACCAGTTCTACCAGGGCCGTCAACGAAGAAAATACCTCCATTTCCTTCTCTTATGCAAGTGCATATAGTGTTGAACGCTATCTGTTGTCCATAATTTAGTAGCGATGTTGAATTTAGGTCCACTATTGATATAGGAATTGATAGTTCACTATCAATTAAACCTGGTAGGTCTTCCGTGTATTGTATGCCCTCACTCAATCTTGGCAAGTCGAAATCTTTTGTGCTTTTGTTATATTGCTCAAAGATTATGTTTAACTCGCACAGTAATCTGTTTATTAAGAATTCATTATTTACAGTGCTTGTGCTACCGTAATCTTCGATCATCGCAACATGGTTTTCATCCCATAGGGTCCTTACCCCGGTCGGTTGGCAGTACAATAAAATTGTGGCAAATAATCTTCGCAGTGCTGATGGCATTGTAAAACTTTTGGCTTCCGCTAGGCAGTGTCTGATGCTATTGTCTTCTTCGTGTAGACCTCGTTTCTCAGCAGCTTCTTTAAAAGTTATGTAACGAACACCATGAACAGTATATAGATAATTAAACGATGTCGGCGCTGGAATATGATTAAGTAGAAGACGTAAATAGAAGCACTCCCCCTCGGTTGGCGATACAGCGTACATACGTCCTACTACTATCCGATTCCGAACTCTTCTTATCCATTTTCGCGCAGGTGTTAGCCACCTATAATGTTTTGCAAACTCAACATATAAGTAATGAATGGTTTCTAATCCATTGTTGTATGTCTCGAAGAACTCTGTCAGCATTGTTCGTGAATTCCGCTCGTTAGCTAGCACATCAGAAATTGATTGATTGCTTCGAAATTGGACCTGTTGTAGATCTGGCAGATGTATTTGCAATCGGACTACATAAGGGAATGTTTGGTACATATGGAAATTGAAAAGCTTCCACGATGCCTCAGGCGCACAAATCCAACGGTCGTCGACGTATTTACTTACTTCGTCATAGTTCGACCCCGGGCGCACCTCGAATGCAACCCAATCAGGACCTTTGTACACGTACTTGTACAAATATTTAATACTCTTAATGCTGCTGCAAATTTCCACATTGATGTGGCAGTCGTATTTTTGTAGAAGATATGGGTTGTACGGAACTACCCAACCATTGTCAGGCCTAAAGTCTCCATCTCTCCTAAGAGGAATTTCTCTGTTGTCATCACGACGACGGTAGAGTGGGTATGAATCCAAACCGTGTGTTGTGGTACCACGAAAGGTTTTGGATACCCTTTTTTCCATACATTATTTTTCATGCACTGCGCATTTGGTCGTAAACGTCCGCATGGCCCGTGCAACATATGTCTAAGAACTGCATTGTGTAAATCTGGTTCTTCTGTTTGTATTGGAATTTCAGCTCTGACAACGCAATCGTAATCATCAGGACTACTTAGCTTATCTTGGTCATTGAAAATAAATAACATATGTGCGTGTGGAAGACCTATTTTTTGAAATTCTACCACGTGAACGTGTGCCACAACTCTACCCAGGACGCCCTTATGGAATATGTCGTCCTTTAGACATTGCAATTTTGCTTGAAATATTCTTGAGATTAAATCAGGTCGATCTTTCGCTGTTTGTCCTGGATAAAGCTCGTTTGTTATCTCTGGCCACGAAGGATTGCAAGTCATCGTTAAAAAAATGTCCGGTCTTCCAAAAGTTCGTACAACTGCCATAGCGTCTTGATATCTCTGGAACATATCTCTTGGACTTCCAATAAAAGAAGACGGCAAAATTGTCCTACGACCGACATTACCTGTAATGAGGTAAGATTAACACTTACGGAAGAAGGTAAACTTGTTTTTGTTATATATGTTTAGAAAGCGATGGTGAATGTAAGTACCTGCGTTAGTTTCACCGCTTTGCAAGCAATCCTGCAATCCTTGGTATAGCTCGGCTCTGACATTGCTTTGGTGCGATCTAATCCACCGTAGTTTCTGGGTTTCAACTTTTATGTACATATCGACGATGTACTGTTGTAGTAGACGACCTGCGTAGTGAAGTACGGAATTCTGGTTTGCACGAATCTATATGTAGATACTATAATTTAGTAAAGATTCACCTGTAATATTATGTCATGCTAAATTGAGTGAAACTGTTGAAGTCCCTGTAGTTGGTAGGAATAGTAGTCACAGCAGCTTGTTCGTTCTGCACGATGCAATTGTTCGTCGCCACGCCATCCATATGAGCCATGTGGAAATATGAGAGGATATTATAGAGGGTCGTAGAACCCCGAATATTCTTTTAACGACAATAGTTCTCCAGAATATGTCTCTACAATTATGTCTCTATCATTTGCCTCAATAAAATCATCTGCGTCAACTAATATGGCTGCAACATGTGATGCTGTTGGAAGGGAATATTGACGCTCTATTGAAGGTCTTTCTTTAATCAAAAGTCTGTATTGGTGGAGATCTGAGTGTCTTGCTAATTGCCGTAAGGTCTGGACAAATGGATTTACCGCATCCAGTAAGGTAGAGATTTTTTCAAGTGTCTGTAGAGCGAGGCCTGGACTCTCATTCAACCTATTTTCCATTTCGTGCTCTGTATCGTAAATGAACATTTGCAAGAAACGTGGTCTACTACCGTATTCTGGTAAAAGAGAGCCAATTCTATGATATATTGCACCGTGTGCTCTAAAAGTGTAGATACCCTGATTGAATGCCGGCATACTTTCGTCAAATGTCACTCCCATTGAGGTGAATGAGAATACATGGTTGTATGAACGTATATTCTGTCTGAAATTACGTCCTGCTGTAGTTTGTGATGTAAACAGTTCTAAAAGCTCGAGTGGTACTGGAATATCTGGTACATCTACCAATCCTCCTTTGCAACATAGTGTCGTGGACTCATTGTGAAAAAGTTTAGCTTGACAATGACGGCAAGTTGTAGGTGAACAGAGAGGTAGTGGAGGCACATTTATTGCCGGATAGCAGTTTCTTGCACTCAAATGGCGAGTTGATCCTTGATTAGGCACATTTCCTGTGTGATAATAATTAGATTTTAGTGACACTAAGTGTTATTAATGTTCTTACTTGTAATGTTTATTTTCTTGTGTGTCGATAGAGTTCTACCATGAATTGTGTTTTGATCATCCTCAAGTTGCATTTCTTCATCAATGTCTGTTATGATTGCAGCGTCATTTTGGATTTCAAATGTGGCAGGGTTGCGTTGTCGAGCACGGCGATTTTCCTGTTGTCGGGCATTAATTGCTTCTCGTCGGTGTTGAGTTGATGTGTATATTGGTGGCCTTCTTCTGGGTCGTGCTTGTCGTGGTGCCGCAGTGGTTGTTTCTCGCGCAATTGGTGGTCTCCCTCTCCGCCGCATTGCTCTAGGTTGTAAGGAGGTTGCATTATCGACATAAAGGTCACTTTTAACCTAGAGCAATGCAACCTAACGAGAAAACTCAAGAAATGGGCGAAAAGAGAAAACTCAAGGTTGCATTAATTGCTTCTCGTCGGTGTTGAGTTCATAAAACAGAAAGTGACCTTTATGTCAATAATGCAACCTCCTTACAACCTAGAGCAATGCGGCGGAGAGGGAGACCACCAATTGCGTGAGAAACAACCACTGCGGAACCACGACAAGCACGACCCAGATGAAGGCCACCAATATACACATCAACTCAACACTGACGAGAAGCAATTAATGCCCGACAACAGGAAAATCGTCGTGCTCGACAACGCAAGCCTGCCACATCTGAAATCCAAAATGACGCTGCAATCATAACAAACATTGATGAAGAAATGCAATTTGAGGATGATCAAAACACAATTCACGGTAGAACTCTATCGACACACAAGCAAATAAACATTACAAGTAAGAACATTAATAACACTTAGTGTCACTAAAATCTAATTATTATCACACAGGAAATGTGCCTAATCAAGGATCAACTCGCCATTTGAGTGCAAGAAACTGCTATCCGGCAATAAATGTGCCTCCACTACCTCTCTGTTCACCTACAACTTGCTGTCATTGTCAAGCTAAACTTTTTCACAATGAGTCCACGACACTATGTTGCAAAGGAGGATTGGTAGATGTACCAGATATTCCAGTACCACTCGAGCTTTTCGAACTGTTTACATCACAAACTACAGCAGGACGTAATTTCAGACAGAATATACGTTCATACAACCATGTATTCTCATTCACCTCAATGGGAGTGACATTTGACGAAAGTATGCCGACATTCAATCAGGGTATCTACACTTTTAGAGCACACGGTGCAATATATCATAGAATTGGCTCTCTTTTACCAGAATACAGTAGTAGACCACGTTTCTTGCAAATGTTCATTTACGATACAGAGCACGAAATAGAAAATAGGTTGAATGAGAGTCCAGACCTCGCTCTACAGACACTTGAAAAAATCTCTACCTTACTGGATGCGGTAAATCCATTTGTCCAGACCTTACGACAATTAGCAAGACACTCAGATCTCCACCAATGCAGACTTTTGATTAAAAAAAGACCTTCAATAGAGCGTCAATACTCCCTTCCAACAGCATCACAGGTTGCAGCCATATTAGTTGACGCAGATGATTTTATTGAAGCAAATGATAGAGACATAATTGTAGAGACATATTCTGGAGAACTATTGCCGGTAAAAGAATATTCGGGGTTCTACGACCCTCTACAATATCCTCTGCTATTTCCACATGGCTCATATAGATGGCGTGGCGACGAACAATTGCATCGTGCAGAACGAACAAGTTGCTGTGACTACTATTCCTACCAACTACAGGTACTTCAACAGTTTCACTCAATTTAGCATGACATAATATTACAGGTTAATCTTTACTAAATTATAGTATCTACATATAGATTCGTGCAAACCAGAATTCCGTACTTCACTATGCAGGTCGTCTACTACAACAGTACATCGTCGATATGTACATAAAAGTTGAAACCCAAAAACTACGGTGGATTAGATCGCACCAAAGCGATGTCAGAGCCGAGCTATACCAAGGATTGCAGGATTGCTTGCAAAGCGGTGAAACTAACGCAGGTACTTACATTCACCATCGCTTTCTAAACATATATAACAAAAACAAGTTTACCTTCTTCCGTAAGTGTTAATCTTACCTCATTACAGGTAATGTCGGTCGTAGGACAATTTTGCCGTCTTCTTTTATTGGAAGTCCAAGAGATATGTTCCAGAGATATCAAGACGCTATGGCAGTTGTACGAACTTTTGGAAGGCCGGACATTTTTTTAACGATGACTTGCAATCCTTCGTGGCCAGAGATAACAAACGAGCTTTATCCAGGACAAACAGCGAAAGATCGACCTGATTTAATCTCAAGAATATTTCAAGCAAAATTGCAATGTCTAAAGGACGACATATTCCATAAGGGCGTCCTGGGTAGAGTTGTGGCACACGTTCACGTGGTAGAATTTCAAAAAAGAGGTCTTCCACACGCACATATGTTATTTATTTTCAATGACCAAGAAAAGCTAAGTAGTCCTGATGATTACGACTGCGTTGTCAGAGCTGAAATTCCAATACAAACAGAAGAACCAGATTTACACAATGCAGTTCTTAGACATATGTTGCACGGGCCATGCGGACGTTTACGACCAAATGCGCAGTGCATGAAAAATAATGTATGCAAAAAAGGGTATCCAAAACCTTTCGTGGCAACCACAACACACGGTTTGGATTCATACCCACTCTACCGTCGTCGTGATGACAACAGAGAAATTCCTCTTAGGAGAGATGGGGACTTTAAGCCTGACAATGGTTGGGTAGTTCCGTACAACTCATATCTTCTACTAAAATACGACTGCCACATCAATGTGGAAATTTGCAGCAGTATTAAGAGTATTAAATATTTGTACAAGTACGTGTACAAAGGTCCTGATTGGGTTGCATTCGAGGTGCGCCCGGGGCCGAACTATGACGAAGTAAGTAAATACGTCGACGGCCGTTGGATTTGTGCGCCTGAGGCATCGTGGAAGCTTTTCAAGTTCCATATGTACCAAACATTCCCTTCTGTAGTCCGATTGCAAATACATCTGCCAGATCTACAACAGGTCCAATTTCGAAGCAATCAATCAATTTCCGATGTGCTAGCTAACGAACGGAATTCACGAACAATGCTGACAGAGTTCTTCGAGACATACAACAATGGATTAGAAACCGTTCATTACTTATATGTTGAGTTTGCAAAACATTATAGGTGGCTAACACCTGCGCGAAAATGGATAAGAAGAGTTCGGAATCGGACAGTAGTAGGACGTATGTACGCTGTATCGCCAACCGAGGGGGAGCGCTTCTATTTACGTCTTCTACTTAATCATATTCCAGCGCCGACATCGTTTAATTATCTATATACTGTTCATGGTGTTCGTTACACAACTTTTAAAGAAGCTGTTGAGAAACGAGGTCTACACGAAGAAGACAATAGCATCAGACACTGCCTAGCGGAAGCCAAAAGTTTTACAATGCCATCAGCACTGCGAAGATTATTTGCCACAATTTTATTATACTGCCAACCGACCGGGGTAAGGACCCTATGGGATGAAAACCATGTTGCGATGATCGAAGATTACGGTAGCACAAGCACTGTAAATAATGAATTCTTAATAAACAGATTACTGTGCGATATAAGCATAATCTTTGAGCAATATAACAAAAGCACAAAAGATTTCGACTTACCAAGATTGAGTGAGGGCATACAATACACGAAAGACCTACCAGGTTTAATTGATAGTGAACTATCAATTCCTATATCAATAGTGGATCTAAATTCAACATCGCTACTAAATTATGGACAACAGATAGCGTTCAACACTATATGCACTTTCATAAGAGAAGGAAATGGAGGTATTTTCTTCGTTGACGGCCCTGGTGGAACTGGTAAAACATTCCTCTATCGAACTATATTGGCAACTTTCCGCAACAAAGGGCATATTATTATAGCAAATGCAACATCCAGAATAGCAGCAAATTTACTCCTAGGCGGATGCACAACTCACTCTAGGTTCAAAATACCGATAAAAATAGATAATGTATTAAACTGTGGCATCAGTAAACAATCTGATCTTCGAAAATTGATTGAACTTTCATCCGCAAACATTTGGGACGAGGCACCCATGACCAACAGGAAAACATTCGAAATTTTAGACCGTACATTGCAAGATGTATTAGAAATAAACAAGCCTTTCGGTGGGAAGGTTCTTATTATGGGAGGAGATTTCAGGCAAGTAATGCCCGTTGTTGTGAATGGCACGAGATAGGAAATAATTCGCTCAAGCATCGTTGAGTCTAATTTATGGGCAGGTGTCAAGTTACTTACATTAAAAGAAAATATGAGAGCACGCAATAACCTGGAATTTGCAGATTTCTTGCTAAGGGTCGGAAATGGGGTGGAGCCAACAATAGAAGACGACATGATTCGCCTTCTTGATTCAATTGTTATGCCTTGGGAAGGAGAGCAATCAATTAATGACTTAATAAATTTTGTTTTTCCCAGTATGCAAACTTACAATGTCAACAATACTGATGCCGAGTATATGGCAACAAGAGCTCTAATCACTCCAGTAAATGAAGATGTTAACAAGTTGAATGAAATATGCATGGAAATGTTCCCGGGGGATGACACAACTTACTACTCTTTCGACTCAGTTTCGGATGATGATCATAACTTATATCTACCGGAATTTTTAAACTCTATTTGTCCAGGTAATTTACCAACACACAAGCTAACACTGAAGCGTGGCTGTCCAATTATGCTTCTCCGAAATATAGATCCCAAAATTGGATTGTGCAACAGCACACGACTAATTTGTCACAGATTTGGAAGAAATATCATTGAAGCAACTATATTGGTAGGCCATTTCAAGGGCCTCAGAGTGTTCATTCCACGCATACCGCTAAAAAGTGCAGAAGATTACAAAATGCCATTCGAACTAATAAGGAAGCAATTTCTAGTCAGACTGAGTTTCGCATTAACAATTAACAAGTCTCAGGGGCAGACAATTGGAAATGTCGGAATTTATCTTCCAAATCACGTCTTCAGTCATGGCCAGTTGTATGTTGCTTTATCAAGAGGGGTATCAGCCCAATCCACAAGAGTTTTGGTCAAAAAATGTGTCATTGAAGGTCATGCAAGTGTGTTCACGAAAAATGTGGTATTCAAGGAGATTTTTGATCGGGTCGACCCGACGACAACAATAAGGTATGACATCGACTCCAACCATGGAACTGTTTAGTTCATTCCATTACATACAGTGAAAAATGTTTTCTACAATTTGTATGTTATAAAAAAAATTATTTGTTTTTCAGGTGATTAAAATTGAAAAGAAGAAGATTACTGAGAAAAGACAGGGACTGCAGAATTCGACTGAAGGACTATGCAAAGGTAGATAGGGGCAATGACATGCAAATATAAACAAATGAATGTTGAAGAAAAAGGAGTGCGAAGTGACAATTAAAATAAACATGAGTCGATGTCTTATAATTGTTTAGTTGTTATCGTTTGATAAAACGAGTTTACAAAAATTTAAGAAATGTTCTGAATTTAACATATTTATACATCTTTGTAATGTTTTACTTACAAATCTGAACTTTTAAAATACATGAAATTATCTCTTTTACGTCAAGTGTCACCCCCAAAACAAATGTCGTCGCCACAACAAATGTCACCCCACGACAAAAGCCGTCCCCACGACAAATGACGCCCCCATGATAATTGTCGCCCCCACGACAAAATGCCCCACCCACGACAAATGCCCCACCCATGACAAATGTCTCACCCACGACAAATGTCACACCCACTGCACATGCCGTCCCCACAACAAATGCCGCATCTACGACACATGTCGCCCCTACGACAAATGACGTTCCCACGACATATGTCGTGGACACAACATATGTCGCCCCCACGACATATGTCGCATCCACGACAAATGCCCGGAACACGACATCAATGGTCTGGTACTGTGGCGCGTAGCCATCGGGCCGGAGGCCCATGCCCGTCACTCGTATATATATATATATATATATAAATATCTGGCCTGCTTAAGCGGGATTTAATCCTGCCTAAGCAGGCAGGCAGGATTAAATCCCGCCTGCTTAGGCGGGATTAATCCCGCCGCCTAAGCAGGCGGGATTAATCCCGCCCGCCTAAGCAAGCGGGATTAATCTCGCCGCCTAAGCAGGTAGGATTAATCCCGCCCGCCTAGGTAGGCGGAATTAATCCCGCCTGCTTAAGTGGGACTAATCCCGCCTGGGATTGTTTTAATCCCAGGCGGGATTTAGTCCCACACCGTCCGTTTGGGTTGAATTTTTTGCTATATATATGTAGATTCCTAAATTTAATCTGTCAGGTTTGGTTGGCGGGCTTGTCTGCGGGTTTGGTGGGCTGGAGGGCTTGTTCTTCTGACGGTCAGGCGAGCATATGGTATTTTTATTATAGGAATTTGGGCATAATTTTGTAACCCGCATATTGGGCTGGGCTGATGAGTTGTAGGGTACCCTACAAAATATATAGACTTGAGAGGGCCTATATAGGTTTAGGAGACCTAAGAAAAAAATATGAACGGCCCTGATTCGTTGTTGCGATCAACAGTTGCGATCAAATATTTGGTTTATATTTAACGTCCGTGATCGATCGTGATCTGATTCTACATTTCAAAACTACTTCTTTAATGTAGTTAAAGATATATATATATATATATATATATATATATATATATATATAATCTTATCTTTGGATAGTTAAAAAGAAACAGAAAGAACTTCTTCTTCTTCTTCTCTAGGCCGAACCAGAGCGAAAGTGACAGCAGAACTCCGAGTCGTGAATCTTCCGGTGGCTGTCGGCGTAGCTCTGGTGCTTGAAATTTCCAAACGATCGTAGCTCTGAAAAGCTCTCGTCGAGAGCTACGCCATCATGGTACGTTTTTCCCCATTTCTTGAGTTTTCTCGTTAGGGTTTTTCGGCCATAACATCTATTTCGGCCATTTTTGTTCAGATTTCGACTCCTCCTGTCTTCTTTTGCCCCGATCTGTGACGTGGGGTGATTCGGAGGATTTTTCCGGTAAAGACGAGGCAAGTGGTGTTCTTGCCCTCTCTCTTGCTCCCTCCCTCTTTATTTTGCCAGATTTTCATTGGGCGGTCATGTTATTATTTCATTGAAACTTATCTATAAAATTCATTAGAACTCGTCTATAAATTTCTAGTCAAATCATTGAACCTTTACCCCTAATTCTCGTCCTGTAGATTTGGTAATCAAATTTGGTTATCTTGCCACCTTATCGAGTCATGTAGATCGTTGCGACGCCTTGTGCGTCTCATGGTATTGTTTATACTACACATTGTTTGACCCTTGAAATGCTCTTATGCAGTCCACTTTGTTGGTTAACCTTGAGTCTGTGATGAATACAAAGAACTCTGCTTGTATAATTATGTAACTAAAGAAACACAGATGAACTGTGCGCGTTGGGGTTTCTCCCTCGGCATTGTACCTTATGCTTGAGTCTGTGCGCGTTGTGGACTTTCATCCCCGACACATTACCTTAGCTTGGTTTGTCCGCATTGGGGTTTCTCCCTCGGCATGGTGCCTGTTGGCTGGGTTTCTGCGCGTTGTGGACCTTTTTTCCCGGCACAGTACTCTTTATTGTTGAGCTGATCAGTCTCATTTTTTTTATTGATGAATAACATGAATATTAATGAAAGATAAAAGTTTGAACTTCTGATGTTGGTGCTTTGTTCTATCATGATGATGTGAATAGTCATTCTTGCTCGGCTAGTTTTACTGTTGCTTACTTTTACTCTGCTTCTGACCCTTTTGTTGTCCTTTACAATTTCCTTCACTTTGAGGTTTGTGTAGTTTGCCTTTACTCTTTGCACCATGTGTATCTTGCTTCTGAGGTGTTCTTCTTTTGAATGCCTCAGGATCAGAGCTGTATCAGGTTTAGCTGACCGTATTGTGCTTCTGGTGCTGCTGGTTGCTGCGGCTGTTTTCTTTCACCTCTGAGCTTGAGGTAGTTGACTTTGTTTAGACTTGTCTGATTTTACTATGGGTTCGTGTCAGTTGTTGACGCCCATTGTTTTTGACTTTTATGTGATAGACCACTTGCTACTTTTACTGCTGTTACTTTTTACCTATTTATACTTGCTCTCTGGAAAAGATTTATGTTAGAATGCATTTAGTTATTTAAAGTATACAAAACTACATTCTGGAGTATCGTCATGACATGACTTTCAACTACTAAATCTACTACTTTTAAGCATTATAAAAAAAGTCCTCTATATATATTAAATGTAGAAGTCACATCATCATCTTAAGATACTAGACCTTCACCCTCATATAGGTTAACAAATGAATCAACTCAGCATTTTTCATAGCGTAAAACTTATATATTTTCTCACCTATGTACTAGTTGTCCACCCGACCGAGGGACACGGTCAGTAACTCTAATAACTTATATGCATTATTTTTAACTTAATTTCATAAATCTTTTACATGAAGTAAATGTGAGGACGGGTTGCCTGAGCGTCTGTAGTTGTCCCCTGCACGGCGTGGCATCACGACGCGTATTTTCTCTACTCTGATGTATTTTTGAATACGGAGAAAATGCTGGTCGTGATAGTTGGTATCAGAGCCAGGTTTTGCAAGAGGCTTGGTTTGTTTGGCAAACTAGTCGAACAACTTTCTCTTAAACAAAACTCTAATCGTATCATTTCATTGCATACACACACCGATATGTCATCAGTAGATCTTGATGGAAGCACGAACACTACACTCATAGTATAATAAGAAGTATACGCGACATATTATGTAGTATGTGATGCATAATATGTGTTTGTATATGGATCCACCATAGGTGGCAACATGTGACGGTTATGTAGTATGAGATGCATAACCATCATCACATGGATGCCCATTAGCACGTTTACATTTCTTCATTACATACAATATTATTTAGTATGAGATGCATAACATTGTATGTGTACGCCGCTCATAACATACACTAAGACCTTTTTAGAATGCATAGCACTGCATACATAACATACTATCGCATAAGCATACGTGCCAAGTTAAAGATCTGCATGATGACATTTGTACACCCATTATTTGAGATGAAATTTAAACATTCATGCATTCATATTATAGGCACAAGTTAGAAGCATAACATCATTTTATGATTTCCCAGAGCAAGGTAACAGCAAGAGCAAGTATCTGTTTGTTCCTGATCTGATCTAAGTCAGGGTATTGGAGTTTTCTAGCTTCAGTGTCGCAAGCTAGGTCCTTGATAAGTCATTTGTTTGTATCGGTAAAATATGAACCCGAAATAGTTTGCTAAGGCAATATCTTCCCAGTTTGTGATGTCTTAGGCAAGGTTTGACTAGATATCCATTTATTCTGTAGAATGCCACCTAAACGCGTTGCGACGCGGTCGACTCCCCAGTCAGAGGGTGAGTCTTCTGGTGCCCAAAGTGAAGCAGTGATCGAAGCGCTGCGAAAAAGTAATGAGGCCCTGTCAAGGCAGATGGTGGACATGCAGTCTCAGATACAATCGTTGTTGGCTGTCGTCGCTGGGCAGCAGACTAGAGCACATGACCCTGCTGTGGACCAAATTGTTCCTACTCCCCCTGCTGCTCTAGTTCCCCCACTCGCACTGCCGCCTGAGATGAACTTCATTTCTCACTTCCAGCGACTAGGACCTCCTTCGTATGATGATAGAGCAGACTTAATGGCATTGGATGACTGGATCATTGCCCTGGAAGAAATGTTTTCCTACTCTGGCGTTTCCTCCAATCAGAAGGTGATGATTGCAGCGTATCAGCTCAAGGGTCTTGCGAAGATTTGGTGGATCAGAGAAAAGGAAAACCTTTCTGATGGGTGCTCGTGGGAATCATTCAAGAGTATGTTATTGAAGAAGTTTTTACCATCAGTCGAGCGAGACCGTCTGATGAACAACTTTTTACACCTGAAGCAGAGGCAACTCACTGTTAGTGAGTACGAGGTTGAGTTTAGCAAGCTTAGTCGTTTCACCCCAGATCTGGTAGCATCTAAAGAAGGCAAAGTAAAGCATTTCCTGGGTGGTCTGAGGTATGACATCCAGTAGTTGGCTAGCGCTTACAAGTCTGAGACCTTTGCAGAAGTAGTCGAAGCTGCCTTAAAGGTTGAGGCGATAGAAAATGCGAAGAATTGGGGATTGCATGCAAAGAAGGATAAGAGGAAATCTGACAGTGGAGGAAGTGCTAGGGCATCTGGCCCTGCAGCAAAGAAGGATAGAAGGGAAGCGTGTAGCTTCTGTGGTAAGCCAGGACACCCTTTTGATAAGTGCTTTAAGAGACTGGATGCACAGAAGCTGTCTCAGGTACATGCGATCCATGATGCTCCAAAGGGAGGTCATGTCTGTTCTTATTGCCAGAGGAGTGGGCATGACCTGGCCCGTTGTCGTAAGAAGGATGGAGCCTGTTTTCTCTGCGGCCAGAAAGGGCACATGAAGGCTAATTACCCGCAGAGCCAGCCTATGCTGCATGCAATTCCGTTGCAGACTCTACCGCCGCCACCGCCTCTCGTGGACAAGTGAAAAAGAAAGTTGAATGTGCTGACCAAGGAGGAAGCCCAATCTTCGACTCAAGTGATCTCAGGTTAGTCTCTGACTCGGCTAGTAATCTCTTTTAGTAGATTTATAGTTTTCGCATTTTAGTTGCGCATGCTATGTGTTTAGTTGAATTTAAGGTGAAGAATAAGTGGGCGCGCGTTTTGTTCGATTCAGGTGCTACTCACTCATTTGTGGAGAGGAGTTTTGTAGACCGACATCACTGGGATCTCGACCTGTTAGACACCTCCATAAACATCAAATTTCCTTCAGGAGTGTTGGTGAGGTCAAGTCAGGGTATCCAAAAATGCCCCATCTTCCTAGGTGGTTTTCTAGCCTTTGCGGATCTGAAGGTGCTAGATCTGGTAGATTTTGACGTGATTTTGGGCATGAACTGGCTATCCAGCTATGATGTCGTCATTCAGTGCAAGCACAAGCGCTTGGATTTTAAAGTTGACAATGGCCAGCCCATGAATGTGTATGGTTTGTCGCGTCAGGAATCTCCGATCATTTCTGCGGTACGTGCTCGCAAATTTCTAGAGTCTGGCTGTGATTCTTTTCTTGTCTCCGTTTCTATTCTGGGAGCTGCACCGGTTGAGCCTCGGGTTGAGGACGTTTTTGTGGTGTATGAGTTTCCGGATGCCTTTCCTATTAGTCTTCCTGGACTTCCTCCTGAGAGAGAAGTGGAGTTTGTTATAGACCTCGAGCCAGGCACTCGCCCTATTGCAAAGACACCGTATCGCATGTCGCCGCGTGAGTTAGAGGAGCTACGTACTCAACTGGATGAGTTACTACAGTGCGGTTTTATTTGACCCAGTTCTTCCACCTGGGGTGCACCAGTGCTCTTCGTGAAGAAAAATGATGGAATG
Organism: Platanthera guangdongensis; assembly: GCA_039583875.1. Classification (NCBI taxonomy): domain Eukaryota; kingdom Viridiplantae; phylum Streptophyta; class Magnoliopsida; order Asparagales; family Orchidaceae; genus Platanthera; species Platanthera guangdongensis. The sequence goes on from CM077153.1 coordinate 190,949,831, forward strand.
ATGAGGCTATGCATTGACTATCGAGAGCTAAACAAGGTGACCATTAAGAACAGATATCTGTTGCCTAGGATCGATGACTTGTTCGATCAGTTGCGAGGTAGCTCCGTGTTCTCGAAGATTGACCTCCTTTCAGGTTACCATTAGTTAAGAATCCAGGAGTCAGACATTCCGCGAACTGCTTTTCGTTCTCGGTATGGTCACTTTGAATTTTCTGGTAATGTCATTTGGATTAACGAATGCACCGTCAGCTTTTATGGACATGATGAACATGGTGTTCAAGGATTTTTTGGATAAGTTCGTGGTGGTATTCATTGACGATGTCCTGGTATATTCCAGAAATGTAGATGAGAACGCCTTGCACTTGCGCTTGGTCTTGTCTACTCTGAGGGAGCACAAGCTGTATGCGAAGCTTAATAAGTGTGAGTTCTGGTTATCTCAGGTGTCATTCCTAGGACACATTGTAAGTAAGGACGGTATCTCAGTGGATCCCGCGAAGATAGCCGCAGTCTTGGATTGGAAGAGACCTACATCGCCTAAGGAGATAAGGAGCTTCTTGGGGTTGGCAGGTTATTACAGAATATTTGTGGAAGGATTCTCTGTGCTCTCTATGCCGTTGACCAAGCTTACGCAAGAGAGCACAACTTTTGTTTGGAGCGATGCCTGTGAGGAAGCTTTTCAAGAGCTCAAGAGGAGATTATGTTCTGCTCCAGTGTTGGCATTACTGGTGGAAGGAGTGGAGTATGCTATTTATGTGGACGCCTCGCGAGTTGGACTCGGTTGCGTGTTGATGCAGGACGGCAAAGTGATTGCGTATGGATCGAGACAATTGAAGGTGCATGAAAAGAATTACCATACGTACGACCTGAAATTTGCTGCCGTCATTTATGCCTTGAAGTTGTGGAGACATCTTCTGTATGGAGTGTCGTGCAAAATTTATTCGGAACATAAAAGTTTGAAATATGTTTTCACTCAAAAGGAATTGAATTTGCGCCAGCGTCGATGGTTAGAGCATGTGCCGGACTACGAAGTCGATATCCTTTATCATCCCGGCAAGACTAATGTAGTAGCAGATGCGTTGAGTCGGAAGCTCACACATATCTTTAACCTCTTGTTGCAGTCCATTGTTGAAGAGTTTTTGCTCATGGACATAACCGTAGGGAATAGCGCTTCGCCGAGTAGCTTAGAGGTGGTTGAGCCTTCGTGGATTACTCTCACTAAGATACATCAAAAAGACGATCCCGATTTGCAGCACCTCCGCTGTAGGACTGAGAAAGGGGAATTACCTGACTTTTCAATTGATGACGTTGGTACCTTAAAGTACCGCGACAGATATTGTATTCCCGCTGTTGGGGACATCTGAGCAAGTATGTGCAATGAAGCGCATGGCTCCAGTGTTGCTTATCATCCTGGTTCCACGAAAATGTACAAAGATTTGAAGCAAATTGTTTGGTGGTCAGGTATGAAGAATGATATCACAAGGTTTGTATCTGAATGTTGTACCTGCCAGCATATCAAAGCTGATCATAGAAGGTCGGGTGGTAAGTTAACGCCTTTAGATATCCCGACCTGGAAATGGGAGAGTTTATCCATGGATTTCATTACTGGTTTGTCGAGGTATCCCCAAGGGCATGATGCAGTGTGGGTTATCGTGCACAGACTAACCAAGTGTGCCCACTTTGTGCCTTTCAGGATTGATTATTCCATGGAAAAGATAGTTGAGCTTTATCTGGACGGAGTTATCAGACTGCATGGTGTACCTACGAGTATTGTGTCAGACCGAGACTCCCGATTCATGTCTCGTTTCTGGTAGAGCTTGCAAGGAGCTCTAGGTACTGACCTTAGGTATTCTACTGCATATCATCCTCAGACAAATGGTCAGACGGAGAGAGTGAATCAGATCTTGGAGGATATGATTAGATGCTATATTCTGGACCATGGTGGAGCTTGGGATAAACGCCTCAGATTGATGGAGTTCGTGTACAATAACAGTTATCAGGAGAGTTTGCAGATGACGCCCTTTGAAGCTTTATATGGAAGACATTATCGAACTTCCTTGTTTTGGGTAGAAGTAGGTGAGAAGCCTTTGCTCGGTCTGGAAGCGCTGAAGGATATGAGAATTTCAGTAACACATATTCGTGAAAAGCCGAGGTTAGCTCAGGAGCGATACAAGAAATATGCAATCAGCGCAGAGTTGATCTGGAATTTGCTGTTGGGGACATGGTGTTTCTGAAGGTCTCTCCGATTCCAGGTGTTAAAAGATTTGGAAAGAACCATAAGGTAGATCCCAGGTATGTGGGACCTTTTCATATTTTGGAGCGCATCAGAGTTTCTGCCTATAGACTGGAATTGCCTGATTCTTTCCCTAGCTTTCACAACGTGTTTCACGTGAGCTAGTTGCGAAAGTGTGTTCGTAGTAATCGACATGTCCTTGACTCAGTGCCCCAGTTGCAGCCTAATCTCTCGTATGTCGAAGTGCCTGTCCGTATTCTGGAGACGCAAGATCGTGTGCTAAGAAAGAAAACAATTCCGATGGTTAATGTTCTCTGGTGAAATCAGGATGCTAGAGGTGCAACTTGGGAATTGGAATCCGCAATTAGAGAATCTCATCCTCAGCTGTCTTCCCCGGTTAGTATTCTTGTTTAAATAATTCCTCTGTCGTCTCTCTTTCTCTGCCCTTTTGTTTCGTTTCGTGCCCCAAGTTTCGGGACGAAACTTTCTTTTTGGAGGGGTGACTGTAACGCCCTTATTTTTCCGGCAATTATTTAATCCTCTTGTTGACGTCATAATGACGTAAGGGGCGTTACGTTAACGTGGAGTTGACGGCACGTCGCCGTAAGTATGTTTTTGCGTCTATTCGATCGAGTCAGCCAAATTCGCGAATCCTTGCCGAAAATGGAATTGATTAATTTCTGACATGCTTATCAAGTTTCGTCGCGATCCGAGCCATATTCGAGTCTCGACGAATTTCCGAAGTTTGTAGAATTTATGTTCGCCGTAAACTTTGAGGATTGATATCTCAAGAACGGCCCGTCGGATTTTGGTTTTGACTTCGCCGTTGTGTTCGTAGCGTCAGTGTTCGCCTACGGCGTGAGTTTCGTTTAATTCGGCGCACGTTTGGGCCTCCGTTTTGATCTCGTAGTTTCCTTATTCAAAAATATATGAATATGAATATTTTATTAATATAGTACAATTCAAAAATGAAAAAAAACTATTCATTTGTATAGTTTAAGGATATTTTTGCAAAGAATTCGTTATTTATGCAAAGAATTGTTCTTGTGCTCGAGTACCTCTTGAGTACCTTACTCGAGTGTTAAGTTTCTGCTCGAGCCCTTCTCGAGTCAACTTTCCCTACCTCTCGAGTATGTATTACTGCTCATGCAAATTTTTCTCGAGTGCTGTCTGCCCTACTCGAGTCATGTTCTTACCTACTCGAGTACTGTCTTCGGCCTACTCGAGTGTTGTCTTCAACCTACTCGAGTGTTGTCTTCAACCTACTCGAGTTATCTTCAACCTACTCGAGTGATGTCTTCAGCCTACTCGAGTGATCTGTAGCCATTCTCGAGTAGCCCGTTTTATTTTTGCGTTCGAGTGCCGTTTTAAGAGTCAAAACGATGTCATATGGAAAAATGGTTAACATGAAATTTGTTGGTCTCGACGAGATCTACAATTTTCATGATGGACACTTTTTGTTTTGAAGTCATCCTAAACCTCTATTTTCGTCTTCCGCACACTCGCTCGTAGATCGTCCGTTTTAGACAAGAAATTATATATATATATATATATATAATCTTATCTTTGGATAGTTAAAAACAAACAGAAATAACTTCTTCTTCTTCTTCTTTTCTTGGCCGAACAAGAGCGAAAGTGACGATAGAACTCTGAGTCGTGAATCTTCCGGTGGCCGACGGCGGAGCTCCGGTGCTCGAAATTTCCAACCGATCGTAGATCTGGAAAGCTCTCGTCGAGAGCTACGCCATCGTTGTACTTTTTTCCCCATTTCTTGAGTTTTCTCGTTAGAGGTTTTTGGCCATAACCTTTATTTCGGCCATTTTTGTTCAGATTTTGACTCCTCCCGTCTTTTTTTCCCCCGATCTGTGACGTGGGTTGATTCAGAGGATTTTTTCTGTAAAGACGAGGCAAGTGGTGTTCTTGCCCTCTCTCTTGCTCCCTCCCTCTTTGTTTTTCCAGATTTTCATTGGACGGTCATGTTATTATTTCATTGAAACTTATCTATAAAATTCATTAGAACTCGTCTATAAATTTCTAGTCAAATCATTGAACCTTTACCCCTAATTCTCGTCCTGTAGATTTGGTAATCAAATATGGTTACCTTGCCACCTTACTTATCGAGTCATGTAGATCGTTGCGACGACTTGTGCGTCTCATGGTATTGTTTATACTACACTTTGTTTGACCCTTGAAATGCTCTTTTGCAGTGCACTTTGTTGGTTAACCTTGAGTCTGTGATGAATAAAAGGAACTCTGCTTGTATAATTATATAACTAAAGAAACACAGATGAACTGTGCGCGTTGGAGTTTCTCCCTCGACATAGTGCCTTATGCTTGAGTCTGTGCGCGTTGTGGACTTTCATCCCCGGTACATTACCTTAGCTTGGTCTGTGCGCGTTGCGATTTCTCCCTCGGCATGGTGCCTGTTGGCTGGGTTTGTGCGCGTTGTGCACCTTTTTTCCCGGCACAGTACTCTTTATTGTTGAGTTGATCAGACTCATTTTTTTTATTGATGAATAACATGAATATTAATGAAAGATGAAAGTTTTAACTTCTGATGTTGGTGTTTTGTTCTGTCCTGATGATGTGATTAGTCATTCTTGCTCGGCTAGTTTTACTGTTGCTTACTTTTACTCTGCTGCTGACCCTTTTGTTGCAGTCGCTTTAGGGTTCGATCCCTACAGAGGTAGAATTTTCACAGACTGAGTAGGTGCCACATCATGTGGGTTTTGAGCTTGTTTCATTCAAGTTATTCCTTGCCCCGAATTTCTTCATCCAGTCCAGAATTTTCCTTAGCCTGAGGTGCCTTCTTCTTCTTATCAGACTTATGTTCCACATTCAAGTGAGATGAAGCCTCGATAGATCTCTTCTTCCCATTCCAGACCATCATGTGACCTGCCTCTAAAGTCTTATCCAACTCAACTATCTAAGAGAAACTAGAGTGATTTGTCATAATGAGAGGCTTCCTTAGGGATTCTCGCAGACCTCAGAAGAAATGCTTTGCATCATCATGCTCACAGAGAGAGTAATTGTACACAAAGTGAGCCAGGTGGAAAAACTCTCTTTTGTATTCCAAAACAAAGTAGTGTCCCTGCTTGAAGTGGAGGAAACACTCCCGAAGTTCCTCTCTTTCAGTGGAGGGAATACCTTGTTTCTAAAATGCATCAGAGAATTCTTTCTGATTAGTGTTTGAAAGCATCCACCCTATAAAATTGGTAGAAAGAGTAACCTCCATCATTGTTGTTCATTGTCCTCTAGAAGGGTGATGGTCACCGTGACAACCATATATACCAAGCATGAGTAGATTTTGAACTCTTCCTAACCACTAATGTTTTTGCATTGCAGTCTCAATGCCTCTGTAAACGGTAAAGGACAAACCCCACCCTTGAAAATATTCAGCAAATCTAATCAAGAATTGTCGGTTGTGCTGGTCTCTGGTTCAAAGATGCTCAGAACATTTCCAAAATGGTCGACAAGGTCTGCTCGAATTTAATCTTGTGAAACATGACAACACGGTCAGTAAGAATGGGAGTCCGAGAACCAAATGGTACTACTAGAGTGGGAGACAATGCAGTTACTATTGGAAGACGTGGAATAAGATTTCCCTGACCAATGTCTTCATAAACCTATGAACAAAAGGAAATATTAGGACTTGAATATGTATGATGGAAATTCCGCAAAAAAAACTTTGGTCAAATGTATTGATCACATGTGAACCGTACATGGGCTAACCAACTTTCATAGGGTTCGTACTCGAACTAATAGACCTTGCTTAAGCCTAGTACATCGATAGTAACTTATGTATGCGGAGGCCAGCTCAGTCTGATGCCAATTATAATATTTCCCTCCAAAAAACTAAGGGAGAACATATGTCTAAAGCAACCACCTTGTAATAACGCTAACAAACGAGTCATCCCCTACTACATGAAACTTACCCTATCAGTTGTTCATCATCAGAAGACTAATTAGAGTATAAAAACATTGTGGAATCATAAAATGAAAATGTACTAGCATAACAAAATCACGACAGGAATTTAAATAGTCCAAGGTAATGCAATAAGATAAAATGGCCTGCACATGCCCATGAAACTATAAGCAAATTAGTCTAGATGGATAACTTCTAGAACTTTCACATAACTCTCATCCTCCTCCTCAGAATTAGAAGATGACTTCAGAACACAGGTCGATGCAGGAGTCAATCTAGCAATACGTCCTTTACCTCACTAAGTGTGAACCTAATGCGACACCTCCCGCCGGGGCTCCTCCTACGCCTAAGTTGGTGACCACGAAACCATTAGTCATAAATACTATGCACCATCCTCCCTCCCCCAATGCTCCTAAGGCACTAGGTAAGTAAGATCAATAGCCTACAAGAAGAGGATTAGAGTAGTATGACAAAACTAGAATATCTAACATGTTTATGACATGATAGATAAACTATGAACTAACAAGGTAATAACTAACTCACCGCAAAAGAATACCGATATGAACTTATACGATAAGTGTTCATGTATAACATAGAAAACAAATAACTTATCTTATAAGAATGTCTATACAAGCTTATAAGATAAGGGTCCAAGTATTATAATATTTGTAGAAATATAATACAATTTATAAAGGTGCCCATACAAAAGTTTAAGTTAAGGATCCAAATGCACCATGATATGAGGCGCTGATTGTGCAAGATACTCACTATAATACTAGAGCTCTAGAAATCCTATGTCGACATATTTGACCAAATTAAGTAGGTAGTTATCTTATGGCCCTTGTCGGTGTAGCAAGAGGATGACAGTGGTACAACCACCAATGCTTCTAGGATTGTGACACACAACATATCTGTTGGGTCCATTGCCCACAATGTTCCCTAGATTGGATTTGAAGAGGCATCTCCATCAACACTAAGTGCATAGTTGCATTTGATGTTGTTTAAGCTCATCTTGTACAGGATGTTCCATGGAACAAGTCTAGACAGATTGTCTAAGTGATGTGACAGGTGGTCATAAGGCAAAAATGTAGACACCAAGAGAAGATGCTGGAAAGACAGGAATTTGCCTAAGTCCACATGCATTGAGTGAGGCAAGCTCACTCAACGCTAGAGGTAAGAAAGAATGTTGGTAAGCCAGAAATATGGCTAAGTAGTTTGGCGTTGAGTGATGAAGACACACTCAACACCATACAACAAAAATGCTGTAAGTTGAACTTAGTCGAACTCATTTCAAAATTTGTCGAACTAAGTTCAGAGTTCGTCGAGCTGAGCTCATCATTCATCGATCTTAAATCAGAGTTTGAGATTCTGAGTTTGTCGAGCTCAGTTCAGAATTCGTCGAACTGAGTTCAGAGTTCGTCGAGCTCAGTTCACCATTTGTCGAACTCAGTTGAGAGTAAGGCAGGCTGAGTCAGTCAATGCCTAAAGTTAAGAGGAAGATTTTGTTTAAGGCATAATCATTATGATAAGTGTTAGTCTCAGCATAACCGCTGAGACAAGTGTTAGTCTCAGCAGAACTGCTGAGACAAGTGTTAGTCTCAGCATAACCGCTGAGACAAGTGTTAGTCTCCGCATAACCACTAAGACAAGTGTTTATCTCAGCATAACTGCTGAGACAATTGTTTGTCCAAGCAGAGAATAAGATAGAGCTGAGACAGTTAAGCCAGTGTTTTTTTAAATAGAAAATTGGGTAAGGAAAAAAGCGTTGAGTGAGCCGTGCTCGCTCAACACTCTCAATGCCTAAGATGCTTCAGAGGTAGAAAATTGGATAAGACAAAATGCGTTGAGTGAGGCATGCTCACTCAACGCTCTCAATTTCAGAGCAGCAAAAAGATTTTGGCTAAGGAAAATGGCATTGAGTGAGGCTTGCTCACTCAACGCTCTTAACGCCTAGATAGACAGAAATCTGTCTAAGTGTTTTGACGTTGAGTGATGATTACTCACTCAACGCCTATGCTAATGTTGCTTGATTTTTGGCTAAGTCCACAACTGATGACATCAGCAAGTCAACATATTTCAAATTAGTGGCGGGATGACTATAGTACGCGACAAATGTTGTCGCAGACCTACTGTACAATAGTTGGGGTTAAAGCAAGGTTTCTGCTGGACATTAAATGTGTGGGGACCACTGCTTAAGCTTGCTGCTGGCCATTAAATATGAGGGGCCCACTACTCAAGATCCGTTGGGTCAAAATCAATAAAAGAAAAAAGGTGTACTGAGGAAGATAAGACTTCGAGAAAAAGCAATCAAGCAGTTCTTCTTCTCCGCCATTGTTGTGGAGCAAAAGAACAGGAAGCTCAAGACGAAGAGAACGTTAGCTGTTGATATCGATAACAAGATAGCTAGTGTAATCTTCATCTAGACTAGCAAGCAAGTCCAGAATATTTCTCTGAGGAAAGAGGAAGCAGCCAAGGGCCGACCCTTGCTGCAAGTTCTTCACAGTTCCAGCAGTACATGCATCCTGAAGATTTTAATCTGGAAGCTGTGAAGAGAAGAAGCTTGAAGAAGCAGAGATCTGAAAGAAGATATAGGGGGCTTTTCCTTAGGAGTCAAAGTCTGGGCTGAATCACCTCAGCCCAGGAAAGGAAGATAAGGCAGAACTATCTTAGTCTACAAAGTTAGAGCTGAGATTTTCTCAGCTCTGGTAACAGCAATTAGCTGCAGTAACTTCACTGACCAGCAGGAAAAATCCCTGGTGCTGTGAAGTAGTGGTTGGACTAAGTACTTCTTAGTTCAGTGAAGGTAGACTCAAGAAATAAATTCCTGTAGTCATTGCTGGATTGAATTTATATCAATCAAGAAGCTTGACACAGAGAAACATCTCTTTTGTCAAGAATATCCACCAACCCACCTTCATTCTATAGGATCCAAGTGTGTATTTGAGCTGAATGCTTAATTGCCTGAGGTAGGAGAGTGCTGCTCTCTGAGTGTAGGGCCTTTGTGCTTGAGGTAGGTGACAAATTAGTCACTGAGCTGTAGGTTCCTGGAGGGGCACTGAGGTAAGTACCTGGAAGGGTACTGAGCTGTAGGAGTGATGCAGTACTCTGAGAGTAGAGCTTTGTTCCTGAAGTTGTAAGGCTGAAAAGCCTGAGCTGTAGGCCTTAGAGATAAGGCTGAGGTATGTGGCTTGAGGGTCACTGAGTGTGGGAGCACTGCAGTGCTCTGAGGTAGGATCCTTTGTGGATCTGAGGTAGGGCTGCCCTCCCAGCCTGAGTGTAGGGCTTAACAGCCTGAGGTAGGTGGTATGCTGACCACTGAGTTATACGCCTTTATGGCTGAGAAGTAAGTCTTGGAGGAGACTTAGAGATCCTGAGGGATCTGAGGTGTAAGCTCTTAGGAGCAATTTGGAGGAGTTTGTGCCTAGTCCAACAAGATAGTTGATAGGTGGGAGGGAAAGTGGATGTACCCAATTGGGGAACCACTATAAATCACTGTGTGCTTTTCTTTGTTGTTTTCCTTGTGCAGGTTGTGTATATCTTGAAAGCATAAAACAACTCGAAGCTAAAGCTCATAAAGAAGAAACATAAAAGAAATTAAAAAATACCAATAACCTATTCACCCCCCCTCTAGGTGACTTAGCTATCCTTGAATTAAAAACTTTCAATATCATAAGACTCGATGCATGACTCTTGCGTGTACTAGTTTGGAGTACATGACTATGTCATGTGCACATGCTGTGAAGAACATCTACATAAATTTTAAATGTTGTAGTTACCAAGGTACACTACCCAAAACTATAGATAAGGTATCCCTTAAGCCCCACCACTCTCAATGAGTCATATCACAAACATTGTCTCAGTGTGCTTTGTTTGGGTGAGTTGGATAAACACCCCACACAAACACATCCATCATAATTATGATGGTGTCTACCATGCATGACAAAGAGACTAAAACTCTTAAATGTAATATACTAGTCAATGCTAGGTTAAACATCACCAAGCTAACAAGACCTCTAAATATTGCATTGAGTGCTATGTGTGAATCTACTAAATTCAAGTAAGAAATAATGCTACAAAATCAAAACATGATGGTAGAAATACTACTAATTCAGTGAAAAGGCACAACAACTTTAATACAACATCAAGATAGTACCATAGCAAATTAAGAAGGAAGATTCCTTTGTATAACAACATGACACTTCAGACACAAGTCTTCATGCAATGATTATGTGGCTATCAAAATTTAGTAGCAAGATTTTTGACAATAGGCAAACTATTTCATAAACAACTTTATTTATCTAGAAACATTTAATAATTTAAGGCTCTGTTTGGGGGGACTTATTTTCACCGGTCAAGTGGTTACGACAGCATGTCCCGGGCCTTAATTAAGGCCCGATACATGCGGTCGTAACTGCTTGACTGGTGAAAAAAGCCCCCCCCCCAAACAGAGCCTAATACTGACGTCATTCTCTACTGAAATATTCTCAAAATGTAGGTGATGGATCACTAATATACAGAGAATACTAATACAAAAAAAAGAATTTAAAGATTCATGGTGTGAGAAATGTTCACACTATATAATTCCCAATGTTAAGTGTGACATATTGTTTACAATAAGTTCAATAACTGAATTTAGCAAATGCCTTATCCAAATTTCCTCAAACTTGAATCATGTAAAGATTATATGTTAACAAAGTCTCTGTAAAAATCTCATATTTAAAATCTTCATAGTTTGCAAAAGATTTAAAAAATACAATTTATTTGCCTATGGTTAAGTTTGACAATTAATAACAAATTTTGATTATGTGATAAGTAGAACTCATGATGTATAAATGCCGCCAAATTTTTATCAGAGAGGCCTCATGACAAACCCAAAAAACCGCCAAAATTTGGTGCGATAATAATTAGTGGAGACCCACTTTATTTCATTTATTTATTTAGTGTAATAAAGCTAAATTATCACAAAAACATGGGGCAAAACATCTTCAGAAATTCCAAGACATTCACAAGAGCTTCCTATTTACAAGGATAACTCAGAAACTAAATTTCAGATCAAAATAAATAAACAAACAGTCACTATAATGACAAGACCCAGATTAGAGAAATATACATTTTATTTAATTTTACTATAGTTTAGGATACTCAAACTTCAAATAAAGATTCTGAGGGCTACAATTGTTACAAGGAGTAGTGTCATCTTATTTTGAGATGGTGTCATTATCCTCTACAACATTCATATTGGACACTTTTTTAAATGACCAAACGGTTCTTAATTTATCAGATTAACAAGATTGTGTTTAATACACATTAAAATCATTTTAATGTCATATTTGGTCTGCAGATAGCGGCCAACGCAAATCAAAACCTTAATCTAACGGGCCAAATCGAATTACACTGCAAACATTAGCAATTACGTCGTATATGACCGTTATATCCTCTCTGGGGAAGACCAATCATTGTCGAGGCTTTTGACGACTCTATTTCGTCTTCTTCCTTGATTAGATGACATACATACCTCGACGAAGAAGCAACGTCTTAAAGATAATCAAGATAGTCGTTGTTCCTCTCTGGTGACCCCTACTCTGGTGCTCCACCAATAAATTGACAGGGAAAGGCGGTTCTATGGGTGGAATTCAGGTGGCCGACTGTAATCGACTGTCACCGGAAAGTCAAAAATAGCATCAACCTGAGCTATTTCCACTAGTGATCTTCTTCTCTGGCGATGGAATCTTCCTCAAGGGCCTCCGAGAAGGGCAAATAGCTCATTCCATCCTTATTGGTGCCCCCTAGTGAGCCTGAAATAGGTCTAAAGTGCTTCCTCTCACGACAATGGTTTGATGCTAGGGCAGCAGGTAATCACCATATGGTGGCAGAATGCTAGGCTCTAACCACCTACATGATATATGCTTCAAGAGAGTTCAGATGGTTATCATATGAGGGACTGAGGGTGCTGATTGGAAATGTGATGGCATGGTGGTGGTGCAGTGGTAGAAACCTTCTTCTCCTTCTCGAGTTTTTAGTGGCAGTCTCCAAGGCCCTCTCTCATTTTGTTAAGGTTTGCATACGTAGTAGGCACTAAAATGAAACACTCTAGAGGCTAAAGAAAGGGTTGAATTGATTTGTTGGGAAAAATCGTCTTATGATTTGATATATCAGGTTATTAAAGTGATTTAGGTTAAAAGAGCATGTATGTAAAGATGCATGTTGAATAGTGCAAGTACAATGTCATTCAGTGACTGGATAAAGAATTAACACTCAAGAAGATAGAGTAAGACAAAGTAAAATTATGCGCTTTGAGGAGATGTAAACATATAATGAGAAGTATACAAGGGGATGTCGACATACAACAAGAATCTTACTCTATTTTTCAACTAATAGTCAACACAAGAAGACTGACAATTATACCCTTTTGTGTTGAAAAAATTTATAGTGAAGTTAGAAAATAAGTATGACTACATACTTTGAGACATATTTGCTCTATGTGTCTCAGCTTTCGTTGACAAGATGTCAACATTTAAGAAGCCTTGGGCCGACTTCTATACACAATAATTCTGAATGAAGATTGAGCAGATTAAGACAATGATTTAGATTGATTTGTGATCATTGATGTTCTAATTAAGGAAGGTTTTCTTTCCGATTGAATCACATCCGACAAGAGATTTGTTTTGCAATATATATATATAAATATATATATTCCTATTCTGATTGAAGAAAATAATAAGAGATAGAATACATAAGCAATATCTGAAGCCCTCTCTCTCTCTCTCTCTCTTCTATCTCCTTCTTCAAGATGTTTTGAGAGGACAGAAGTTGTTGACAACTTTATCTTCTATAGATTTGAAGGTTATTTTTCTCTGAAGGAGTCATAGTTCATCATCAGATATTCTTCGTTAACACATTCAAATCTCTCTCTATTGAATCTGATCTCACAAGAGGAATCTACCGTAATTTCTATTGGCTACAGTAAGTTTCCACGTAGTGCTTATAAAGAACCTAGTCCTTAGATATTTGCTGAAGAGGATAACATTATTGAAATTCATGGTCGACCACTCAAACAAAAGGAGTTTTTAGAATCCCATTACAAAGGATTCATATATTTTTAAAATTTCTCTCACAAAAATTCAATGATTATTGGGCCTCCTTATCAGAAGGCTCATGGTCCTTTGAATCCCCTTATCAAAGGATTCAGTGGTTTGTAACACCTTATCAAATTTTTTATTGGTTCTTAAAATCCCCTTGATAAAAGATTTAGTTCTATTGGTTCTAAGGGTCTCCTAATCAAAACACTAAACATTGATTAGTGGATATCCTATTGGGTTTTCTAAAAGCACATCACATGTGCGCAGTGGAATAGAGTTCAAGAAAACCTAATTAGAACTGTATCTTGAGAAAACCATTAATCGAGAAGTAAAACGCAACAAATACATAGTTACCTATGCAGAATCGAGTCTTTACTCGATCAAGATGCTCTAAAAAATTTGCTTTCCCTTAGTTCTGTACCAGAATTGGAAACATCGGCAAGGTATCTTTGAGTTCACGTAGAAATTTATCAGTGACTCTACAAAAGTCCACATCAATGTCGGAGAACCCCATAGTCTTGTCAAATAAGATCTGGGTTGGAGAAGGAACACCCTCAACATCTCCACAAAATGCTAGATTCATCTTTGAAGAGGAGACGATGGAAGCGATGACCAAAACTAGGTCTCACAGAATTGGTGGTAGAGTCTAGATCTGGGGAAAACCTTTTTCCATTTTATCTCTAAAAGGGGGCATAAGTAAAAACCTAATCGCCTACCTATTTATACCCCAGTGTTCTAAATGCAGACGTGTGCCTCTGTTATCCACATACCCAAGACTTGAATTGGAGTATACATGGAATGTCGTCGTGATAAACTAATATGTCGTCGATACAATCTCAAAAATATCATTTAGATAATCTCGATGATACGTACAATATCTCATCGATATATACAATATGGACAGTCGATCATGTTGTCTTGACATCACACAATATTTATAATATCATCTTGTACGTTCAGACAACAAAGATCTATCAGTGTTATCTTGTCTACTCGATGATATTCAAAATATCGTCTTGACTATACAATGATATTCACAATATCGTCTTGACTATACAATGATATTCACAATATCGTCTTGTATATTCATACGAGAAGAATCCATCAGGTGTCGCCTTGACTACTCGATGATATTTATAATATCGTCTTGTAGTGTCAATGGAAAAAACACTATCGCCTTTCATCGTCTTGCATGATCTCGATGACATAACAACTGATAAATACATTAAGTGCATGCCCTCTCGACGACATTCACAATGTCATCATGAAGTCATGCTAACTTGCTCCATACAATATTCAGAATATTTAAGGTTTAGCCAATCTAACTCACCTCCAATGAGTCATAGGATTGGTCCTTCACTCATATCCAATATGAGTAAGGACAACACAATCTTTCCTCCAACTTCTCCAAATGCTCTAATGTGTGACCATATTGACTCATATCGCGTTGGCAGTGGGATTAACTGTTTGACTACTTCCAGATCTCCGTAGAAACACTAACAATATCTCACTTGATCTAGAACATACCAGAAAAAATCTCATAAGAAATGATCGGCATCTAGCAATGCATCATTGCTACTCAAGAAATAAGAGTTCATAACTCAATAAGTTTGTTTGTGACTAATGTGTTGTGTGTTTTTATCCCTTATATCTAGATTGAACTCGAGGCATGGACTGTGTCACTCTCTTAATAATTCAATCTTAATTTCTTGACCTATAATGGATTATCAGAAATTGGTGAGCTCATTATCATATATTGACTCAACTATGCATGTCCATGCATTTATTAGTCTCATTCCATCAAGGGGCCCATGGATGTAGCTCTTGTCATATAGGAGACAAATCTCATTTTTGTCCACACACAATCACCCAAATGATTCATAACATACATAATAATAACACTTATCATCAACCTTTATCAAGGAAAACTTTTTATGGCATCAAAGTGTGATGTTCCCCACTTAATGAATGGTGTGACTTCAGGTCAAAGAACCACAAATATCTTTGCCAATTAAGACTTACTTGTGTCACGTTCATATAATAATCCATAAAGTAGTCTCATTGTGGGTCTGTCCAGTACAACTTGTTGTTAACAAGTACTTATGTACTGACTTGATATCTAAAATCATGACATGCAGGAACTAGTCATCAGTCAACCCACATACTAGTCTTAATGTATCATCATCACCCTATTTTCTAAGATGATACCTCGACCATGGACCATTTAAGAATGATGCTTCTAATAAACATAGGCACTCACATTCAAATCACGTACTTGAATTCCTATGGAAGCAAAAACTCTAAGGACATTTATTATGTTAATTACTATATCAAATATAGAAACAAATTGACAAAACAAAGAACTTGACATAAATATAAAATAAATACATCGCCATTAATTCATCACATGAATTTACAACTAACACATACAAAATACACAAATCCCATTAGAGTTAATCATTTAGGTTTCTAATACTCATTGATCTAGTATGACAATAATGCTTCCTCTGTGAAAGAGCCTTCATCAGTAGATCCACTATATTATCTAAAGTCGATACTCTACATATGCTCACATATCCTCGATTGATAATCTCTTGAATAAGATGGAATCGCCGAAGTATGTGCTTGGAGTGCTGATGAGATCTAAGTTCCTTGACCTGTATAATGATAATGTTGTTGTCACTATAAAGAATTACCAGATTAACAATGTTAGGAACTACATCAAGTTTGTTGATGAATTTCCTAATTCATACAACCTCCTTCGCCGCATTTGCATCTATAATATACTCAGCCTCAGTTGTAAAATCAACAACTATCTTTTGCTTAGAACTCTTCCATCTCACAACTCCTCCATTTAGGCAAAACACAAAATCTGGTTGAGACTTTGAGTCATCCCTATCTGTTTGGAAGCTAGCATCTATGTAATCTTGTACAATGAGCTCTTCCTATCCATTAAATACCAAGAATATATCTTTAGTACTTCTTAAGTACTTTAGGATATTCTTGACTACTATCTAGTGTCCGTCACCAGGATCATACTAATATCTACTAGTTATTCTCAAAGCATACGAGACATTTGGTCAAGAACATAACGTTGCATATATGATTGATTCAATTGCCGAAGCATATGAGATCTACTTCATACGGTACTTTTCTTCTAAATATTTAAGTCATTGGTCCTTAGAGAGATTTGCATAATTAGACATAGGTAAGAACCCTTCTTGGACTCAAGCATGTTGAACCACTTCAACACCTTCTCAATATACATACTCCGGATCAATCTTAGTAGCTTCTTTAATCTATCTTTATAGATCTTAATACCAAGTATATAAGTTGTTTCACCTATGTCTTTCATGGAAAAGCAGTCCCCTAGCCTATTATTAACAACTTATAGGGCCAGACTACCATTCCCAATTAATAGTGTGTCATCTACATACAATATTAGGAATACGACAATGCTCATACTAATCCGCTTGTAAACACAAGGCTCATCTTCATTCTTGATGAAATCAAACTCTTTGATTTTCTCATCAAAATGTAGATTCCAAATTTGAGAAGCTTGCTTCAATCCTTAAATGAATCTCTACGGCTTATATATTTTAGTGGCTTCATTTTGAGATACAAAACCCTCAGTGTATGTCATGTACACTTCCTCAAGGAGGTTTCCATTAAGGAAAGCCGTTTTGACATCCATTTGTCAGATTACGTAGTTATAATATGCAATAATAACAAATAAAATTCTGATGGACTTTATCATGACAATTAAGGAAACAGTGTCATCATAGACAACACCATGAATTTGCTTGAAATATTTAGCTACTAATCGCCATTTGAATGTTTGTACATTCTTATCTATATCACCCTTCTTCTATAAGACTCACTTGCACCCTATAGGTCATACCTCTTCAGGTGATTGCACAAAGGTCCAAATTTGGTCTCTATATATGGATTCCATTTCAGATTTTATGTCTTCAAACCATTTCTCAGAGTCCGGTCCATTGATTGCCTCTTAGTAGGTTACAGGCTCACCATCATGATCTATACGCATCCCATTATCTATTTGAGAGATGAAAAATCTATATCTCCTATGCTTAAATCTAAGTCTACCAGATCTACGTAAGACTTGTGTTTCTTGAGAAAGCTCTCTAGCTACAACAACTTGTATTCCGTACTTAGGTTCCAATTCTAGTTCATTTTTTGTTTGTGGTTCTTGAACTTCTTCAAGTTCTATCTTTGCAGTCTTTTTGGATAAAAACTCTTTCTCTAAAAAGACACTAGCCCTTGTGACAAACACTTTCCCCTCAGATTGATTATAAAAATAGTATCCTTTGGTTTTCCTTAAGATACCCCACTAAATAATATTAGTTTGACTTGGCCTCAAATTTGTCAGGTATTTGACATCTCACGTATGCATCACAACTCAAAATCTTAATGAATGACATAGTAGGATGCTTCTCAGTCCATATCTCTTATGGTGTCTTTTGAATAATTTTGTTGGACACAAATTAGTGTTAAAGTAGTCATCTATAAAGTATATCCCCAAATGGAAATGGGCATATCAACATGACTAATCATCGACCATACCATGTCTAACAAAGTGTGATTCATCCTCTCAAAAACACCATTATGTTGTTGTATTTTAGGGAGAGTGGGTTGTGATATAATACCACACTCCTTCAGATGATCGCAAAAATCATCACTTAAATATTTGTCACTTCGATCAAATCATAGTGCTTTAATCTTTTTTCCCAGTTGGTTTTGTACTTCATTCTTAAACTCTTTGAATTTTTTAAGGTTTCCGATTTTTTATTCATAAGATATACAAATCTATATCTACTGAAATAATCAGTAAACATAATGAAGTAGTGAAACCCACCTCTTGCCATAAAACTCGTAGGTCAGCATACATTACTATGCATTACACCCAGAAGATCATCAGCCCTCTCAGTATGACCAGTGAAAGGGGTCTTAGTCATCTTGTGTAATAAACAAGAATTGCATTTCTCAAATGATTCTTAATCAAATGAGTCCCATAATTCATATTCCTGAAGCTTCGATTTGCGTTTCTCATTTATATGAACCAAATAACAATGTCAAAGGTATGCGAGATTTGAGTCATTTGTCTTTAGTCTTTTTTGTATTTTTACATTATAGAGCGACTAGTCTATGTTCAAAATATATAAATCATTAAACATTTGTGTTATGCCATAACAAATATCATTTTTATAAATAGAACAACTATTATTATTAATTATAAAAGAAAAACCATTCATTTCCAAACATGAAACATAAATAATGTTTCTAGTATAGCTAGAACATAATAACAATTATCTAGTTCAATAATAAGTCTAGTTGGCAAAGAATGATAGTAAACTCTTATGAAGATGAAGATGACAACAACTCTTGCTTCATTTCCAACACATTGTTCTTTACACAGCAGTCTTCTCCTTCCCAGTTTCTGCAGATTTGTATAAATGTAAGAATCACATCCCGTATCTAATACTCAAGATGGAGGAGCAAAAATGTCAATTTCTATAACAAATATGTTTGAAGCGGAAGTCATACTTCCCTTCTTCTTCTATACATCCTCAAGATAGAGGAGACAATTCCTCCTCTAATGCCCTAACATAACACAATGGAGACACTTTCCTTCCTTGGCCACTCCCTTCTTATTAAGTGCTGAAGACTTTAGATCAAGATAAGACTTAGATCCTATCTTCATCTTTTTAGATCCTTTGGTATTGTCCTTGTCTTAATGTACCATTATCATATGACTAGTAGGCTTGACCTTTTTCATATTATTCTCTACAGTTCTTAACATGCATAAGAGCTTGGGTAGTGTAACAACTCGATTTTAAAAAAATGGAGTTTGTTTTTATTTGATTAAAAGTAATGATATTTTTGTAATAAAAGTTTTTAGGTTTTCCCTAATCCTATTTGATAAAACCTAAACTGGACAACCCCCCCTATTATTTTCCTGCACCCATCCCGATCCCGCTAGCCGCATGAAGCTGTCTCCTGCTATGTCTCCCGATCCCGCCTACAATGCGACTCCCTGCTCCCGGTAATGCCTTCTCCGGCTCCTCCTTCCCATGTGGTCTGCGCTTTCTTCCTCTTGTTTGGGCTGATGAAAACAACCCTTCTCTTACCTCTGGCAGACAGAAACTCAGCCTCCTCCAACATCCCCGAGAGGCGGCAGCCTCCTCCCCTTCTCTCCAGGCCGACAATCCTCCTCCTACTCTTCAGGGCCGACAAATTCAGATCTCACCTCCTCTTCCTCTGGCAGCCCAAATTTCTTCGCGTCTTCTCCGTCTTGGCCTGGATTTACGAGAGGGATGCCCAGGGATTTTTTCCCTCTCCTCCTTGGGCTCAAATTTGGCTTCTTAGATAAGGATCTCCTCTTTTCCCTTGCTATTTAGATTTTTCTTTAATAATTCTTGAGATCTTTGTGCCTCAAATTGCGTACATTTGTGATTCATGAATATTGCCCATCTCGTAATCGTCTAACTGGGATATGTTCGTGTTTTCCGGTGCCGCTCCTTAACTCACTTGGTGGGAATCATGTGAAGTCCTCTCCAAATTAGGGTTTCCATCACCCAAGTGCCGCCAAGTCTCCATCTTCGTGTGGTGTCTCCTCTCCCCTCACTTTTGAGGGAGGTAAATCACTAACTCTCTTGTGCTTTAAGTTTTGTAATTAAGTCCCCATGCTCGCGTAAATTTCTATCTTGCCAAATATCAATTGTGATTGTTCTTAAACAGGTTTGATTGGTGTCCTTAATTGTTGCTTGCATCGCTTAACCGCCTCCGTCAGATTCAGCTTTCTTAAGACAAGTAGAGATCCCTCTCTCTTGCAAGCATTGAGTTTAATTTATTGCATCTGTTCTTTTGACCACATGACTTCATTCTTACAAATTTTGATCTGTCGAATAAATTGGAATGTTGAATGCCCAATCTGACAAGTCAATATATTAGTGGTTAAATAATTA
The DNA here is from genome assembly GCA_039583875.1 of Platanthera guangdongensis. Classification (NCBI taxonomy): domain Eukaryota; kingdom Viridiplantae; phylum Streptophyta; class Magnoliopsida; order Asparagales; family Orchidaceae; genus Platanthera; species Platanthera guangdongensis. The sequence continues at coordinate 190,970,050 of CM077153.1, forward strand.
TTTTGTTTGTATCGACATGAGTTTGTGATTATGGTTGGTTTTTACTTAGTTGAATTGTTTCCCATGAGATGAATAATGTTGAGATAAGTTAGTAAATGAAGGTGATTGATTTTTATGAGATTCTCACTTAGTTGAAGTGTATCTCTTGATTGTTTATTGAAAGACTGGTAGTTTTTTGTGATCATGAACATTAATTATTATAATGGTAAATTTTAAGATTTCTTGCTAGCAAATAAATATATTGTGTTTTATATGAAGGTTATGATCATAAACACATTTTTTACTTAGAAGATATTTGTGTCTTAAAATTGTTTAATCTAGATGAGTATTTGTTATCCCATTATCGATGTATATCAACTTACCCCTGCGAGTTACTTGAAACACCTTGTTAATGATAACCTGATCCCTCAACCCGCAAAGTCCAAACTCATTTCCTAGGTGTCATCGAATCTTGTTTCTTATGTCTGTCTAGTTCTAAGGATTGAGTATATATATTTTTTTCCTTGACTAAAATCCTCCCTTAATGTGTTTATAAACTTTACTCTTGTACATCTGAATTGCTAAAATTGTAGTATGTCTTGATATGTTAGGAATCTCCTAAATCATGAATCCTTATAGTCATTAATGTTATAAGTAATCATTAAAAGGTAGTATTAAATTGATGTGATTCTTTGACTCGAGGTTCCACTTGACTGGCAACGAAAACCAACAAATGACCATAGCAAGAACAATTACTTTAATAAGCCTTACATTTAGACTTCTATTAGAATCACATGCATCAAATAGAAATACTTACACCTTTCAATGATTATTGCTAATGACATTATGTGATCAAATCTATGATGTACTCCGGAGTAGTCTATTAATTTAGTTTGTTTCTGTTTAACTCAATTACTAGCTTGTCTTGTTAGTTTTGCTTCATGAAAACTGGTACACATGGATTTTTATTTCCCCTTACTAGTTTTGTACTTTACTTTGCTTCGATTTATTTCAATGCTCTGAGGCTTTTTCTTCTTGTTTTGTATTTGCCTTAGCATTCGTGCCTGCGACGTCTGCTTCCTGAGCCCGATTTACACCAAACTTCATGTTCTATATTTATATTTTATTTTCTCTACTGCCAGGCATTTCTTTTATGTAATAATAATGATCAGTAAATCATGGACAACTGCTAGGCTATATTATATTTACTAGAATTTAACATTATTTGCATGTTCATTTATCTGAAATTGACATTTGTGTGAAATTCTATATCAGAATTTGTATCAAAAGTGTTATTATAATGCATGTGCACATGTTTCACACTATCTTGTTTTAAAGCTTTCGCATAAAAATCAAGCCATTTTCTCCAAAATTAATTATGTTAAAACTATTATCAGTATCTCTGCTTCCGCCTTAGCAGACATGGTTTTCTTTCCGACCATATCTGTGGCATCACGAATTGTCCCATAACGCACTTTGACTTTCGTTGAGACGGGTTGTGACAGTTGGTATCAGAGCAAGGTTAGCCTCTAAAGATAAAATATTTTATAAACTTTACAAGTTTTAAAATTGCATCGTATAAAAATATATAAGCATGCATCATTCCTTCACTCAGCTTGCCATTATTTATTATTCACGGCTGAAACACGCACACACTTACTCATAAGCATGAGAAGTATGCACCCGAACGTTAAGGGGTTATGGGTAAATTTAATATTTTTGTGCATATGAATTTACACTAGAATATACATTGCTTGCGATTATTAAACTGTATGAGCAGTTTAATTTTTTCGAGTGTGTTGGCATTAGAATCATAATATACATGACATGTTAATTGAAATGGGTGCTTAACACGGCATATCTATCCATTAATTTGCATTCATATCATAAATCATTACACAAGTGTCCAACTAAGAACAACAATAATGATTGTACACACATGGATTTACAATATGCTTGACATCCCACATGATTTTATTTTTGCATTTGCATGATCACCACCTAGAGTTGTCCAATGAAAATACAACAATTATTACATAATTTATGTACCTAAAAGCAGGAAATGTGTTACAGTCTCTTGTCTTAAGTCCCCAATATTCGTATTTAGTATTTTCTATTTTGCTTGTCTATCAATCCTTATTTGTTCCTCTAGTGTCCCATGTAGTTAGCTCTTAAGTGTCAGCGAGAAATGAGAGTATTCTTGTAAATTACGCTGCTAAATTACTTCGGCATTGTTTTGTTCCCTTACATCCATAAGGTGACTCGCTTCTGTCGATACTCAATCATCATTCAGTTTCTTTTCCTCTTTGTTGTCCTGTTTTGCTTTGTAGTAAGGCTTTTCATTCCCGAATTCTTTAGTCTTACCTCTAAATTTCAAATAAATTCATGTGATCCCTGAAGGTAGTCTTCTCTATCCAGTCGAACCCGCTAAGATTGTGTTGTATCAAGTACGCAAGCTTTGAAGGAGAACCATTTCTATGGTTAGAGTGCTTTGGATGCATGATAAGTCTGAGAAGTATGCTTGGAAATTTGAATCTGTTATGCGTAGCAAGTGTCCATAATATTTCTTTTGATCTTGGTAAGCCTTCACTCCTATCCACCTTTCTATTTTAGTATATTCATACTCAGCTTATATGCTTTGATTTGCAATTTTTTGTTGGAATGATTGATGTTTGGATCTACGCCATAAGAGCCCCTGTCAGGAAATTCTAAGAAAGTTTTAGGACGAAACTTCTTAAGTAGGGGAGATTATAATAACCCGGTTATTAAAAAATGGAGTTTGTTTTGATTTGATTAAAAGAAATGGCAATTTTGTAATAATAGTTTTTAGGTTTTCCATAATCCTATTTGATAAAACCTAAACCGACCATCCCCCCTATTATTTTCCCGCACCCATCCCGATCCCTCTAGCCATGTGAAGTTGTCTCCTGCTAGGTCTCCCGATCCCACCTCTGATGCCACTCCCTTCTCCCGCCAATGCCTTATTCGACTCCTCCTTCCCCTATGGCCGACGATTTCCTCGTCTTGCTTGGGCCGATGAAAGCAACCCTTCCCTCACCTCTGGCTGATGGAAAATCAACCTATTCCAACATCCTCTAGAGGCGGCATCCTCCTCCTCTTCTCTCCAGGCCGACAGTCCTCCTCTTCTTCTTCAGGGCCAACAACTTCAGATCTCGCCTCCTCTTCCTCCGACAACCCAAATTTCTCCGCGTCTTCTCTATCTTGGCCGAAATTTGCGAGAGACACGTCTAGGGTTTTGTTCCCTCTCCTCCTTGGCCTCAGATTTTGCCTTCTTGGGTAAGGATCTCCTATTTTCCTCCTCTATTCAGATTTTTCTTAAATAATTCTTGAGATCTGTGTGTCTCAAATTCCGTGCATTTGTGATTCATGATTTTTGCCCCTCTCGTAATCATCTAACTGTGATATGTTTGTGTTTTTCGGCGTCACTCCTCAATTAAGTTTGTGGGAATCATGTGAAGTCCTCTCCAATTTAGGGTTTCCGTCACCCAAGCGCCCCAAGTCTCCGTCTCCACATGGTGTCTCCTCTTCCCTCACTTTTGAGGGAGGTAAATCACTAACTTTCTTGTGATTTAAGTTTTGTAAGTAAGTCCCCGTGTTAGCGTAAATTTTTGTCTTGCCAAATATCTATTGTGATTGTTCTTGAATAGGTTTGCTTGGGGTCCTTAATTGTTGTTAGTGTCGCTTGATCGCCTCCATCAGATTCAACTTCCTTACTACAAGTAGAAATCCCTCTCTCTTGCAAGCATTGAGTTTAATTTATCGCATCTATTCTTTTGACCACATGAATTTGTTCTTGCATATTTTGATATGTCGAATAAACTGGAATGTCGAATGCCTAATCTGTCAAGTCAATATGTTAGTGGTTAAATATTTATTTTGTTTGGATCAACATGATGAGAGTCTTTGTTTGCAAGGGTAGCTAAACCACCTGGAGGGGGCGTGAATAGGTTTCTGGGTTCTTAGTGTGTCTTTTAACTTTTATAATTTTAGGGTGTGAGAGGTGATCTAATTTTTAATGCTTTCAAGATATTCACCCAGATGACACATCGGTTTATAGTGGTTCCTCAGATTATGCGTACGTCCACTATCCCTACCGCTTTCTAACAGTGTGTTAGACAAGTCACTGCTCCAATATCTCAACTCCTAAGAGCTTACAACACGATCCTGCAGGACCACTCAGTCTCCTCCAATACTTACAACTCGGGCACAGAGCCCTATAACTCAGTGGTCAGAATACCACCTACCTCAGGCCAAAATGCACTACCACTCAGGCTGGGAGGACAACCCCACAACTCAGATCTAGAGGATCCTACAACTCAGGCTTTATAACACAAGCTTACAGTTCAGATCCAAAAGGATCTTACAGAGAGAAAAAGAGTTGGTGTTAATTTGACACCAGAGAAAGTATCTCTGTATCTTACTCCTTCTGTCCTGAAAAAAACAAGTCCATATTTCTTATTCACATCTCTAGAAATTATCTTTAGGAATTGCTCAGCTTGGGCTATGAAGTGGGCGCAGCTGGGGTTAGCCTTGCTGCTCCTTATTTCTTGCTATTGATGATGAGGACGACAACAACTAACTGGATGAACATTCGGGTCAATCTATTTGAGCTTTTTGCTTCTTATCTCAACAACAATGGCGACCAAGATGATGTCAATCTTCCGCTTTTCGAAAAGAGAAAGCCCTAAAAGTTTGTGATTTCGTCTTTTGGTTTTCTTCCTTTTATCTTTCGCAATTAACGGCTATATAATGTGTGGGCCCAGCTTTAATTGCTGGTATAAAGCCTTCCTTGTACAGAATATATTATACAGTTGTACGCCGACGCCATTAGCGGTGGATTCCAGCTTTCTCGCACTGAATTTTAATTCCGTTGACTTTTGTTGACTTTGGCTGACGTCAACATCTGTGTACTTAGCCAAATCTTCACTTCCATCCCAGACATTGAGTGCGTTGAGTGAACAAGCTTCACTCAACGATTCTGGACTTACCCAATATTTTGCTTCCTCAGGCGTTGAGTGTGTTGAGTGAACAAGCTTCACTCAACGCCAAAACCCTCAATCAACTTTCTGAATAATTTTGCATCTTAGGCATTGAGAGCGTTGAGTGAGCCTTCATCACTCAATGCTTTCTGACTTAGCTCATCATTCTGGATATAGGAGTTGACAGCGTTGAGTGAGCATTCCTCACTCAACTCCTCTAGACTTAGCCAAATTCTGACTTTCATAGTCCATCATTGTATATACGATTAGGCGTTGAGTTTGTTGAGTGAACTGGCTTCACTCAACGCATCAGTACTTTCTCCACTTGTTAAGTGTTGAGTGCATTGAGTGAACTGACTTCACTCAATGCTTCTGGACTTAGGTTTCATTTGGGAGGACTTATTTTCACCGGTCAAGCGGTCACGACCGCATGAACCAGGCCTTAATTTAAGGCCTGGTTCATGCGATCGTGATCGCTTGCCCGGTGAAAATAAGTCCTCCCAAACAAAGCCTTTGTCAATTATTCACCTGTCTGAAGGCATTGAGTGAGTTGGCCTCACTGAACGCTTTCTGCCTTTTCCTGTCTTCTTTATTAGGCATTGAGTGAACTGGCTTCACTCAATGCTTCTGGACTTGATAGATTTTTGTCCTCAATATTCTTAGGCTTTGACTGTAGCGACATGACTCAATGCTTTTTGTTCTTGGAGTTTGAGTGCGTTGACATCACTCAATGCTTCTGGACTAGGTTGATTTTTGTCCTCAATCTTCTTAGTCTCTGACTGCAGCAGCATGACTCAACGCTTTTTGGTCTTGGCATTGAGTGCATTGACATCACTCAATGTTTCTGGACTTGTGTCATTTTTCTTCACTGTCAATGCAAAAGCTTTGATTGACTAGTCTTTACTCGATGCTTCAGCTCATCTGGAATTGAGTGAGATGTCCTCACTCAACGCCTCTAGACTTAATTAGATTTTTGCCTTTGTCAACTACTGTTCTTGACATCTGGCGTTGAGTGAGCTAGCTTCACTCAATGCCTGTGGACTTTGTCGAATATTGTTACCTGGTGTTAAATGAGCTTGCTTCACTCAACACCTGTGGACTTAGGCAAATTCCTGCCTTTCTAGCCAGCTCCTTTGTGTCCACTTGTCATTGTCACTTGAGCCACCTGTCCAATCAATGTGACAAAGAGAAACCTGCATTCATGAACTTGAACATATATCAAATACAACTATGTGTATACCATTGACTTGTTTGACTTCTTACAAATCTGGGACATTAAGATCAATGGACCCAACAATCTTCCCCTATTTGAAGAAGTCAAAACCTTACATCAAAACTCTTATTCAATGATACACACAATATATGTAGCAGATAATTAGTATAATGGAAGAGGTAATAAGATATTGGTTACTACACTTTCCTTGCCTGCAAGGTGATCATCGTCACTTACTACTCCCCCTGTTTTGCTTCTTATCCTGCAAGGTGTTCATCATCACTTGCTGCTCCCCCTATTTTGCTGCATAGCCTTAATCATTTCCTTGATAACATAGTCCTCCCCCCTTTTGACTTCTGTAGAATAGTCAGGGAGGTGCTGGCCTTATCTGCCTTTGAACATCTTCTCCCCCTATCTGATTATAGATAATTAGTTTCTTGCACCTTCTCTACAGGAAACATAATTAGTTCCTACAAGTGTTGGACTTGCTCCCCCTCAACAGGATCATCCAGTCATGACAACACTTGAACCACTTGAAAGTCTTGAAACGACTTGTGTGAACAAAAAACAAACAGGCCGAAAATTTGGAATAACAAATTTTATTATCCAAAAAGGTGTGTATTATAAAGGTATGACCTCCCTTTTATAGAATGGAGGTGATGAGAGAGATTACAAATAAGCAATGTGAGACAAAAAAAATACAAGTATATGCGGATTTACAAATAAACAAACTGAATAAGTCGTGCGGTTAGACAAGCAGGCTAACCGCTCAACAACCACCAGAAGGAGAGAACAAGCTGCCACAGAGAACAAGCCGCCACAGGAGACCGCTTGACCGCCAGTCTCCAAGTCGCCTAAGACAAACCGCCAGACCGCTGGGATACCAAACAGCAACAGCCCGACAGATAAGCCGCTGGGATATCAATCATGCCCAGCTTGTCGCAAATTTGGAAAAAAAGGAAGCGGACACCGACTTGGTGAAGATATCTGCCAACTCGTTGTCGGAAGTGATGAATGGAGTACAAATCTGTTTCTTCAAGATCTTTTCCTGAATAAAATGACAGTCGACTTCTATGTATTTTGTTCTCTCATGAAAGATCGGATTTTTGTAGATGTATATCGCGACCTTGTTGTCACAGAACATCAGAAGAGGATAGTTGTAGACCTCTCCTAAGTCAAGCACGAGAGCTCGTAACCATTTCAACTCACATGTGGTCGATGCCATACTTTGATATTTCGCTTCTGCACTAGACGTGGAGACCACAGATTGTTTCATTCTTTTCCAGCTCACAAGATTTCCTCCAACAAAGGTGCAGAAAACTGATGTTGACTTGCGGTCACTTTTGTCATCAGCATAGCTCGAATCTGAGTATGATTCAACCCTCAAGTGATCATTCTTCTGAAAAAGGAGTCGTTTCCCTGGCACTGCTTTAACATACTCCAATATCCTTAGGGCAGATTGTAGATGACACTCCCTAAGAGCTTGTATGAATTGGCTCACCTTGCCCACAACATAGGAGATGTCGGGTCTGGTTACCGTGAGATAAATGAGTTTGCCCACTTGAAGCCGGTACCTCATAAGATCGTATAGAAGAGGCGAGTCATCTGTCCAAGTTTTATCTTCTACAGAAGTTATGGGACATCGGGAAGGTTTAGCACCAGTCAACCCTGTCTCTTTTAAAAGATCAAGAGCATACTTCTGTTGGGAAAGGACCATGGAGTTGGGATTCCTAGAGATTTCAATCCCCAGAAAGCATTTTGGGGAGCCCATATCCTTTGTGACCAGGTGTTGACGAAGGTGTTTCTTTGTCAAAGCTACCCCATCCTTGTCATCGCCAGTATAAAGAATGTCATCCACATATACTGCAAGAACTAACAAACCCGAGGCGGTATTGCGAATGAACAAGGAGTGATCAGCTGAACTTCTTGCAAAACCAATGGCCATAACAATGTCGCTAAACTTGTCAAACCAAGCTCGAGGGCTTTGCTTTAGGCCATAGATGACCTTCTTCAGCCGACATACTCGTGTCTCCCCATGAACAACATAACCAGGAGGTTGCTCCATGTAAACATCTTCATGAAGATCACCATAGAGAAAAGAATTCTTAACATCCAGATGTGAAATGGGCCAATCTCTATTGACAGCCACAGAGAGAATGACTCAAATGGTGCTGAGACGAGCAACGAGAGAGAAGGTGTCAAAGTAATCAACACCATAGGTCTGAGTGAAGCCTTTGGCAACCAGGCTGGCCATATATCGATCCACGCTGCCATCCGGATGGAACTTCACAACAAAGACCCAGTGACAGCCAACCACATCAGTGGCCAAAGGGGGAGGAATAAGGGTCCAGGTACCCCGTTCAGTGAGTGTAATAATTTCCTCATCCATGGCGGCCTTCTAATGAGGAACAAAAAGAGCTTCCTGGTAGGTTCGGGGAGTGGCAGTCACAGAGATAGCCAATGCAAACGCCCTGCGAGAAGGAGTGAGACGATCATATGAAACAACAGCAGCCAGGCGGTGCTAGGTACATGTCCGCACCCCTTTATAAAGAGTAATGGGAAGATCCAGGTTGGTGTGCTCCTCAGTAACCGGTGCATCCGTGGCGGAGAGAGCTGTCCTGGGAGTGGAGAGAGACGGCTGCAGAGAGGAGGGATATGACAGTGGTGATGAGGGAGAGAGGGAAGCATGAGACAGTGGAGGCGATGGTGGGAAAATCTTGATGGCAGTAGACGATCCATTCTCGAAGAAGGTCACATCCGCGGATACGTATTGCTTACGAAGAATGGGATCAAAGAAACAGTAGCCTTTTTGCGTAGTTGAGTAACCCAAAAGACATACTTGGTTTCACATGAGTCAAGTTTGTCATGAGTGGCAGAAGGATTGTGCACAAAAGTCGTGCACCCAAAGATACGCAGAGGGAGAGGAAACGGATCCTTGCCCAGATATAGAATAGAAAATGGGGTTTATCCATGGAGAACCGTGGAAGGAATGCAATTAATAAGGTAATATGAGATGAGGACAGTATAGCCTCAATAGGAGCGTGGAACCTGAATCTGTGTCATCAGAGTGGGAGCGACATCGAGGAGGTGACGATTTTTGCGTTCCGGCACCCCATTTTGTTGTGAGGTATAAACACAGCTAGTTTGATGAATAATACCATGTTGCATACAAAAAGAAGAGAAAGCAGTGCTAAGATATTCCTTAGCGTTGTCAGAGCAAAATATTTTAATATACATATCAAACTGATTCTTAATCATATTATAAAATGATGTCCATACAAAAAAGAGTTTGGAGCGATCCTTTAAAAGATACACCCATATACAACTAGAGAAATCATTTTATAAATCATATTATAAAATGGTGAGGGTAGGAGCAGGACCACAGATGTCGGAGTGAACAAGTTCAAACGATCGGGAAGATCCACGACCTTGCTTCGGTAGGGAGGATGAGCGGTGATGCTTGCCAAGCTGACATGCGTCATAGTTGAGAGGAGGAATCTATGGAGGAAGGTGTGGCAGAAGCTGACGAAGAAGTCGTGGAGGAGCATGTCTAAGACGAAGGTGCCACTGGAGAAGATCAGTAGAAGATGAGGAGAAGGCGGACAGTGCGGAAATGTTACCGAGGAAGTAGAGGCCGCCGCTCTCAGTTCCAGTAGCAATCGTCTGCTTGGTGCCCAGATCATGAAAAGTGCAAGTAGTAGAAGTGAATGTGATGGAGCATTGTAGTTGCTTGCAAAGAGAAGTAACAGATGACAAGTTGCAAGGGAACTTGGGCACGTAGAGGGTGTCCGCCAAGCGAAGAGACAGAGTGACTTAAACAACACTCGTTCTATTGACCGGTGAGGGAGAGCCATCCGTAATAAGGACCCGGGGCAACCGATCATGCTGTTCTAGGAGAGAAAAATATTGCGGATTGCTGGTCATATGATTGGTAACACCAGAGTCGATCAACCATTTACCTTGAGTAACGACGTGGGCACTACCTGAAGACGTGACCACGGAGGCGGGCGGCTTCGAAGAAGAAGTGGAAGCGTCCCCAGATGGTCAAAGATGAGGATGCTTCTTCCAGTAGTGATCAACTGTGTGGCCGGTGTGGCCACAGTAAGAGAAGAGAAAGCGGGAAGCACCACGTTCGTTGGATGGGAGGTGGTGGCCACCAGAGCCACTTCGCTGAGTATGGTGAGCGTAGTTGTCCGGTGGAGGAGGGGAGGATAACAACAGACATTGTAGTAGAGAGGTAACAACGGCTATGCGGGCAGCAGTGGCTCCAGGGTGGGAGACTCCGCCTCGCCAAGGATTTGTTGACGTATCATGTCATACGACTCAGGAAATCACAGAAGATAACACACCACCAGAAGCTCCTAGAAGTGTTTGTGTTGCTCAGCGAGATCTGCAGAGAAGGGGCGATTTTGGAGAATTTCGGCTCCGAGAGTCTGAACTTGTTGGTAAGCAGCAGTAGGAGACATGAAGGGTCGGGCAAAGAGGTCTGCTTATAGAGTATAGATGCGGGACGTCTGAACCCCCTTGGAGTAGAGAGCGGCAAGATGTAGCCAAGTAGCCTTGACCGTTTCATCATGACAGATGACTAGTAGGCATTCATCAGAGAGGCTGTTAACCAGCCATGTGCGGACAAGAGCGTCGCTGACATCCCAATCGTCAAAGAGAGGGGAATCATGCGGAGGAGGGTCATCAGTGAGATGATGACGTTTGCATTGAGAGCAGAGAAGGAAGGTGAAGGAGACACTCCAATCCGGGTAGTTGGGACCGATGAGTTTGAAAACGGTGCCAAGGTTACTCGAAGGAGTGGGAGGAGTAGGATGAGCAGCAATGGGAGTAGTGGTGGTAGAGATATCGGAGGTTGTCATAGAAAAGAGCAGCGAGAAGAACAAGTCGCAGCTAGAAGGAGAGGATGCGGCGACAAAGAACAATTTGCGGCGACAAAGAGTAGGGCGCGTCTAGAAAAGGAGGGCGCGTCGACTAGGCACAAGTCGCGGTAAGAAGAGCAGGTCGCGTTGACTTAAGAACTAGTTGTGGTGACAAAAGGAGGATGCTGCGACTAAAGACACGTCACTACAAGAGGAACAGGTCACGACGACTGAATAACAGGTCGCGGCGAGAAGAAAGAGGAATTAAAGAGGCCGCATACATAAAGGGCAATGACAGGGAGAGAAAGAAACTGCACAAATAGGGAGAAAGCAGGCGGAAGAAATAAGTCACGAAGATAGGTCGCAAGAAGAAGAATCAAGCCGCGCAGATAGAGAGGGTTCATAGAATCGAGAGGAAAAGATCGAGTGCTCTGATACCATGTGCGAACAGAAAACAAACAAGGCGAAAATTTGGAATAACAAATTTTATTATCCAAAAACGTGTGTATTATAAAGGTATGACCTCCCTTTTATAGAATGAAGGAGATGAGAGAGATTACAAATAAGCAATGTGAGATTAAATAATTATAAGTATATACTGTAATACCCCCTATCCGTCGCATAGCACATAGCAGTAGGTCCGGCCGGGGCCCGATGCCATATGCCACAGACAGACCGGGTGGTTACTCATGGAAACCATCCAACCAATCAACGTCCTACACAGAGCATTCTAGCAGAAGCAGTTTATAAAAGTTGCAATAAAGAACCCAGCACTAAAGCATGAATGTCCACTAATCCAAAATAGGAATGTTATATATACCCCAACACAAGCCTTAAGGCCTTACAAAATGTTTCACTTGATATTACATGATTTACAAACCACGGCACGCAGGCCGGTCATACATGAATAAAATAGTAAACACTTCCAATTAGGCCTTCGAGGGCCGGCTTCGCAAAAAGGGCTTTAGTCCGCTATTGACCGCTTGGTCCAGCAGCACCTGCAAATAACAAACCACCGCACGGTGGCAAAACAAGGCAACGGTCAGCAATGCTGACCAAATTATAACGATCCCGCCCCCAAATCGGGGCGACGATGCTCCTTCCCTGCATTTTATTAGCATAATCGAGCAATATACAACAATATTCATTTCATCACAGACGTTGGCTCGCACGGCCACACGCCCCGTGCTCTTAGGGCACATTCTCGGTGAACTGGTCGATGTCACGTCAATTAAAGCCATAGACATTCTGGACTCACCACCGCCACTTTGACGGCCAAACCTATGAGCATTTTGTCTTCTTGGCCTGGGTCACGACAATTTAAGCCATTGACCGCCGAAGACCCTAATCTATGCCAACGACAAGTGCCACGTACCCTTAGGTCTCTTTAACCGAACGACATAGAACGAGTACGGTTCCATATAACCCGTGCTCACATCGCAACGACAATTTAAGCCATTTGCGCGGGTCAAACTTCCACCGAGTTCCATTTCCATCACAATTCACATAACCCGGTTATGTTCAAGTTGGCTCTCAGGCCACCAAGTTGGCAAGATCACGCATCCGCCCAGTTTTCCGTGTGCACCTTTGGGTTAATCCCCAAGGCTCCCTGTTGCAATCTACCGTGTAGAAAACCCGAAAAACAACCAATAGCACGGAGTCTTCTCCGGCATTATGCAATGCAACATCACCGATCCAGACCAACATATCCGGGTAGGCTTTACACATCATGCCTATGTCCATTCTCGCTTACGGACTCTATACAACGGGGACTTCACATATCTACCTGAAGGAACGCCTCCAACTCACCGCAAACTCGCGAGAGCGGGCTTCCTATGCAAAGAAGGAGAGATACTCATGCTCAAGAAGAGAATCGTTATCCTTGCGTTCCTCTTTGGAGTCATGTAAAAGTAAGCGCATGAAAAGCACCGCACTAGCTTTGCCTCTGTGGATCCGGAGTCGGCTCGCGATTTGGAGCTTCGAAGCTCCGCCAATGGCCGGATCTAGCTTCTTCTTCCTTCCTTGGCTCTTCTCTCTTTCTAAGATTTTAGAAAGACAACCACTCATGAAAAGTGAGGGTTTCTAAGTCCAATCCCGGGTATATCCCTTCAGGAACAACCCCCAGCCGTTGGATCATCAATTAAAGGAATGAACGACTTTGATTCGGGACTGAAATGCCCAATCTGGACCGCACACGACCTGACACACGCCCGTGTACAAGGTCGTGTGCCTCATTCGCCATCAAAATCGGCTCGCTTGGAACAACACACAGGCATCGAACACCCCCGTGTTCGATCTGACACGCCCGTGTTCCACCTGACACGGCCGTGTGGCCGGCCGTGTACCCCCATCATTTTCCCCGAAAATAACCCGAGCACTGCACGGGTTCTAGGACACGCCCGTGTCCTTGCCCGTGTCACCTCAACACGCCTGGGCTCCAGGCCGTGTACACGGTCTCGACACTCGACACTTCGTCGAGCGAAGATCGTCGACCTGATGACACGGCCTTGGACACGCCCGTGTCCTAGGCCGTGTGCCTTGTCTCGACACATCTTCGAGCAAAGTGTCGACTTCCCGGGACGAGTGTCGGCATGGGTCGACACGCCCTGCGACACGCCCGTGTCGCAGGCCGTGTGCCATGTCTCGACACTTCGTCAAACGCAGAGGGTTGACTTTGCGGGCTAAGTGTCGACACGGGTCGACACGCCCTGCGACATGCCCGTGTCGCAGGCCGTGTGCCATGTCTCGACACAATGTCGAGCTCAAAATGTCGACTTCCCGGCTGAGCGTCGACACAAGATTGACACGCCCTGGGACACGCCCGTGTCCCAGGCCGTGTGCCTGCAGCCAGAACCCAAAACTGGCCCAAAACGTCCCCCGTCGCTCATTTGAGGTTCGAGGCGTTACAACTCTCCCCCTCTTAAAAGAATTTCGTCCACGAAATTACATAAAGGAAAGACATGTACAAAACCAAAATTTGTACCTGAGCGAAATATCTCCGGATACTCATCAAGCATAGTCTGCTCTCGCTCCCAAGAGAGCTCCTCACGACCGCAATTGTCCCACCGGACCTTGACCATCCTGATCACTTTATTGCGTAGCCGCTTGACCTCCGAGTACTCAATCCGCACGAGCTTGACCTTTGTCGTCAACCCACTATCCACCGGCACTTGATCAACCACGATCACTTGCGAAGTCTCTTGCACTGCCTTCCGGAGCACCGAAATATGGAACACATCATGTAAACCACTAAGCTCCACTGAAAGCTTCAACCGATAGGCCGCTTCACCAACTCGCTCCAGAACCTCAAACGGTCCAAGGTACCTCGGGCTTAGATTTTTCAATCGCCGCACCCGCGAGACACCCTTGAACGGCTTGATCTTTAAGTACACATAGTCGCCCACAGCGAACTCCACGTTCCTGTGCTTGGCATTATAGTACTTTGCTTGTCGGTCCTGAGCGATAAGCAACCTCTCCCGAATGGTTCTCACCAAAGAAGTAGCATCCTCCACTTTCGATCACTTATACAACTTTGACTCACCCATTTCTAACCAAGACAACGACGTGCGACATTTTCTACCATATAGGGCCTCGAAAGGCGCCATCTGAATACTCGCTTGGTAGCTATTGTTGTATGCGAACTCCACCAAATACAGGTGGTCTTCCCACTGCTTTCCAAAATCCAAGACACACATGCGGAGCATGTCTTCCATGGTTCTATTGACCCTCTCAGTCTGCCCATCCGTTTGCGGATGGAAGGCTATGTTGAATTTCAACTTTGTTCCCAACATTTGTTGCACTAGCCTCCAATCATTGGACGTGAACCGCCCATCTCGGTCACTCACGATGCTGCGGGGCACACCATGAAGCCGCACTATGTTATCCACATAAAGCTTTGCCAACTTCTCCACCGGGTCATCCTTCCTATGCGGAATAAAGTGCGACACCTTCGTTAACCGATCCACGACCACCCAAATGACGTCATTCCCCTTTTGCGACCTTGGTAAACCGTGCACAAAGTCCATAGAGATGTCGTCGAATTTCCACTCCGGAATAGGCAATGACTTAAGAAATCCTCCCGGCTTTTGGCACTCCGCCTTCACCAAGGCGCAAGTTTGACACTTTGCTACGTATAGCGCCACATCCTTTTTCAAACCCGGCCACCAAAACAGTTTCTTCACATCACGGTACATCTTCGTGCTCCCCGGGTGAATCGAGTACTTGGTATGGTGTGCCTCGTACAACAACTCCACCCGCAAATTACTCACACTTGGGACGCACAGACGACCGTCCTTCCAAAGTAATCCGTCCTCCACGACGAATTGGGAATTTGACCCATCCAGAGCCTCTAACATGAACTGCTTCATATGAGCATCCATATCCAAAGCCTGCCGAATACGATCAGTCAGGTCATATTGGACTTCAGTCCAATTCAGAACTGCTTCAGCACTTGATTTCCTGTCCACACAAACAATCTCCAACACCTCCAACTCCCGCACCAACCGCTCATCATGCACCGATAGCCAATTGGCTTGAGCTGGGGCTCGACGACTCAACGCGTCCGCAACCGCATTCCCTTTACCAGGCACGTAGTCGATCTTGAATTTTGTCCCCCAGGAACTCCATCCATCTACGCTGCCGTATATTCAGATCCTTCTGATCAATCAAATATTTCAGGAACTTATGATCGGTGTAGATATCAATCTTCACACTGTACAAATAGTGTCTCCACAGCTTCAAGGCAAAAATCACGGCCGCTAACTCCAAGTCATGGACCGGATAATTCCTTTCATGCACTTTTAGTTGTCTCGAGCCATAGGCTATTACACTTCCGTGTTGCACTAGCACGCAACCCAAACCGCTGCCCGAAGCATCACTATAAATCTCATAGCCTTCGGTCCCACATGGCGAACTCAGCACAGGCGCCGTGGTCAACCGACACTTCAACTCCTCAAAAGCTCACACACACTCCGGCGTCCAAACGAACTTATGCTCCTTCCTCATCAAAGTAGTGAGAGGTAATGCTATCCGCGAGAAGTTCTCTACGAAGCGCCTATAATAGCCGGCAAGCCCCAAAAAGCTCCGGACTTCCGCTACTGTGTCAAGCTCAGGCCACTCCTGTATCGCAACAATCTTCGCCGGATCCACAGCAATACCCTCTCCACTCACTATATGACCGAGGAACGCCACTGAGGATAGCCAAAACTCGCACTTCGAGAACTTGGCATACAACTGATTTCTCCTTAGCGTCTCCAGAACCAAATGAAGATGCTTGAAGTGATCTTCCTCACTTTGCGAGTACACCAAAATATCGTCGATGAAGATGATCACGAGATGGTACAAGTACTCCCTGAAAGTCCTGTTCATCAAATCCATGAACACTGACGGCGCATTAGTCAGCCCAAACGGCATGACTGTAAACTCATAATGCCCGTATCTCGTACTAAACACTGTCTTCGGGATATCACTCTCCCTTATTCGCAGCTGATAGTAACCAGCCTTGTGATCCAACTTCGAGTACACCGTCGACCCGACTAACTGATCAAAAAGATAATCAATCCGGGGGATCGGGTACTTGTTCTTCTCCGTCAACTTGTTGAGCTCTCGATAATCAATACATAACCTCAAGCTTCCGTCCTTCTTCTAAACAAAGAGCACTAGTGCGCTCCAAGGCGAAGAACTCGGGCGCACATACCCTTGCTCCAACAGTTCTTGTAGTTGAACTTTCAGCTCCGCCATTTCCTTAGGCGCTAGCCGATAAGGAGATCGTGACACAGGCTTTGCACCTGGAACTAGCTCAATCGTAAAATCTATCTCCCATTGAGGCGGGGCTCCAGGAAGATCTGCGGGGAACACATCAGGGTATTCCGATACCACTGAAATACAATCCAACGTGGGCTTCGGTTTTGCAACCTCCACTAGTGTAAAGAACAGTTCTGCACCAGCACGAACCGCCTTCACCACCTGAAGAGCAGACATCAACGTCTTGCTCGACCCCTTTAAGACCGTAAAAGTCGTCTCACGACTTGTTCCCAGCTTGACTTCCTTGCGACCGCAGTCAATATAGGCCTGCTGCTCCGAGAGCCAGTCCATGCCAAATATAACGTCGAACTCCACCAACGGAAGTAAAGACGCCTGCAGGTCGAAATCCTGATTCCCAATACGAATCTTAACATCGCAGATCCTATCCGCTCGTATCGAACACCCATTGGGCAACAACACATCCAACTTATCCTTCGCCATCGAAGAAGGGACCCCGATGCGTGATATAAATCCTTCAGACAAGAAGGAGTGTGAAGCTCCCGTATCGAAGAGTGCTCGTGCCGAATTTTCACAAATCAATACAAATCCTAAACAAGTAGTGGTAAGGTAACATGTGCATAACAAGTATTTAAAGAAATTGACTTGCTATAAATTAAACCATACCTATCACCACATCAGCTTGTTTGATGGCCTCCTGTTGGCCAAGATTATACACCCTTGCTTGGGCCGGAGCATAGTGGGACGCAGTCGACTCCGCCACCTTTCCATTCTCTTCATAAGTCGCTCCCAGCCTTCTCTCGGACTTAGGACGTCCGCTCCAACAGTCACGGGCAAAATGCCTCGTCTTTCCACAAGTAAAACACGCACCCGGGGTCCGACTCGTAGTCTCCCCAGAAGCACCAGAAGGAGCTGGACCCGAAGTCCTATGCTTCTTGAAAGACCTCCGATAGCCGGACTTTGAAGTAGTCAGCACTTTGAATTCAGATTTCCTATCACCCAAGCTTTTCTTTGCTTGTACATTCTTCATGTCCTTCTCCAAGGACCGGGTAGTGTTGACCAAGGTTAAGAAACCCTGCGTCATCGGCCCCGAGAGTAGTAATCTCAACTCATCTCTTAAGCCTTCATAGAAGAGATTAGTCTTGCGCTCCTCATCCACGATGGTGGAGCTAGAATATCGACTCAAACGAGTGAACTCATGGAGATATTCATCCACGCTCTTCTCACCCTGAACCAACTTCAGAAATTCGTTCTCCATCGAAATCCTCCGAGTAGAAGGGAGCTATCTTGCTAAGAACAATCCCGAGAACTCTTCCATCGGGACGTCTGTAAGTTGTCTACCTCTCAAATGATGCAGCTCCAAACCTTCCCACCATAATATCGCTTCACCGTCCAAAAGGAACGTAGCAATGGTGGTCATTTGCCACTCCTCCGTCTCTATTGCTATCATGACTCTCTTCACCCTGGAGAGCCAGTATTCAGCCTGAGATGGGGTTCCCAACCCCGAGAATAACGGAGGGTTAAAGCTCATTACATGCTTAAACTGCCTCTCGGTTGCCCTCCTTGGCACCACCGGTTCCACAACCACTTGCTCCACTCTCCTCGGCTCAGCCTCTTGAAGAGGTTCCTGCTCCATCACAGGAGCGGGCTGCTGCGTTTGCCTTGCAGACTGTGCATTTATCACGACCAACACCGCTTCAGCCACCAATCGTA
The DNA here is from genome assembly GCA_039583875.1 of Platanthera guangdongensis. Lineage (NCBI taxonomy): Eukaryota > Viridiplantae > Streptophyta > Magnoliopsida > Asparagales > Orchidaceae > Platanthera > Platanthera guangdongensis. The sequence continues at coordinate 190,988,580 of CM077153.1, forward strand.
TGTTCTCAGCCGATAGAGGTGTTGCAGGAGCAACATCTGGTGCACTGCTAGCCTCAGAAACTCGACGTTCCGACGGCCCAACACCACTTCTGGTCACCTATAGTGGTACAAACACCTTTAAGCGACCAAATAAAATTGCAAACAGCAATTATAGTAACACGCAGGTTCCTCAAACACGTGTATTTTCATTCCTAAGTAGACATTCATGGGTTCTTTTACCGTTATAACGATGACAACACAATGTGCTCACCACCCCTTAAAAAGAATTCGCCCACGAATTCATTGTAAGCCCGACCAAAAATATTAGTCTGATACCAAATTGTAACACCCCCTATCCGTCGCATAGCATATAGCAGTAGGTCCGGCCGGGGCCCGACGCCGTATGCCACAGACAAACCGGGTGGTTACTCATAGAAACCATCCAACCAATCAACGTCCTACACAGATCATTCTAGCAGAAGCAGTTTATAAAAGTTGTAATAAAGAACCCAGCACTAAAGCATGAATGTCCACTAATCCAAAATAGGAATGTTATACATACCCCAACACAAGCCTTAAGGCCTTACAAAATGTTTCACTTGATATTACATGATTTACAAACCACGGCACGCAGGCCGGTCATACATGAATAAAATAGTAAACACTTCTAATTAGGCCTTTGAGGGCCGGCTTGGCAAAAAGGGCTTTAGCCCGCTATTGACCGCTTGGTCCAGCAGCACCTGCAAACAACAAACCACCGCACGGTGGCAAAACAAGTCAACGGTCAGCAATGCTGACCAAATTATAACGACCCCGCCCCCAACTCGGGGCGGCGATGCTCCTTCCCTGCATTTCATTAGCGTAAGCGAGCAATATACAACAATATTCATTTCATCACAGACGTTGGCTCGCACGACCACATGCCCCGTGCTCTCAGGGCACATTCTCGGTGAACCGGTCGATGTCACGTCAATTAAAGCCATAGACATTCTGGACTCACCACCGCCACTTTGACGGCCAAACCTATGAGCATTTTGTCTTCTTGGCCTGGGTCACGACAATTTAAGCCATTAACCGCCAAAGACCCTAATCTATGCCAACGACAAGTGCCACGTACCCTTAGGTCTCTTTAACCGAACGACATAGAACGGGTACGGTTCCATCTAACCCATGCTCACATCGCAACGACAATTTAAGCCATTTGCGCGGGTCAAACTTCCACTGAGTCCCATTTCCATCACAATTCACATAACCCGGTTATGTTCAAGTTGGCTCTCAGGCCACCAAGTTGGCAAGATCACGCATCCGCCCAGTTTTCCGGGTGCACCTTTGGGTTAATCCCCAAGGCTCCCTGTTGCAATCTACCGTGTAGAAAACCCGAAAAACAGCCAATAGCACTGAGTCTTCTCCGACATTATGTAATGCAACATCACCGATCCAGACCAACATCTCCGGGTAGGCTTCACACATCATTCCTATGTCCGTTCTCGCTTACGGACTCTATACAACGGGGACTTCACATATCTACCCGAAGGAACGCCTCCAACTCACCGCAAACTCGCGAGAGCGGGCTTCCTATGCAAAGAAGGAGAGCTACTCATGCTCAAGAAGAGAATCATTACCCTTGCATTCCTCTTTGGCGCCATGGAAAAGTAAGCGGATGAGAAGCACCGCACTAGCTTTGCCTCCGTGGATCCGGAGTCGGCTCACGATTTGGAGCTTCGAAGCTCCGCCAATGGCCAGATCTAGCTTCTTCTTCCTTCCTTGGCTCTCCTCTCTTTCTAAGATTTTAGAAAGACAACCACTCATGAAAAGTGAGGGTTTCTAAGTCCAATCCCGGGTATATCCCTTCAGGAACAGCCCCCAGCCGTTGGATCATCAATTAAAGAAATGAACGGCTTTGATTCGGGACTGAAATGCCCAATCTGGACCGCACGCGACCTGGCACACGCCCGTGTCCAGGGCCGTGTGCCTCATTTACCGTCAAAATCGGCTTGCCTGGAACAACACACGGGCATCGAACACGCCCGTGTTCGATCTGACACGCCCGTGTTCCACCTGACACGGCCGTGTGGCCGGCCGTGTACCCCATCATTTTTCCCCGAAAACAACCCGAGCACTGCACGGGTTCTAGGACACGCCCGTGTCCTTGCCCGTGTCACATCAACACACCTGGGCTCCAGGCCGTGTACACGGTCTCGACACTCGACACTTCGTCGAGCGAAGATCGTCGACCTGATGACAAGGCCTTGGACACGCCCGTGTCCTAGGCCGTGTGCCTTGTCTCGACACATCGTCGAGCAAAGTGTCGACTTCCCGGGACGAGTGTCGGCACGGGTCGACACGCCCTATGATACGCCTGTGTTGCAGGCCGTGCGCCATGTCTCGACACTTCGTCGAATGCAGAGTGTCGACTTTGCGGGCTAAGTGTCGACACGGGTCGACACGCCCTGCGACACGCCCGTGTCGCAGGCCGTGTGCCATGTCTAGACACAATGTCGAGCTCAAAATGTCGACTTCCCGACTGAGTGTTGACACAAGCTTGACACGCCCTGGGACACGCCAGTGTCCCAGGCCGTGTGCCTGTAGCTAGAATCCAAAACTGGCCCAAAACGTCCCCCGTCGCTCCTTTGAGGTTCGGGGCATTACATATGCGGCTTTACAAATAAACAAACTGAACAAGTCACACGGTTAGACAAGCAGGCTAACCGCTCGACAATCGCCAGAAGGAGAGAACAAGCTGCTACAGAGAACAAGACGACATAGGATACCGCTAGACTGCCGGTCTCCAAGTTGCCTGAGACAAACTGCCAGACCGTTGGGATACCAAACCACAACAACCTGGCAGACAAGATGTTGGGATAAACCACCAGACCACCCAGCCTCCAAATAGCGACATACCGCCTGACCTCCATACTGCAACACGACTGAAGGTCATTTCCCCCTGCAAGAAGTAGTGCAACCTGCAACAAAAACAACATAAGGAGCAACTAAAGCTATACCAAGTTCAACACACCGAACTCAAACTTCAAGATGTAAACTTCAAGATGTTGAACTTTGATTCATCTAGTGGCTTAGCAAAGATGTCAGCCACTTGCTTGTTTGTAGGGAAAAACTCAAGACCGATGTCTTCACATTCTACATGCTCTCTAATAAAATGATATCTTATCTCAATATGCTTAGTCCTATTGCATGAGACAGGATTCGTAGTAATTAAGATAACACTAGTAGAATCACAAAATAAAGGACCTCTACTTATCTGGAGGTTATAGTTCTGGAGTTGATGCTGGATCCACAACAAATGTGCACAACAACTCCCAATAGAAATATACTCTGATTTTGAAGTTGAGATTGCAACACTTGTTTGCTTCTTGATGCTCCAAGACACTAGTCTTCCTCCTAAGAACTGATAGGTGCTTGATGTGTTCTTCCTGTCTTCTTTGCAACCGGCAAATTCTGCATCTGAATAGCCTGTTAGATTAAAATCACCATTTCTAGGGTACTATAAACTAAGATCTGGTGTGCCCTTAAGATACCTCAAAATTCTCTTAACAGCTGAGTAGTGAGATTCTTTAGGGCAGGCCTGATACCTAGCACAAACACATGTACTATACATGATGTCTAGCCTACTTGTAGTAAGGTATAAAAGAGAGCCAATTATCCCTCTATACAAAGTTTCATCAATTGATTTCCCTGATTCATCTTTGTCTATAGGCATACTTGACCCCATGAGAGTTTTCATGGTGGATGCATTCTCCATACTAAACTTCTTAATCAACTTCCTGGTGAACATAGACTTGAATATGGACAAGTCATCATCAGTCTGTCTTATTTGGAGGCCCAAGAAGAACTTGAGCTCACCTATACTGCTCATCTAAAACTTCCCTTGCATAAGTTTTGCAAAATTCCTGCAAAGGTTGTAATCAGTAGATCCAAAGAATATGTCATAAACATAAATCTGGAATAGGATTATCTTGCCCTTAGATTCTCTTAGGAATAAGGACTTATCTATCTTCATCCTTGAGAATTTGTTCTTCATGAGGAAGCTGGACAATGTCTCATACCAAGCACTAGGAGCTTGCTTCAGCCCATATAGAGTTTTCCTAAGTCTATAAACAGAATCAAGTGAGTTAGGAACAACAAAACTTGGAGGTTGTTCAACATAGACCTCTTACTTTAAGTGACCATTCAGAAAGGCTGACTTCACATCCATCTGGTAGACTTTGGATCCTTGGTATGCAATATATGCAAGGAAAAGTCTGATGGCTTCCAATCTGGCTACTGGGGCAAATATTTGATCAAAATCAATACCTTCTTCTTTCTTGTATCCTTTAGCCACCTGTCTAGCCTTATTCTTAACTATATTGCCATTTTAATCATGTTTGTTCCTGTATATCCACTTGAATCCAATGACATTATGTCTTTGTGGTCTAGGAACCAGCTTCCAAACTTTACACCTCTTAAATTGGTTCAGTTCCTCTTACATATCAATAATCTAGAACTGATCTATGTTGACCTCTTCAAATCTCTTGGGCTCAACCTATGACAGGAAACTAGAACACAAGGTTGTATTAAAACTTTTACTCCTTGTCACTAATCCTTGACTGGCATCACCAATGATCTGGTGTCTTGGATGATCCATTAGATTCCTGACTGCAGGAGGCAATCTTGCTTCAGCTTCCTGATCTCCATTATCTTCACTTGGTTGATCATCATCCACAACCTGTGTGCCTTGTGCTTCCTCTGGAGTGCACACTCTGTCAGATTCATCTTAAACTAATGGAACAGCATGCTTGATAGTCAACTTGTCCATATCAGTTTAGTACCTGCAAGATTAGAAGAGGAGCTTGGGAGCTCACTATAAATCATTATAGACTCATCAAAAACTACATGAATAGACTTTTCTACAATTTGACTTTTCAAGTTGTAGATCCTATAAGCCTTGTTGTGATTGTTGTACCCAATAAAAATCCATTCATAGGACTTGGCAGTAAACTTAGTCAAATAGAACTTTCCAACATTTAGCACATAACACATACTACTGAATATCCTGAAATAGCTCAGGTTTGGTTTTCTGCCCTTCAAGATCTCATAAGGAGTCTTCTTGTGGCTCTTGGTGATAGAAATTATGTTAAGGACATGACATGCAGTATTAACTATCTCAACCCAGAAGTATTCTGGGAGATATTGAAATAATTGGTTTCATGATACCTAAAACACCTAGAGGGGGGGGGGGGTGAATAGGTACAATTCTTTTTACATAAGCAGATAAAAATTATATCACTGTTAGATCACTTATGCAATATTTATCACAACACAGTTCACATCACAGATTTAAACAAAACATCAACACAGAAGACACACAGATTTATAGTGGTTTCCCAAGTGATGGGTACATCCACTTTACATCTTCGCCTATCTAGCAGTGTACGAGATTCGGCCTAACTCCCTTCTTTCTTCTCAGATCCTCAGATATTACAACTCAGAACCCAGAATGGTTCCTACAACTCAGACTTCAGCAAGTCCAACAGCTAATATTCTCCCAGAGAATCCTACCTCAGAGTGAGTCCACACTCCTACAACTCAGGCAATCAAGACCTACCTCAGCCTCTTCAACATGCCTACAAATCAGAGAAATTAATGCCCTACATCAGGCACTCAGCCCTACCTCAGCCTTTATAGATTTAGGCTTACAACTCAAGGAGATAACTCTCCTACACTCAGATCTATATAAGATCCTTCAGTGAAATTGATTAACAAACAAATAGAACCTTCACCCAGGTAGAGAGAGAAAGGGTTGAAGGTTTCTTGGTCAGTTCTTGATAGATCTGACAGCTTTAGATCCAACATGTCTTAACTTCTTCAAAGCTTCTTGGATTTGAACAAAGTAAGGTTGATCTTCTTGGAGATGATCTTCAATCAGCTTCCTTCTTCTATTCAGATGTGGCTCTGAATTCTTCTTGCAGATTTGTTCTGGATCTGCCCTTAGAGACTTGTTGATTTCTGGATGAAGACTTCTCTTCTTCCTCTTAGTTGTTAGTTGTCTGTTCTTGTTCAATCATCGTTTGTTGATAGAATAGGTCTTTATATAGACCCCATCTGAGATTACTGGCTGATCCGGTTCCTAATGGCCTTCTGACAGCTCTGACAGATGTAACTGCTTTGTTGTTTGTGACAGCTGTCAAGTCTCCAGTCATGACATCTGATACTTCATTGAACTTTAACTCAGCAGCAAAGTATCGAGACAATACTTCAAATGTGTCGACATAAATAGATCATGTGTTGACACAATCCTTGGTGATGTCGACACAGCTCACATAATGTCGACACAACTCTTCTTTTTCTTCTTCACACGGCTTCTGTGAAATGTGTCGACACAAGTCCTGTGTGTCGACACAACAGCTTCTAGTCTCGATAAAGTTGATGTCGACAGAATTCTGGAGTGTGTCGACACAAGTCCCGTGTGTCGACACGAGTGTTGTCGATAGAAATCTGGAATGTGTCGACGCAAGTCCTTCTTGTCGACACAGTTGTTGTCGACAGATTTTCTGTGTGTCTACACAAGTCCTGTGTGTTGACACAATATGGCTCCTGGTGTCGACACAGCTCTTCCCAAGTGTCGACACAATTTTTTCAAGTGTCGACACTTGTACTTAGAAACGTTTTCTGCATTTCCTTAACCTGCACATTGAAACATAACAGAACATCAAATACACATTGATGAATATCATTGAGTTAGGAGAGGCTTCTCCAAATCTGGTACATATTTTCTAATGTACCCAACAATCTCCCCCTATCTGGAGAAGTCATAACCCTTAGTCAATGATATACATCACTTTATAATAAAACACAGATTATGATGTATAAAAGATTATTTAGTCAGGGTAACATATAGACAAAACCAGCGTGTTATATCATCACAAAACATGAAAAAATGTGGTGAACATGAATCAGTGTTTTGTTGAAGTACAAGAAGTTTTTGAACAACAGATTACATAGATTTTAAAACACAAGATTACATAGTTCTAAAATCTAGTCAATCTATTCTAGGACTGATTAGGCTCCTTGATGACAATGCCTTTGCCAGACTGAATCCTTGCTTGTACATTAGATTCAGTGTCTTCTGCTGGCTTCTTTCCTTTAAGATCCTTTTTCTTAAGTTTTTCAGCACTAACCTTTTGCCTTTCAAAATAGTAGTAAGGCTTTGGAAAGTACTTGCTAGGCTCCACAGAAGTAGCAAGTATCTTCCCAGCTTTGAGATCTCTTCTAAATTGATATATGGCATCTTGCCGTTTCTGATACTTGCTCCATTCTTGTTCAGAGTACCACTTGTCCATATCATGCATGTTATCTTTAACTGCTTGCCAGGCAGTGATAATAATGTTTCTGGAGGTGGGGCTCCATCTTTCAAAATCAGGCTTTAATTCAGCCTGCTTTCTAAACCTTTTCTTAGAAAGTTGAGCTTCTTGCTCTCTTTTCAAAGAGGCTTCAGACATTTCTACGTTTTCAATAATTACATTCTGTACCTCCTTTGGATGACTATACATTTGTTGAATAGCAGATTAAATACCCTCAAAATCAGTAGGTGGATAAATAGTCTGAGCTACTTCCTGCTGCACTCCTTCATGGTAAGCAGGTTGAATTCTTGATTCAGCAGTGTTATCATCATCACACAGGAGTGGATAACCAAGAGTGGCTCTAATATCATTAGTTATCCATTTAGCATGTTCAGATCCTGCATTGACTAACACTCTCTCCCCCTTTATGACTTCTCATTCAACATGGTCTCTTAGATCATCCTTTTGAAACCTTATCTGATTAGCTAGATAATTTGTTCCTTCTTTGTAGAATGATCTGAACTTCAGCAGCTGATCAGCAATTACCTTTTGGGAAGCTTGGATAGCAGTGCTAACATCAGTCAAATTTGCTTTGAGTTGTTTATCAAACTCGGTCTTTTTTTAGCAATGTTTGCAGTGAAAGCAGTTACTGTATTCTTAAGTTCTGTTACAATAACATTGTGTGACTCTATGAGATTATCATTCATTCTTATTTGGTTTTCCAGAACATAGCCTTGTTTCACTGCTATGTCATCTATTTGTGTTTTGGCTTCCACTTGTTGCTTTGCTAAATAGACTACATCATTACCTCCCTTATGGAAGCAATCTGTCATTTCCTTTTTATGTAAATTCACTTCAAATCTGATAGATTTAATATCTTGTGTCAGCTGAAGTTGCAATTCTTATGCCAACTGAAATCTACTGTTGGAGCTGGAGTTTGTGGAACAGCTTGCAAGGCTTTCTTATAGCCTGAGCTCCTTTTCCTGAGTTCCACAAGTTTCCTCTTCTTGGCCCTTGAAACTTCTTTATTTTCAAAAGAATCAGATGAACTTGCTATGTCCATAGTGTCTTTTGGACTAGAGGGCAACACCTTATCAGTCCTTGGCTACTCCCCCTCAGTCCTTGCATCTTGTATGTCAAGAAATAACACTTCTAGAGTGAACTCTAGTTGCATTTGTACTGGAGGTATAACTGTCTCTTTAGAAGATGGTTCACCCTTAAATTCCAAAGTTTCTTCCCTGGTAATGATTGTTGAAATTTGTGAAGTGGAAGTGGTTGTCGAGACAGGCCGGGCGGCCTGGGCGGACAGCCTTGGCAGACTAGCCGGACTGGGTGGACTGTGATGTGCGGCCTGGTGGAAGGTCTAGTGAAAAGCCGGTTGTTCTTCTGAGCGGTTTGCACGGGTGAAGTCCGCGGACTATGCGGCTTGTTATCTGCGGATAGGGTGTTTGCTGATTGGCTTTGCCAAGGAGCGGCCTGAGCGGATAGAGGCTTGCGGACTGGTGCTTGCTCAGTGGCCGTGGTGCAAGCTTGTGCTGTTAGGCGGTTTGGCCCATGTCCGCGGGAAGCTTGCGGACAGGCTTGTCCGCGGTGTGGGCTATTGTGGACTGGGCTTAGAGCTTGGCTGAGGCCTTGTCGAGCTCTGGTGGCATAGCAGGTGCTTTGCTATGGAGGTCGTTGGCGGACTGGTTTTGGAGTCCGGGAGATGGCTGCTGCGATGGGGCAGGAGTGCGAGGAATTTGCGGACTGCTGGAAGTCTGTGCTTTAGTGTTTGGCGGACGGGTGTTTGCGTCCGCCATGCTCGCACTGGCCTTTGATGGCTTTTGGACTTGGTCACACTCTGTGCCAAGATCATTGTGTCTGCCGTATCCGCCAAGTCCACTGTGATCGGGCGGACTGTTGCTATCTGCCTTTGGTCGTGGACTTGTGGCGGATTGAGGTGTGAGTCTTGCGGACTGCCTCGGGTTGGTGCGGACAGCCATTGAAGGGGGTTGCTGTCCTGCAGTGGTTGGAAGCTTTGCGGGCTGATGTCGTATCCGCATAGCTTGGGCGGACTGGAGAAGGTTCGCCAATGTTGTCTTGCTCCTGGTGGTTTTCCTTGGTATCCGGCTAAGTCCTTGCGGACTCGGCGGACGGTGTTTTTGTTATCGTGCGGGCTGGGGCGGTGTCGATATCTCTTGGGCGGTGACCACACTCCTCACCTTGCCTATAAATAGGACCCCCCTGGAAGGTCTACAGTAACCTGAGTAACTTGAGTGAACAGTAAGTTGGGTTGGGCAAGGAGCTGCGGTCTCAGTTTGTCTGTCCGCGCGGATTGATTCAGTGCTGACGTTTGCTGTGTGCAGGTCGCGCGGGTTGCTTCAAGGAGCCAGGAGTTTGGCTGTGACTTCGGTCAAGTACTTGGAAGTGTGCGGTCTCTGCGGACTCAGCAGGAGGTCGCTCTGCGGCTTGTCAGTTCTGTTTCATCTTTGCCAGCTTCAATAATCTGTCCGCCGACGTCAGGCGGGTAGGGGTGTTCCTCAATTCAGCTTCAACAGGAGACGAATAACGGTGTGTCCGCGCGGCCTCGCGGCTTCGGCGGACTCCGTGGCTATTCGGCAGATTGCAGCTTAGTTCGGGCGATCTCAGTGGACTCGGCGACCTTGCGACCTCGGCGGTCTTGGCGGACTCCGGTGCTGTCCGCCCGGCTTGTTTTTTTGGTGCTTTCTGTTTACAGCTGTTATACTAGCGAAATCATGTCTCGCTATGTATGCCTCGTGTTGTAAAGAAGTGAATGAATATAGACCTGCTTGTGCTTCCATTGTTTGTTGGGATTAACCTTTGTTCTTTGGTTTCCGCTGGTTCAACGTGAGAACTGGGTAGTTCCGAAGATATTAATTTGGTGTTTGGGCTATCTTGCTGACCACGTTGAGAAAATTTAACATGGTATCAGAGCCAGGTTCAGTTGTGTGAGCGGAAGTCAGCCACTGTTGTTACTCAGTGGTTGAGTGGTGATCAACCTGTGTTGTTGCTCGGAGCTTCTGAAAGGTTGCCAACAGGTGTTGCAATGGAAGGGAGCTTTGCAAGAGGTCTGGGCATTGAACTCTTAATGCCGACTAACTTCAAGAAGTGGAAGTCGTGCATGAAGAGTTATCTTCTTGGCGAGGAGCTGTGGGAAGTCGTCGGTGGTGACGACAGGCAGGAAGTCACTGCTGCTTTTGGTACTGCTGAGCAGGTTAGGCTCTGGAGAAGAACAAATGCTAAGGCGGAGTTCATTCTGAAGAGAGCCGTGTCTCCGGAACTATTTGATCACATCGTTGGTGTGAGTCAGCTGCTGATATTTGGACAACCATTGATGAGTTGTTCAATAGGAAGAATGTGGCGCGGCTTCAGTTCCTGGAGAATGAGTTGGCCAGGGCAACTCAGGGAGACCTTTCCATCTCCAAGTACTTCTTAAAGATGAAGATCTTGTGTGCTGAGCTGTCGGCACTGGATCCTGATGAGCCTATCTCTGAGGCAAAGATGAAAAGGCACATTATCCGCGGCTTGCGGAAGGAATATGTGGCCTTTGTAACATCTGTTCAAGGGTGGGCTACTCAGCCGTCTTTGCTGGAGCTGGAGAATCTGCTTGCCTCGCAGGAGAGCTTAGCAAGGCAGATGGCTGGAGTGAATATGAATCAGGAAGGCAGCAAAGCTCTCTTCTCAGGCAAGAAGAAAGGATGGGAAGGGAAGAAGAAGAAGGTGCAGGTCGTTGGTGAGAAGGAAACTTCAACTTCATATCCACCGGAGAGGAGCAATGCTCCTAAGGACTGGAAGAAGAACTTGAAGTGCTACCGGTGTCATCAGCGAGGGCACTTCAAGCGGGACTGCAAGGTCAAACTGCAGCCTGGGCATGCTGCGGGAAAGGAGGAAGCTTGCTCAAGAAGTGAAGAAGCAAAATGGGGCGGAGCTTTTATGACGGGCACTTATGTCCGGGCCTTGTCTGCTGAGGACTTCAACAGTGAGTGGATCGTGGACTCTGGGTGTGGTCATCACCTCACTGGAGACAAATCAAAGTTCACCTCCATGCAGGCTTACTCAGGTAATGAAGCTATTATCACTGCTGATAATACTGTTTATGCAGTAGAGAAAGAGGGGGTCGTGTCTTTGGGTAGTGATCAGGGGCCACTCACTTAAGGAGTGTGTATCACGTGCCGGGCATGAAGAAGAACCTCTTCTCAATGACCAATGCGGTGGACGCTGGGTATCACATTCTGTTTGGGCCAACACACGTGAGGTTCCTTCGTAACGTATCAGCGGTGAAGGCTGATGTTGCTCATGTAGGGAGGAGGGTGAAGAACTTGTCTGTTCTTGCCACCAATTCCTATGTTGATAGGATGAGGGCCAATGATAGCGCTGCTATCTGGCATGAGAGGCTGGGGCACGTTGGCATGGACAAGCTGAAGGCTATGGCTAGTAGAAGTTTGGTGAGGGGGTTGCCTAAGTTATCCTCCTTTGGTGACATGCATGTTTGCGCGGGCTGTCAATACGGTAAGGCACATCGCCTTCCATTTGATAAATCACAAACAAGGAGCAAGAAACCATTTGAGTGTATTCATGGCGACCTGATGGGACCGACGGTTACTGCCAGCCTTGGTGGAAGCAGATATATGCTTGTCTTGGTTGATTACTACTCAAGGTATACTTGGGTGTACTTCTTAAAGGAGAAGTCCGAAGCCTTCCGTTTATTTGTGGAGTTTAAGGAGTCGGTAGAAGGCCGGCTTGGCTTGCAGATTAAGAAGCTTAGAACTAATAACGGGGGTGAATTTGTTTCCTACGAGTTTTCTAACTTCTGCAGGAAGCACGGGATCCAAAGGGAGCTTACTTGTGCTCACACTCCACAACAAAATGGGGTAGCGGAGTGGAAGATCCGTCATCTGACGGAGACCTGCAAATGTTGGCTTCATGCGAAAGATATCCCAAGGTCCTTTTGGGTGGAAGGGATGTCTTGTGCTGCTTATGTTATCAACCGGATGCCACTCAGCCCTATCAACATGAAGACTCCTATTGAGCTGTTGCTGAAGGAGAAGCCGAGTGTTGGACACCTTCGGGTGTTCGGTTCAACTTGCTATGTGCATGTCCCGGATGCTTCACGGACAAAGCTGGATACAAAGGCAAGAAAGCTTGTCTTTGTTGGCTATGATGAGCGGAAGAAGGGATGGAAATGCATGGACCCTATGAAGAAGAAGTTCGTGGTGTCAAGAGACGTTATCTTTGACGAGCTGATGTCATATGGAGGTGGCTCGGTGGAGATAACCGGAAGTAGTATGGTTGATGAAGCAACGGTGGTGGCTGCTGAAGGCTTGGAAGAGGAGCATGCTGTTTCACCAGCACCTCCTATTGCTTCTAACTCCGAGGCTGAGCCTTCTGGCTCATGAAGCAGGGGGAGCATTGCTCAATGCTTGCCCTAGGTAGGAATGGAGCCCGAAGAAGCAACGGAAGCAGTGAGCTAGGAGCCAATTCTTCGGAGATCGAAGAGGGTGGTTAAGCCACCGGCTCGGTACTGTGATGGGAATGCAGTGAGCATTGTCTCCTGCTTCTTTGCAGGTCCTCTAGATGAGCGAGAGCCCGCAAAATTCAACGAGGCCACTGGAGTGAAGGAGTGAGAAGGTGCCATGAAGGAAGAGATTGATGCTCTGAAGAAGAATGAAACCTGGGACCTTGTGCCCAAGGTTGATGGCATTACTTCGGTTACTTGCAAGTGGGTGTACAAGTTGAAGAAGAAGGCTGATGGGAGCATTGATCGGTTCAAAGCTCGCCTGGTCGCTAGAGGATTCTCACAGTAGTATGGAGAAGACTATGAGGAGACATTCAGTCCAGTTACAAAGATGACTTCAGTAAGAGTGGTGATCGCCTTGGCTGCTAGCAAGGGATGGAGGTTGTGGCAACTCGATGTGAAGAATGCCTTTCTTTACGGAGAGATTGACAAGGATATCTTCATGGATTAGCCACTTGGTTTTGTCTATGAAAAGCATCCGGACTATGTCTGTAAACTCAGGAAGGCTCTTTATGGGTTGAAGCAAGCTCCTAGAGCGTGGTATGGGAAGATTGCAGAGTACTTGCAATTCTGTGGATACCTTGCTTCCAACTTGGATTCAAGCTTGTTCATCAAGAAGAAGGGGGAGCTACAAGTCTTAGTCCTGCTGTATGTGGATGCCATGATCATCATAGGGAATTCGGAGGGGGAAGTAGCAAGGCTCAGGGCTGAGCTTGCTATACGCTTCGAGATGAAAGACTTGGGAGGGTTGCATCACTTTCTCGGTCTTGAAGCGGAGAGGAAGGAGTGTGGGGTTCTCATTTTCCAGAAAGGGTATGCTGATCGCATTGTGAAGCGGCTCGGCATGGGCGAAGGGAAGAAGTGCTCTACTCCACTAGAACCTGGGCTGAAGCTTCGACGAGATGAGGGAAGGGTTCTTCATGATCCCTTGGTGTTCAGGGCTCTTATTGGGAGCTTGATTTACATGACGATTACAAGACCGGACATTGCTTATGCTGTTGGCCGAGTAAGTCGGTATATGGTTGAACCAAGGCAATCTCATCTAGTGGCGGCGATGGGTATTCTGAAGTATGTCAAGTTTTCTTCTGACATGGGACTCCTCTATAGAAGGGACTCGGAGTTTGCGTTGCTTGGGTACACAGATGCTGACTATGGCGGTGATTCGGATGATCGGAGGTCTACTTCAGGTTATGTGTTCGCTTGCGGTTCAGCTAGCATCTCATGGTGTAGCAAGAAGCAGGACTCGGTGTCGGTTTCAATCACGGAGGCGGAGTATAAGGCTTCGGCCTTGGCTGCTCGGGAAGCCGTTTGGTTGAGGAGGCTTATAGAGGATGTTCATAAAGAAGTGCAGGGGCCTACTTTACTCCGGGGTGACAATGAGAGTGCTCTCAAACTGGTTAACAATCCAGTGTGTCACGCTAGGACCAAGCATATAGAGATTGATCACCACTTCATCAGGGAGAAGGTGTTGGATGGGTCTCTGCTGGTCGGGCATGTTCGGAGTGAAGATAATCTTGCTGACATCTTCACGAAGCCACTATCGAAGGGGCCCTTTGAACGCTTGCGCAGCGTTTTTGGGCTTGGTCACCACTTCCCACTTCAAGGGGGAGTGTTGAAATATGTGAAGTGGAAGTGGTTGTCGAGACAGGCCGGGCGGCCTGGGCGGACAGCCATGGCGGACTAGGCGGACTTGGCGGACTGTGATGTGTGGCCTGGTGGAAGGTCTAGTGAAAAGCCGGTTGTTCTTCTGAGCGGTTTGCACGGGTGAAGTACGCGGACTATGCGGCCTGTTATCTGCGGATAGGGTGTTTGCTGATTGGCTTTGCCAAGGAGCGGCCTGAGCGGATAGAGGCTTGCGGACTGGTACTTGCTCAGTGGCCGTGGTGCAAGCTTGTGCTGTTAGGCGGTTTAGCTCATGTCCTGGGAGCTTGCGGACTGGTGTGTCCGCGGTGTGGGCTATTACGGACTGGGCTTAGAGCTTGGCTGAGGCCTTGTCGAGCTCTGGTGGCACAGCAGGTGCTTTGCTGTGGAGGTCGTTGGCGGACTGGTTTTGGAGTCCGGGAGATGGCTGCTGCGATGGGGCAGGAGTGCGAGGAATTTGCGGACTGCTGGCGGTCTGTGCTTTGGTGTTTGGCGGACGGGTGTTTGCATCCGCCATGCTCGCACTGGCCTTTGATGGCTTTTGGACTTGGTCACACTCTGTGCCAAGATCATTGTGTCCGCCGTATCTGCCAAGTCCGCTGTGACCGGGCGGACTGTTGCTATCTGCCTTTGGTCATGGACTTGTGGCGGATTGAGGTGTGAGTCTTGCGGACTGCCTCGGGTTGGTGCGGATAGCTATTGAAGGGGGTTGCTGTCCTGCAGTGGTTGGAAGATTTGCGGGCTGATGCCGTGTCTGCATAGCTTGGGCAGACTGGAGAAGGTTCGCCAATGTTGTCTTGCTCCTGGCGGTTTTCCTTGGTATCCGGCTAAGTCCTTGCGGACTCGGCGGACGGTGTTTTTGATATCGCGCGGGCTGGGGCGGTGTCGCTATCTCTTGGGCGGTGACCACACTCCTCACCTTTCATATAAATAGGACCCCCTGGCAGGTCTACAATAACCTGAGTAACTTGAGTGAACAGTAAGTTGGGTTGGGCAAGGAGCTGCGGTCTCAGTTTGTCTGTCCACGCGGATTGATTCAGTGCTGACGTTTGCTGTGTGCAGGTCGCGTCGGTTGCTTCAAGGAGCCAGGAGTTTGGCTGTGACTTCGGTCAAGTACTTGGAAGTGTGCGGTCTTTGCGGACTCAGCAGGAGGTTGCTCTGCGGCTTGTCAGTTCTGTTTCATCTTTGCCAGCTTCAATAACCTGTCCGCCGACGTCAGGCGGGTAGGGGTGTTCCTCAGTTCAGCTTCAGCAGGAGACGAATAACGGCGTGTCTGCGCGGCCTCACTGCTTCGACGAACTCTGTGGCTATTCAGTGGATTGCAGCTTAGTTCGGGCGATCTCAGCGGACTCGGCGACCTCGCGATGTCGGCGGTCTCGGCGGACTCCGGTGCTGTCCGCCCGCCTTGTTTTTTTGGTGCTTTCTGTTTATAGCTGTTATACTAACGAAATCATGTCTCGCTATGTATGCCTCGTGTTGTAAAGAAGTGAATGAATATAGACCTGCTTGTGCTTCCATTGTTTGTTGGGATTAACCTTTGTTCCTTGGTTTCCGCTGGTTCAACGTGAGAACTGGGTAGTTCCGAAGATATTAATTTGGCGTTTGGGCTATCTTGCTGACCACGTTGAGAAAATTTAACAATGATATCCTCAGGGACATTATCTTGGTTAATCTCAATTATAGATTATGTAGCTGCTTCACTATCCAGTGCAGCTGTGTGGACAGGTGGCTGTTGCTCATTAGCTTCCCCTGAGGGCAATGCTTCTTGTTGAGCTGAAACTAGAGAAAGCTCATTGGCTCCCCCTTGATTAAGCTCTTCCTGGACTTGTGTCATTTGGATGTTGCTTGCAGGAGCCTACTCCCCCTGCATTTGTCCTTTAGTTACAGTCTCTAGAGCAGGTGATATTCTAGTCCTTTCTGCTCCTTCTTCATCTGAGCTGAAAACAACCATTTCTTCTGAATCACTGGAAGATTCAGTGGTCTTTGAGGGTGTTTTCTTCTTTTGCTGAATCTACTTTGATTGTTTCTGAGGGGTAGAAACATCTTTGGTCAGAACTCTATCCCATCTTGATAGTATTCTCAAATCCATTCTTCTCATATGATTGAAATAAACATATTGTGTCGACACTGTTGGGATTGTGTCGACACAGACTACTAAAGTCTCGACAGAGAATAACTATTCTATGTGTCGACACCAATTGCGATGTGTCGACATAAATAATCTTAAGAGCTTACACTAATCTCTGCGTGTCGACACAAACGACTGTATGTGTCGACACCAACATTTAACTGTCAGGATAGCTATGTGTTGACACCAAATTCTGAGTGTCGACACAATCTTCTGGATGTGTCGACAGAATTTTTCTTATGTGTCGACACCATCTACTAAGTGTCGACAGCTTTGTCTTTAAGTGTCGACAAACATATACTTAGTCAAATTTGTCATTATTATTCTAAGTTCAGCATGCCTAATTCAATTTTAAAATAGTTGAATTTAGTTTCATCCAGTGGTTTGGTGAACATGTTAGCAATTTGAAAATTAGTATTGACAAATTCTAAACTTATATCTTCCTTTTCAACATGATCTCTAAGGAAATGAAATCTTATTTCTATGTGCTTAGTTCTGCTATGAGAAACAGGATTTCTAGCAATAGAAATAGCACTAGTAGAATCACGAAATAATGGAGTTCTACTTACCTGGATGTCATAATCTTCAAGCTGATGTTGTATCCATAACAGCTGAGCACAACAACTGCCTGTAGTAACATATTCAGACTCAATAGTGGAAATAGCCACACTTGTTTGTTTTTTGCTGCTCCATGACACCAATATTCCACCTAAAAACTAACATGTGCCATTTGTACTTTTCCTGTCTTCTTTGCATCCTGCAAAGTCTGCATCTGAATACCCAGTTAGTAGAAAATCTCTATTCTTAGGGTACCAAAGGCCAAGATTTGGTGTTCCCTTAAGATATCTCAAAATTCTTTTGACTGTAGTATAATGAGATTCTTTAGGGTAGACTTGATACCTAGCACTGTCACATATAGCATACATGATGTCTGTTCTACTAGTAGTTAAGTATAAAATGGAGCTAATTATCCCTCTATACAAAGACTCATCTAAGGGTTTCCCTGCATCATCTTTGCCTATAGGCATACTAGACCCCATTGAAGTTTTCATGGTGGAGGCTGACTGCATACCATATTTCTTAATAAACTCCTTGTTGAACTTAGACTGGGATATGGACAAGCCATCATCAGTCTGTCTAACTTGGAGTCCCAAGAAGAATTTCAGCTCACCCATACTGCTCATCTCAAACTTCCCTTGCATAAGTTTGGCAAACTTTCTATAGTGGTTGTTTTCTGTTGATCCAAAGATAATGTCATCAACATATATCTAGACTAGGATCATCTTGCCTTTTGATTCCCTGAGGAATAGAGTTTTGTCTATTTTCCCCCTTGAGAATTTGTTCTTAATGAGGAATGTAGACAATATTTCATACTAAGCCATAGAGGCTTGTTTCAAACCATATAGTGCCTTCTTAAGCCTATACACATAATTAGGATAGAGAGGATCTACAAAACCTGAGGGTTGTTTAACATAGACTTCCTCTTTTAAGTTACCATTCAGAAATGCTGACTTTACATCCATCTGAAAAACTTTGAACCCTTGATAAGCTGCAAAGGCAAGGAACATCCTTATTACTTCCAACCTTGCCACTGGGGAAATGTCTGATCAAAATCTATTCCTTCTTCCTATCTGTATTCCTTTGCCACCAGTCTTGCTTTATTCTTATCTATAATGCCACTTTCATCAAGTTTGTTCTTATAGATCCACTTAGTCCCTGTGACATTGTTATTCTTTGGTTTAGGAAGTAAATTCCAGACTTTGCATCTTTTGAATTGATTCAGCTCTTCCTGCATGCCATCAATCCAATTTGGGTCTTGTATGACTTCTTCAAAGTTCTTGGGTTCCATCTGGGACAGGAAACTAGAGAAAAGAACTTTGTTCATTTTCTTGCTCCTTGTCTGAACACCATGACTTGGATCACCAATAATTTGGTGTGCTGGATGATCCTTTAGATGTCTTATTGCTGGAGGCAATCTATCTACACCTTGATTTCCTTCAGTCTCCCAATCAAGTTGTACTACATTTTCTTCATCATCAACTTGTGGGTCTTGTACGCCCCCTGGACAGCATCCATCATTTTCTTTATCCTGCCTTACAAGTTGGTCTTCACTAATGGTTAGCTTGTCCATATTTTCCTTCAGACCTATAGAGCTACAAGAAATACTAGACAGCTCATAGTTTATTAGTTTAGTTTCATCAAAAACTACATGTACAGACTCTTCTACAACTTAAGTAGTCAAGTTGTAGACTTTGTATGCCCTACTGCTGTTGCTGTACCCAACAAATATCCCTTCTTGGGATTTGACAGCAAACTTAGTTAAATAGTACTTGTCATTATTAAGAACAAAACACTTGCTACCAAAGATCCTAAAATAGGATATGTTTGGTTTTCTGCCTTTCATAATCTCATAGGGTGTCTTTTTGTGGCTTTTAGTGATGGATGCTCTATTAAGAACATGACATGCAGTGTTTACTGCCTCAGCCCAGAAATATTCTGTGAGAGAAGTGTCACTTAGTAGTGTTCTACCAACCTCAATAAGAGTCCTATTCTTTCTTTCAGCAATACCATTCTGCTTTGGAGTTCTTGGTGATGAGAACTCTTGATGAATCCCTAGTTCTTCACAAAATCTTGTCATGCATTCAGACTGAAATTCAGTCCCATGGTCACTTCTTATTTTGAACACAGAACTGTTAAGTTCATTCTTAATTTGCCTAACAAAATTGTGGAAGACAGTAGGGGTTTCAGATTTCTGGCTCAGGAAGAAAACCCATGCAAATCTAGAATAGTCATCCACAAGCACAAATGTGTAGACTTTCCTACCTAGACTATGAACTTGCATAGGACCAAATAGATCCATATGCAGGAGGTACAAATACCTCACTGAGTCTTTGGTATCAAGACTATGGAAGGAGGTCTTAGTCTGTTTGCCTTTTTGACAAGCTGAACACATACCCTCCTGGATGCACTTGACCTGAGGACCATTCCTCACTAACTCCATACTATAGAGTTGGCCTATTGACTTATAGTTCAGGTGAGCCATCCTCTTATGTCATTTGACACAACGAGAAGCTTGTTAGAACACCCTATTACTGATTTGGTTAAGGATCACTATGTCTCTTAGGAAACCTGTTTTGATCTCATTGTATAGATCTAAAGGCCAATTAGAATTAAGTCTAAGGGTTAGTGTTTAGGTTTGGAAGCTGCCCTCAAGACCAGGTTTTTTAGTTTTGGAGACTAAGTCATTTCGTCGAGCTCAGTACGACGAATCGTCGAACTCCATTCGACGATCGTTGAGCTCACTTCGACGGATCGTCGAACTCCATTCGACAATCTCTGAGCTCAACTTCAACAAGTCGTCGAACTCCATTCGACGATCTTCGAGCTCAGTTCGACGTTCTTGACTCCAGTTTGATTCTCTATCTCTGAGCTCAGTTCGACGATAGTTGAGCTCAGATTGATGATCTCTGTTTCTGTCTAAGTACAAGTCTCTGAGTTCAGTTCAATGATAGTGGAGCTCAGTTCGACGTTTTTTTGAAGAGTTAGATGACTTTCAAGATTCAAATTCAGACAGTTGTGGAATTATTGTCAGCATTTAATTCAGAGATCTTATAGCCGTTTTTAATTAATCTGGAGCAAGTTTCAAGGGATTTTCAAGGAATGTTTTATTGGACTTTCCTCCAGAAGACAAATTGTAATTAAGGAAGTCATTTATTGACAGGCTAACGGCTATCTTGGACAGAGGATCATTTCTATTAAGATCAAGAGAATAAAAGATCAGTTTTTTCATTCCTGCTGTAGAATATAGAGTTAGACACATATTCTGCAATAACAATTCTCTACAACAACAAGAATTACAGCTCTTACAACAACAATTACACAAGAGAAAGAAAGAGAGTTGCAGACACTCTCAGTCTAAAAGATTCATACAAGAACACACATCATAAAAGGAGATCAACTAACTGAAATTTTCAGATCTCTCTTGATTCAAGTGTTCAAAGGCCATCATCATTCAAGACTCCAGACACCACACATTTCAGCTGTTGTTGAAATCATCTTTTGCTGGAGATCAAATCATTTGAAGGCCTATCACCCTACTACAAAGCTTCACTTCCTGAACAACTACAGATCTCAGGGGGAGCTTTGACAACATCCACTATCTTCTCTCTGACTGTTGACAGAGAAGATCCTCTCATCTCTCTCTCTCTCTCTACTGTAAAGGATTTTTCAAACTCCCTTCAAAAGTTTTTAATTGGTTTCTGAGACCTTATCAAAACTCAGTGGTGGCAAGACACCTGATCAAAAAATCTGGTTTTGTTTTTGAGCACCTTATCAAAAGCTCATTGGTGCCCAGGACACCTGATCAACTCATCCTGCAGTGGATTCCTACCTAGGGTGGTAGAAGAGTGGATGTACCCAGGTTGATTGGGGAACCACTATAGCTCCTTGTGTCTTCTGGTTGCTTGTCTTTCTTTTATTTCTGGCTGTGGTTTGTGATTGCGTTTTGTTTAGTTAGTTGCTGTGTTTACATTATTTCATTTGCTTCCCTGTTCACTTAGGAATACAACAACTGTTGTAAAAAGTTTTTAGCAAGCACCATACTCTATTCACCCCCCTCTAGAGTATATCAGATCTAACTTGCACTTTCAAAGCTTTCTCATCTGCAACTAGACAAATAGGAGAGTTTTTATTCTCACAATCAAAATTGAGACAGTAAACATTTCCTTTTCTATATCCTGACAAGATGACCTCTTGATCACTTATTCTTCTAATCTGAAAACCATTATTAATAAAAGAGGGGTCATAACCAAGATCACTCAGTTGGCTTATGCTTATTAAGTTATGTTTCAAACCTTTCACATGAGCCACTTGGGTGATAGTGATGGAATTATTAGAAATGTTACCAAACCCTTTGATGACCCCCTTTTCAGATCCACCCAAGATCACTTTGGGTCCATTCTCTATAGGAGTGTAATCCTTCAACATCCTTCTTGTTCCAGTCATGTGCCTGAAAGATCCACTGTCCAAGTACCATATTGGGGTATGGCCACTTGGACTCACCTGCATCAAATAAAATTACTTAAAATTAAAACCCCAATAATTATTGGGATCTAGGTTCAGGTTAGACTGAAACTTGTCATACTTGCCTGCAGCCTTTCTGACAGGTAAGCTAGCATTCTTCCTGATAGTTTGTTATGCCAACAATATAGAGCATAATTTCCACTTTGCCATAACACCAGCACTCATATCTATTGTATCTTTTCTTAGATACAAGCTTGACAGCATTGCTGTCAGCAGACCTTAAAACTGTAGGTACAATAGTCCTTTTCTTGAGTGCTAGGCCTGATGCATCAAACATTAATGATTCCTGATGATCATAATGTGTTTGTACATGGGATGCCCTATTGGCAATTACACCCTTGTCATTTAGATTACCAGGCTTACTGTGACCATGTGTAATGTCATGGTCATACTTATTAGTGGGCTGCATCACTTTCCTGAAAGCAATAGGGAGTTTGATGGCTAGTGGCTGAACTGGGGCTTTGCCTTTTCTTTTGGAATTGGCTGCCCTAGTTCTTCCCTTGAAACCTAATTTTGTCTTACCCTTTTGGAGAATGAAGTAATCAATTAAGGGTAAGACTGACTTTGGCTTTGAGAACTTAGCCATAAGTTCCTTCTCTCTTTGAAGTCGGACTTCCAGACTCTTGATTTGATCATTTTTGAATGTAATTGTACCCATCTAAATAAAAGTTATATTTTTCAGTTTGGCAACTTCATTCATCTTCAGATCCAACATTTTTTCTAAATCTGATGCAGCCAGTTTAAGGGATGCAATTTCCTTAGCCTGGTTTTTGACAAGGTTTCTGCTTCTCTTAAGTTCTTGTAATAGATCACCAAACTCATCAATAAGTTGATGAACATCCCCTTCAGATTCTGAACCATCCACATCTCTTGATGCAGATGCTTCTGATTCTGATCCAGTATAATAATCAGAAACTATAAATAGGTTGTTTACCTTATTGGGACCAGACTGATCCTAGTATTGATCTTCCTCAGTTAAAGCCATCGGCCCTCTGTAGTAATGATCATCAGTCCCATTCATTGAGTCCAGCATTTGCAAGAACTCATATTCTACTGAATCCTCTTCAGTAGTAAACAATCTTATATAAACATCAGCTTCTGTCTCTTCTCCTGAATCTGATGATGAGGAATCAGTGCAGCTTTTCTGCTTCTTTGCAACCAAGGATCTCTCCTTCTTACCCTTATTTTGCTACTTCTTTTTATCTTTAGATTCCTTTCTTTTATCAGGACAATCAACTATGACATCCCTGGCCTATTGTAGCAATAACAAACAATTTTAGAAGAAATTTGTTTACTGGGATTAGAGCCATACCTGTCATCCTTAGATACTTTCTTCTTCTTGTAATAGTCATCCTTGGAGTAGGATGAAGATGAATTTGTTCTCCATTTCTTCTTCTTCATGAACCTTTGAAACTGCCTTGTGAAGGCAGCAAAGTCTTCATTAGAGTTGTGACTGTCTGAAGTGTTGATGTTAGTATTTTTAGATTCAACTTCAGCCATTTTCCTGGGAGGAGAATGCGACTTTCTCCTGCCCTTTCTTGTAGCTTCAGCCTTAAAGGCAACTGACTTTTCTCTGTAGTCAGACTTATTGCTTTTCTCCTCCTCCTTTCTGGCAGTGAGCTGCATCTCATATGATAACAGTTTTCCAAAAAAGGTTGGTGGAGGTGTATCTGCAAGCTTGGCCACCTCTCTGATGACACATATTTTAGTATCCTAATCCTTGGTTAGGGATCTGAGAAACTTGTCATTTAATTCATAGGTGCTAAAGACTCTTCCATAGGTCATTTACTCATTAACAATTCTGAAGAATTTCTTATAACATTCATCTATGCTATCTGTCTTAGCTTGTCTAAAGCTTTCATATTCTTGATTTAACATGGACTTCCTATCCTCTCTCACTTCTTCTGTTCCCTCCATGTAGACAATCAAAGCGTCTCACATCTCCTTGGAGGTTTTGCAATGAACTAAATTCTGGAATGTAGAGTTATCTATGGCACTCACAATTATATTATGTTCCCTCTTGTCTAAGGTTGCTAGGATGATCTCTTCCTTAGTCATTTCTGAATAACTTTTAGGAGTCTTGAGATTAGCATCAAGAACTGATATGTTAATAGGAATAAATGGTCCTTCTAGAACTATGATATAAATTCTTGGATCAGATGCTTCCATGAACAATCTAACCCTCTCTTTCCATATGCCAAAATTTTCTTTCCTATAGATAGGAAGCTTCATGGATCCAAGTTCCTTCTGATTCTCACCTGAACCCATTTTGTCTAACTGATGACTGCCTTATAGATCCACTCAGACTGTTAAGTTTATTCTTGAGTAACCTGACTCTGATACCACTTGAAAGAATTTGTTTCAAGATACCTAAAATACCTAGAGGGGGGGGGGTGAATAGGTACAATTCTTTTTTACTTAGGCAGATAAAATTTATATCACTGTTAGATCACTTATGTAATATTTATCACAACACAGATTTAAACAAAACAGCAACACAGAAGACACACAGATTTATAGTGGTTCCCCAAGTGATGAGTACATCCACTTTCCCTCTTCGCCTATCTAGCAGTGTACTAGATTTGTCCTAACTCCCTTCTTTCTTCTCAGATCCTTAGATCTTATAACTCAGAACCCAGAATGGTTCCTACAACTCAGACTTCAGCAAGTCCTACAGCTGAGATCCTCCCAGTGAATCCTACCTTAGAGTGATTCCACACTCCTACAACTCAGGCAATCAAGCCCTACCTCAGCCTCTTCAACAGGCCTACAACTCAGAGTAATTAATCCCCTGCCTCAGACACTCAGCCCTACCTCAGCCTTTATAGATTTAGGCTTACAACTCAGAGAGATAACTCTTCTACACTCAGATCTATATAAGATCTTATAGTGAAATTGATTAACAAACAAATAGAACCTTCACCCAGGTAGAGAGAGAGAAAGGGTTGAAGATTTCTTGGTCAATTCTTGATATATCTGACAGCTTTACATCCAACCTATCTTAGCTTCTTAAAAGCTTCTTGAATTTGAACAAAGTAAGGTTGATCTTCTTGGAGATGATCTTCAATCAGCTTCCTTCTTCTATTCAGATGTGGCTCTGAATTCTTCTTGCAGATTTGTTCTGGATCTGCCCTTAGAGACTTGTTGATTTCTGGATGAAGACTTCTCTTCTTCCTCTTAGTTGTTGGTTGTCTCTTCTTATTCAATCACCGTTTGTTGATATGAAAGGTCTTTATATAGACCCCATCTGAGGTTACCGGCTGATCCAGTTCCTAACGGCCTTCTGACAGCTCTTACAGATGTAACTGATTTGTTGGTTGTGACAGCTATCAAATCTCCAGTCATGACATCTGATACTTCATTGAACTTTAACTCAGCAGCAAAGTGTCGAGACAATACTTCAAATGTGTCGACATAAATAGATCATGTGTAGACACAATCCTTTGTGATGTCGACACAGCTCACATAATGTCGACACAGCTCTTCTTTTTCTTCTTGTCACAGCTTCTGTGAAATGTGTCGACACAAGTCCTGTGTTTTGACACAATAACTTCTAGTCTCGACAAAGTTGATGTCGGCAGAATTCTGGAGCATGTCGACACAAGTCCTGTGTGTCGACACAAGTGTTGTCGATAGAATTCTGGAATGTGTCGGCACAAGTCCTTCTTGTCGACACAGTTGTTATCGACAGATTTTCTATGTGTCGACACAATCTGGCTCATGGTGTTGACACAGATCTTCCCAAGTGTCGACAAAATTTTTGTCAAGTGTCGACACTTGTACTTAGAAACCTTTTCTGCATTTCCTTAACCTGCACATTGAAACTCAACACAACATCAAATACACATTGATGAATATCATTGAGTTAGGTGAGGCTTCTCCAAATCTGGTACACATTTTCCAATGTACCCAATAGAGATGTGTCACTCAACAAGGTCCTTCCAGCCTCTATGAGAGTCCTATTCTTTCTCTCAGGAATCCTATTTTGCTAGGGTGTTCTAGGAGAGGAGAATTCTTTATGAATCTCTTGCTCTTCACAGAACCTTATCATGCATTCAGACTGAAATCCATCCCCATGGTCACTTCTGATTTTGACCACAGTCCTGTCAAATTCATACTTAATTTGCATGACAAATGTCTTGAAGACATCAGAGGTTTCAGACTTCTTCCTAATAAAGAAAACCCAAGAAAATCTAGAAAAGTCACCAACAACGACAAGAGTGTAGACATTCCTACCTAGACTTTGAACTATCATAGGACCAAACAAGTCCATATATAGGAGGTGTAAGAACCTTACTAAGTCTTTGGTCCCAGTGCTATTGAAGGAGGTCTTGGTCTGTTTGCCCTTTTGGTATGCAGAACAGATACCCTCCTTAGAGAAATTTTTCTTAGAACCATTCCTAACTAGCTCTTCACTAAAGAGCTTGCCTATGATTTTATAATTCAGATGAGCTAGCCTCTTGTGCCACTGGTCACAGTATGAGGTTTTCTCATCTGTAACTAGGCATACAGGGGAGTCTATATCTAAACATAAAAAATTCAAACAATAGATAACCTCTTGGTCATTTGACCTCTTAATCTAGCACTCATCCTTGTGGAATGAGGTGACATAACCTAGATCACATAACTGGCTTATGCTTATTAGGTTATGTTGCAAACATTCCACATAAGCCACTTTGGTGATAGTGACAATGCCATTAGTGATCTTGCCATACCCTATGGTGACTCCTCTGTCTGAACCACCAAAGATAACTTTGAGTCCATCCTTAACTGGAGTATACCCCTTTAGATAACTTCTTGTTCCAGTCATATTCCTGGAACAACCACTGTCCAAGTACCATATAGGGGTATGGACACTTGGACTAACCTGCAAAACATGTTTACTTTACCTTAGGACCCCAATATTTATAGGGTCCTTGGTTCATGTTAGTCTAAAAATGAACATGTCCACCATCAGTTTTTCTGACAGGCTGACTGACTTTAGCTCTGTCCACACTAGGATTATGCTAACAATCAATGACATAGTGGCCCACTTTGACACAACACCAACACTCATGAATGTTGTACATTCTTTTTTGAGCTGGTCTACTTGTTGTGCTGATAGTAGCTCCCTGTCCAGAAGAAACAACAGTAGTCTTTCTCAGTTTCCTTTTAGCTAGGATCTGGCTGAAGGTTAGTGTGCGAACAAGAAAAAAGGACCGAAATTTGGAATAATAGAAATTTTTATTATCCAAAAAAAGTGAGTATTACAAAGGTATATCCTCACTTTTATAGAATAGAGGAGAGGGGAGAGATTACAAATAAGCAATGCGGGACAAATAATTACAGGTACAAGCTGCTATATACAAAATAGACCGCATAAGCCATGCGGTTAGACGAATAGGCTAAACCCCAAGCAACAACTATAAAGAGTATACAAGCCGCTTGGGGAGAACACTAGACCGCCCTGTCTTTAAGTTGCCTGCATCAAACCGCCAGACTGCCCGGTCTCCAATCAGCAACATCTCAGCTATCAAACCTCTGTAGAGAAACTGCCAGACCGCGCGGTCTTGAAACCGTGAGGGTTAGACCGCCAGACCGCCCGGTAACCATACAACAACACTCCCCTTAAGCTGGAGCATATATATCAATCATGCCCAGCTTGTCGTAATTGTGAAAAAAAGGAACCAGACAAAAGCTTTGTGAAGATATCTGCTAACTCATTGTCAGAGTTAACGAACGGAGTATAAATCTGTTTCTTCAAATCTCCTCCCGGATAAAGTGGCAGTCGACCTCAATGTGCTTTCTTCTCTCATGGCAGGCCAGATTTTTGGAGATATATATAGCGAACTTGTTCTCGCAGATCATAGGTAGAGGATGGTTGTAGACCTCTCCTAAGTCAAGCATGAGAGCCCGTAACAACTTTAATTCACTCGTGGTCAATGCCATACTTCGATATTCTGCTACTACACTAGACCTGGAGATGAAAGGTTGTTTCTTGCTCTTCCAGCTCACAAGGTTTCCCCCCACAAATGTGCAAAAGCCTGATATGGACTTGCGATCTCCTTTGTCATCAGCATAGATAGAATCCGAGTACGCTTCAATCTTTAAATGTCCATTCTTCTGAAATAATAGTCCTTCACCTAACACCGCTTTAATATATTCCAATATCCTTAGGGCAGACTATAGATGGCACTCCCTAGGAGCTTGCATGAACTGGCTAACCTTGCCCACAACATAGGAGATGTCGGGTCTTGTTACCGTGAGATAAATGAGTTTGCCGACCAGACAGCTGTACCTCATAACATCTGATAGAGGAGGCGAGTCATCTGTCCAGGTTTTATCTTCTCTTGTAGCCATGGGGCATCGGGCAAGTTTCACCCCAGTCAACCCTGTCTCTTTTAGAAGATCAAGAGCATACTTGCGTTGAGAGAGGATCAAGGAGTTGGGATTTCAAGAGATTTTTCTCCCCAGAAAGTATTTTGGGGAGCCAATATCCTTCGTGACCAGGTGTTGATGGAGATGTTTCTTTATCAAGACTACCTCAGCCTGGTCATCTCTAGTGAGAATAATATCATTCACATACACGGTAAGAACCACCAGACCCAGTGAGGTTTTGTGAATGAACAATGAGTGATCGGTAGAACTTCTTGTAAAACCCATGAGTGCCACAATGCCGCTAAACTTGTCAAACTATGCCCGAGAGCTTTGCTTTAGGCCATAGATAGCCTTCTTCAGCCTTCATACTTGTGTCTCCCCCAGAGCAACATACCCAGGAGTTTGCTCTATGTAAACATCCTCCTAAAGATCACCATAGAGAATGACATTCTTGACATCTAATTGGAAAATGGTCCAATCCTTGTTGACGACCACAGAGAGGAGTACCTGTATAGTGCTGAGACGAGCAACAGGAGAAAAGTGTCAAAATAATCAACACCATAAGTCTGAGTTAAGACTTTGGAGACAAGGCGTGCCTTATAACGATCCACATAACCGTCAAGACTGAACTTCACAACAAAGACCCAGCGACAGCCAAGAACATCAGTACCCAATGGAGGAGGAACAAGGGTTCATGTACCTCGCTCAGTGAGGGTGAAAATTTCCTCATCCATGGCAGCCTTCTAATGAGGAACAACAAGGGCTTCCTGGCAGGTGCGGGGAGTGGAAATGGCAGAGATAGCTAATGCAAAAGTCCCGCGAGAAGGAGTAAGATGAGCATAGGAAACAACAGCAGCAAGCGAGTGTTGGGTACATGTCGACTCCCCTTTGCAAAGAGCAATGGGAAGATCCAGGTCGGCGTGTTCCTCAGTATCCGATGAATCCGTGGCGGAGAAAGCTGGATCGGGAGTAGAGAGACGGCCGCAGAAAAGAGGGAGACAGCGGAGGCAAGGAGAGAGGAGGAGGAGACGGTTGACACGGCGGAGGAGGAGAAATCTCAGTAGGTGTATATGGGATGGAGGGGACGGTAGGAGAAGTAGGAACATCAGGAAGAAAGGAGCAGTTGCGAGAGAAATAGGATGCATTTTCAAAGAATGTTACATCTGCGGAGATGAATTGCTTGCGAAGAATGGGTTCAAAACAACAATAACCTTTCTGAGTGGTAGAGTAATCCAAAAAGACACATTTGGTGGCACATGGGGAGAGTTTTCCACGGGTGGCGGAGGGAGCGTGCACAAAAGCCGTGCACCCAAAGATACGTAGAGAGAGAGGAAACAGATCCTTGCCTGGATAGATAATGGAGAATGGGGTTTGACCATGGAGAACCGTGGACGGAATGTGATTGACGAAATAGTAGAAGATGAGAATGACATAGCCCCAATAAGAGCGAGGAACCTGCATATGTGTCATCATAGTGCGAGTAACATAAGGAGGTGATGTTTTTTGCATTCCGCCACGCCATTTTTCTATAAGGTATAGACACAACTAGTTTGATGAACAACCCCATTTTGCATATAGAAAGAAGAAAAATTATGACTAAAATATTTTTTGACATTATCAGAGCAAACGATTTTAATATAGACATCAAACTGAGTTTTAATCTTAAAATAAAAAGATGTCCATATAAAGAATAATTCAGAGCGATCTTTTAAGAGATACACCCACGTAAAGTGAGAGAAATCATCAATAAAAGTTGCAAAATATGAACTACCCCGACCTATGGTGAGGGTAGGAGCAGTACCCTAGACATCAGAGTGAACGAGGTCAAACAGATGGGAAGATCCACGACCTTGCTTTGGTGGGAAGTAGGAGCGGTGATGCTTGCCAAGCTGACATACGTTACAATTGAGAGGACTGTGCAGAGGGATGTGGGGTAGAAGCTGACGAAGAAGCTATGGAGGAGGATGACCAAGGCAAAGATGCCATTCCAGAAGGTCTAGAGAAGAGCAGGAGAAGGCGGACAGAGAGAAATTGTTGTCAAGGAAGTAAAGACCGCCACTCTCAGTCCTAGTAGTAATCATATGTTTGGAGCCCAGATCCTGAAAACAACAAGAAGTAGGAGTGAATGTGATGGAACACGGTAGTTGCTTGCATAGAGAAGTAACAGATAATAAATTGCAAGGAAACTTGGGCACGTAGAGAGTATCCGCCAAGCGAAGAGACAGAGTGACCCGAACCACTCCCGGCCCATTGACCGGTGAGGGAGAGCAGTCCGCAATAAAAATCGGGGGTAACTGTTGGGTACATTGGAAAATGTGTACCAGATTTGCAGAAGCCTCACCTAACTCAATGATATTCATCAATGTGTATTTGATGTTGTGTTGAGTTTGAATATGCAGGTTAAGGAAATGCAGAAAATGTTTCTAAGTACAAGTGTCGACACCTGAGAAGAAATGTGTTGACACTTGGGAAAGGCTGTGTCGACACCAGGAGCCAAATTGTGTCGACACACAGAAAATCTGTCGACAACAACTGTGTCGACACTTGGGAAGAGCTGTGTCGACACCAGGAGCCAGGTTGTGTCGCCACACAGGACTTTTGTTGACACACAGAAAATCTGTCGACAACAACTATGTCGGCACTTGGGAAGAGGTGTGTCGACACCAGGAGCCAGATTGTGTCGACATACAGGACTTGTGTTGACACAGAAAATCTGTCGACAACAACTATGTCGACACTTGGGAAGAGCTGTGTCGACACCAGGAGCCAGATTGTGTCGACACACAGAAAATATGTCGACAACAACTATGTCGACACACAGGACTTGTGTCGACACATTCCAGAATTCTGTCGACAAAAACTGTGTCGACACATAGGACTTGTGTCGACACACTCCAGAATTCTATCGACACCAACTTTGTCGAGACAAGGAGTTATTGTGTCGACACGTTCCACTGAAGCTGTGTCAAGAAGTTAAAGAGAAGCTGTGTCGACATTGTGAAAGCTGTGTCGACATCATCAAGAGTTGTGTCGACACATGATCTATTTGGGTCGACATATTTGAAGTATTATCTCGACACTTTGCTACTGAGTTGAAGTTCAATAAAGGATCAAGTATCATGACTGAAGACTTGACAGCTATCATAAATGACAATGTAGTTGTATCTGTCAGAGCTGTCAGAAGGTTGCTATGACCGGATCAGCCGATAATCTCGGATGAAGCCTATATAAAGACATGTTCTATTATCAGATAGAAGCATACAGTGCTGGAAGCAATCCAAGGATTGAACAAGAAGAGACAAACAACAACTAAGAGGAAGAAGAGAAGTCTTCTTCCAGAAAAACAAAGTCTCTAAGGGCATATCCTGAACAAGTCTGCCAGAAGAATTCAGAGTCACATCTGAAAAGGAGAAAGTGCTGGATGTATCCAAGAAAGAGGAACAACCAAGAAGAAGAAGAGAAGTCTTCATCCAGAAATCAACAAGGGCAGATCCTGAATAAGTCTGCAAGAAGAATTCAGATTAAATTTTGAATAGAAGAAGAAACCTGGATTGAGGATCATCTCCAACTTCAAGAAGATCAACCTTACTTTGTTCAGATTCAAAAGCTTTGAAGAAGCTAAGACAGGTTGATTCTGAAGTTGTCAGATCTATCAAGAACTGACCAAGAAACCTTCAACCCATTCTCTCTACCTGCGTGAAGGTTATACTTGTTTGTTAATCAATTTCTCTGTAGGATCTTATATAGATCTGAGTGTAGGGGAGTTATCTCTCTGAGTTGTAAGCCTAAATCTATAAAGACTGAGGTAAGGCTGAGTGCCTGAGGTAGGAGAGTTTTTCTCTCTGAGTTGTAGGCCTTATGGAAGAGGCTGAGGTAGGGCTTGATTGCCTGAGTTGTAGGCCTTGTGGAAGAGGCTGAGGTAGAGTTTGATTTCCTGAGTTGTAGGCCTGGTGAAAGAGGCTAAGGTAGGGCTTAATTTCCTGAGTTGTAGGAGTGTGGACTCACTCTGAGGTAGGATTCTCTGGGAGGATCTTAGCTGTAGGACTTGCTGAAGTCTGAGTTGTAGGAACCATTCTAGGTTCTGAGTTGTAAGATCTGAGGATCTGAGAAGAAAGAAGGGAGTTAGGCCGAATCTAGTACACTGCTAGATAGGCGAAGGAGGAAAGTGGATGTACCCATCACTTGGGGAACCACTATAAATTTGTGTGTCTTCTGTGTTGCTATTTCATTTAAAGCTGGGATATGATCTATGTTGTGTTAATTGCTGAATAATCTGTGTTAGCAGTAAAAATATTATCTGCCTTAAGGAAAAAGAATTGAACATATTCACCCACCCTCTAGGTGTTTAAGATATCTTGAAACCAATTCTTTCAAGTGCTATCAGAGCCAGGTTGCTCAAGAATAGACTTAACAGTCTGAGTGGATCTATAAGGCAGTCATCAGTTAGACAAAATGGGTTCAGGTGAGAATCAGAAGGAACTTGGATCCATGAAGCTTCCTATCTATAGGAAAGAAAATTTTGGCATATGGAAAGAGATGGTCAGATTGTTGATGGAAGCATCTGATCCAAGAATTTATATCACAGTTCTAGAAGGACCATTTGTTCCTATGAAAATTTCAGTTCTTGATTTTAATCTCAAGACTCCTAAAAGTTATTCAGAAATGACTAAGGAAGAGATCATCCTAGCAACCTTGGACAAGAGGGCACAGAACATAATTGTAAGTGTCATAGATGACTTTACATTCTAGAATCTGGTTCATTGCAAAACCTCCAAGGAGATGTGGGACACTTTGATTATCTACATGGAGCGAACAGAAGAACTGAGAGAGGATAGGAAGTGCATGCTAAATCAAGAATATGAAAGCTTTAGACAAGCTAAGTCAGATAGCATAGATGAATGCTATAAGAAATTCTTCAGAATTGTTAATGAGCTAATGACCTATGGAAGAGTCTTTAGCACTTATGAATTAAATGACAAATTTCTCAGATCCCTAACCAAGGATTGGGATAATAAAATATGTGCCATCAGAGAGGTGGCCAGGCTTGCAGATACACCTCTACCAACCTTATTTGGAAAACTTCTATCCTATGAGATGCAGCTCACTGCCAGAAAGGAAGAGGAGAAAAGCAACAAGTCTGAATACGGAGAAAAGTCAGTTGCCTTTAAAGCTGAAGCTACAAGAAAGGGCAGGAGAAAGTCACCATCTCCTCCCAAGAGAATGACTGAAGTTGAATCAGAAAATACTGACATCAACACTTCATACAGTCATAATTCTGATGAAGATTTTGCTGCTTACATAAGGCAGTTTCAAAGGTTCATGAAGAAGAAGAAATGGAGAACAAATCCATCTTCATCCTACTCCAAGGATGACTATTACAAGAAGAAGAAAGCATCCAAGGATGACAGGTATGACTCTAATCCCAGTAAACAAATTTCTTCTAAAGTTGTTTGTTATTGCTGCAAGAGGACAGGGCATGTCATAGCTGATTGTCCTGATAAAAGGAAGGAATCTAAAGATAAAAAGAAGCAACAAAATAAGGGCAAGAAGGAGAGATCCTTGGTTGTAAGGAAGCAGAAAAGCTAGACTGATTCCTCATCATCAGATTAAAGAGAAGAGACAGAAGATGAAGCTTATATAGGATTGTTCACTACTGAAGAGGATTCAGTAGAATCTGAGTTCTTGCAAATGCTGGACTCTATTAATATGACTGAAGATCATCACTGTAGAGGGCTGATGGCTTTGACAGAGAAAGATCATTGCCATGATCTGCCTGGTCCCAGTAAGATAAACAACTTTTCATCAGTTTTGATTATTATATTGGATTAGAATCAGAAGCATCTACATAAAGAGATGTTAATGGATCTGAATCTAAAGGGGATGTACATCAACTTATTGATGAGTATGGTGATCTGTTGCATGCACTTAAGAGAAGCAGAAACCTTGTAAAAAACTAGGCTAAGGAAATTGCTGCTCTTAAGTTGGCTGCATCTGATTCAGAAAAATTGCTGGATCAGACGATGAATGAGGTTGCCAAGCTGAAAAATATAACTTTTATTCAGATGGGTACAATTACATTCAAAAATGATCAAATCAAGAGTCTAGAAGTCAGACTTCAAAGAGAAAGGGAACTTGTGGCTAAATTCTCAAAGCCAAAGTCAGTCTTACCCTTGATTGATGACTTCACACTCCAAAAGGGTAAGACAAGATTAGGCTTTAAAAGAAGAACTAAGGCAGCTAATTCTAAAAGAAAAGGCAAAGCCCCAGTTCAGCCACTAGCCTTCAAACCCCCTATTGCTTTCAGGAAAGTGATGCATCCCACTAACAAGTATGACCATAACATTACACATGGTCATAGTAAGCCTGGTAATATGAATGATAAGGGTGTAATTGCCAATAGGGCAGCCCATGTACAAACACATTATGATCATCAGGAATCATTAATGTTTGATGCATCAGCCCCAGCACTCAAGAAAAGGTCTACTGCACCTACAATTTTAAGGTCTGCTGATAGCAATAGTGTTAAGACTTTATCTAAGAGAAGATACAATAGATATGAGTGCTGATGTTGTGGCAAAGTGAGTCATTATGCCTTAAATTGTTGGCACAACACTACTGTCAGGAAGAATGCTAGCTTACTTGTCAGAAAGGCTGCAGGCAAATCTATCAAGTTTCAGACTAACCAGAACTTAGAACCCAATACTTTTTGGGGTTCTAAGGTTAAGTAATTTTATTTGATGCAGGTGAGTCCAAGTGGCCATACCCCAATATGGTACTTGGACAGTGGATGTTCCAGGCACATTACTGGAACAAGAAGGATTCTGAAGGATTATACTCCCATAGAGAATGGACCAAAAGTGATCTTTGGTGGATCTGAAAAAGGGGTTATCAAAGGGTTTGCTCTACAGGTCTGAAGGAAAAGATGGACAAGCTAACCATAAGTGAAGACCAACCTGCAAGGCAGGATGAAGAAAATGATGGATGCTGTACAGGGGGATTACAAGACCCACAAGCTGATGACGAAGAAAATGTAGTACAGCTTGATTGGGAGATTGGAGAAAATCAAGGTTTCCTGTCCCAGATTGAACCCAAGAAATTTGAAGAAGCCATTGGTTTCATGGAGCAGTAAAAAGCAGACAAGTGTGAATATTTCCACAACTGAGTCTGAATATGTTGCTGCAGGTAGCTGCTGTGCTCAGCTATTATGGATTCAACATCAACTTGAAGATTATGGAATCCAGGTAAGTAGAACTCCATTATTTTGTGATTCTACTAGTGCCATTTCTATTGCTAGAAATCCTATTTCATATAGCAGAACTAAGCACATAGAAATAAGATTTCATTTCCTTAGAGATCATGTTGAAAAGGAAGATATAAGTTTAGAATTTGTCAATATTAATTTTCAAATTGCTGACATGGTCACCAAACCACTGGATGAAACAAAATTCAATTATTTAAAAATTGAATTAGGCATGCCGAACTTAGAATAAGAATGACAAATTTGACTAAGTAAATTTGTGTCGACACATAAAGACATCTGTGTCGACACTTAGTAGATGGTGTCGACACATAAGAAAAATTCTGTCGACACACCCAGAAGATTGTGTCGACACTCAGAATTTGGTGTCGACACATAGCTATCTTGATACTTAAATGTTGGTATCGACGCATACAGTCGTCTGTGTCGACACACAGAGATTAGTGTAAGCTCTTAAGATTATTTGTGTCGACACATCGCATTTGGTGTCGGCACATAGAATAGTAATTCTCTGTTGAGACTTTAGTAGTCCGTGTCGACATAATCCCAACAGTGTCGACACAATATGTTTATTTCAACCCTCCTTTTGACATTCTTTGTTTAGAAACATATAAATAGGTGGAAGTAAAACCCTGTCGACTATGCTCTCAACATTCTCGAGACCTAATCCTTTGTGTCGACAAACCTTCATCTCTCTTCCTCTCTCTCTCTCTCTCATCCCGAATGGCGCCAAAGCTGGAAGAAAACATTAACGAGGGCTATGAACTAGTTCGCGATGCGTTTGCGAGTGGATCTAGAGAAATCAAAGCTGTGATTACCCTAATCACAGAAAATGGCTTAGAATACTTGGTCTCAGAACCTGCCAAGATTTGGAAGAAGGAGGTTCTTGAATTCTACACAGCAGCAACACTGGATTCAACATGCCTAAAAATTATGTCACCCATTCAAGGAACCAAGGTCAAACTCACCCTGAAGATTTTGAGGAAGATACTATAACTACCAATGGTTCAAGAAGAAGATGAAGTCGTATCTTCCATGACCAGAGAAGCTCTCCAATGGTGTGGACTGGATCCCACCACCAAGATTGGATCTTCTATGCACAGAAAGTGAATGAACTCCCAGGGAAAATTTCTTTCTGAAATTATAGGAAAAGTAATTCTGTGCAAAACAGGAGGACATGATAGGATATCTGCCTATATGTTCAATCTAACTACCAGAGTCATCTTCAAGGTCAAAACCAACTGGTCTGCTGTGATCTTTGAAAAGATTAAAGAAAGTTTAAAGAAAGAAACCTGGGCAGAATACTAAGCTTATATCTGACTGTGAATATTCCTGAAGTGATGAATCACAGTAGGATCTAAGATAAACCATATAAGAAGAATGGATTTAAGGATACTATCCAGATGGGAACGGGTCCTAACTAAGGATGTTTCTACTCCACAGAAATAAACAAAACAGATTCAGCAAAAGAAGAAACCAATCCACAAGATAACTGAATCCTCCAGTGATTCAGAAGAAGAAGTGGTCTTCAGCTCAAATGAAGAAAGACCAGAGAATGCTAGGAAATCACCTGCTCCAGAGACTGTAGATGATGGTCAGGTGTAGGGGGAGCAGATTCCTACCACCAACATCTCAAAAGTTCAGGTACAGGAAGAGCCTCATCAAGGGGGAGCCAATGGGCTTTCTCCAGCTTTAGCTCATGTTAGAAACCGAACAGAAAACAAACAGAAATGGTTTTAACTGAAATTTTATTATCCGAAAAAGGTAACTATTACAAAGGTATGCCCTCCCTTATATAGAATGGAAGAGAGATGAGAGAATACAAATAAGAGATTTGGGACTAAAAATTTACAAGCTAAGCGGACTATACAAAGTAAACCGCACAAGCCGCGCGGTTAGACAGAAGGGCTAACCGCACGGCTACAACAAGAGAAGCAGAGATGTCGCCTGTGAAGATCGCTAGACCGACCGGTTTACAAGCCGTCGAGTCAAACCGCCAGACCGCGCGGTCTTCAACCCGCCAAGACAGACCGCCCAGTCACCAACTTCAACACTCCCCCTCAAGCTGAAGCATATATATCAATCATGCTCAGCTTGTCACAAACATGCAGAAACGAGGCGGAAACTGGCTTGGTGAAGATGTCAGCCAGCTCTTTATCAGACGTGACAAACGGAGTGCAAATTTGTTCTTTAAAAATCTCTTCACGAATGAAATGGCAGTCAACCTCAATGTGCTTTGTTCTTTCATGGAATACCGGATTTTTGGAGATGTATATGGCGGCCTTGTTATCATAGAACATAGGTAGAGGATGGTTGTACACCTCTCCTAAATCTAGCATGAGAGCCCGCAACCATTTCAACTCACAAGTGGTTGACACCATACTGCGATACTCAGCTTCTGCACTGGACCTGGAGACAACAGACTGCTTCTTGCTCTTCCAGCTCACCAGATTTCTCCCAACAAAGGTGCAAAAACCTGAGGTTGACTTGCGATCCCCTTTGTCATCAGCATAACTTGCATCTGAGTAGGCTTCAATCCTCAGATGACCATTCTTCTAAAAAAGTAATCCTTTCCCAGGCGCTGCTTTGACATACTCCAAGATCCGCAAGGCGGACTGTAGACGACACTCCCTAGGCGCTTTCATGAATTGACTCACC
The DNA here is from genome assembly GCA_039583875.1 of Platanthera guangdongensis. Taxonomy (NCBI): domain Eukaryota; kingdom Viridiplantae; phylum Streptophyta; class Magnoliopsida; order Asparagales; family Orchidaceae; genus Platanthera; species Platanthera guangdongensis. Next base: position 191,026,535 of record CM077153.1, read on the forward strand.
TTGCCCACAGCATAGGAAATGTCGGGTCTGGTCACTATGAGATATATGAGCTTACCAACCAGACGCCTGTACCGCGAACTATCTGAAAGAGGAGGCGAATCATCTGTCCAGGTTTTGTCTTCCCCAGTAGCCATGGGGCATCGGGCAGGTTTTGCTCCAGTTAATCCTGCCTCTTTTAAAAGATCAAGGGCATACTTACGCTAAGAGAGAACTAAGGAGTCGGGCTTCCGAGAGAGTTCGATCCCCAGAAAGTACTTTGGAGAACCCATATCTTTAGTGATCAGATGTTGGCGAAGATGTCGCTTTGTCAGGGCTACTCCTTCCTGGTCATCGCCAGTGAGAAGAATATCATCGACGTACACAACAAGAACAACCAGCCCAGAAGTAGTTTTGCGAATAAAGAGAGAGTGATCAGCAGAGCTTCGCACAAAACCAACAGCCGCCACAATGCCGCTGAACTTGTCAAACCAAGCTCGAGGACTCTGCTTGAGGCCATAAATTGCCTTCTGCAGCCGGCATACTCGTGTCTCCCCCTGAGCAACATACCCAGGAGGTTGCTCCATGTAAACGGCCTCGTGAAGATCACCATAAAGGAAGGCATTCTTGACGTCCAGCTGAGAAATCGGCCAATCCCGATTGACGGCCACAGAGAGAAGGACCCGGATAGTGCTGAGATGAGCCACAGGGGAGAAGGTGTCAAAGTAATCAACCCCATAGGTCTGAGTAAAGCCCTTAGCAACAAGGCGAGCCTTATTCCGATCCACAGTGCCGTCTGGGCTAAATTTGACCACAAAGACCCAGCGACAGCCAACAACATCAGTACCGAAGGGAGGAGGAACAAGAGTCCATGTACCCCGCTCCGTGAGGGTCGCCATTTCCTCATCCATGGCCAGCTTCCAGTGGGGAATAGTAAGGGCCTCCTGATAGGAACGAGGGGTGGCAGTGGCCGAGATAGCCAGTGCAAAAGCCCTGCGAGCAGGGGTAAGACGATCGTAGGAAACAACTGCAGCAAGCGGGTGTTGGGTACAGGCCCGAACCCCTTTGCGAAGAGCAATCGGGAGATCCAGGTCAGCCGGTGCCTCAGTATCCGGAGTATCCGTGGTGGAGAGAGCTGGCCCGAGAGTAGAGAGAGATGGCAGCGGAGTGGAGGGAGAAAGCGGAGTAGAGGGTGGAGATGATGAGGATGGGGAAGATGGTGGAGTGGGTGGAGAGGGCGGAACATCAGTGGGAGCAGAGGGAATGGATGGGTTGGTATGAGAAGTAGGATCAGGAGGAGTAGAAGAGGAAGCGGGAGAGAAGTAAGAGGCATTGGCAAAGAAGGTGACATCTGCAGAGACAAATTGCTTGCGGGTAACAGGGTCAAAGCAGCAATATCCTTTCTGAGTGGGAGAGTAGCCCAGAAAGACACATTTGGTGGCACGTGGTGAGAGTTTATCACGGGTGGCAGCGGGAGAGTGCACAAAAGCGGTGCACCCAAAGATGTGCAGAGGAAGAGGAAAGGGATCCTTGTCCGGATAAAGAATGGAGAAGGGGATAGCACCGTGGAGAACTGTGGAGGGAAGGCGATTAATGAGATAGCAGGAGAGGAGGACAGCATAGCCCCAATAGGAGCAAGGAACATGCATTTGAGTCATCATAGTGCGAGCGACATCAAGGAGGTGACGGTTTTTGCGTTCCGCCACCCCATTTTGTTGTGAGGTGTAGACACAACTTGTTTGACGAAGAACACCATGGTGAATACAAAAGGAGGAGAAGTCGTGGCTAAGATACTCCTTAGCATTGTCTGAACGAAGGAGTTTAATAGACGTATCAAACTGAGTCTTAACCATAGAATAAAAGGAGGTCCAAACAGAGAACAACTCGGAGCGATCTTTGAGAAGATATACCCACGTACATCAAGAGAAATCATCAATGAAGGTGACAAAATAGGAACTACCCCGACTGATGGTGAGGTTAGGAGCGGGACCCCATATGTCAGAGTGAACGAGGTCGAACGGACGGGAAGAGCCCCGACTTTGCGTTGGTGGGAAGGATGAGCGGTGATGTTTGCCAAGTTGACATGCATCGCAGTTTAGAGGAGGATGATGAGGAGGGAGGTGCGGCAGGAGCTGGCGGAGAATTTGGGGAGGAGCATGTCCAAGGCGAAGATGCCATTGGAGAAGATCTGTAGAGGAGGAGAAGGCGTATAGGGCATAAACGTTGTCGAGGAAGTAGAGGCCACCACTCTCAGTCCCGGTAGCAATCGTCCGTTGGGAGTCCGGATCCTGAAAAGCACAAGAGCTAGGGGTGAATATGACAGAATACCGTAGTTGCTTGCATAAAGAAGTAACGGATAATAAATTGCACGGAAACTTGGGCATATAGAGGGTATCAGCCAGGCGGAGAGATGGAGTGACTTGAAACATGCCCGTCCCATGGACCGGGGAGGGAGATCCATCAGAAACAATAACCGGGGGCAACTGAGCATGTGTGTCAAGAAGAGAGAAACATTGAGGATTGCCTGTCATATGATTGGTTGCACCAGAGTCGATTAGCCATCTTCCGCGAGTAACAACATGAGCACTACCAGAAGAGGTGACCACGGAGGCGGACAGGCTGGAGGACGGGAAAGCCATGGAAGCAAGAGAGGAGCAAGCCGCGACGATAAGAACAAGCCGCGAGAAGAGAAAAGAGCACCAAGCCGAGCGAACAAAAAACAGGTCGGGCGGCTAGGAAGGCCGCTACCAAGAAGCAGAGCAAAGCAGAGGGAAAGAAGTCGCACGGCTTGAAAAAGTCCGGCGAACAGAGGAGAACAGGGCGCACGACAAAAGATGAGGCCGGCGCGACTAGCAAGCAGGAGCGGGTAGAAGGCAACAACAAGTAGAGCGCGAACAGTAGCAGCTAGCAAGAGGTCAAAGGCACAGCGGGGAAGAGGTCGCGCACACGACACTACAATGGAGGACAGACTAACCAATAAAGTGTCCCAACACACGACACTACAATGGAGGACACTTTTGCATTTGATGACACTCCATCTGCTGCATAATAGAAAGATATTCCTTATTCAAATGCAGTAAGAGTTCACTATAGAAGAGTTATTTCCTGACATACAAGATGCAAGGACTGAGGGGGAGCAGCCAAGAACTGAGGAGTTGCCCTCTGGTCCAAAATACATAGTGGACATAGCAAGTTCATCTGATTCTTCTGAAAATGAAGTAGTTTCTAGGGCCAATAAGAGGAAACTGATGGTCCTCAGAAAGAAGAGCTTAGGCTATAAGAAAGCCTTGCAGACTGTCTCCCAACCACCTGCTCCAACAGTTCACTTCAGCTCACTGTTGGTGGCACTGCAAGTTAAGATGGATGAGCAAAGAATAGCTCTTGAGAAGTATGTGGATGAAAGTCATAAGGAACTCCAATATACATTGGCCCAAGATATCAAGTCCATCAGATTTGAAGTGAATTTATATAAAAAGGAGATGACAGATTGCTTCCATAAGAGAGGTAATGCTGTGGTATATGTAACAGTCCAAATTGCTGAAGTAGGGAATTTTTGGGTAACACGGCCTGGGACACGGGCGTGTACCAGGGCGTGTCAGCGGACACGGCCTGCGACACGGGCGTGTCGCAGGTCGTGTCGAGGTTGTGTCGACGATCGGCCTTCGTGTCGACGATTTTTCGCTCGACGATGTGTCGAGAGGAGACACACGGCCCAGGACACGGGCATGTCCAAGGCCGTGTCGTGTGCTCGATGACTGTTACCCGACGATCGTCGAGTGTCGAGACATGAGTGTCGAGACGTGGGTGTCGAGTGTCTAGAAGTTGCACACGGCCTGTGACACGGGCGTGTCACAAGGCGTGTCAAGTTGGGTCGACGATCTCAGCCCGACAAAGCATTTCGACAGGGCGTGTCTTTGTGCCGTGTTTGGGCACACGGCCTGGGATACGGGCGTGTTACAGGCCGTGTGAAGTCTCGGGATGATTTGGGATTTTTTTCACCCAGGCACACGGCCACAGACACGGGCGTGTTCGAAGGCGTGTTGGTGACACGGCCCATGACGCGGGCGTGTCCCATGGGCGTGTCACTGGTTTGGATAAGTCGGTTCACCACCGTTTGAGGCACACGGCCTGGGACACGGCCGTGTCACAGGCCCTGTCAGGTCAAATTTAGCATTTTTGGCAAGTTTCTGGCCATCCATTCCTTCAGCTGGGATCCAGGGGCTGAAGCTTCTTCCTCTTTTTCCTAAAGGCCGAAATTGAGAACTTATTCTCATTTTTCCTTAGCTTTTATCTTTCTTCAAGTTAAGAGATAGAAAGAGAGAGGAAGAAGGAGGAAGAAGGGGAAGGGCTGCTGCTGGGGGTGCTGTAGGTTACCAACGAGGAATCCGAAGCCGGCGTTGCGGAGGAAATGCTCTTGCGAGTCTTTCAAGCAAGCTTTGAGGTCATTGCACCGAAGCGGTCGTCAAGGGTAACGACTTTTCTTCCTAGCCATGTGAAGGCTTCCTTTTGGCATACCTTGTGATTTCCCCCACCAAGAGGTGGCTGATTTTGGGAATCTCTGGGTGGATGCGTGAAATCCCCTTTGTTAGCATATAGTTCCGGAAATGGAGTACGGAATAGGCATGCTGTGTGAAGCACATCTGGACAGGTTGGTCTGGATTGGTGATGTTGCATACGAACCGGAGAAGACTCCGTGATAACGTGTAGTTTAAGGAGTCTATGGGTTATTCCTGCGAAAAGTAGTAGCAGGAAGTACTAGGGTGGTAGCCCAGGAAAAATAGCCATGTGATGTTTTTGGGTCCAACCTGTGACTGAGGCACAGGAAGTACTGGTGTGACCAGGAAAGGCCCTTTGTGATGCTTGATGTCATAGGGTGTCCACCTGTGAAGCGAGTAACAGGAAGTACTGGCATGATAGCCAGGAAAGACCCCTGACATTTGTGTTTGTGCGGTGTCCACCTGTGGAGAGAGTCACAGGAAGTACTGGGAGGCCCAGGAAAGACCCGCTGTTGTGCTAAGAAAATGGGTATAGCGAAATACCCAGGCTTGAATGCCAAGAACAGGATTGGTGAGACCGACCCGCGCCTTTGTTATAGCCATGAGTACGCTGTACTCGGAGAAGGTAAGGCGATTTGAGCAACGAGAGGTGGAGGATCCGACCCGCGCTGTGTCCGTCCGACGTGAGACCAAAAGGTGCGGTCTGTTGGAGCGCATAGCAAGAGTCTTCGGCCTGCGCGCCATGACACAATGGGGGGCCACGGGCCATCCCAGTGTAGGAAGACTAACTCCGGCTGCACGCCATGGAGTAAATGCTCAAGAGATTTACCGTTGGGTTGTGACCCTAATACGGTGGTGGGCAAGAGCTATGCCAGAACACCAAGAATGTGCCCTGAGTGCACGAACCGTTGGGCCGGGTGGCGAACGGTTGTGATGGATTGTGTGCGTGAAAGCACATTTTGATGATATATATTGCCATACTTGTGATATAATATGCTTGCAGGGAAGAATAGCACTGCCCCGAGAGAAGGGGTAGGGTCGTTATAATTTGGTCAGCTGAACGCTGACCGTTGCTTTTGTTTGCCACCGTTGGGTGGATTCTCCCTTTACAGGTGCTGGAGAGCCGAGCGGGATGCATAGAGGTTGATGTACCTGCTGTTGTTGCTGCTACTGTTGTGAGCCCTCGAAGGCTCTATGTTATGTTGTGTGTTTTCTTTTCGTGTGGCCGGCCTACGCGCCAATTATTTTAGTCCACTGTTTGAAAGCCATGTAAAGGCCATAAGGCCAACTCTTTGTACTTGTTGTAAGACATTCCTATATTGTATAAAATGTGGAGTTTTATGTTTGGACATTCATGAGGAGTTCCAGTTGTAGTCTAGGCTTCTGCTAGAATGATTTGTGATAGGTGCGATGTGCTACTCTGGTATCATCCTGTACCTTCACCGCCTGTTTTGTGATATATACTGTGGGGCCCCGGCCGGACCTTCTAGAATATACCATATGAACGGATGGGGTTGTGCAAACCACAGTCTACGGAGGAACTCCTGAATGTCCATGATAGGAATGCAAACTTGATGTGTTTAAGGAACCTGTGTGTTCTTATTTTGTGTTGCTTGCTTGGGTACGACCGCTAATGTGTGTGTCTTGTCCACCTTTAGGTGACATGAAGTGGAGCTGGGCCGTCTGAGCCCCAGCGTTCTGATGAAAGTACGGCACCAGCCGCGGTGCCTACACCTCCACCGTCTGCGGAACATGTGTGTTTAGTTGCGGAGGCCTTATTTACCATGATCCAAGGCCAGCCCCTTAGGTAGGAACAAGAGGTTGTGAGGCCAGAACAGGTGGCGGCAAGGCCTGAACCTGTCCTGGATGTGGATCGTCGAGCGGCTGAGAAGCAGCTAATACGGTTTATGAGTTTCCACCCGCCTATGTTCTCGGGAGCGGGAACTCCGACGCAGGCTGAAGATTGGTTATTGCGCGTCAAGCGAGTGATGACGGCGATTGGAACGGCGGAGCATCAGAAAGTTACCTTAGTTACCTTCTTACTTGAAGGAGAAGCTCGATTGTGGTGGGATGAGATGGAGTTGCATCATTTGTCGGGTCGTCCTTTAACCCAAGTATCCATGGAAGAATTCTCCAGGATCTTCCTAGCGAAGCACCTTCCTGCGGCTCAGCGGATAGCCATGGAAAATGAATTCCAACGGTTGACACAAGGTGATGGCAGTGTTGACGCATACCTGCATGAATTTACTCACTTGGGGCGGTATGCGTGTTCTATATTTGCTGATGAGCAGAGGAAGACCAACATGTTCTATGAAGGACTGAGGGACGAGCTGAGGTTCCTTGTGTCAAGTTCTGTGAACCAAGGTTTCCAAGCGTTGGTTGATACTGCGAGTGCGCTGGAGAAGGATATGAAAAGGGTACAAGGGAAGCGAGCTTTGGCTGTGGCCCAACCAGAGTGGAAGGCACCCAGATCTGGGAAACCATTTTATAAGAAGAGATGGGGCAAGAAGTCCAAGCCTAGTGGACAAGCTCCTTCATCCGTTGCAATGGGAGCAACGTCAGGGGCAACCTCCAAGCCAGATACTCGTATCTGCTTCAATTGTGGCCGAATGGGGCATATTGCGCGAGCTTGTAGGATGCCGCCAAAGAGTGAAAAGAAGGCGGGAGCATCTTATGCGGAAAAAGGAAAGGCGTTGGTGGATTCCTCTGCCTCGCAGGCGCAACCCCGGGTATACAATCTTGGCCTGCAAGAGGCCATCAAGCAGAGTGACATGGTCACAGGTATGAGTTTAGTTTTGCATATGCTATTGTTTGTATGCTTTGCTTAGTACCCCTATGTTTGCGGTTTGTGTGTGTGACATGTTTGTCATAGGCTTTGTGATGATTCGGGACACGCTGGCGCGAGCACTGTTTGATTCGGGTGCATCGCATTCTTTTCTATCTAGCGAATTTATTACGCGGCTTGGGATACCCAGTCGTGCCAAGACAGATAGCGTCAGAGTGGTGTTGCTGAATGGCTGTTGGATGCGTGCGGATCAAGCTTGCGATGTGGCGGTTCAGTTAGGAAGTCGGGATTTTCGTTTAACTGCATTTGTTTTGCTAATATCGGAATTCGACGTGATTTTTGGGATGGATTGGCTTGCGGAGCAGCATGTTATGATTGATTGCCAGTCCAAAGAAATCACGTTGGGCCAGAATACCGAACAGAAGACAAAGTTCGCGGGTATGCGAGGAGTGGGCGGGACATTGATGTCTGCACTCCAGGTAGTCAAGGCTGTTCGGAAGGGTGCGGAGTGTTACTTTGCACTTATTCAGGCTGTTGAGCCTAAGGCCAGTTTGTGCGAGGTTCCGATTGTGGCAGAATTTACAGATGTGTTTCCCACGGATCTCCCTAGGCTACCACCCCAGCGGGAGATTGACTTCACGATCGAGTTGGTGCCAGGTGCGAAACCTGTGGCCCGCTCGCCATATCGCGTTGCGCCAAAAGAGATGGCGGAGTTGAAGGTTCAACTACAAGAAATGCTGGAGCAAGGTTATATACGCCCAAGCATGTCACCTTGGAGCGCGCCTGTGCTTTTTGTAAAGAAGAAAGATGGAGGGTTGTGGTTGTGTATTGATTACCGTGAACTGAATAAGCTGACCGAGAAGAATAAGTATCCGTTACCCCGGATTGATGAGTTATTCGATCAGCTGGTGGGCTCGACCATCTATTCTAAGTTGGACCTGAAGTCTGGTTATTACCAGTTAAGACTTCGGGAAGGTGACATTCCCAAAACCGCATTTGGAAAGCGTTATGGGCACTATGAATTCACAGTCATGCCATTTGGACTGTGCAATGCGCCCTCGGTGTTTATGGATCTGATGCACCGTATTTTTCGCGAGTACCTGGATCTGTTTGTGATAATGTTCATTGATGACATCCTGGTATACTCGAAGTCCAAAGCTGAGCATGAGATTCACTTGCGGTTGGTGTTGAACACGTTGAGGCAAAATCAGCTCTATGCCAAGTTCTCGAAGTGCGAGTTTTGGCTATTGTCAGTGGCATTTTTGGGCCATGTGGTGAGTGGAGTGGGCATTGCAGTGGATCCAGCGAAGATAAGGGCCATACAGGAGTGGCCAATGTTGTCTTCCGTGGCCGAGGTCAGGAGTTTCCTTGGACTTGCGGGCTACTATAGAAGATTTGTGGAAAACTTCTCGCGGATTGCTTTACCGCTCACCACATTGACGCAAAAAGAGCAGAAGTTCGTTTAGACGCCTGAGTGCGCACGCGCTTTTGAAGAGCTGAAGATTCGGTTTACCACGGCGCCGTTGTTGTCTTCGCCACGTGGAACCGATGGATTTGTAATTTATAGTGATGCCTCAGGGAGCGGCTTAGGCTGCATTCTTCTTGTCGGAGGGGAGGATTGTAACAGTCCAAATTGCTGAAGCAGGGAATTTTTTGGTGACACGGCCTGGGACACGGGTGTGTCCCACGGCGTGTCAGCGGACACGGCCTGCGACACGGGCGTGTCGCAGGGCGTGTCGAGGTTGTGTCGACGATCGGCCTTCGTATCGACGATTTTTCGCTCGATGATGTGTCGAGAGGAGACACACGGCCCAGGACACGGGCGTGTCCAAGGCCATGTCGTGTGCTCGACGACTGTTACCCGACGGTCGTCGAGTGTCGAGACATGAGTGTCGAGACGTGGGTGTCGAGTGTCGAGAAGTTGCACACGGCCTGTGACACGGGCGTGTCACAGGGCGTGTCAAGTTGGGTCGACGATCTAAGCCCGACGAAGCATTTCGACAGGGCGTGTCTTTGTGTCGTGTCTGGGCACACGGCCTGGGACACGGGCGTGTTACAGGCCGTGTGAAGTCTCGGGATGATTTGGGATTTTTTTCGCCCAGGCACACGGCCACAGACACGGGCGTGTTCGAAGGCATGTTGGTGACACGGCCCATGATGCGGGCGTGTCCCATGGGCATGTCACTGGTTTGGATAAGTCGGTTGACCACCGCTTGAGGCACACGGCCTGGGACACGGCCGTGTCACAGGCCGTGTCAGGTCAAATTTAGTATTTTTGGCAAGATTTTGGCCGTCCATTCCTTCAGCTGGGATACAAGGGCTGAAGCTTCTTCCTCTTTTTCCTAAAGGCCGAAACTGAGAACTTATTCTCATTTTTCCTTAGCTTTTATCTTTCTTCAAGTTAAGAGAGAGAAAGAGAAAGGAAGAAGGAGAAAGAAGGGGAAGGGCTGTTGCTGGGGGTGCTGTAGGTTACCAACGAGGAATCCGAAGCCGGCGTTGCGGAGGAAACGCTCTTGCGAGTCTTTCAAGCAAGCTTTGAGGTCATGGCACCGAAGCGGTCGCCAAGGGTAACGACTTTTCTTCCTAGCCATATGAAGGCTTCCTTTTGGCATACCTTGTGATTTCCCCCACCAAGAGGTGGCTGATTTTGGGAATCTTTGGGTGGATGCGTGAAATCCCCTTTGTTAGCATATAGTTCCGGAAATGGAGTACGGAATAGGCATGCTGTGTGAAGCCCATCTGGACAGGTTGGTCTGGATTGGTGATGTTGCATACGAACCGGAGAAGACTCCGTGATAACGTGTAGTTTAAGGAGTCTATGAGTTATGCCTGTGAAAAGGAGTAGCAGGAAGTACTGGGGTGGTAGTCCAGGAAAAATAGCCATGTGATGTTTTTGGGTCCAACCTGTGACTGAGGCGCAGGAAGTACTGGTGTGACCAGGAAAGGCCCTTTGTGATGCTTTATGTCGTAGGGTGTCCACCTGTGAAGCGAGTAACAGGAAGTACTGGCATGATAGCCAGGAAAGACCCCTGACATTTGTGTTTGTGCGGTGTCCACCTGTGGAGAGAGTCACAGGAAGTACTCGGAGGCCCAGGAAAGACCCGCTGTTGTGCTAAGAAAATGGGTATAGCGAAATACCCAGACTTGAATGCCAAGAACAGGATTGGTGAGACCGACCCGCGCCTTTGTTATAGCCATGAGTACGCTGTACTCGGAGAAGGCAAGGCGATTTGAGCAACGGGGGGTGGAGGATCCGACCTGCGCTGTGTCCGTCCGACGTGAGACCAAAAGGTGCGGTCTGTTGGAGCGCATAGCAAGAGTCTTCGGCCTGCGTGCCATGACACAATGTGGGGCTACGAGCCATCCCTGTGTAGGAAGACTAACTCCGGCTGCACGCCATGGAGTAAATGCTAAAGAGATTTACCTTTGGGTTGTGACCCTAATACGGTGGTGGGCAAGAGCTTTGCCAGAACACCAAGAATGTGCCCTGAGTGCACGAACCGTTGGGCCGGGTTGCGAATGGTTGTGATGGCTTGTGTGCGTGAAAGCACATTTTGATGATATATATTGCCATACTTGTGATATAATATGCTTGCAGGGAAGAATACCGCTGCCCCGAGATAAGGGGTAGTGTCGTTATAATTTGGTCAGTTGAACGCTGACCGTTGCTTTTGTTTGCCACCGTTGGGTGGATTCTCCCTGTACAGGTGCTGGATAGCCGAGCAGGACGCATAAAGGTTGATGTACCTGCTGTTGTTGCTGCTACTGTTGTGAGCCCTCGAAGGCTCTATGTTATGTTGTGTGTTTTCTTTTCGTGTGGCCGGCCTGCGCGCCAATTGTTTTAGGCCACTGTTTGAAAGCCATGTAAAGGCCATAAGGCCAACTCTTTGTACTTGTTGTAAGACATTCCTATATTGTATCAAATGTGGAGTTTTATGTTTGGACATTCATGAGGAGTTCCAGTTGTAGTCTAGGCTTCCGCTAGAATGATTTGTGATAGGTGCGATGCACTACTCTGGTATCATCCTATACCTTCACCGCCTGTTTTGTGATATATATTGTGGGGCCCCGGCCGGACCTTCTAGAATATACCATATGAACGGATGGGGTTGTTACAGTATATTTATCAAAGCAACAAGTAGAGGCCAAAACTCAAATAGATGACATAGCAGTGAAACAAGGCTATGTTTTGGAAAATCAACTCAGAATGAATGACAATCTGACAGAATCACACAATGTTATTGTCACAGAACTTAAGAATATAACAACTACTTTCATTGTAAACATTGCTAAAGAAAAGACTGAGTTTGATAAACATCTCAAAGCAAATTTGATAGATGTTAGCACTGCTATCCAAGAATCTCAAAAGGTAATTGTTGATCAGCTGCTGAAGTTCAGATCATTCTACAAAGAAGGAAAAAATTATCTAGCTAATCAGATAAGGTTTCAAAAGGATGATCTAAGAGACCATGTTGAACGAGAAGTCATAACGGGGGAGAGAGTGTTCGTCAATGTAGTCTCTGAACATGCTAAATGGATAACTAATGCTATCAAAGCAACTCTTGGTTATCCCCCCCTTTGTGATGATGACAATACTACTGAGTCAGACATTCAACCTGCTCACAATGAAGGGGTTCACCATGAAGTAGCTCAAATTATTTATCCACCTGCTGATTTTGAGGGCATTCACTCTGCTGTATAACAAATGTACAATCCTCCACAGGATGTTCAGAATGTGATTTTTGAGAAGGTTGAGATTTTTGAAGCTGCTTTGAAAAGAGAGCAAGAAACTCAACTTTCTGAGAAAAATTTTAGAGAGCAGGCTGAATTAAAGCCTAATTTTGAAAGATGGAGCCCCACCTCCAGAAACATTATTCTCACTGCCTGGCAACCAGTTAAAGACAACATGCATGATATGGGCAAGTGGTACTCTGAACAAGAATGAAGCAAGTATCTGAAACGGCAAGATGCCATTTATCAGTTTAAAAGAGACATCAAAGCTGGGAAGATACCTGCTACTTCTGTGGAGCCAAACAAGTACTTTCCAAAGTCTTATCATTATTTTGAAAGGCAAAAGGTCAAGGCTGAAGAGCTCAAGAAAAAGGACATTAAAGGAAAGAAGCCAACTGAAGGCACATAAGCTAATGTACAAGCAAGGATTCAGTCTGGCAAATGCATTGTTATCAAGGAGCCTGATAAGTCCTAAGATTAGATTGACTAGATTTTAGAAATATGTAATCTTTTTAAAATCTATGTCATCTGTTGTTCAGAAACTTCTTGTAGTTCAACAAAATATTGATTCATGTTCATTATATTTTTCATATTCTATGATGATATAATATGCTGGTTTTGTTTATGTATTACCCTGTCAAATAATTCTCTTATACATCATGTTCTGTGTTTTATTATAAAGTGATGTATATCATTGACTAAGAGTTATGACTTCTCCAAATAGGGGGGGATTGTTGGGTACATTGGAAAATGTGTACCAGATTTGGAGAAGTCTCACCTAACTCAATGATATTCATCAAGGTGTATTTGATGTTGTGTTGAGTTTGAATGTGTAGTGTTGGAACACCCTATTACTAATTTGGGTCAGGATCACTATGTCTCTAGGACTTTATGTTTTGACCTCCTGTATAGATTTTAGGTCAAAATAGAATTGAGTCTAAGGGTCAGTAGGCTAGGATTGGAAGCAGCTCTGAAGACCCAAGTTTTTGTAGTGACTAAGTCCAAATCGTCGAGCTCAGCACGACGTTTCGTCGAACTCCGGTCGACGATCGTCTAGCTCACTTTGGCAGATCGTCGAGCTCCATTCGACGATCGCTGAGCTCAAGCCTCAAAATATCGTCGAGCTCTGATCGACGATCGCTGAGCTCAACTTCTCAATATCGTCGAGCTCCATTCGATGATCGCTGAGCTCAGGTCGACGATTTTGACTCTGAACTGGATCCTTATCTCTGAGCTCAGTTCGACGATCTTTGAGCTCAGATCGACGACTTCTTTGCTGCTTGCATTTTCTTTTTCGCTGAGCTCAGCTCGACGATAGCAGAGCTCAGTTCGACGATTTCAGTTGACCTTCAGAATTCTAATTCAAAATAAGATAGAAGTTATTCTGCATTTAAGACAGAAGATCTGCCAGCCGTTTTCATTTACTTCTGGAGCAAGTTTCAAGGGATTTTTCAAGGAATAAATCAGTGGACTTTCCTTCAGAACATAATATACAATTAAGGCTGTAATTAATTCAGACCAACGGCTATCTTTGACAGAGCAATTTTCTATTCAGATACAGAGAATAAAAGATAGAATGTTTTTGAATCAGACAGAAGACAGACAAGAATAAGAGAATAGAGAAAGACAAGTAGAGGACACCTCTCTATACACAGAGACTCTCTCAATCTTCTGTCAACAAGAATTCAGAAGAACACTCATCAAAAAGAGATCAAGCTTTCAAACATTCTTCAGATCTCTTCAGCTCTCAAGTGTTCAAGGCCAACATCATCTCAAGACTCCAGACACTCAACATTTCAGCTTGCTGAAATCATCATCTGCTGGAGATCTATTTTTGAAGGCCTATCACCCTCAGTAAAGCTCATCTTCCTGAAGTTTTCAAGGACTCAGGGGGAGCTTTGACAACATCACTGAATCCACATAGTCTTCTCAGTTGCTTGAGAAAGAGAAGACTGCCATAACTCTCTCACCCCCAATCTGTAAAGGGTTTTTCAAACTCCCTTCAAAAGTTTGAATCTGGTTTTTGAGCACCTTGTCAAAAGCTCATTGGTGGCAAGACACCTGATCAAAAAATCTGATCTGGTTTTTGAGCACCTTATCAAAAGCTCATTGGTGCCCAGGACACCTGATCAACTCATCCTGCAGTGGATTCCTACCTAGGGTGGTAGAAGAGTGGATGTACCCAAGTTGGGGAACCACTATATTTCCTTGTGTCATCTGGTTGTGCATGTTTTCTCTTTGTTTCTGGCCTAGATTTTCTTGTGATTAGTTTCTGCATAGATTAGATTTGTGGTTAAATTTTACCTCTGCTTCCCTGCTTACACTCATTACAGCAATTGTTGTAAAGCTTTGCAAAAAGTTTTCTTTGTGTTTTCAAAAAGCACCATATACTCTATTCACCCCCCCTTTAGAGTATATCAGATCTAGTTTCCCCTTTCAATTGGTATCAGAGGGAGGTTGGTTAAACATACCATATCTGTTTGGTTGTACAGGCTAACACCTGAATCCCAAAGATCCCAAACTAGATCCTTCTTTTGTTTTCTTTTTATATTAGATTTAGCTTGCACAAATCATGGCCCAGAACAAGGATTATGCTAGCACCAGACCTCCAGTGTGCAATCTATCAAAGTTTGCACTTTGGAAGGCAAGGATTAAACTCTACATGAATTCAATTGACGAAGATATTTTTAATTCTGTTTTGACAGTGTGCCCAAGACCTCCAGAAAGCACACGCACAAATGCTGTTCCACCTCCATCAGGAACAGATGCTGACATTAAAAGATGGAAAGTAGCTGATGCCAAGGCAATGAACATTCTAGCTCAGACAATGTCAGATGACATTTTTCAGAAGGTAGCTGAATGTAATTCAGCCAAGGAGATCTGGGACAAGCTTTCAGAAATTGTCTCTGGCTCAGCTGATGAGAGAAAGGACAGAAGATCTCATCTCATCTCCCAATATGAGAACTTCAAGAAGGGAGAAACTGAGTCAGTGGGAGACATGTACAATAGATTGAGTCTAATTGTCAGTGAACTGAGGACATTAGATAAAGAAATCTCACTGACAGAACTCAATGACAAGATCCTAATGTGCTTCCCCAGCACTTGGGATTCAAGAATCTGGCCAATTAAAGATGCCAGAAGCCTAAATGAGATTACCACTGAAGCCTTGTTGGGTAAGCTCAAATCTTATGAGCTACTCATCAAGAACAGAAAAGAAGAACAGAAGGCTGCTTCTCCAGCCACAAGAAAGGAGAAGACTATTGCATTCAAGGCAGCTGAGGATCTGCCTGAAGAAAAGGCCACAAGCAATGATGAACTTCTCAGCCTATTGGCCAAAAGATTCTATAAGATGGCCAGGAAGGACTTCAGAAGAAGATCATACAAGGAGCAAGACAAGCCAAGGTATGACAAGTCCACTGGCAATAGCAAAGACATTATTTGCTTTGGTTGCAGGAAACCAGGGCATATGGTTTCTGACTGTCCAGAAAACAAGAACAAGGACAGGAGGGACAGAAAAGAAAGAAGAAAGGAGAAGGACTCCAAAAGGCATGGAAATAACAAACCTTCCACCAGCAAAAGTAAGCACACAAGGAAAGGATTTGTTGCTGAATCCTGGAGTGAGACTGAAGAGGAGTCACAGGCCTCTTCCAGCTCAAGTGATGATGAGGATGATGCAGAGGAAAAAGAATTCTGCATGATGGCAATCAATGCCTCTCAACACAACTCAGAGGAAGAGGAGTCAGACTCAGACTCAGAAACTCAACCTGAAGAAGATCAGGTAATCAACTCTTTTGATTTCACTTCAGAAGATTTTAAGCTTGAATTTAAAGCACTATGTTTAGACCTGCTAAAGTCTGAGAAAGAGATCATCTCTCTCAGAAATCAATTGTCTGAACACAATGCTTTAAAATCAGAAAACCTCAAGCTCTTTCAGGAGTTGGAGAACCATAGGGAACAGATAGCTTCACTGAAGAGTGAACTCTCTGAGGCCAAGAAGCTTGAAGAATCTCTCAATGGGAGAAGCATCAAGCTGATGGACATCACAAGCACAGTGAACTCAAGATTCAACAGTACACTGGGCTTGGGTGCCTCATCCAGCCAACCTATTGTTCTAACAACCCCTATCAAGTTTATTTCTGACAAGGGAAAGGGAGTTGTAGAGGTTGCCAGGAAAAATTCTGATCTGCCTCAGAAAACTAAAGTCCAGTACAAATCGTCGAACGGAGATCGACGATCGCCGAATGAAGATCGACGATCGCCGAACGCAGCTCGACGATCTCAGGACAAATCGTCGAACGCTGATCGACGATCTAAGCCAAGATCGTCGAACACTGGTCGACGATCTCATATACCTGACCTCAGCCATAGTCGACCGTCGAACGGAGCTCGACGATCTGACCCAAGATCGTCGAACTCAGCTCCAAGATCGTCGAACGGAGGTCAGAGCTCTGGAAACTTTTTCAATGGCAAGTCAAAATTGAATCCTGAGGGTTCTTCATCCCAAACATTTAACCCTTATACTGAATGGATTTTACCTCCAAGGAGATATCATCCTGAAGGATATAAGAGTCAGCCAGGGATGTCTTTCATTTCTGAATTTAAAGGTTATCAACCTAGGCCCAAGGTAAACTGGGTCAAAAACAAGTGAATTGCTTAATGTGCAGGTGAAGACCTATCCAACATCTAACCAGCAATGGTATTTGGATAGTGGATGCTCAAAGCACATGACAGGGAACAAGGACAACCTCAATTCCTTTAAAGCCAAGCTTGGACCCAAAGTTATCTTTGGTGACTCCAACTTTGGACAAACTAAAGGATATGGAGCAGTCCAGATTGGTTCTGTAACCTTCAAGAAGGTAGCATATGTGGATGGACTGAAGCACAACCTAATCAGCATCAGTCAGCTATGTGATGAAGGCTACCAGGTGAACTTCAGCAAAACCTTATGCAAAATCAAGTCAGAGGACAACACCACTGTGTTGACAGGTAAAAGGAAAGGTAACATCTACCTTGTAGATTTTCTTTCAACTTCTATAGATATCTGCTTATTCAATTCAGTTTATAGACCAAATGTTTTATGGCATAAGAGACTAGGACACCTAAACCTTAGAACTATTGCTAGGCTCTCCAAGGACAAACTTGTTAGAGGACTACCTTCTGGCCCCTACAAGAAGGAAGGACTCTGCAAGGCCTGTCAATTAGGCAAGCAAACTAAAAACAGTTTTAAGTCACTTAATAAGAGTGATTCACCTAGGATATTGTATCTGTTACACATGGATCTATTTGGACCCATCACAGTACAAAGCCTAGGAGGGAAATCCTACACTTTGGTGATTGTAGATGACTTCTCTAGATTCACTTGGGTGTTCTTTCTAAGGAAGAAGTCTGATAACTTTAAGTGTCTGACAGAGTTTCTCAAATGTGTAAAGATTGAGTTCAATACTCACATTGCCCTGATCAGAAGTGATCATGGGACAGAGTTTGATTCTCTTCTTATGCAAGAGTTCTGTCAGAGTGAAGGGATCAGGCATACTTTCTCAGCTCCTAGAACTCCTCAACAAAATGGGGTAGCTGAAAGGAAAAATAGAACCCTTATTGAATCTGCCACTACATTGTTGTCAGATGCTCATCTACCTCTATCCTTTTGGGCAGAGGCAGTGAACACCTCCAACTATGTGCTGAACAGAAGCCTGATACATAAACTGAAGGGAAAGACTCCCTATGAATTACTCAAAGGGAAGAAACCTAAAGTTGACTATTTCAAAATTTTTGGTTGCATTTGCTATATTCACAATAATGATAAGAAACATCTAGCAAAATTTCAAGCCAAAGCTGATGAAGGAGTGTTTCTGGGATACTCCATGATCAGCAAGGCCTATAGGGTATATAATAAATCATCATTAAAAATTGAGGAATCTGTTCATGTTTCTTTTGATGAAACTAACATGTCTTTCAAGGAGAAGATTTCTTCTACCATAGAACCTTTGCAGGAACACTCTCTAGTTGAAGATATGAACAAGCTACAGGTTGCTCAAGAAGACGAAAGCAGTGAAGATGAGAGCAATGCTCAACATATTGAAACTCAACCTGAAGAGCCAGTTGTTGTACCACAAGAGGAAACAACAACACAGGTTGGTGAACAATCAACACCCCCTGTTGATTTAGTAACATCAAGAGACCATCCAATTACCCAAATAATTGGAGAAATCTCAGCTGGTGTGCAAACCAGAAATCAGGTCAACCAAAACCTGTTGCACACCTGCTTCCTTTCTCAAATTGAACCTCAGTCCATTCAAGATGCAGAGCAAGATCCACACTGGATCATTGCCATGCAAGAAGAGTTGCATCAATTTGAGAGGAACAAAGTATGGGAACTAGTGCCAAAGCCTAAGGATCATTCCATTGTTGGAACAAAATGGGTATTCAGAAACAAACTGGATGATCAAGGAGTAATAATAAGGAACAAGGCAAGGCTAGTTGCCCAAGGATATTCTCAAGAAGAAGGAATTGACTACGACCAGACCTTTGCACCTGTCGCAAGATTAGAAGCCATCAGGATATTCTTAGCTTATGCAGCTCACAAAGGCTTCAAAGTTTATCAAATGGATGTCAAGAGTGCCTTCTTAAATGGAGACATCAAAGAGGAAGTCTATGTCAGACAACCTCCAGGTTTTATCTCTCCAACTCATCCTGATTTTGTTTTTAGATTAAATAAAGCATTATATGGTCTCAAGCAAGCTCCTAGAGCATGGTATGAGACCCTAACATGCTTTCTCTTGGAAAATGGTTTTATAAGGGGTAGAGTAGACCAAAATCTTTTCATTAGAACCCATAAGTCCCATACCCTACTAGTACAAATTTATGTAGACGATATCATTTTTGGTTCTACTGACTCAAAACTATGCAAAAGGTTTTCTAACTTAATGAATTCTAAATTTGAGATGAGTAGCATGGGTGAGCTATCCTTCTTCCTAGGATTGCAAGTCAAACAACATGCTGAAGGTATCTTTATTTCTCAAACCAAATATGCTAATGAGCTGGTTAAGAAATTTGGCATGTCTGAGGCATCTTGTATGAAAACACCCATGCCTACCAATGCTGTATTGGATGCTGATAAACATGGGAAACCTGTTGATCAGACAACATATAGAGCAATGATTGGCTCTTTACTGTATCTTACAGCCAGTAGACCAGATATAATGTTTGCTACATGTATATGTGCTAGATTCCAAGTTAGCCCTAGAGAGTCACACCTCACATTAGTAAAGAGGATTCTCAGGTATGTTAAAAGTTGTCCAAATCTAGGTCTCTGGTATCCAAAAGATTCAGCATTTGAGTTAACTGGATTCTCTGATGCTGATTATGCTGGATGCAGAATTGATAGGAAAAGCACCAGTGGAACTTGTCAGTTCCTTGGTGATAGACTTGTCTCCTGGTTTTGCAAGAAACAAACATCTGTGTCAACCTCAACTGCTGAAGCTGAATATATGGCTGCAGGCAGTTGTTGTTCACAAATACTGTGGATTCAAAATCAACTCCTAGACTATGGTTACAACTTAGAAAAGTCAAAAATCTTTTGTGACAATACAAGTGCTATCTCCATAGCTCAAAATCCAGTCCTCCATAGTAGGACAAAACATATAGAGATTAGACATCATTTCTTAAGGGATAATGTTGAGAAGAATAAAATTGAATTGCAGTATATCCCAACTGATTTACAAAGGGGAGATATTTTCACCAAGCCTTTGGATGAAAAGAAACATACCTTCTTCCTAAATCAGTTAGGAATGTTAGATGGAGGAAGCCTTAAATAAAACCCAAGATTTTGAAAGCTAAAATTGACCAAGACTAGGCAAAATTTCTGATTTTTCTTAGTACCTAGAAATTCTCTGATCTCTGAACTGTGCTCGACGATTTCCCCAAAGATCGTCGAACGGAGCTCGACGATTGTCTGAATCGTCGAACTGAGTTCAGCGCCCCTCAGACAGCATGAACTGTCTCCTTCGGTCAACGATCGTCGAACGGCGCTCGACGATTTTGTTCACTGAACGATCGTCGAACGGAGTTCGACGCCTTTACAGATCGTCGAACGGAGATCGACGATTTTGGATTCTCTTCAGATTCCTTTAGAAGCCTCGATCGTCGAACTGAGTTCAACGATCTTCCCTTTTCTGCGTCGAACCCTAATATAAAACTCATTTTTCGCCGTCGTTCTCTCTTGCGCTTTCAATTTCTCTGCAAACTTTTCTTCCCTCCAAGCAGCTCTACACTTGGTCGTTTTGTTTGTTAATTTTTTGCAGGTACCATGGCCGTTTCTGTTGCTGTGCTCGCTGCCATGAAATTTGATGCCGGCTTTGACATCGATTTCGATTCCTTCAACACAACAGATCAAATCTTCCAAGATATTCTCACCTTATTCAAAGATCAGCAATTAACTGCCTTGATGACAACCAGAATCAAACTTGCATCTGATGAGATTAAAGAATGGGTTTACACTGCCCACAACCTTGACACAAACACCATAGTTGGCTCCATTGGTGGCACCCAGGTACCTCTGACTCCAGCAGTATTGACAGAAGTTTTTGGCTTCAGGAATGGTGAAGACTCTGCTGACCTTTCTGGAGAAGAGTTTGCTGATGTTCTTGCCAGGATGGGTCATCCTGAGGGGAACCCTAGCAAGCTGTTTAAGAGAAACCTGTCTGTGGAATACAGGTTTTTGGCTGATGTAGTAGGCAAGGTCCTTTTGGCCAAGCATTCTGCTCATGACACAATCTCCAGATATCAGCTCTGCCTTATGGGAGCTCTGGTAGATAGCAAAAGCCTGAACTGGGGAGAAGTATTCTTTGATTTGTTGAAGAAAAAGATCAACAAGACATTTGTGAACTTTGGAAGAATTCTGGGAATCTTCCTCCAGGCTAAATGCCCTACCCTGCTAGTCTCCTCTGGAGTGCACATAAATGCCTCCAAGAGACTCACCTGTGCCCTTTTTGGCAAATGGGACAGGCAAATCTCCAAGCCCAGCAGGCCCTCTTCTTCTGGCCCTTCAGGCACCAGGACTCTAGGAGTCACTCCACCCCAGGCCTCTGCCCCTGCAGAGGACCTGCCTGCTAGTGCTGCTGCTTCTCCTCCTCCAAGCTCAACCCTACCTCCACTTCCATCCACCTCTCCAGCCACCTCCACAATTACCATCTCCAGCCCATCTCCAACATCTACTCCATCTCCAGCAACAATTTCCTCTCCACCAGCAGCCCACTTCCACCCTCTTTTCTCTTATCCACCTCCAGATATCACCTCATCCCCATCCCTTCCAACTTTCACTCTCCTGGATGACTCCTACATGGATGATTCCCCCTCTTCTCCTCCAGATTTGCCATCCTCCTCCACATCTTTCCAAGACCTTCTCCACCAGGTTCTTGATCAACCCACCTTCACTCCCTCAATTTCCATCCCTGTCCCCTCTATCTCTACCATACCCTCTCCTGAGCCATCCCTTCCACCCTTCAGCCCTCCTCCTCCAGCTTCCTCAGCCATCCCAATGCCCTCTACCTCTGCTCCTCTCATTGAGCATGTAGATCTCCCAGCCCTTGCTGATCAGTTGTATGAGCTCCTTGCACCTAGGCTCTCCCTTCTCATGGAGGCCTCCTTAGCTCCTCTGCAACAATCAGTGGCAGCTCTCTCTGCCAGGCTGTCCTCTTTCCTTACCCCTATAGCAGCACCCCCAGCAGTGTGCCTTGATGCACAGGTTTCTGCATCCAGGCAGGGGGAGATGCCCTATGAAGCCAGCTTCCAGGCTGCTGTTGCTGCTGCTGCTCCTCCTGCTGGTGTTTCTGATGCTGCTGCTGCTTCTGCTTCTGCTACTGCTACTGCTGCTGTGTCTGTTTCTGCTGCTGCTATTCCTGTCATAGCACTAGACCTAAGGTCTCTGCTATCTATTTTTGACACTGCTTACTTCAGCTGCCTCCCAGAGCCATATGCTGCCCAGCCCTCAGAAGATATGTCCAAGGCCCTAGTGTCCTTCTCTTGCTGTGACCCCAGAACCATTTCTGATTTTCTTCTGTCAGTGACTGCTACTTCTGATGTTCCTGCTGCTGCTGCTGCTGCTGCTGAAGACAATGCTGTGTCTACCTCTGAAGTTATATCTGCTGCTGCTGAGCCCTCATCTCAGGATGTTTTGATGACAGAGGCTGTTGATTGTGAGCCTGCTGTAGAAGTTGTTAGTTCTGAAGCTGCTGCTGCTGCCCTCATTTCTGAAGTAATTTCTGTTGTAACATCTGCTGCTCCAGTACCTATAGTTACATCTGTTGCTCCTCCTGCTTCTGTATCTTCTGCCCCATCAGCTGCTGTTAAACTAAAAGAGGATTTGATGAAAAGGATTGATGCCTTGTATGATGCACAAAGCTCTGAATCTGAGGATTATAATACTGCTTCTGATGACTCATCAGCCACAATTGCAAAGAAAAGAAAGGCAAGAAGTAAGGCCTTGAAGAGAGTTCCTCCTGCCAAAGTCAGAGATGACAATGATGTTCCATATTATATTCTGCACAATTGCCCAATCTCTGAGCATTGGATGCAATTCTCTAAGAACCAGTTGAAGGCTATGAAAAAGAAGAGGAAATATGAAAAAGATTCCACTCAGTTCAAGCACCCTCATCCTCCTCCACCACCTCCACCTGATGCAGGTGCAGGTGGCAGCTCTGCAAGCTCAGGCCCTGCTAGAACCAGACTCCCTACCAGCCTCATGCCGGAACATATCAAAGGGAAGGCCATTCTAGGGGCTCTTACTCTAGAAGGGGAGGATATAGGGGAAATCAAAGAGAAACTCAGGTCTACTCTAAAGGACACTCCAGGCAGCATCCTTATCCTAGGGGAGGACATGTTCCATCTGACACATCTTCTGGTCCTTTTCCCTACAAGCTCAAAGATACAGTGACTGCCAGGACACCTCAAGTTACTACTTCCAACAGGTATGAGCCACCTGTTCCATTTGAGGATCCTGAGAAAAATCCCATGGCTTGGACTGCAAGAATGAAAGAACTGGCTGCTTTGGATCAGATAAAGAAAGCAAAAGAACAAGGGCTAGACACTTCCAATATATCTACTATGTCAGAGCAAAGGCAAAAAGAGTTAGAAAGATATGCCTCCAGTAAGTTTTTTGATGCAGACAGATACATGGAGTTGCATCCAGCTGCAGTGGTTCCCAGGGCTTCAAAGCAAATCTATTTGGGTGCAGCTGATGATACCAGATCCAAACAACAAGCTTTAGATCCTAACAGAGAAATTAAAATGGTAAAAGGCAAAGAAAAGGAATAACTCTGTAAGGTGATAATTCTTGACTTCTGTGACTGCCTTCTGGATATCATGTTTATATATCTCTGAGATGGTTCTGTGATGTTTAGCTGTGTTGTTTTTTATGTTTCTGTATTCTGTTGTTTGTTTTTCAAAATCTGTAAATAGTTTTCCTAACCCAAATAGGGGGAGATTGTTGGAACACCCTATTACTAATTTGGGTCAGGATCACTATGTCTCTAGGACTTTGTGTTTTGACCTCCTGTATAGATTTTAGGTCAAAATAGAATTGAGTCTAAGGGTCAGTAGGCTAGGATTGGAAGCAGCTCTGAAGACCCAAGTTTTTGTAGTGACTAAGTCCAAATCGTCGAGCTCAGCACGACGTTTCGTCGAACTCCGGTCGACGATCGTCTAGCTCACTTTGGCAGATCGTCGAGCTCCATTCGACGATCGCTGAGCTCAAGCCTCAAAATATCGTCGAGCTCTGATCGACGATCGCTGAGCTCAACTTCTCAATATCGTCGAGCTCCATTCGACGATCGCTGAGCTCAGGTCGACGATTTTGACTCTGAACTGGATCCTTATCTCTGAGCTCAGTTCGACGATCTTTGAGCTCAGATCGACGACT
Source organism: Platanthera guangdongensis (assembly GCA_039583875.1). Lineage (NCBI taxonomy): Eukaryota > Viridiplantae > Streptophyta > Magnoliopsida > Asparagales > Orchidaceae > Platanthera > Platanthera guangdongensis. The sequence goes on from CM077153.1 coordinate 191,050,437, forward strand.
TCTTTGTTGCTTGCATTTTCTTTTTCGCTGAGATCAGCTCGACGATAGCAGAGCTCAGTTCGACGATTTCAGTTGACCTTCAGAATTCTAATTCAAAATCAGATAGAAGTTATTCTGCATTTAAGACAGAAGATCTGCCAGCCGTTTTCATTTACTTCTGGAGCAAGTTTCAAGGGATTTTTCAAGGAATAAATCAGTGGACTTTCCTTCAGAACATAATATACAATTAAGGCTGTAATTAATTCAGACCAACGGCTATCTTTGACAGAGCAATTTTCTATTCAGACTCAGAGAATAAAAGATAGAATGTTTTTGAATCAGACAGAAGACAGACAAGAATAAGAGAATAGAGAAAGACAAGTAGAGGACACCTCTCTATACACAGAGACTCTCTCAATCTTCTATCAACAAGAATTCAGAAGAACACTCATCAAAAAGAGATCAAGCTTTCAAACATTCTTCAGATCTCTTCAGCTCTCAAGTGTTCAAGGCCAACATCATCTCAAGACTCCAGACACTCAACATTTCAGCTTGCTGAAATCATCATCTGCTGGAGATCTATTTTTGAAGGCCTATCACCCTCAGCAAAGCTCATCTTCCTGAAGTTTTCAAGGACTCAGGGGGAGCTTTGACAACATCACTGAATCCACATAGTCTTCTCAGTTGCTTGAGAAAGAGAAGACTGCCATAACTCTCTCACCCCCAATCTGTAAAGGGTTTTTCAAACTCCCTTCAAAAGTTTGAATCTGGTTTTTGAGCACCTTGTCAAAAGCTCATTGGTGGCAAGACACCTGGTCAAAAAATCTGATCTGGTTTTTGAGCACCTTATCAAAAGCTCATTGGTGCCCAGGACACCTGATCAACTCATCCTGCAGTGGATTCCTACCTAGGGTGGTAGAAGAGTGGATGTACCCAAGTTGGGGAACTACTATATTTCCTTGTGTCATCTGGTTGTGCATGTTTTCTCTTTGTTTCTGGCCTAAATTTTCTTGTGATTAGTTTCTGCATAGATTAGATTTGTGGTTAAATTTTACCTCTGCTTCCCTGCTTACACTCATTACAGCAATTGTTGTAAAGCTTTGCAAAAAGTTTTCTTTGTGTTTTCAAAAAGCACCATATACTATATTCACCCCCCCCTTTAGAGTATATCAGATCTAGTTTCCCCTTTCATGTAGGTTAAGGAAATGCAGAAAAAGTTTCTAAGTACAAGTGTCGACACCTAAGAAGAAATGTGTCGACACTTGGGAAAGGCTGTGTTGACACCAGGAGCCAGATTGTATCGACACACAGAACTTATGTCGACACACAGAAAATCTGTCGACAACAACTGTGTCGACACTTGGGAAGAGCTGTGTCGACACCAGGAGCCAGATTGTGTCGACACACAGGACTTATGTTGACACACAGAAAATCTATCGACAACAACTGTGTTGACACTTGGGAAGAGCTGTGTCGACATAAAGAGCTAGATTGTGTCGACACACAGGACTTGTGTCGAGATACAGAAAATCTGTCGACAACAACTGTGTCGACACATAGGACTTATGTCGACACATTCCAGAATTCTGTCGACAAAAACTATGTCGTCACACGGGACTTGTGTTGACATACTCTAGAATTCTGTCGACACCAACTTTGTCGAGACATGGAGTTATTGTGTCGACACACAAGACTTGTGTCGACACATTCCACTGAAGCTGTGTCAAGAAGTTAAAGAGAAGCTGTGTCGACATTGTGAAAGCTGTGTCGACACATGATCTATTTGTGTCGACACAATTGAACTATTGTCTCGACACTTTGCTGCTGAGTTGAAGTTCAATGAAGGATCAAGTATCACGACTGAAGACTTGATAGCTGTCATAACTGACAATGCTGTTGTATCTGTCAGAGCTGTCAGAAGGTTTTTATGAACCAGATCAGCCGGTAATCTCGGATGAAGCCTATATAAAGACATATTCTATTATCAGATAGAAGCATCCAGTGCTGGAAGCAATCCAAGGATGGAACAAGAAGAGACAAACAAAACTAAGAGGAAGAAGAGAAGTCTTCTTCCAGAAAGAAACAAGTCTCTAAGGGCAGATCCTAAATAAGTCTGCTAGAAGAATTCAGAGTCACATCTGAAAAGAAGAAAGTGCTGGAAGTATCCAAGAGAGAGGAACAACCAAGAAGAAGAAGAGAAGTCTTCATTTGGAAATCAACAAGGGCAGATTCTGAACAAGTCTGCAAGAAGAATTCAGATTAAATTCTGAATAGAAGAAGGAAGCTGGATTGAGGATCATCTCCAACTTCAAGAAGATCAACCTTACTTTGTTTAGATTCAAGAAGCTTTGAAGAAGCTAAGATAGGTTGATTCTAAAGTTGTCAGATCTATCAAGAACTGACCAAAAAACCTTCAACCCTTTCTCTCTCTACCTGGGTGAAGGTTATACTTGTTTGTTAATCAATTTCTCTGTAGGATCTTATATAGATCTGAGTGTAGGAGAGTTATCTATCTGAGTTTTAAGCCTATATCTATAAAGGCTGAGGTAGGGCTGAGTGCCTAAGGTAGGAGAGTTTTTCTCTCTGAGTTGTGGGCCTTGTGGAAGAGGATGAGGTAGGGCTTGATTGCCTGAGTTGTAGGCCTTGTGGAAGAGGCTGAGGTAGGTCTTGATTGCCTGAGTTGTAGGCCTTGTGGAAGAGGCTGAGGTAGGGCTTGATTGCCTGAGTTGTAGGCCTAGTGAAAGAGCCTGAGGTAGGGCTTAATTTCCTGAGTTGTAGGAGTGTGGACTCACTCTGAGGTAGGATTCTCTGGGAGGATCTGAGTTGTAGGATTTGCTGAAGTCTGAGCTGTAGGGATATTTCAAGTTTCCGAGTTATAAGAACTGTGGATCTGAGGAAGAAAGAAGGAAGTTAGGCCAAATCTAGTACACTGCTAGATAGGCGAAGGGGAAAAGTGGATGTACCCATCACTTGGGGAACCACTATAAATTTGTGTGTCTTATGTGTTGCTATTTTATTTAAAGCTGGGCTGTGATCTGCGCTGTGTTAATTGCTGAATAATCTATGTTAGCAATAAAAATATTGTCTGCCTTTAGGAAAAAGAATTGAACCTATTCACCCCCCCTCTAGGTGTTTAGGATATCTTGAAACCAATTCTTTCAGTAACCGATTATGTGTTTCTAGGAGAGAAAACACTGAGGATTGTTGGTCATATGATTGGTAGCACCGGAGTCGATCAACCATTTACCTTGACTAACGACGTGGGCACTACCTAAAGATGTGACCACCGAGGTGGATTGCTTCGAAGAGGAGGTGGAAGTGTCCCCAGAGGGGTGAAGATGTGGATGTTTCATCTAGCAGTGATCATCCATATGCCCGGTGCGGCCATAGTGAGCAGAAAAAGTGGGAAGGACCATGCCCGCCGGATTGGTGGCTGTGGTCACTAGAGCCACTATGCTGAGTCTGATGAGCATAGTTGTCTGGTTGAGGAGGGGAGGATAACAGCGGACATTGAAGTAAAGAGGTAACCGCAGCAATGAGGGCAGCAGTGGCATCCAAGGTGGGAGAGACCGCTTGCCAAGGATCTGTTGACGGATCATGTCATAAGACTCAAGAAGTCATAGAAGATAACACATAACCAGAAGCTCCTAGAAGTGCATGTGTTGCTCAGCCAGATCCGTAGAAAAGGGGCGATTCTGGAGAATTTCGGCTCCAAGAGGCTGAACCTGTTGGTAAGCAGCAGTAGGTGCTGGAACCCTACTTATGAGTTGGGCTAGGTTCACTATTAGGTTTGATGACCCACCATGTATAGTCTAGGGTCATATGTTAGTTTTAGGGTTTAGGTCAATCACTTAAGGGTTAGATTACTGAGACCTACCTTCAGAAGACTTCAGAGAACACAAGACTTAAGAGACAAGGCAGTTTTGAAGAATACATAAAATGAGTTCAACGATAGCTGTACTCAGCTCGACGAACTCAGAATTCCTTCTCTGAGTTGAGCTCGACGAAAGTCTAGCTCAAGTCGACAAACTGTGAGCTTATATCAGAATCTCAGCTCGACGAAGTGCCTTCTCAGCTCGACGAACTTGGAGCTCAGTTTGGCAAGTACATTTTTCTATTCGACGATCTTCGAGCTCAGCTCGATGAAAAAGAATTATCAGCTCGACGAACTTGGTGCTTAGGTCGACGAAAGCTTTACTGAGGTCGACTAACTCCTTCCAGGTTCTGCTCGACTAATCTTCTCTGCAGTTTCTCAGTTCGACTAAGGCAATTTAATTTCAAATATTAAACTATAATACTTTGATAATTAATGCTTAATATTCTCAAGAATATAGCTGTTTCCCGGCAACATTAATTAGGGATTTCACAGAGTTATTATGTAACATATTTACTGGGACAGTTGAGGAAATACATTGAAGACAAAATCAGCCTTTCCATTTCCCAGAAAATATGTAGAGCACTTCAAGGAATTCAAAATACAAATCAGCAATCATATATAAAGAAAAATTTCAGAAGATTGCCTAGAAGATTTATTGAGTCAGGAAGAAGAAAGAAAATATCTGCAACTAGTGAACAAGAAACATACACAAAGAACATCTTGTTCATCATCTTCTTCTTCAAGTTTTCTTCCAGCAACACAACATTCAATCTGAGACCAATAGCTCCATCTCTCAAAATTATTTACTGGAAGAAGAAGAGTTCATCTTTGAAGGCCTACACCCTGAAGCAACGTCTCCTCTCCTGACTAGATTTCAATAACTCGGGGGAGCTTTGACAAGATCATCAAATCCACTAGTCTTCTCTCAGATCATTGACAGAGAAGAACATCTTCAACTCATTTTGTTTATTTCATCCAACTGTGATATATTTTCTTTTCTTATATATATATCACCTATCTTAATCAGCTGTAAAAATAACTTAAAGTTTTCAAAATACTCTATTCACCCCCCTCTAAAGTTAGTTAGATCAATCCCTTAACATCTAAGACATCACTTTCAATTGGTATCAGAGGGATAGGTTACTTGGTTATACAAGCTAACACCTGAACCAAAAGATCTTTGTTTGATCTTTTCTACTCAAGTTGTATTTCATATCATGGCACAAAATAAAGAGTATTCAAGCACCAAACCTCCAGTGTACAATCTAAACAAGTTTGCTCTTTGAACGACAAGGATTAGGCTATATATGAATTCTATTGATGAAGACATATATAATTCTATTTTGACAGTTCCCCCACAACCAGTGGCAACTACAAGCATAAGTGTTGTTCCACCACCTGAGTGGACTGAAGCACAAAAGAAGGCAAAGATGTAGATGTCAAAGCAATGAATATACTGGCACAAACCATGTCAGATGACATATTTCATAAGGTTGCAGAATGCACTTTAGCAAAGACCATCTTGGACTCACTGAATGCTATGGTGGCAGGATCTGCTGATGAAAGGAAGGATAGAAGATCACACTTGATCTCTCAGTATGAGAACTTCAAGAAGGAAGAATCAGAATCAGTTACAGACATGTACAACAGACTCAGCCTCATAATCAATGAGCTAAAAACTCTTGACAAGGACATCTCTTTATCAGAGATAAATAACAAGATTCTTATGTGCTTCCCAAGCACATGGGACTCTAGGATCTGACCAATCAAGGAAGCCAGAAGCTTGAATGAGATCTCAATAGAGACCTTGTTGGGAAAGCTCAAGTCTTATGAGCAGCTCATAAAGACTAGATGTTGGGTTTCTCTATAAGGATGGCACAACGCTTGTGCAAGCAACGGAAAAGAAAAACATCAAGAAAAACCCAAAGAGATGTGGATCGGGCCATGAACGTTGAATCAAGAAGTTAGCAAAACAAGTAGGCAAAAATTACCTCGGTGGCGTTGAGTCACAACTCAACGAAGATGCTCCAAACTTTGTCTTCTTGCTAGTGGTGAGTTCTATGTAGAATAATGTCCACGTTTCTACAGAAGTCCACATGAGCGGGAGAACGCCGATCTATCCGTCGCACGGATTATCGGGAAGGAGAAGACCGCACCTCTGCTTTCCCACGGACTGCTAGGTCCGCGCCAGGGATTGCAACGCCAGCGACAGTCGCCGGAGAAGAGGAGGTCAACGGAGCGAACACGGCGGCGGAACTCTTCCGGCGGCGGGATTCGGGATCGGCGGAACGATCGCGGAACGGAACTCTTCCGTCGCGGGTTTCGATCAGCTACAGGAGAAAATCGCACAAGAACCCGAAAACCCTAAGTGTTGTATTTATACCAAAGGCATAAATAAACCTAGGCTTATCGCTATCCGCAGACCACCCAAGAATAAGGTTCAGAATCGGAGAGTATCAATCGGTGAGAGTCGACAAGAATCAGCGAGAATCGATCAGCGAGCATCATCATGAATCAGCGAGAATCAGAGTACAGTACTCGACGATTCTCGCCGATCGTCGAGCCTTACTTGATGATATACGGCGAATCTCGTCGATCGTCGAGCCGCGGTCGACGACACAAGTCGAACTCGTCGATCGTCGAGTATCAACATATTGATTCTCGACGATTCTCGTCGATCGACGAGAATCAAAGAGATGATTCGCGTCGATCGGCGGGATTCAGAAAGACGATTCTCGAAGAACGTTATCGACCCTCGGATGACAATCTTACCAGCCCTCCAAGGCAACATTTGCCCAACCCGACGATCCTTCAAGGCAACACCTTGCCCAAAACCCCATTCAGGTTGGTGATTGGTAACCTTTACCAACACGGTCAATCATCCAACTTCTCCACATCTCTTATGTGCGACCCTACAGGCTCATATCGCGTTGGCAGTGAGATTACATGTTTGATCACTTCCAGATCACAATGGTAACTCCAACAGACTCCCACTTGATCTCGAAAGTATCAAAGCAAAAACCTCACAAACAATGAGCGGCATCTAGCAATGCATCATTGCTCCCCAAGCAATAAGAGTTCATAACTCATAAGCCTTTATGACCAATGTATCAGCGTTGTCTTTGTCCCTTTGTCCCTTACATCCGGAAAGAACTAGAGGCATGGACCGTGTCACCCTCGTAGTAGCTCAATCCAAGTTTCTTGATCCAGGACAGACTTCTAGAGAATGGTGAGTCCAATATCACTTATTGACTCAACCAAGCATGGCCATGCATTTCTCAGTCCAGTTCCATCAAGGGGCCCATGGATGCAACTCCTGTCATACAGGAGGACAAATCCCATATCTGCTCACACACAAACACCCAAATGATTCGTAACATGCCCAATAACCACCCTTATCATCAACCTTTCTCAAGGAAGACTTTAGATGGCATCAAAGCACGCTCTTCCTCACTTGATGAATGCTGTGACTTCAGGTCAAAGGACCACAACACCATTGTCAATTGAGACCTACTCGTGACACGATTGGATGACAATCCACAGAGTAGTCTCAGGTTGGGTCTGTCCAGTACAACTTGTTCACTAACAAGTACCCACGTGATGACTTGATATCACAATATCATGACCTGTGAGAACCGGTCATCAGTCAACACACGTGCTAGTCTCCATGTACCATCATCACCCTTAGCTTCTATGATGATACTCGACCAGGGACCTTTAAGAATGAAGCTTCAAATAAATCATGGGCTCTCACATTCAAGTCACGTACTTGATGTCCCATGGAAGTGAACATTCTAAGGGTATCTATTATGTTAACATTTAACTATCATATAGAAAAAGACATAATAAAAGAACTTGTCATTAATTGTAAAAGAAAAACTTAGGTACACAGTTCATCATATGAACAAACAGCCAACAAAATACAAGATTACATGCAACCCACAAGATTCTCGCTAGAGTTGATCATTTAGGTATCGTATACCCATCGATCTAGTATGACCATCATGCTTTCTCTGCGCGAGAGGCTTTGTCAGTGGATCCGCAATGTTCTCCTCAGTCGGCACTCTGCAGATGTTTACATCTCCTCGTTCGACAATCTCACGAATAAGATGAAACCGCCGAAGTATGTGCTTGGAGCGCTGATGAGATCTAGGTTCCTTAGATTGTGCAATTGCACCATTGTTATCACAGTAGAGAACTACGGGACCAACAATGCTAGGAACTACATCAAGCTCGCCGATGAATTTCCTATTCCATACAGCCTCCTTCGCCGCATTAGCTGCTGCGATATACTCAGCCTCTGTTGTAGAATCAGCAACTGTCTCTTGCTTGGAACTCTTCCAGCTCACAGCTCCTCCATTCAGGCAAAACACAAAACCTGACTGATACTTGGAGTCGTCTCTGTCAGTTTGGAAGCTAGCATATGTGTAACCACTTACAACGAGCTCTTCCTCTCCACCATACACCAAGAACACATCCTTAGTCCTTCTCAAGTACTTCAGGATATTCTTGACTGCAATCCAGTGACACTCACCAGGGTCTGACTGATACCTGCTAGTCATGCTCAAAGCAAAGGAGACATCGGGTCGAGTACATAACATCGCGTACATGATTGATCCAATTGCCGAAGCATATGGAATCAACTTCATGCGGTCCTTATCTTCACAAGATTTTGGACACTGGTCCTTAGAGAGATTCACACCATGAGATATGGGCAAAAATCCTTTCTTGGACTCAAGCATGTTGAACCGCTTCAACACCTTTTCGATGTACGTACTCTGGGTCAAACCCAGCAACTTCTTCGATCTATCTCTATAGATATTAATACCGAGTATATAAGTCGCTTCACCCAAATCCTTCATTGAAAAGCAGTTCCCTAGGTTGTTCTTAACAACTTTCAGGGTAGGAATGTCATTCCCAATCAACAGTATGTCATCTACATACAATATCAGGAAGACAACAATGCTCCCACTGATTCGCTTGTAAACACAAGGCTCATCTTCATTCTTGATGAAACCAAACTCTTTGATTTTCTCATCAAAACGAAGATTCCAACTTCGAGAGGCCTGTTTCAGTCCATAAATGGACTTATTCAGCTTGCATATTTTAGTGGCTTCATCTGGGGATATAAAACCCTCGGGTTGTGTCATGTACACTTCCTCAAGGAGGTTTCCATTAAGGAAAGCCGTTTTGACATCCATCTGCCAGATCTCGTAGTCATAATACGCAGCAATAGCAAGCAATATCCTTATGGACTTTACCATGGCAACAGGGGAAAAGGTCTCATCATAGTCAATACCATGAATTTGCTTGAAACCCTTAGCCACCAGTCACCCTTTGAATGTCTGTACATTCCCATCCATGTCGGTCTTCTTCTTGAAGACCCACTTGCACCCTATGGGTCGTACCCCTTCAGGTGGTTCCACCAAGTTCCAAACTTGGTTTGCATACATGGAGTCCATTTCGGATTTCATAGCCTCAAGCCATTTGTCGGAGTCCGGTCCATTCATAGCCTCTTGGTAGGTTGCTGGCTCATCATCATGATCCATAAGCAACACATTACCTATTTGAGACACGAGAAATCCATATCTCTCAGGCTCAAATCTCGGTCTACCAGATCTACGTAGGACTTGTGTTCCCTGAGCAGGTTCTCTAGCTACAATATCTTGTAGTCCTGTCTCAGAATCCAATTCCGGTTCATTCACTACATGTGGTTCTTGAACTTCTTCAAGCTCTACCTTTTCAGTCTTTCTTGATAAGAACTCTTTCTCCAAGAAGACACCAGTCCTTGCGACAAACACTTTGCCCTCAGACGGTAGGTAAAAGTAATACCCTTTCGTTTCCTTAGAATATCCCACCAGATAACATTTATCCGATTTGGGTTCCAGTTTATCAGGCATTTGACGTCTCACGTATGCCTCACAGCCCCAAATTGTAATGAACGACATACTAGGACGCTTCCCAATCCATATCTCATATGGTGTCTTCAGAACCGTTTTCGTTGGAGCGCGATTCAATGTCATTGCAGTAGTCTCTAAAGCAAAACCCCAAAAGGAAACAAGCAAGTCTGCATGACTCATCATCGAACGTACCATGTCTAACAGAGTACGATTTCTCCTCTCAGACACACCATTATGTTGTGGTGTTCTAGGTGGAGTGAGCTGTGATACAATACCACACTCTTTCAGATGATCACGGAACTCATGACTCAGGTATTCGCCACCTCGATCAGATCGGAGTGCTTTAACCCTTTTACCCAACTGGTTTTCTACTTCATTCTTGAACTCTTTGAACTTTTCAAAGGTCTCAGATTTGCACTTCATAAGATACACATATCCGTATCTACTGAAATCATCAGTAAATGTAACAAAGTAGAAATACCCACCTCTAGCCATGGAACTCATGGGTCCGCATACATCACTATGTACAACACCCAAGAGATCCTCAGCCCTCTCAGTATAACCAGTGAAAGGAGCTTTAGTCATCTTGCCTAACAAACAAGATTCGCATCGCTCAAATGATTCATAATCAAATGAGTCCAAAAGTCCATCTCTATGGAGCTTGGATATGCGCTTCTCGTTGATATGGCCCAAACGACAATGCCAGAGATACGTAGGGTTTGAGTCATTTGTTCTTAGTCTTTTATTATTTTCTACATTACAGATCAGATGTTCCAAGTTCAGAACATAAAGACCATTAAATAATTGGGCTACAGCATAACAAACATCATTCTTAAATATAGAACAACAGTTGTTCTTAATTATAAAAGAAAATCCAATCATGTCCAAACATGAAATAGATATAATGTTTCTAGTTATGGCCGGAACAAAATAACAGTTATCTAGTTCTATTACAAGCCCACTGGGCAAAGAAAGACGATAAACCCCTACGGCTACAGCAGCAACTCTTGCTCCATTGCCGACGCGGAGGTCCACCTCCCCTTTACTCAACAATCTTCTCCTTCCCAGTTCCTGCACATTTGTACAAATGTGAGAACCATATCCGGTATCCAATACCCAAGATGAAGGAGCAAAAAGGTTTATCTCTATAACGTAAACATTTGAAGCGGAAGTCATACCTCCCCTCAATTTCTGCAGACCCTCAATGTACGAAGGACAGTTGCTCCTCCAATGACCAGCCTTGCCACAGTGGTGGCATTTCCCTTCCTTCACCGTGCTTTTCTTCTTCATCAGTGCAGAAGACTTGGGCTCAAGAAATGACTTAGGTCCTACCTTCGTCTTCTTAGAACCCTTGGCCTTGCCCTTGCCCTTATGCACCATCAGTATGGGGCTGGCAGGCTTGGCCTTCTTCATGTTGATTTCGGCAGTTCTCAACATGCCTAGGAGTTCGGGCAGTGTCTTGTCTATTTCATTCATGTTATAGTTCAAGACAAACTGCTCATAACTGTCCGGCAATGATTGCAGGATCAGATCCGTGGCCAACTCTTGACCAAGAGGAAAACCCAGCCTTTCAAGGTTCTCTATATACCCAATCATCTTGAGTACGTGAGTCCCTACTGAGTCTCGAACTCCCATCTTGCACTGAAACAACGCTTTTGTGATGTCGAACCTCTCTTGACGAGCCTGCCCTTGAAACATTTTCTTGAGATGCTCGTCAATTTCCTTGCACCCCATGCTCTCATGCTGCTTCTGAAGCTCACAGTTCATAGTGGCAAGCATAAGGCATTCGACATATAAAGCATCGTCAGTATACTTCTTATAAGTATCTTTCTCAGCACGGGAAGAGTTCCCGGTCGGCACCTCGGGGGCTTCTTCTTCCAAGACATAGAGCTTTCGCTCTTGCCTGAGAACAATTCTCAGATTCCTGTACCAGTCCATGTAATTAGTCCCACTGAGCTTATCCTTCTCAAGGATGGCTCTCAGAGACAACGTGGAGTGTGAAACACTTGCCATGGAATTCTACAAGAATTTATGCAGAATAAAATCAATACCAAAATTTCAAATACAATTTATTTTAATTTGGACTTCAATTAAAATACTCCCACTATTTTATTCGAAATGATAGCCCTCACTAACAATTCAGAGAGTTCATGCGAGCTACTCTCTTAGTGGACAAGATCCGTATTTCACCAACACTATGAGTCCGCTTTGGCGTTCCTCTCACGATGCGGTTATTTAGGCAGGCAACGCTTGCCAATTGCATCCTCATGCAATTCTTGTATGGTTGGTGAATAACTCCTTATTCGCTTCCATCATATGGTGCATGCCAACCCTATGCCTCTAGGCACTCAACCTTTGAGGTCACCTAGTTAAGTATGACCCGATGTCGACAGTGGGATATCACAATTATCCGCTCGCACCCTTACCAAGATAGATTAATGCACCTTGCTTTGGCAAGCCCACACTTCATCGATCGAGGCAGGAAGAGTGTCATCCATCGGAAGGCATCCGAACACTTAATATAAGATGAAGGGATATTGATTATAGGTTAACATTTAACCATGATCAACATTTGATCAATGTGCACATCCAAAGAAAAATAATTCTAAACCACATGCATCCCTTATGTGCACATCCTAACACCATCAACAACTGATAGAAGGAAGGGATAAATCTGAACATCCGGAAACTTCCAAATCCTCAGATTTACATGCATTGGACAAAGACAAAGACAACTCAATTTAAAGCAGTAGACAAGCTCATCTCTCTTTGTTGGATTCAAAATCCAAAACAAAATCGAGGGATGGTTACAGCTAAGGAGATCACAATTTCTAACACTTAGAAATTCCACGCAATTCCAGAGGTTCTTGGCGGGGAACCAAGACTAAATCTAGGTATTTAGAACACTTCTAAATCCCTAGGTTTACACGCACTGGAATAACAAACTTCCAATACAACGATCATGGCCGAACCTGGCTCTGATACCACTGTTGGGTTTCTCTATAAGGATGGCACAACGCTTGTGCACGCAGCGGAAAAGAAAAACATCAAGAAAAACCCAAAGAGATGTGGATCGGGCCATGAACGTTGAATCAAGAAGTTAGCAAAACAAGTAGGCAAAAATTACCTTGGTGGCGTTGAGTCACAACTCAACGAAGATGCTCCAAACTTTGTCTTCTTGCTAGTGGCGAGTTCTACGTAGAATAATGTCCACGTTTCTACAGAAGTCCACACGAGCGGGAGAACGCCGATCTATCCGTCGCACGGATTATCGGGAAGGAGAAGACCGCACCTCTGCTTTCCCACGGACTGCTAGGTCCGCGCCAGGGATTGCAACGCCAGCGACAGTCGCCGGAGAAGAGGAGGTCAACGGAGCGAACACGGCGGCGGAACTCTTCCGGCGGCGGGATTCGGGATCGGCGGAACGATCGCGGAACGGAACTCTTCCGTCGCGGGTTTCGATCAGCTACAGGAGAAAATCGCGCAAGAACCCGAAAATCCTAAGTGTTGTATTTATACCAAAGGCATAAATAAACCTAGGCTTATCGCTATCCGCAGACCACCCAAGAATAAGGTTCAGAATCGGCGAGTATCAATCGGCGAGAGTCGGCGAGAATCGGCGAGAATCGATCAGCGAGCATCATCATGAATCGGCGAGAATCAGAGTACAATACTCGATGATTCTCGCCGATCGTCGAGCCTTACTTGATGATACACGACGAATCTCGTCGATCGTCGAGTCGCGGTCGACGACACAAGTCGAACTCGTCGATCGTCGAGTATCAGCATATTGATTCTCGACGATTCTCGTCGATCGACGAGAATCAAAGAGATGATTCTCGTCGATCGGCGGGAATCAGAAAGACGATTCTCGACGAACGTTATCGACCCTCGGACGACAATCTTACCAGCCCTCCAAGGCAACATTTGCCCAACCCGATGATCCTTCAAGGCAACACCTTGCCCAAAACCCCATTCAGGTCGATGATTGGTAACCTTTACCAACACAGTCAATCATCCAACTTCTCCACATCTCTTATGTGCGACCCTGCAGGCTCATATCGCGTTGGCAGTGAGATTACATGTTTGATCACTTCCAGATCACAATGGTAACTCCAACACTAGAGAAGCTAAACAAAGGACTACCTCATCTTCAGTAAGGAAAGAACAAAGTATTACTTTAAAAGCATGTGAAGAAGCTGAAGCCACTCCAGATAATGAAGACCTACTGAGTCTTCTGACAAAGAGATTCTATAAGATGGCAAGGAAGGATTTCAGAAGAAGACCATCCAAAAAAGATGACAAGCAAAGTTATGATAAAACCCCCACTAAAGAAATTGTTTGTTATGAGTGCAGGAAACCTGAACACATATTGCCAGAATGTCCGGAAGCACAGAATAAAGACAAGAAAAAGGAGAAGGACTCCAGAAAACATTCCATCAAGCCCTCCTCTAGCAAATACAAAAAGAAGGAAAGATGATTTGTTGCAGAGACTTGGAGTGAATCGGAGTCAGAATCTTCATCCAGCTTCAGTGAGGATGAAGAAGAGGCCAATGCCTGAGAGATATGCCTGATGGCAATCAATGTCTCTTGCAACAACTCTAATGCTGCAGATTCAGAAGCAGACAATTCAGAAGATGAATCCATGTCAGAAGAAGATCATGTAATCTCTTATTTTGATTTTTCTTCTGATCAATTTTAAATTGATTTCAAATTATTATGTAATGATCTAATTAAATATGAGAAGGAAATCAAACTTCTAAGAGAGAAATTAATTGAATTTTAAAACATTTCTTCTGAAAACTTCAAACCTAAAGAAGATTTACAAACTGCTAATAATCAAATAATTTCCTTAGAAAATTAATTATCTGAGGCTAAGCAATTTGAAAAATCCCTAAATGAGAGAAGTATCAAATTGATGGACATCACAAGCACGATAAAATCTAGATTAAATAGCAAACTGGGCTTGGGTGCTTCATCAAGCCAGCCTTATATTTTTGAGAAAAATATATTATCTAAACCCATGAATTTTATTTCTGCTAAAGGAAAAGAAAAAGAAGTTTTACAACTCACATACAAAGGTACTTAAGTTTTACCAAAGACTAAATCAAGACAAAATAAAAATTCACAGAAAAATCATGTTTAATAAAATTCGTCAAACTCAGATCGACGAAAACTATATTGTGTGTCGAACGGCGATCGACGAAGTCTGAACCCAGAATTTTGGAATGATTACTCAACAAAGGGTGCTCGACGAAATCAACATGTTTCGTCGAACAGAGATCGACGATCATGGATCACAGAAAATGAGTATTATCATTCTGTGAATCGAGATCGACGAAATCAATACTTTTTGTCAAACTCAGATCGACGAACTCAATTAAATTCGTCGAACTCAAATATTGAAAACAAAAATTTTAATTTCTATCAAACTAATAATCAGAAACCAAAACTTGTTAATCCTTTTACTCAATGGATAATTCCTCTTAGGAGATATCATCCATTAGGCTAAAAGGATCAACCTGATTGTTCTTATATTTCCAGATATTCTTATGAAAGAAATCAAGGACCTAAGGTCACCTGGGTAAAGAATAACTAATCTTGTTTTGTATAGGTAAAGGACTATCCTACCAAAGAGCAACAATGGTATTTGGATAGTGGCTGTTCAAAACATATGACGGGGTGTAAAGACAACCTGACTGATTTCAAGGCTAAGCTTGGACCAAAGGTGATTTTTGGAGACTCTAACTGTGGACAGATAGAAGGATATAGAAATGTCAAAGTTGGAGCTGTTACCTTCCGGAAGGTAGCATATGTAAATGGTCTCAAGCATAACCTAATATCCATAAGTCAGTTATGTGATGAAGGTTATCAGGTATCATTTAATCAGTCATCTTGCATTATTAATTCTGATAAAAATAAAATTATTTTAAATGGAATTAGACAACAAAACATTTATGTAGTAAATTTCAAATCAGCTAGTACATAAATTTGTTTATTTAATCAAATTAGCTCTACTAATGATTTATGCATAAGAGACTAGGCCATGTAAATCTTAGGAATATTGCTAAACTGTCTAGGGACAACCTTATTAGAGGACTTCCTTCTGGTTCTTACAAGAAGGAAGGACTCTGCAGGGTTTGTCAATTAAGCAAACAAACCAAAAATAGTTTCAAATCCTTTAACAAAAGTGATTCAACCAGGATTTTGTACCTGCTACATATATACCTTTTTGGCCCTATTGCTGTACAAAGTTTGGGAGGAAAGTCATACACTTTAGTTATTGTTGATGACTTCTCTAGATTCACTTGGGTGTTCTTTCTGAGAAACAAGTCAGATAACTTTAAAGTTCTTACAGATTTTCTTATGAGCATACAGATTGAGTACTCTACTCAGGATGCATTGATCAGAAGTGATCATGACACCAAGTTTGAATCTCTTCTCATGCAAGAATTCTGTGAGAAGGAAGGTATCAGGCATTGTTTTTCTGCTCCTAGAACTCCTCAACAAAATGGGGTAGCAGAAAGGAAAAATAAAACACTTATTGAATCTGCAGGGACATTACTTGCAGATGCTTATTTTTCTCCATCCTTTTGGGCAAAGGCTGTAAGCACAATAAATTATGTTCTTAACAGAAGTTTAATTCATAAACTAAAGGGTAAGACCCCATATGAATTACTTAAAGGGAAGCAACCTAAAGTAGATTATTTTAAGATATTTGGATGCAAGTGTTTCATTCACAATAATAATAAGAAACACCTTAGAAAGTTTGAAGCCAAGGTTGCAGAGGGAATTTTCCTTGGATATTCCCAAATCATCAAAGTTATAAGGTATTTAATAAGTCAACATTAAAAATGGAAGAATCTATACATATATCTTTTGATGAAACTAACATATTTTACAAGGAGAAGGATTCTTCTACCAAAGACACTTTGCAGGTACCCTTTCTGTGTGAGAAGTTGGATGATTTAAACCTTACCCAAGAGGTTATATCTCATCCTTCTCCACAAATTGATGAAGAAAGTGAAGAAGAAATGGCTGAAGCAGTTGAACCAACAACAACAACTATAATTCTACAAGAGGAATTAATTCCACAAGCTGTTGACCAACCAACTCCTACTGATCTTTTCACACTTAGAGATCATCTCATATCTCAAGTGATTGGAGACATATCAGCTGGTGTGCAAACAAGGCATCAAGTTAACCAAGATTTGATGCATGCTTGCTTCATTTCTCAACTTGAGCTTCAATCCATAAAAGATGCAGAGAAAGATCCCCAATGGATTATTGCAATGTAATAGGAGCTCAACCAATTTGAGAGGTACGGAGTTTGGGATTTAGTTTCTAGACCCAAAGACTACCCACTCATTGGAAATAAATGGGTCTTCAGGAACAAATTGGATGCACAAGGATAAATTATAAGGAACAAAGCAAGATTGGCAGCCCAAGGATATTCAAAGGAAAAGGTCATTGACTATGATCAGACCTTTGCCCCTGTTGCAAGATTGGAAGCCATCAAAATATTTCTTGTATATGCTGCCTATCAAAAATTCAAGGTCTATCAAATGGATGTCAATAGTGCATTTCTCAATGGAGAATTAAAAGAGGAAGTTTATGTTGAACAACCTCCAGGTTTTATCTCCTCAATTCATCCATCTTATGTTTTTAAGTTTCATAAAGCTCTTTATTGTTTAAAGAAAGCGCCAAGAGCTTGGTATGAGACCCTAGCTATCTTTCTTTTAGAGCATAAGTTTATTAGAGGCATTATAGATAGGACTATATTCTTTAGAAATCATAAATCAAAACATTTGCTAGTCCAAATCTATGTAGATGATATAATATTTGGTTCTACTGATTCCAAACTTTGCAAAAGGTTTTCTCACCTGATGCATCCAAAGTTTGAAATGAGTAGCATGGATGAACTATCATACTTCCTTGGTCTCCAAGTGAAGTAAAACCCTGAATGGTATCTTTTTATAAAGTCAAAATATGTTAAAGAGCTACTCAAAAGATTTGGGATGACTGATGCCTCAGCCAAGAAAACACCCATTCCATCCAATGTTGTAGTTGATTCCGATGAACAAGGCAAACCAGTTGATCAGAAAAAATATAAAGCTATTGTTGGGTCCTTATTGTATCTTACAACTAGTAGTGCAGATATCATGTTTGCTACTTGCATTTATGCTAGATTTCAAGTTAGCCGTAAAGGATCTCATCTTTTTTTATTAAAAAAGATTTTAAGATATATAAAGGGTTCTCCTAATGTAGGACTCTAGTATCCTACTAAGTCAGAATTTGATTTAACTGGATTTTCAGATGCTGACTTTGTTGGATGTAGAGTTGATAGGAAAAGCACATCAGGAACTTGTCAGTTCCTTGTTGATAGGCTTGTGTCCTGGTTTTGAAAAAAAAGCAAACTTCTGTGTCAACATAAACTACTGAAGTTGAATATATAGCAGCAGACAGATGTTGTCCACAAATTTTGTGGATTCAAAATCAGCTCCTGAATTATGGTCTCAACTTAAATAATTCAACTATCTTTTATGATAATACCAGTGCAATTTTTATTGCACAAAATCAAGTACATCATAGTATAACAAAGCATATAGAAATACAACATCATTTCATTAGAGATTGTGTAGACAAAAATAAAATTAAACTTGTCTTTATCTCTATTGATTTACAAAGAGCTGATATTTTCACCAAACCCTTAGATAAAAAGAAACATCTGTTCTTCCTACATCAGCTAGGTATGATCAATGGAGACGGTTTGATTTGATTTATGTCTGTGCTCGACGAATTGTTCATGTTTTGTTGAACGGATTTCGACGAACTTTGAACGCTTTGTGGAATGTTCGTCGAATGGAGATCGACAAACTTTCCTTTGTGAAACTGTTCGTCGAATGGAGATCGACGAATTTGTTTCAGAAAATCTTTTCGTTGAACGGAGAATGACGAACTATTTTCCCCCTCTTCTAACTTAGATTGACATTTTTCTTTCCTTATAAGATTTTTCGTCGAATTGAGTTTGAAGTTTTTAATGTTTCGTCGGACAGAGTTTATCTTTTCATCTTTTGAAAACTTATAATAGGGTTTTCATCAAACTCCATCCTGCGCTTTCCAGTTCTCTTGCACTTGATCTTTTTGTTTTTGCAGGCATGACGATTTCAGCGACGACTCTCTCTGGAATGAAGTTTGATGCAGGATTTAACATTGACATCGACATTTTCAACCATTCTGATCAAGTCTTCAGGAACATATTTTAGTTGTTTGAAGCACCATAGTTGAGATAGTTTATGACCCTAAGGATCAAACTCCTAGTGCAGGAAATCAAAGAATGGGTTTTCACAACAACCCTTCCAGATCAAACCTCCATCACTAGATCAATTTCTGGACAACAGATTTCTCTTTCCCCAGCTATTCTAACTGAAATTTTTGGATTTATCAATGGGGAAGATGAAATTGAACTCTCTAGCACTGAGTATGAGGATATGCTAGTTATAATGGGTCACTCCCAGTAAAACCCAAATAAGTTGTTGAAGAAGAACTTATCTGCTGAATATAAGTTCTTAGCGGATATATATGAGAAGGTAATCTTGGGTAAACACTCAGCCCATTATTACATTACCAGGCACCAATTCCTTCTGATGTGTGCCCTGGTTAATCAAAAATATATGAACCGGGGAGAGATTGTATTTGAGTTGATTAAGAAGAAAATAAGTAAGAAGGATGTTTGTTTTGGAAGAATTTTGGGAATCTTCTTACAGGAAAAGGTTCCAGAATTACTGGTCTCCCAAGACATTTTTATAAATGCCTCTAAGAGGATTACCTCTGCCCTCTTTGGCAAATAGGAGAGGGTTATCCCAAAGCCCTCCAGGGCTTCCTCTTCTAGGATAGCTTCTGAGGACACCAGGGCTGCAATAGCCACTTCACCAACCACTGAAGAAGCTCCTGCTCCTCATATTTCCTTCAACAACTCCCCTCCATCTCCAAATCATTCAATATTTCCTTCATCAACTCCCTTTATTGATGTTACTATAATTCAACAACCATCTACAGATACACCTTCTACTTCGATCCTATCTCCTCCACAATCACCATTCAACATTCCTGAGGAAACACCATCTCCACCTCCTCAATCTCCTCTACCATTTCATTAACCATCACAAATTGATTACACACTATTGTCATCTCTCAATTTTGATTTACTATCATCTCTATCTCCACAAAATTCTCCTTCACATTCCCTTATTTATGAAGATACTATACTCCCTGATGTCACAACCTCCACAATTCCAACAGACATTCAAACATCTTCCATCACACAAGCATTCACCATCTGTCCAACATGCTCCACATCCTCTTCTATATCAGCAAACATTCTTGAGCTTCTTACCCCTACACTCAAGACATGCATTATTGAAGCAATTTCTCCATTTGCAGCTTTCATCTCTAAACTTACTTCACAGCTTGCTTCTTTCTCCACTATCCCTTCTTCTGTGGGCCTGGGTTCAGGACTATCTGAAACTAGACAGGGGAAGATGTTCCATGAAGAAGCTCTAGCAATTCAAGAAGAAGTTTCTGTAGAAATTCCAGTAGCAGCAGATGTAGTTACAGAAACTAATACAAAAATACTTAAAGTCTGTACAGAAGAAGCACCAGATTTTTCAATTCCAGAAATAATCACTGTTTGTGATTTTATTCTTAATCCCACAGTTGATTTTCCTTCATTACTGTATTCTTTTGATACACTTTCCAGCAGCAGTCTTCCAGTTTTTGACACTTATTCTAAAGTTATAGTCAATTATACAGCACCAATTAGTCCTCAAGTATTAGAGCAACTTAGGACAAGATTTGTAGTTAATGAGCAAATCATAGAGCAAATACCTACTCCATAGCCAAAGGCTTTCTCTCCTCCAATATTTGGCTGGGCTGAATCCCCCATGCCTAATCTATATGATTTCTTGTTTGAGGATATAGATGCAGATATAGAGCCAGAAGTTCAAGTACAGCCTCAGGCTGAAGAAGAACATGTAGTTGAACAGCCACAGGCTGAGAAAATAGGTACAAGTATACAGCCACAGGCTCATCCAGTACTTTCTAAGGAAATTCTTAAACAGATCAATGCTCTTTATGATAACCCTACTGATGAATCTGATGATGATGATGATGATGATGATAAAGAGTCAGATGAGTCAGAGGATTCTAGTTCTAAAAAGAGAAAATTTAAGAAAAAGGTTCCACCCAGGACTGCTGCAAAAACAAATCCTACTATTGATATACCTTATTATATTCTGCACAACATTTCTCTCACTCCAGACACTCCTCACTGGATGAGATACTCAAAGAATGAAATGAAAGTAATGAAGAAGAGTAAGAGATACTCTCCGCCTCCATAGTCTAGGAGAGGTCCTCCTCCTCCTCCTCCTACAACAGGATCAACAGACAATGTTTCTCAAGTATAAAGGTCTATATCCTCTCATCATACCAGACCATCTTACAGCAGCAGCAGACAGCAGCACAGCTCCCAGGGCAGTAAACAATATTATAATAAGCAAAGCAGTCAGTAGTAGACATTTGAAGAAATTCAAGAAGAAAAATCAAGTTCAGAAAGATCTCCCTCTCCAACATATGATCCAGAGTTGGATCCTAACTCTAGAATGGCCAGTTTTAATCAGCTGATTGCTCTATCTCAGATAAGAAAGGCCAGGGAAGAAGGAAATGATTCCTCTCAATTTTCAACCATGTCATCATACAGGAAGAAAGAACTGGAGAAATATCAGGTACAAAATCTCTTTAATGTTGATACCTATATGAATTTACATCCAGAAGCTGTAGTGCCTAGAGCTACATCAGTAAAATTCTTGGTGCTCAAGATATGAAGATGAATCCGAAAGAAGTAGAGGATCCCAGAAGAAAGATGATTTTCATAAAACCGGCTTCCTCTTCAGATGCTTCAAAGAAACAGTATTAATCTTCCGGTTTTGCATTTTTTGAACTTTTATTATTATTATATATACTCAAAAGGCACTTTTGTTCATATCTGCTGATTGTTTTATAATTCTGTCAGATATTTTTATTGCTTTGTGATTTTGCTTATTTTTATTTTGTATAGTGAGCTCACCCAAATAGAGAGAGATTGTTGGAACCCTACTTATGATTTGGGCTAGGTTCTCTATTAGGTTTGATGACCCACCATGTATATTGTAGGGTCATATGTTAGTTTTAGGGTTTAGGTTAATCACTTAAGGGTTAGATTACTGAGACCTACCTTCAAAAGACTTCAGAGAACACAAGAATTAAGAGACAAGACAGTTTTGAAGAATACAGAAATGTGTTCGACGATAGCTGAACTCAGCTCGACGATCATCGAACATAGCTCGACGAACTCAAAATTCCTTCTCTGAGTTGAGCTCGACGAAAGTCTAGCTCAGGTCGACGAACTGTGAGCTTATATCAGAATCTCAGCTCGACGAAGTGCCTTCTCAGCTCGATGAACTTGAAGCTCAGTTTGGCAAGTACATTTTTTTGTTCGACGATCTTGGAGCTCAGCTCGACGAAGAAGAATTATCAACTTGACGAACTTGGTGCTCAGGTCGACGAAAGCTTTACTGTGGTCGACTAACTCCATCAAGGTTCTGCTCGACTAATCTTCTCTGCAGTTTCTCAATTCGACTAAGGCAATTTAATTTCAGATATTAAGACAGTAATACTCTGATAATTAATGCTTAATATTCTCAAGAATATATCCATTTCCCGGCAACATTAATTAGGGATTTCATAGAGTTATTACTTAACATATTTACTGGGACAGTTGAGAAAATACAATGAAGACAAAATCAGCCATTCCATTTCCCAGAAAATGTGCAGAGGACTTCATGGAATTCAAAATTCAAATTAGCAATCATATATAAAGAAAAATTTCAGGAGATTGCCTAGAAGATTTATTGAGACAGGAAGAAGAAGAAAGAAAATATCTGCAACCAAAGAAAAATAAACACATACATAGAACATCTTGTTCATCATCATCTTCTTCAAGTTTTCTTCCATCAACACAACATTCAATCTAAGACCAATAGCTCCATCTCTCAAAATCATTTACTGGAAGAAAAAGAGTTCATCTTTGAAGGCCTACACCCTGAAGCAAAGTCTCCTCTCATGACCAGATTTCAATAACTCAGGGGGAGCTTTGACAAGATCATCAAATCCACTAGTCTTCTCTCAGATCATTGACAGAGAAGAACAACTTCAACTCTTTTTGTTTATCTCATCCAACTGTGATATTTTTTCTTTTCTTATATATATATATATATATATATATATATATATATATATATATATATATATATATATATATATATATATATATATATATATATATATATATATATATATATATATATATATATATATATATATATATATATATCACCTATCTTAATCCGCTATAAAAACAACTTAAAATTTTTAAAATACTTTATTCACCCCCCTAGAGTTAGTTAGATCAATCCCTCAGCATCTTAGGCATCACTTTCAGTAGGAGACATGGAGGGTCGGGCAAAGAGGTCAGCATACAGAGTATAAATGTGAGACTTCTGAGCCCCCTTTGAGTAGAGACCGACAAGATGAAGCCACGCAACCTTGACCGTTTCATCATGACGGATGACGGGAAGGCACTCATAAGAAAGGCTATTAGCCAACCAAGTGCGAACAAGGACGTCGCTAGCATCCTAATCATCAAAGAGATCATACTCTGGAGGGGGAGGGTCATTAGTGAGATGACGACGTTTGCGTTGTGAGCGAAGAAGAAAGCTGAAGGAGACACTCTAGTCCGGGTAGGTGGAACCGATGAGTTTGGTAATGATGCCAAGGTTGCCCGAAGGAGTAGGAGGAGGGTGGGCCACAAGAGTAGTAGTGATAGAGGTATCAGAGAGAGCCATAGAAGAGAAGAGAGAGCCGAAATAAGGCTGCGCGAACAGAAGAGACACGGTCGTGCGAACAGAAGGGACAAGGCCGCGAAGACAGGTCGCGCGAACAAAAGACACAAGGCCGCTCGAACAGAAGATTCAAGGCCGCGAAGATAGGTCATGCGGACAGAAGAGATAGGGCCGTGAAGATAGGTCGCACTAGCAAAGAAGATACAAGGCTGCGCGGACAAAGAAAAGACAAGGACACGCAGTAAAAAAAGGGTAAACAGATAGGAAGACATAGTCGTGCGAACAGAATCAGGAGGAAAAGTTCGAGTCCTCTGATACCATGTGCGAACAAGAAAAAAGGATCGAAATTTGGAATACCTGAAATTTTTATTATCCAAAAAAGTGAGTATTACAAAGGTATAACCTCCCTTTTATAGAGTGGAGGAGAGGGGAGAGATTACAATTAACAATGTGAGAGAAATAATTACAGGTACAAGCGGCTATATACAAAATAGACCGCACAAGCCCCACGGTTAGAAGAATAGGCTAACCGCCTGACAACAACTATAAAGAGTATACAAGCCGCTCGGGGAGACCACTAGACTGCCCTGTCTTCAAGTCACCTGAGTCAAACCACCAAATCGCCTGGTCTCCAAACAGCAACATCTCGGCTACCAAACCGCTGGAGAGAAACCGCCAGAACGCGTGGTCTTCAAGCCGCCAGGGTAAGAATGCCAGACTGCCTGGTCACCATACAACAATAGTTAGTCTTTCAGTAGACTTATTTGGCCAGCTCTGAGTGCCTACAGCAGCAGCCTTCTTTGTAAAAGACATGCTCTTGATAGCAACAGAAATATCCAAATCAGGCTTGTTGATTGACTGACCCTTGGTCAATGTCTTAGCATGATGGCCCTAAACTTTAGCAGCAGCCACATTCTTAAGAGTTGGGGCTGGTGCACCAAAGACAAATGATCCATGATGGGCCATTTCTATTTTTTCATGGGCTTCCTTGAAGTCACTCATCCCCATTCCTATTCTCCTTCCATTGGAAGGTGCACTTGTATTCTTCAAGAAGAATTCTCATTCTTCTAATGACCATATATAGAGTCCTGGTCATACCTATTAGAAGGGAGTATTACCCATTCAAAGGCAATGTGTGGCTGAACTGGAGCTTTTCCCTTTCCTTTGAGAGGGGCAACCCTTGTATTTCCCTTGAAACCTAAACCTATCTTGTTTCTCTGAGAGGAGAAGGAGTCAATGATGGGCAACACTAAATTGGGCTTGGAGTAGCTAGCCACAATCCTCTTTTCTCCTGGGAGTTTCTCTTCCAGATCTCCAATGAGAATGTCCTTGTATTTTATGGTGCCTATCTGGATGACAGAAATGTTCTTTAGCTGGCTAACTTCCCTGGTTTTTTGTTCCAGCAGGGTTGCTGACTTAGAATGCTGGGAAGCAGCATGCTATGGAGAAGAGATCTCCTGAACCTGCTTTTTAGCCAGCAGCTTACTTCTCTTTAATACTTGAAGAAGTTCACCATACTTATCAATTAATTGATTAATATCCTCCTCAGATTCTGAGCCATCTTCATCATGTGATGAAGAAGCACTAGAGTTGGGACTTGTCTCATAATCTGACTCAAAAGAAGAACTAGATAGAGATTGTAGCATTTTTTGACCAGGCTGATCCTGGCAGGATTCTTTCTCAGACCTTGCCATCAGCCCAATGTAGGCTTCTTCTTCTTCAGATTCTGATGAGGAGTCAGACTAGCTCTTTTCCTTCTTTGCCATGAAGGACTTCTCCTTCTTGCTCTTTTTGTGGTGGTGTTTCTTCTCACCGTCCTCCTTTCTTTTGAATGGGCAGTCAGCAATCATATGCCCAGGTTTGCTGAAGCAATATCAAACCCCTTCTTCTTCATCAACTTTATAAACTGCCTAGAGAAGGTAACAAACTCCTCATAAGACATGTGGCAGTCTGATGTGCATGTCCCTGAACTTTCTGAGTTAGACTCAGCAGCCCTCCTTGATGGAGAAGGAGTCTTTCCCCTGCTCCTTGTGGTTTCAGCTTTGAAGGCCACAGTCTTTTCTCTGCTCTGAGACTTGCTATTTTTCTCCTCCTCCTTCCGGGCAGTTAGCTTCATTTCATTAGACAGCAGCTTCCCAAATAGAGTTGGTGGAGGAGTATTTGCCAGCTTTGCCACTTCCCTGATGGCACAAATCTTGGTGTCCCAGTATCTAGTTAGAGACCTAAGGAACTTATCATTAAGCTCATAATTACGGAAGACCTTGCCATAGGTCCTTAGCTCATTATCAATCCTAAAGAATCATTCATAGCAGCTGGCTATGTTCTATTCCTTTGACTGCCTGAAAGCCTCATACTCGTAATTGAGCATGGACTTTTTGTCATCTCTGACCTCTTCAGTGCCCTCCATGTAGACTACCAAAGTGTCCCACATCTCTTTGGATGTCTTGTAGTGCACCAGATTCTGAAAGGTGGAGTCATCTATGATAGTAACAATAATGTTTTGTGCCCTCTTGTCCATGGTGGCAAGGATGACCTCATCCTTGGTCATTTCTGAATAAGTCATAGGTGTCTTGACACTTGCATCCAAAGTAGATACTTTCGTAGGGATGAAGGGTCTCTATTTGACTGTCACAAAGATCCTTGGGTCAGATGCCTCCATGAAGAGTCTGACCCTCACCTTCCAGATTCTAAAGCATTCCTTTCTACAGATAGGAAGCTTCATGGAACCAAGCTCCTTATGGTTCTCTCCTAAACCCATAAGTATACTTTGACTGCTACCCTTTGAGATCTACTCAGACTATTAAGCCTTTCTTGAGCAACCTCCCTCTGATATCACTTGAAAGTCTTTGTTTGCAAGTGTAGTTAAACCACTTAAGGGGGGGAGGGTGAATAGGTTTCTAGGTTTTTAGTGTATCTTTTAACTTTTATAATTTTAGGCTGTGAGAGGTGATCTACTTTATAGTGCTTTCAAGATATTCACCCATATGACACAGCAGTTTATAGTGGTTCCACGGATTATGGGTACGTCCACTGTCCCTCCCGCCTTTCTAACAGTGTGTTAGAGAAGACACTACTCCAATATCTCGGCTCCTAAGAGCTTACAATACGATCTCGCAGGGCCACTCAGTCTCCTCCAAGATATATAACTCGGGCATAGAGCCCTACAACTCTGTGGTCAAAATACCACATACCTCAGGCCAAAAGGCCCTACCACTCAGGCTGGAAGGATAACCCTACAACTCAGATCCAAAGGATCGTACAACTCAGTTATTATAACACAGGCTTACAGCTCAGATCCAAAAAGATCTTACAGAGAGAAAAAGAGTTGGTGTTACTTTGACACTAGAGAAATTATCTATGTTTCTTACTCCTTCTGTCCTGAGAAAAATCAGTCCAGATTTCTTCTTCACAGCTCCAGAAATTATCTTCAGGAATTACTCAGCTTGGGCTGTGAAGTGGTCGTAGCTAGGGTTAGCCTTGCTGCTCCTTCTTTCTTGCTGTTGATGATGAGTATGACAATAGATAATTGGAAGAACGTTCGGGTCGATCAATTTGATCTTTTTGCTTCTTGTCTCAGCAATAATGGAGAGGAAGACGATGACAATCTTCCGCTTTTCGAAAAGAGAAAGCCCTAAAAGTTCGTGATTTCGTCTTCCGATTTTCTTCCTTTTATCTTCCGTAGATTAACGACTATATGACGTGTGTGCCTAGCTTTAATTGCTGGTATAAAGCCTTCCTTGTACAGAATATATTATATAGCTGGCCGCTGACGCCATTAATGGTGGATTTTAGCTTTCCCGCACTGAATTTGACTTCCATTGACTTTTATTGACATTGGTTGATGTCAGCATCTGTGGACTTACCCTAATCTTCACTTCCATCCCCGACATTGAGTGCGTTGAGTGAACACGCTTCACTCAATGATTCTAGACTTAGCTAATCTTTTGCTTCCTCGGGAGTTTAGCGCATTGAGTGAACAAACATCACTCAACGCCAAAACCCTTAGTAAACTTTCTGAACCTTTCTGCATCTTAGGCGTTGAGAGTGTTGAGTGAGCCTTCATCACTCAATGCTTTCTTACTTAGCTCATCATTCTTCCTCTAGGTGTTGAGAGCATTGAGTGAGCATTCCTCACTCAACGCCTCTAGACTAAGCAAAATTCTGACTTTCATAGTCGAACATTCTCTACATGATTAAGCGTTGAGTTCGTTGAGTGAACTGACTTCACTCAACGCCTCAGTACTTTCTCCACTTGTTAAGTGTTGAGTGCGTAGAGTGAACTGGCTTCACTCAATGCCTCTGGACTTATTCAATACTTCACCCGTCTGAAAGCGTTGAGTGAGCTGACCTCACTCAATGCTTTCTGCCTTTGCTTGTCTTCTTTATTAGGCGTTGAGTGAATTGGCTTCACTCAACTCTTCTGAACTTGGTCGATTTCTGTTCTCAATCTTCTTAGGCTTTGACTGTAACAGCATAACTCAATGCTTTTTGGTCTTGGCATTGAGTGTGTTGACATCACTCAACGCTTCTGGACTTGGTCGATTTTTGTCCTCAATCTTCTTAGGCTCTAACTGCAGTAGCATGACTCAACGCTTTTTGTTCTTGGCATTGAGTTCATTGACATCACTCAATGCTTCTGGACTTGAGTCATTTTTCTCCACTGTCAATGCAAAGCTTTGACTGAGTAGTCTTTACTCGACGCTTCAGCTCATCTGGCGTTTAGTGAGCTGTCCTCACTCAACGCTTATGGACTTAACTAGAATTTTGCCTTTGTCAAATACTCTTCTTAACATCTGGCGTTGAGTGAGCTAGCTTCACGCAATGCCCATGGACTTCATCGAATATCGTTATCTGGCGTTGAGTGAGCTTGCTTCACTCAATACCTGTGGAATTATGCAAATTCTAGCCTTTCTAACCAGCTCCTTTGTGTCCACCTGTCATTGTCACTTGAGCCACTTGTCCAATCAATGTGACAAAGAGTAACATGCATGAGTGAACTTGAACATACATCAAATACAACTATGTGTATACCATTGACTTGTTTGACTTCTTACAAATTTGGGACATTGGAATCAATGGAACCAACACATGAGTTTGTGATTATGGTTGGTTTTTACTTAGTTGAATCGTGTCTCATGAGATGAATAATGGGGAGATGAGTTAGTACATGAAGGTGATTGATTTTTATTGGATTCTCACTTAGGTGAGGTGTATCTAATTTGAGTGTTTATTGAAAGACTGGTAGTTCTTTGTGAGTATGAGCATTAATTATTATAATGGTAAATATTAAGATTTCTTGCTAGTGGTTAGATGCGATACAGATTGGTTCTAGTCAGGTTGGGGTATTTTAAGGACCTTAATGTGATATTGGTTGGAGTCCTAAGGTATTTACCCATAGATAGTCTGAGTTCGTGTACATGGACCTTAAGGGGCGTTGTTAAGTTCGGGATCAACGAAAGATCGTCATGAAGCACAAATCATCATAGAATTTCTAAGACTAACTATGTGAGAGGGTTTGAAAAAGAGTAGTCACTAATAAAACTAAATATCTTGAGAAAGGGAACGATGAGGTTAATCTCATCATAGTTTCTAGTACCACTGTGAGCCGTTCACAGGCTAGACCTCAGAAAGTCCAAGATTAACCCTAAATCTTAAGCAATAAAGCTCTAGGCAAGACTAACATAAGGGGGTAATAAATATACAGAGTCAGGGAATCTCGTCTTATGTGATGATGGATTGAGATGAGGGCTTGTTAGTCCTGCAACTGAAGACTCGGTGATACATAAGAATTGAGGATGGGTTGGTCCTACGAGCTGGAGGCTCGGATAGGTATTTTTACACCTAGTTGTGTTTGTGTGTTGGGTCATTCGGTACTAGTCCATTGGGCACACTGACGAAAGTATGTTGGCTTCAGTGAGGAGTGCAGGTTTTAGGGGAGACCAGTAGAATGTTTATACTGAGATCTGGAAGATTATCCCCTAAACGCACACCCAACCATAAAGTCTGGTAGTTTCTAGCAAGAGTACGCAAGTGTTCTGCTATTGTGTTCTTAGCGTTGAGGCGTACGGAAGGTCTAGGCCTGGTAGTGTGCTTATCTGCCTAGGAGTGGAGATTCACGCTCCACTACCACCATGAGCCATGATGGTTGGTACCTGAGAGGCTATCTACCTCCAAAACATGGGGAATGTTTGAAAGGTTTGTGCGCATTGAGTCGGGTGGGGAGTTGCATTATAATCATTTCATTGCACCGCATATCATGACATATGTAAATAATATAGTTTATCTTATGTTTCTAGACCCTCATCAAAAAAATTAGTATGAGCTCTTTTATATGATGAGTTACTTGGAAACCTTAACCTATAAGTTTGTATGGGCATTCATATAATTTAAGGTACGCTCTGCGATGGTAGAGTAGTTGCTTTTACTTTTCTATATTGATGCAGTTCTTCCTTACTGCTTTTTACTATACTTTGTTACTGCTTATAACTAATACTTTTTGTTGTTGCTCATAGTGGTATAAAACTGATAAAATTATATGTAAATACCATTGTCACATGTTTGTACATTCTGCTCTAATTGGTCCTCCACTTTATTCCTCCTGCGCGGTGCCTAAGAGTTACGGGGTTGAGGCGAGGATGATAATAGATTAGTCTTTTGACTAACGGTCGGTGGACCATATCATTTTAGGGATGCATGGAGATACCGCACCAGTTCAACCAGGTGGAGCCAGAGGTTGAGCTATCAGGATCAGAGGAGTAGTTGTCGCACACTGCTACGACTACCCGACAGTAGGTTGACGATTATTTTGTTTAGCTTCCACATGTAGTTGAGAGAGAGAATTTTGTGTTATGGTTATGTACTGGGCATAAGCCCTATTACTCTCCTCATTTGTTATCTGATTGTGGACCTTTCCTTTCATTTGGTATTTATATACCTATGCAGTGATATTATGGACTGTTGTTATTACTTCTTTTCTCGTTGGCCATGTGTATGATCGTACCTGCCGACAGGGTCGTCGTCTAGTGTTGGCAGCTAACTCGTAAGTTGGAGTCATTGTAAGGTGACGGTCTCGGGCATAAAATCTGTCCTCGGCCGTGCCCAATTTCCAGGAAGAGGGATTTTACATTACACGTGTTATCTGCCACTTAAAAGAATCCATCTATGAATTTAAAGACAACAGAATGACACCCTAAGATGATAACAAATTATAACACCCTGCCCGTCCAAATGATATAATAGTAGGGCCGACTGGGACCCAACGCCATATCGAGCATACAAGCAAACTATTATGAAATATGAATCAAAAACTACACCACACACATCAAAGATCAAATGCCAGCAGATGCAAGACTACGGGTATGCATGACCACACATTTCATGCTCTCAAGACATGTTTAGATGAACACTCGCATAAGTATTTCCACCAATTCAAGTATTGCCAATTCATGTTCCGTCTGAATATTTTAATAGTTTATCAATTAAGCCTGACTTAGTCTATGTTGGAATCCTAGTTCTGATTTGGGTAAGGATCACTATTAGGTTTATTTAGATTTACCCATCATGTATAGCCAGGGTCATGGTTATGTCCTAGAGTCTAGGCCAAGTCCTTAGAATCAACATCACATTGACCAGCCTTCAACAGACTGCCAGAGACTTAAGCAATTGTGTCGACACTTCGGAAAGGCTGTGTCGACACTAGAAGCCAGATTGTGTCGACACACAGGACTTGTGTCAACACACAAAACATCTGTCGACATCAACTGTGTCGAAACCAGAAGCCAGATTATGTCGACACACAGGACTTGTGTCGACACACAGAACATCTGTCGACAGCAATTGTGTCGACACACAGGACTTGTGTCAACACACTCCAGATTTATGTCAAAACAACAACTATGTCAAGACAAGAAGCAATTATGTCGACATACAGGATTTGTGTCGACACATTCCACAAAAGCTGTGTAAAGAAGTTAAAGAAGAACTGTGGACTCAGCTCGACGAACTCCAAGCTCAGGTCGACGATCGCTGAACTAAAAATAGCTCTACGAAATAAGAAACTGAGCTCGACGAACTCCAAGCTCAGGTCGACGATCGCTGAACTCAAGATAGCTCGACTAAATAAGAAACTGAGCTCGATGATCTGCGAGCTCCGGTCGACGAATTCTGTGCAATCAGTTACAGTTAGTAGAATTAATTAAGGCTTAATTAAAGGAGATTATAGCTATCAGATTTAATGCTATATATTCTTATGAATATAGCTGTTTGGAGGATGCATTAATTATGGATTAAATCATAATTTAATGCTAATTGATTCCCAAAACAATTACCATTCTCGGGAATGATTCAACCGTCTTCAAGATAAATGAATTCAAATGTTTGAATTCGATAGAGAAGAGAATAACAAGAAACACACAGTACTAGAGAACATACAGTGAACAACAACACAGTTAAGGCTTTCCATTCTTACAGAAAAGGAGAAACTCTACATCAATCAAGACACACAGAGTTCTTCATCTGCTCCAGGCTTTTAAAGAGACACACAATCAATATCAATCTAAGAATCTTGCTGGAGACATCATCAACCTGAAGGCCTACTCACCCTGAAGCAAAACTTCCAACCTTCCTGAACCACTTAATATTTCAGGGGCAGCTTTGACATCATCAAATCCACTAAAGTCTTCTCTTAGACTGTTGACAGAGAAGACAACATCACTCTCTCTTCCCTCCTTTATAAAGGGTTCTTTTACTCCCTTCAAAAGTTATTCCTGGTTGCAAGTCACCTGACCAAAAGACTTGAGGATTAGTTTTTGAGCACCTGATCAAAAGCTCATTGGTGGCAGTCACCTGATCAAAACCTGTAGTGGATTCCTACCAGGGTGGTAGAAGAGTGGATGTACCCAGTTAGGGAAAACCACTATATATCCTCGTGTATTCTACGTTGCTTGCTCTTTTCTTTACTTTTGTGCTGTGATTTTCTTTTTTGAGAATATAGATATAACTCTAACTAGTGTAAGTTAAGATCTATCCCTATCTTTCAGTCTATTCCATGCTAACAACATTTATGTGGCTTTTCCTCATGCATAACAATATAGTGTGGGTTCGGTTCAACCAATGCCCGTGTTCAAATCACCCCATTTAGCCAAATATGGTGCAGGAAAAGCTTTACCTCAACCCAACCTCATATAAATAATAACATGTTACCCACCTAATCCTCTCGAGAGGACATAGGCTTCATGATCACAACAATGATGTGGAGAAGGTTTGCATTCTTCCACCCACATGACAAGTTTTTGCTAAGTGTTTCACGAGCTGTCTTAGCCTCACCTCTCACAAACATGATGATGCAATTCTTGAATTATTTTCTGACAAGCAAATCAACATCATCTATCCGTGAGAACGACAACGGGCAAGCTTCACACTGAATGCCTAAATCCATACATATACTGGATTTTTATAAGCAATATATGCCAGAGGCATACATAATCGACCTGGTAAAGGTCATAACTTCAGCTAATTAGCATAGGCGATGCTTCCATATGCAAATATTCCAACAAAAATAGGACAAACACATCCTAAGACCAGAGAGAAGAATTATCACCCTTGATGATCATTTCGGTCCCATGAAGTAGAAATTGAAAGTGAGGGATAAATCTGATTTCACACTAGAGGGGGGGGGGGGTGAATAGTGTCTATTAAAAAACTTTAATTTATTTTTATAGCAGATTTAAAGTAAGTGATATATATATATATATATATATATATATATATATATATATATATATATATATAATATGAAAATCACAACACACAATAGAAAGAAATGCAATCACAGACGATACAAGGAGATTTTATAGTATTTCCCCAATAAATCTCGGTATGTCTACTCTTCTACCACCCTGGTAGGAATCCATTATAGGTTTTTGATCAGGTGCCCTGCCACTAGAAGATCTAGTTTCTAAGGGAGATCTAGCAACCCTTTGATTTTTTGATCAGGTGCCCAAAAACCAAGCTTAAGTCTTTTGATCAGGTGACTTAGGAACCAAGAGTTAACTTTTGAAGGGAGTTATAACCCTATACACAGTAAAAGAAAGAAGTGTTATATTGTCT
Organism: Platanthera guangdongensis; assembly: GCA_039583875.1. NCBI lineage: Eukaryota > Viridiplantae > Streptophyta > Magnoliopsida > Asparagales > Orchidaceae > Platanthera > Platanthera guangdongensis. Next base: position 191,084,237 of record CM077153.1, read on the forward strand.
TCTCTTTCAAAAATCTCTGAGAAGACTGAGTGAATTGATGTTGTAAAAAGCTCCCCCTGAGTTGAGTAGAATTTGTGATCAAAGGAGAAGAGCTTTTCTTTAGGGTTTAGGCCTTCTTGAGTGTTGTTCCTCTCCAGTAGAAATTTCAGACAAATATGAAATTTTTGTTGTCTCTTGGAGAGTTTGAAGCAGAATGAAAGTATCTCTTTTTTTTATCTTTGTGTCTTTAAGTCAGTAACCACTTTGAAGCAGCAATCTTCTGAATTTATAATCTCTAAGAAGAATTCAAACATTTGAATTAAAACCATTCTGAAATGCCCGTAGAATCTCTGAGAATTGTAATTACCCTGAGAATTAAATTAGAATTAAGCTCTATGATAAATCCATATTTAATGCTGCCTTAAAACGACTCTATTTAATTAGAATATTTAGCATTAAATATCATAGTTATAAATGATGTAATCATGCTTTAAAAATCATTCTGCCTACAAAATATAAAACTGCCTGATCATTGAATACTGCAAGTTCATCAAACTGAGCCTAGAGATCGTCGAACTGTGCCTGGAGTTCGTTGAGCTGAGCCTGGAGTTCGTCGAGTTGAGCCCGGAGTTTGTCGAGCTGAGCTCCTAAGTTATGATCGTCGTTCGTCGAATGGAGCTCAGCGATCCTCGAGCTAAACTCAGAGTAAGGAATCTAAGTTCGTCGAACTGAGCTCGACATTCGTCGAACTGATCTCAGCTTTCGTCGATCTGAATTCTGTGTTCGTCGAGTAGCACTCCTCTCCTAGACTATACAAAAATCAAAAATCTTTCTGAGGTGCTGCTGAAGGAGATTCTGAAGAAGATTTGGTGAAAATAAGCTTTCTGGTAGGATCTTCAGCTTCCCTTTTGCTCATCTTTAAGTCTTGAGATCCAATAATCTTTAGAGAAGTAGTTCTTGGAACTACTACTTCAGGATGCAGACTCATGTACTTATCAACTTTGAACAAGCTCTTCTTTGAATATTTATCCAGTTCCTTTTATCTGTATGATGACATAGTGGGGAACTGTGAGGGGTCCTTACCCTCTATCATGGCTTTCTTTATCTAAGAGAGAGCAACATGCTCATTAAACCTTGCCATTCTATATACTGGATCCAACTCTGGATCATAAACTGGAGAAGGTGGCCTTTCTTGGTTTGAATGTTGCTTGATGCTTTGACTGCTTTCACTGGTATGAGTATCAGACCTTGAAGATCTATCATGTTTGCCCTGAGCTGGTCTTGAATTATGAGAAGAAGACCTTTGAGAAGAAGAAACACCTCCTGTGAACCTTGCTGCTGGAGGATGAGGAGGAGGTCCTCTCCAAGACTTTGGAGGGGAAGAATATCTCCTCATTTTCTTCCTATTCTTTTGCTCATTTTTGGAGAATCTCATCCAGTGTGGAAGGTCTGGAGTGAGAGGAATCCAATGCAGAATATAATATGGAATATCTGCAGTTGATGGAGGTTGAGGAGCAACCTTAACTAGAGCCTTCTTCTTGAACTTTCTTTTCTTAGACCCAGAGTCTTCTGAATTATCTGACTGTACATGATCATCAAATTCTTCTGCCGACAGATCATATAATTTATCTATCTGTTTATATAAAATAGTATGGTCATCAACTTGAACTTCTGGCTATGTATATACAATATCTGTATCAGCTGCTTCTTCCATATCTTCATTAAGAAGATCATCAAAATTTGGCATTGGAGTTCTATCCCATACAAAAGTAGGAGGGGAAGAAGCCTATTTTATAATATCCATTATATTATCAACTATTATAGGTTGAGGGACTAGAGTAATACTGGTAGAAATGTCTTTAAGACAAGATCTCAGTTGTTCTAACATAGAAGCATCAATGGGAGCAGTGTAAGACACTATAGCTCTAGATAAATCATTTTCAAAAATTGGAAAAGCAGGAAGATAACTATGTAGTTATTCAAAATCTGATAAAAGAGAATGTAAATTAACTGTGGGATGAGTTGTTCAAAATCTAAAAAAAGAGAATATAAATCAACTATGGGATGAATAATAACATCACCAACAAGAATAACTTCTTGTTCTGCTGACAACTCATTTTCAACTGAAACTTCAATCATTTCTGAATCTAAAACTGTTATTATTGTAACCTCTGGAACTTCTGCATTGGCTGAAACTAAAACTGTAGTATTTGGAGCTTCTTATGAAACATATCTCCCTGCCTAGATCCAGGGAGACCTGAATCTAGGCCCCCAGAAGAAGGGACAAAAGAGGAAGAGATGAGCTTTGATGAGAGTTCAGCTATAGAAGCCATAACAGGAGCCAAGGCTTCTTCTATTAGTTTCTTGAGAGTAGGAGTCATGAAGTCCAGAAGGTTAGAAGTAATAGAAGAGAAATCCAAATACATGAGCTCAGGTAGAGCCTGAGTAGATGTAGAGGATGGTATGGAAGATGAGAGATTGGAGGTGTTTGTATAGTTTGAGTAGATGTAGAAGGCTTGAGGAATAGGTGTAGAGTTGATGATAGGGGGAATGTCATAAGGAATTATTTCTTCCTGGATTGGGGAGTGAGGTGGAGATATATGAGATGGAGGAGGTGGAGATAATTGTTGTGGAGATGAATGAAGTAGAGAGAAGTGAGGTGGAGAGGAAAGAAGTGGGGATGAAGGATGAAACTGATGAGGTGAAGCTATTGGAGTTAGATATGAATGAGGTGGAGATGGCTGTTGAATAGGTGAATCTGTATGGAAGGAAGTGGATGGAACTTCTATAGATAAAGAAGGTTGTTGAGAAGGTGGAGATGGCTGCCTAGATGAATGGTGTGGAGATGGTAGAGGAGAAGAAACAAGAGGAGCAGAAACCACTTTTGGTTTTGGGAGAGCAGTTGGTGCATCTCTTGTGATTTTAGAAGCTTCCCTGGAGGAAGCTGCCCTAGGAGGCTTAGGAATCACCCTCTCCTATTTTCCAAATAGGACAGAGGTTAGCCTCTTGGAAGCATTGATGTGTATAGTCTGGGAGACCAACACTTCTGGGTACTTAGCTTGTAAGAAGATGCCCAGGATTTTGCCATATCCACCAGACTTGCTGGTGATCTTCTTCTTAATAGAATCAAATAAAATTGATCCCTAGTTTATGTTCTTCTGATCTACCAGAGCACACATCAATAGGAATTGATGCCTGGTAACATAGTCCTGGGCTGAATGTTTGCCCAAGATAACATTTCCTACTACATTTGTCAAAAACTTATATTCTATTAAAATGTTCTTTTTCAGAAGATGGTTAGTGTTCCCTTGAGAATGACCCAATCTATCTAGCATTATCTCAAATTCAGAACTAGATAATTCTATATCATCTTCGCCATTAACAAAACTGAAAACTTTAAAAAGAATTTTTGGGGTAAGAAGAACCTGATTCCCTGAGATAGATCCAATAATGACTGGGGTATCCTAAAATTTGGCAGTATGAATCCATTCTTTTATTTCTGCCACTGGAGCTTGATCCTTGTGGTCATAAAGTATCGCAGATGTTGTGCCTCAAACCGTTGCAAAATATCTTGAAAGATTTGATCTGAATGACGAAATGAGTCCATATCAATGTCAAATCCGGCATCGAATTTCATTGTAGTGAGAGTAGCATTTGAAATCACCATTGTCCTGCAAAACAGAAAGATCAAGTGCAAGGAAAATGAGAAATGTGCAGGATAGAATTCGATGAAAACCTAATCGTAAGGTTTTAGAAGTTGAAAAGGCAAACTCCGTCCGACGAAAAATAAAACATCGAACTCTGTTCAACAAAAATCTCATAAATGAAATACAATTCGTCGATCTCCATTCGACGAAAGGGTTGAGAAAGGAATAAAATTCATCGAGCTCCGTTCGATGAAAAGTTGAAATTCTTCGATCGACGAAAGGTTCTCAACATGTCGATCTCCGTTCGACGGAATGGTCAAAATCCGTCGATCTTTGTTCGACGGAAAGCAAAAATTCGTCGATCTTAGAACAAAAAATTAATTTAAAGACTCACCATTAATCATTCCTAACTGATTTAAGAAGAAATTATGTTTCTTTTCATCTAAAGGTTTAGTGAAAATATCAGCTCTTTGAAAATCAGTAGAAATAAATTCTAGTTTAATTCTATTTTTGTCTACATTGTATCTTATTAAATGATGTCTAATTTCTATATGGTTAGTCCTACTATGAAGAACTGGATTCCGTGCAATTGATATTGCACTAGTATTATCGAAGAAAATAGTTGAATTATTTAAGTTATAACCATAATCTAGAAGCTGATTTTTAATCCACAAAATCTTTGAACAACAACTACTAGCTGCTATAAATTTAGCTTCAACAGTTGAAGTAGAAACAAATGTTTATTTTTTGCAAAACCATGACACAAGCCTATCACCAAGAAACTGACAAGTTCCTGATGTGTTTTTTCTGTCAACTCTGCATCCAGCATAGTCAGCATCTGAGAATCCAGTTAATTCAAATCCCGACTCAATAGGATACCAGAGTCCTAGATTAGGGCAGCCCTTTATATATCTTAAAATTCTTTTTACTAAAATTAGGTGAGATTCTTTAGAGTTAACTTGGAACCTAGCACAAATATAGGTTGCAAGCATAATATCAGGTCTACTTGCTGTTAAATATAATAAGGACCCAATAATATTCCTATATGTTTTTTGATTAACAAGTTTGTCATGTTCATCATTATCAACAACATTAGTAGGCATAGGTGTTTTCATAGAGGAGGCATCTGACATCCCAAATCTTTTGATTAACACTTTAGCATATTTAGATTAAGATATGAAAATGTCATCAGCTGTTTGCTTCACTTGTAAACCAAGAAAGTAGGATAATTCACCCATGTTACTCATTTCAAACTTGGAATGCATTAGGTCAGAGAACCTTTTGCATAGTTTGAAATCAGTAGAACAAAAATTATACCATCAACATATATTTGTACTAGTAAAATTTTAGATTTATGATGTCTAAAAAATACATTTTTATCTACCATGCCTCTACTAAATTTATTTTCTAAAAGAAAACTAGCAAGGGTCTCATACCAAGCTCTTGGAGCTTGTTTAAGACCATAAAGTGCTCTATTAAGTTTAAAGACATGAGTAGAATGAGTTGAAGAGATAAAACTGAGAGAATTGTTGAAACCAAAAAACAGTCTCCTGTGGAGTTCACCCGTGGGGAAGGGGTGATCGCGCACCTACTTCACTCCTGCAAGCAAAACAACAAAAGAAACAAGGGGAACCGACCCAAGGGCTCGGCGGGGAGGACCCACCACACACCCGGAACATCTGAGAGCGCTTCCCCTCCTTAGCTAGAGGCCGAGCTAAGGTACCCTCAGAAAGAATTTGAAAAATGGAGCAGGAGAGCACATGAAGCATGCCTTCTAGGGTACCACTTGGGTCCTATTTATAGTTTCTAGAATCTGAACTGCCAATAACCAATATGAACTGACCTGAAGTTACAAAAATACCCTTCGTTGGGTTTGCCAACAGCCAAGCTCCGCTGTTTTGAAGGGCTATGGGCAGACCAGCGAGGGCAAAACAGTAAAAAGTACCTCGTAGATCTGGGCGAGCTGGGGAGCCTGGCCACCTCGGTGGATACTGTTCGCCTACTGTTGCCGAGCTCCTTTGCGAGTGCGCGGGCTGGGGCGGCGAGCTCGCCCATCAGTTGGTCACCATCAGTCGACCTTAGCTCGACGATTCTTGGACTAGCTCGGCGAATGCCGAGCTCGCGGTCGACGAATGCCGCTCTCCCGTTCGGCGAATGCCGAGCTCGGGCTCGGCTTCCCTGCTGCCGAGCTCGCCCATGAGTTCTAGCCCGAGCGGTCTGGTTCCTAGCGACCTTATTCGCTGGACACGGGGTTGTACATAATCCCCGTTCTTTTTGAGCTTGGAAAAGCTCGGAAAGAAATATCCAACCCCAAGTGTTTGGCGAGCGCAGGGTGGACTGGAGGGAATCTTCGGGTGGGGTCCACCTGCGTCTATATGTATGCACCTTCGTTCCTGCCTGACTCTTGTCATTCCCTTTGCTCTAGCCCTGCCAAGATGTCGATCCCCAAGGAGATCCAGGAGCGCCTTGACCGAGCTCGCCAGGCCTCTACAGCTCGCGTAGCGGCCCTGAAGGCGATCCCAGCCACTGTGTCGCAGGGTGGCTCTGCCAAGCCTATCTACAATAAGATGAAACCGTTCCCTCAGGCGGCCGAGCCCATCTACGACGACCTGACAACCGCCTTGGAGCACGGGACCGGCTCCTCCACTCTGCCTGCCTCTGAAAAGGGGAGGAATATTGTCGAGATCTGCGATGGCCCAGACAGCTGCCATGATGGTGTAGAAGACGCCGCGCCGCGAGACGCCACCCCGCGAGCCAAGACCACTCTTGGGGACTCGCGGTTCATGACTCCTGAAAACCGCCACCGGGAGCCGTCCCCTCCCTTTGGGACCTTGGGGTTAAGCTCTCAAAGGCCGAGCTCGCCGATGCGCGCCCCCTCTCCTCGGCAAGCTGTCATGGCCGTAGGGGCGGGTCTGGAAACCATCCCTACCCCGGGATTCGAGCTTCTCCCACCGGGGATTTGCGGCCCAGGTCGCGGGAAGGATCTGAGGTTCATTCCTCCCTACATCTCCTTCGAGCTGCCGAGCTCGTTAGGTCAACTTTGCTTGGATTCCTGTCTCATGCGCTTTTCCTGCATTCCTCTTTTTTGCTGATGTTTGTCTCCACAGCTCCCCCCAGCCAGTCCGTTGCCGAGGAATCTTCGCGGGAGGCCCACTACTCTCCCCTCCCCTCCCCAAGCTCGCTGGACTCTTACCTGGGCCCCGAAGTGGATCAAGGCTAGCTGATGAGGAGGGAGGTTAAGCTTCTCAAGAAGCTGGTGTGCGGGCTGCGCGAGGTGCAGGGGGTCAACGAGACGCTACAACGCGACTACGCGCGTCTCGCTGATGAGGTGCGGAGCGCCCAGGCTGGCGAGCTGATGTCCCCTTCCCGGCTTCTGGACAAGATAGATGATGTCCTCTCAGTGGCGCAGACGAATTCGGGGAGGATCCGCGAGCTTCTCCGCGCGCGGCAGTCTGAGGGGCGGGAGCCGCGAGACCGGGGTAGATAAGAGGGCGGCTCTTTTGCCGAGCCGACCGGTACTCTCCTCCTGGTGTTCCCCCTGCTCGTGAACCCCGCTTTTTTTATTCCTGCACTTGGTCTTTGTAATAAGTAACTTTAAAATATTCTTCGACATGCGGTATTTAAATAATATATTGCTCTGTTTGACTTAGGCTTGGTTGGGATGCGCCGGAAGTTGGCGAGCTGGGGTGGCGAGTTGGGGGTGGCGAGCTGTAGCAGCGAGCTGAGCCGATTGGACATCCTAACCCCAAATTTACTTTACTATAAATAGCCCCCCCCCCACCAACCCCCGTACTACTGCTTTTATTACTCTCCATTTCTTTCTGTGCTTCTCTCCTTTTCTACTCGCGTCTCATCTTCTTTTGCGAGCATGGGCAAGACCAACCCCGACGCTGATGGCCGCAGCAAGTGCGCCCAACACCTTACCGATTACTGCTTCTTTGAGGGGCATACCAGCGAGGAGGAGCTCGCGGTGTTCGAGGCAGAATATGTGCCGCCGTGATTCAAGCCGCGCTGCCGAGGCAAGGAGAGGCCATAAATACCTTCTACGATAATGAGCTCGCCTTCCCCATCTCTTACTTCGAGGTGGGGTTGCACCTCCCCCTCTGGCCGGAGATCCGGCAAATTTTGAATTACTATGGCGCGGTACCCGCACAGCTAAACTCCAACGCCATTGCCATGATGGTGGCATTCGCGAGCTACCTCCGGCGAGAGAGGATAGAGTTCAACCTGACAGTGTTCAGGAAACTCTTCTCTTATAAGGCGACGCCGGATGGGGTCGCTTACTTTGGCGGCTCGCTGATCAAAGTTCGCGAGATCGCGAACAAGACCCATAACTGGATGACCAGGACCGCCTTTATCAAGGGCAATCTCAGCAACATCCCGTACTCGCCGCAACAGAAAGGCGAGGAGGTCTACCGCCCGTCGGCCGTGTCCGACAATGATGCCAATCTCCATAAATACTTCCTCCACAAGGACTTCGAGGTCGCCTACCTGCGAAGGGGCCTCGACGTGCTTCTCCCTGTCCTACCCGGCGAAGGTATTGCTCTCCTCGTATTGCCGAGCCCGCCCAGTTGCCGAGCTCGCCATATTGCTGTTGAATGTGCTCTAACTCTTTCCAAGTTTTTTCTTGCAGGGGAGCGGTTGATTCCCGCGAACCCGTCGTTTGCGGACCCAGGGTCGCACCCGGAACCCCTTGCTCGCGAGAAGGCGGCGACGGCAGCCTGCCGAGATGAGGCGGCCTTCTCCCAACCCTCTTCCAGCAAGAGCCGGCCTGAGGATGTGGGGTCGAACCCGCCACATCGCCAGCCATTACCAAAAAAGATGAAGAAAGCCATGCTCGATCCGCGGGGAAAGCAACATCAACAACATCAATCCAGCCCCAAATACATAAGCTCTTCTGAGACCATCCCCGACGCGTCGCCGGAGAGCCCGCTGAAGGAGATCACCAGCAAAGGGCGGAAGGGCGGCGAGGCCCCTGCTCCCGCGGTGGCGATCTCCCCACCTCCTTCGGCGAAGAGGGCGTCTCGCGAGCGCGGGGCGCCGAAACAACATCCCCTCTTCAGCTTCAGGGGGCAGTGGAAGGACTCAGCGGGCGAGCCCATGGTACAGTGGGACGAGCTGGCCCATCGGGTCTCTATCTCCACCTTGCATCCTTCCTGGCATGACCTCGAGCCCGCCACCGGCCATGCTTACGCCCTCGGCTTTGGCCTCTATGGCCGCGAGTATGCCGAGGCCTACAAGAACATGACCTTGCGACAGCTCGGCCACGAGGGTCTGCAGGCCCATCTGCGGGCCATGGAGCTCCACCATATGCTGACTGATGAATTGTGAATATACCTATTTTTATATACATTACTTAAGTCGCTTTCATTTATTTTTGTCATTTCTACTTGTTTTTATTCAATAAAATGCTCTTATTTTTGTAAATATTATACTAACTTGTTTTATTTTATTTTTCAGGAAAAAAATCAAAATCTGCAAAAAATACCATGTCACGCCCGTGACATATTGGTCACGCCCATGACCAGGGCGTGACAGCTCAAAATCCCGTGAAGCATCCAATTGTGATGAGAAAAGCCTGACACGCCCGGCCACACGTCCGTGTCCATCCGACACGGGGCGTGACCAAGACCGTGTCTATCCCGCTCGACGATTTCAACTCGATACTCGTCGACCCAAGAGGGACACGCCCGTGTCCGATGAGCGCCACACCCGTGTCAGCCCGACACGCCCCGTGTCCGATGAACGTCACGCCCGTGACCTGGGGCGTGACTGCTCCACCTCGCCCGACAAACTGCCACCGGCGAATCCCGAAGTCAACAACGCCTTTAAGTGCCGAACGACACGCTCACCGTCACGCCCGTGACCGAGGGCGTGACCGCCGCGTTTTCGGCCGCAAAGTCAAATCGTCGTCAAATCCGTCAGATCACCGAATTCCGCTGTAAAATAGTGTTGACACGCCCCCCAACATGCCCGTGTCGGAGGGCGTGTACTTGGAAATTTTTACCTATTTAAGGGCAGCTGCTGTATGAGTTCAGGGTTCCAAAAATCCGAACCATTTTGATGTATAAGGGCTGCCGTTAGAGCTGCTTTAGTACTATGTAAGGATTCTCTTCCCCCCCCCTTTTGAAGTTAGTTTGTTTGAGCTCCTGTAATCAACTTCTTTTATTAATAAAATAGATATTTTTCTCATCCTTATATGCCCTGAATTTTCTCTAAAGGCCTCCTTTTCATCAATCTTATACACTTTCATGTTTTAAAACGAAAATGTTCTTGTTTTCTTTTCAATTATAACAAAATTTATAGCCGTTATTATGACCAATTTCATTCTCAAACTCTTAAAAATTGATTAGACTTAGGATTTTCATGCTTTAAAATGCATTCTTATGAACTTGTAAAACTTTAAAGGTGGTTTTCACCCCCCTTAAATTAGCTTTTACTTTGTTTTAATTATAAAACTACTGCTTCTTTTTAACTTACTCGCACTTTAAACCATTTTAAAAGGCTATAGTAATGTATAAATTGTTTTTTTTTATTTTTCATCAACTTTCATTTTAAGTAATTACAAAAAAATATTTTTGCTCGAACAATTTTTATTTTCAATTTTTAAGCATTTATATCAAAATCTACCGGTAAAAATGTAAACGTTTTAATTTTTCGGGCACTTGCCTTTCTCTCTTTCATTTGAAAACTTTTTGCTCAAACAATTTTTATTTTGCATTTTTATGCATTTCTACTGCATTCCAGCGGTAGAAATGCAGTCATTTTCATTTTTCGATAACTTTGTTTTTCTTATTTCTCGCCCGAGTCCGTGAGTGTATGAGATAATCTTTATCGTCTTAGTTAATTCATGCAAGTGTGTGTGTGTGTGTTTATTCAAGTAGAGTGCGTGTGTTGTTTTTAATTTTCCGCCTACTCATTTGAGTTAATTGACTGGATTTTATTCAAGTAGAGTGCGTGTGTTGTTTTTATTTTTCTGCCTACTCATTTGAGTTCAATGGCTGGATTTTATTCATGCAAGTGTTTGTAGTTTTTATTTTTCCGCCTACTCATTTGAGTTAAATGGCCGGTCTGTATTTTCAGTCCTACTCGTTTGAGTAGGACTTGTAATTTTCATTCTTTATTTTTTCCGCCTACTCACTTGAGTTAAATGGCTGGATTTGATTTTCCGCCTACTCGCTAGGAGTTAAATGGTCGGACTTTACTTTGATGTAAATATTTAAGAAAGCCCTGTAATCACATTTATTTTCTCCTACTCGTTTGAGTAGGACTCGCTTTCATTTCAGTCCTACTCGTTTGAGTAGGACTTGCAATTTTCAGCTTTAATTTTCCGCCCCCACTCGTTTGAGAGGGACCTGCAAATTTCAATTATGCACTTTTCAGCTTTTATTTCCTGCCCCCACTCGTTTGAGTGAGACCTGCAATTGTCAATTATGCAATTTTCTCTTATGTGTAACTTAGTTTTATTTCTGTCTCTTGTTATATGTTTGAATGAGTGCGAGTGTGTTTATTTGTCATAACTTTTCTAATGTTAGGATATTTTACTTTTCTTCTTATTTTCTTTATAACCTTTCAGTGAATAGTTTAGGACGCTCGCACAACCAAACACATAAGCTATCCCCATTCCGATGAGTGGCTAATTGCTTTTAGCCCTCGGTATCGAAGAGCTTTGGGATCTAAAATGTTTTAAATAACCAAATGTCTAATTTTTCAATTTAATTAAAAACTTAAGGTTTACCCCGGGTTAACGACACGTAGACCCACATATCGATGTGTGGGCTCTATTTCCGTTATCCATACGCTAGCTAGCTGAGAGGTCGTGCATATAGACAGATCACCCATGGGTAGATAGAGTTCCGCACTAACCCTCGAGAGAGGAGGCGCACTAACTCTACCGGATTGGGTTCCCCACCCAATAGCGGGGTTCTTAGCGTACTGCGGGCATTAAGGGGAATCCTTCGTCGGACGAGAGCCCGATCGAATAGCCTTAATGTCTATGTGAGCGATATTCCTAGAGATAGGTGAGCTCATTATTTTTAACCTCCACGGCCAAGTTTCCGCATTAATTAAATTGAAACTTTAGATATCTAGTTATTCAAATCTATTTTTAATCATAGCGCAATTCGATACCGGGAGTTTGTTAAATTTTCTCAACGTGGTCAGCAAGATAGCCCAAACGCCAAATTAATATCTTCGGAACTACTCAGTTCTCACGTTAAACCAGCGGAAACCAAGGAACAAAGGTTAATCCCAACAAACAATGGAAGCACAAGCAGGTCTTTTATTCATTCACTTCTTTACAACACGAGGCATACATAGTGAGACATGATTTCTCTAGTATAACAGCTGTAAACAGAAAGACCAAAAAACAAGCCGGGTGGACAGCACCGGAGTCCGCCGAGGTCGCCGAGGTCGCCGAGTCCGCTGAGATCGCCCGAACTTAGCTGCAATCCGCCGAATAGCACGGAGTCCGCCGAATCCGCGAGGCCGCGCGGACACACCGTTATTCGTCTCATGCTGAAGCTAAACTGAGGAACACCCCTACCCGCCTGAAGCCGGCGGACAGGTTATTGAAGCTGGCAAAGATGAAATAGAACTGACAAGCCGTAGAGCGACCTCCTGCTGAGTCCGCAGAGACCGCACACTTCCAAGTACTTGACCTAAGTCACATCCAAACTCCTGGCTCCTTGAAGCAACCCGCGCGACCTGCACACAGCAAATGTCAGCACTGAAACAATCCATGCAGACAGACAAACTCAGACCGCAGCTCCTTGCCCAACCCAACTTACTGTTCACTCAAGTTACTATAGACCTGCCAGGGGGGTCCTATTTATAGGCAAGGTGAGGAGTGTGGTCACCGCCCTAGGGATAGAGACACCGCCCCAGCCTGCGCGATAGCAAAACACCGTCCGCCGAGTCCGCAAGGACTTAGCCGGATACCAAGGAAAATCACCAGGAGCAAGGCAATATTGGCGAACTCTCACCAGTCCGCCCAAGCGATGCGGACAAGGCATCAGCCCGCAAAGCTCCAACCACTGCAGGACAGCAACCCCCTTCAATGGCTGTCCGCACCAACCCGAGGCAGCCCGCAAGACTCACACCTCAATACACCACAAGTCCACGACTAAAGGCAGACAGTAACAGTCCTCCCGGTCACAGCGGACTTGACGGATACGGCGGACACCATGGTCTTGGCACAGTGTGTGACCAAGTCCAAAACCATCAAAGGCCAATGCGAGCATGGCAGACTCAAACTCCCGTCCGCCAAACACCTTAGCACAGACCGCCAGCAGTCCGCAAGTTCCTCGCACTCCTGCCCAACGCAGCAGCCATCTCCCGGACTTCAAAATCCAGTCCGCCAAATACCTCCACAGCAAAGCACCTGCTGTGCCACCAGAGCTCGACAAGGCCTCAGCCAAGCTCTAAGCACAGTCTGTAACAGCCCACACCGCGGACACACCAGTCCGCAAGCTTCCCGCGGACATGAGCCAAACCGCCTATCAGCACAAGCTTGCACCCGCGGCCACTGAGCAATGCACCAGTCCGGAAGCCTCTATCCGCTCAGTCCGCTCCTTGGGTAAACCAAAGCCAACGTCCTATCCGCAGATACCAGGCCGCACAGTCCGCGGACTCCATGCAACAACCCGCTCAGATGATAGTCGGCTTTCCACTAGACCTTCCACCAGGCCGCACATCACAGTCCACCCAGTCCGCCTAGTCCGCCAAAGCTGTCCGCTCAGGCCGCCCGGCCTGTTCCGTCAACCACTTCCACTTCACAAATTTCAACACTCCCCCTTGAAGTGGGAAGTGGTGACCAAGCACAGCAAGCTGCGCAAGCGCTCAAAAGGCCCCTTCGACAGTGGCTTCGTGAAGATGTCAGCAAGATTATCTTCACTCTGAACATGCCCGACCAGCAGAGATCCTTCCAACACCTTCTCCCTGATGAAATGGTGATCAATCTCAATATGCTTGGTCCTGGCGTGACACACTGGATTGTTTACCAGTTTGAGAGCACTCTCATTGTCACCCCGGAGTAAAGTAGGCCCTTGCACTTCTTCATGAACATCCTCTATAAGCCTCCTCAACCAAACGACTTCCCTAGCAGCCAAGGCCGAAGCCTTATACTCCGCCTCCGTGGTTGAAACCGACACCGAGTCCTGCTTCTTGCTACACCACGAGATGCTAGCTGAACCGCAAGTGAACACATAACCTGAAGTGGACCTTCGATCATCCGAATCACCGCCATAGTCAGCATCCGTGTACCCGAGCAATGCAAACTCCGAGTCCCTTCTATAGAGGAGTCCAATGTCAGAAGAATCCTTGACATACTTCAGAATACCCTTTGCCGCCACTAGATGAGATTGCCTTGGTTCAGCCATATACCGACTTACTCGGCCAACAGCATAAGCAATATCCGGCCTTGTAATCGTCAGGTAAATCAAGCTCCCAACAAGAGCCCTAAACACCAAGGGATCATGAAGAACCCTTCCCTCATCCTGCCGAAGCTTCAGCCCAGATTCCAGTGGAGTAGAGCACTTCTTCCCTTCGCCCATGCCGAACCGCTTCACAATGCGATCAGCATACCCTTTCTGGCAAATAAGAACCCCGCACTCCTTCCTCTCCACTTCCAGACCGAGAAAGTGATGCAACTCTCCCAAGTCTTTCATCTCGAAGCGTATAGCAAGCTCAGCCCTGAGCCTTGCTACTTCCCCCTCCGAGTTCCCTGTGATGATCATGTCATCCACATACAGCAGGACCAAGACTTGTAGCTCCCCCTTCTTCTTGACGAACAAGCTTGAATCCGAGTTAGAAGCAAGGTATCCACAGAATTGCAAGTACTCTGTAATCTTCCCATACCAAGCTCTAGGAGCTTGCTTCAACCCATAGAGAGCCTTCCTGAGTTTACATACATAGTCTGAATGCTTTTCAGAGACAAAACCAAGCGGTTGATCCATGAAGATGTCCTTGTCAATCTCTCCGTAAAGAAAGGCATTTTTCACATCGAGTTGCCGCAACCTCCATCCCTTGCTAGCAGCCAAGGCAATCACCACTCTTACTGAAGTCATCTTCGCAACTGGACCGAATGTCTCCTCATAGTCTTCTCCATACTGCTGTGAGAATCCTCTAGCAACCAGGCAAGCCTTGAACCGATCAATGCTCTCATCAGCCTTCTTCTTCAACTTGTATACCCACTTGCAAGTAACCGGAGTAATGTCATCAACCTTGGGCACAAGATCCCAGGTTTCATTCTTCTTCAGAGCAACAATCTCTTCTTTCATGGCACCTTCCCACTCCTTCACTCCAGTGGCCTCATTGAAGTTTGCAGGCTCTCGCTCATCCAGAGGGCCTGCAAAGAAGAGGAGACAAAGCTCACTGCATTCCCATCACAGTACCGAGCCGGTGGCTTAACCACCCTCTTCGATCTCCGAAGAATCGGCTCCTTGCTCACTTCTTCCATTGCTTCTTCGGGCTCCACTCCTACCTGGGGCAAGCATTGAGCAGTGCTCCCCCTGCTTCCTGAGCCAGAAGGCTCGGCCTCGGAGTTAGAAGCAACAGGAGCTGCTGGTGAAACAACAAGCTCCTCTTCCAAGACTTCAGCGGCCACCACCGGTGCTTCATCAACCTTGCTACTTCCGGTTAGCTCAACCGAGCCACCCCCGTATGACGTCAGCTCGTCAAAGACAACATCTCTTGATACCACGAACTTCTTCGTCACAGCGTCCATGCATTTCCATCCCTTCTTCCGCTCATCGTAGCCAATAAAGACAAGCTTCCTTGCCTTCGCATCCAGCTTTGTCCGTGAAGCATCCGGGACATGCATGTAGCAAGTTGAACCGAACACCCGAAGGTGTCCCACACTCGGCTTCTCCTTCAGCAACAGCTCAATAGGAGTCTTCATGTTGATAGGGCTGAGTGGCATCCGGTTGATGACATAAGCAGCACAAGACATCCCCTCCGCCCAAAAGGACCTTGGGATATCTTTCGCATGAAGCCAGCATTTGCAGGTTTCCGTCAAATGATGGATCTTCCGCTCCGCTACCCCATTTTGTTGTGGAGTGTGAGCACAAGTAAGCTCCCGTTGGATCCCGTACTTCCTATAGAAGTTAGAAAACTCGGAGGAGACAAACTCACCCCAGCTATCAGTTCTAAGCTTCTTAATCCGCAAGCCAAGCCGGCCTTCTACCAACTCCTTGAAGTCCACAAACAAACGGAAGGCTTCTGACTTCTCCTTTAAGAAGTACACCCAAGTATACCTTGAGTAGTCATCAACCAAGACAAGCATGTATCTGCTTCCACCAAGGCTGACAGTAACCGTCGGTCCCATCAGATCGCCATGAATACACTCCAATGGTTTCTTGCTCCTTGTTTGTGATTTATCAAACGGAAGGCGATGTGCCTTACCGTATTGACAGCCCGCGCAAACATGCCCGTCACCAAAGGAGGACAACTTAGGCAACCCCCTCACCAGACTTCTACTCGCCATCACCTTCAGCTTGTCCATGCCAACATGCCCCAGCCTCTGATGCAAAATAGCAGCGCTATCATTGACCCTCATTCTATCAACGTAAGAATTGGTGGCAAGAACAAACAAGTTCTTCACCCTCCTCCCTACATGAGCAACATCAGCCTTCACTGTTGATACGTTGCGAAGGAACCTCACGTCTGTTGGCCCAAACAGAACGTGATAACCAGCGTCCATTGCATTGGTCACCGATAAGAGGTTCTTCTTCATGCCCGACACGTGATACACACTCCTTAATGTGAGTGGCCCCTGATCACTACCCAAGGACACGACCCCCTCTTTCTCTACTGCATAAATAGTATTATCAGCATTGATAATAGCTTCATTACCTGAGTAAGCCTGCATGGAGGTGAACATCGATTTGTCTCCGGTGAGGTGATGACCACACCCAGAGTCCACGATCCACTCGTTGTTGAAGTCCTCAGCAGACAAGGCCCGGACACAAGTACCCGACATGAAGGCTCCGCCCCATTCTGCTTCTTCACTTCTCGAGCAAGCTTCCTCCTTTCCCGCAGCATGCCCAGGCTGCAGTTTGACCTTGCAGTCCCGCTTGAAGTGCCCTTGCTGATGACACCGGTAGCACTTCAAGTTCTTCTTCCAGTCCTTAGGAGCATTGCTCCTCTCCGGTGGATATGAAGTTGAAGTCTCCTTCTCACCAGCGGCCTGCACCTTCTTCTTCTTCTTCTTCCCTTCCCATCCTTTCTTCTTGCCTGAGAAGAGAGATTCGCTGCCTTCCTGATTCAGATTCACTCCAGCCATCTGCCTTGCCAAGCTCTCCTGCGATGTAAGCAGATTCTCCAGCTCCAGCAAAGATGGCTGAGTAGCCCACCCTTGAACAGATGTCACAAAGGCCACATACTCCTTCCGCAAGCCGCGGATAATGTGTCTTTTCATCTTTGCCTCAGAGATAGGCTCATCAGGATCTAGTGCCGACAGCTCAGCACACAAGCTCTTCATCTTTAAGAAGTACTTGGAGATGGAAAGGTCTCCCTGAGTTGCCCTGGCCAACTCATTCTCCAAGAATTGAAGTCGCGCCATATTCTTCCTATTGAACAACTCATCAATGGTTGTCCAAATATTAGCAGCCGACTCACATCCAACGATGTGATCAAACAGTTCCGGAGACACGGCTCTCTTCAGAATGAACTCCGCCTTAGCATTTGTTCTTCTCCAGAGCCTAACCTGCTCAGCAGTACCGAAAGCAGCAATGACTTCCTGCCTGTCGTCACCACCGATGACTTCCCACAGCTCCTCGCCAAGAAGATAACTCTTCATGCACGACTTCCACTTCTTGAAGTTAGTCGGCGTTAAGAGTTCAATACCCAGACCTCTTGCAAAACTCCCTTCCATTGCAACACCTGTTGGCAACCTTTCAGAAGCTCCGAGCAACAACACAGGTTGATCACCACTCAATCACTGAGTAATAACACTGGCTGACTTCCGCTCACGTAACTGAACCTCCCTCTGATACCATGTTAAATTTTCTCAACGTGGTCAGCAAGATAGCCCAAATGCCAAATTAATATCTTCGGAACTACCCAGTTCTCATGTTGAACCAGTGAAAACCAAGGAACAAAGGTTAATCCCAACAAACAATGGAAGCACAAGCAGGTCTTTTATTCATTCACTTCTTTACAACACGAGGCATACATAGCGAGACATGATTTCGCTAGTATAACAGCTGTAAACAGAAAGCACCAAAAAATAAGTCGGGCGGACAGCACCGGAGTCCGCCGAGACCGCCGAGGTCGCCGAGTCCGCTGAGATCGCCCGAACTTAGCTGCAATCATGCGAATAGCACGGAGTCCGCCGAAGCCGCGAGGCCGCGTAGACACACCGTTATTCGTCTCCTGCTGAAGCTGAACTGAGGAACACCCCCTACCCGCCTTAAGCCGGCGGACAGGTTATTGAAGCTGGCAAAGATGAAACAGAACTGACAAGCCGTAGAGCGACCTCCTGCTGAGTCTGCAGACACCGCACACTTCCAAGTACTTGATCGAAGTCACAGCCAAACTCCTGGCTCCTTGAAGCAACCCGCATGACCTGCACACAGCAAATGTCAGCACTGAAACAATCCGCGCGGACAGACAAACTCAGACCGCAGCTCCTTGCCCAACCCAACTTACTGTTCACTCAAGTTACTGTAGACCTGCCAGGGGCGTCCTATTTATAGGCGATGTGAGGAGTGTGGTCACCTCCCTAGGGATAGAGACACCGCCCCAGCCCGCGCGATAGCAAAACACCGTCCGCTGAGTCCGCAAGGACTTAGCCGGATACCAAGGAAAACTGCTAGGAGCAAGGCAACATTGGCGAACTCTCACCAGTCCGCCCAAGCGATGCGGACAAGGCATCAGCCCGCAAAGCTCCAACCACTACAGGACAGCAACCCCCTTCAATAGCTGTCCGCACCAACCCGAGGTAGTCCGCAAGACTCACACCTCAATCCGCCACAAGTCCACGACCAAAGGCAGACAGTAACAGTCCGCCCGGTCACAGCGGACTTGACGGATACGGCGGACACCATGGTCTTGGCACAGAGTGTGACCAAGTCCAAAACCATCAAAGGCCAATGCGAGCATGGAAGACTCAAACTCCCATCCGCCAAACACCTTAGCACAGACCGCCAGCAGTCCGCAAGTTCCTCGCACTCCTGCCCAACGCAGCAGCCATCTCCCGGACTTCAAAATCCAGTCCGCCAAAGACCTCCAAAGCAAAGCACCTGCTATGCCACCAGAGCTCGACAAGGCCTCAGCAAAGCTGTAAGCACAGTCCTCAACAGCCCACACCGCGGACACACCAGTCTGCAAGCTTCCCGCAGACATGAGCCAAACCGCCTATCAGCACAAGCTTGCACCCGCGGCCACTGAGCAATGCACCAGTCCGGAAGCCTCTATCCGCTCAGTCGACTCCTTGGGTAAACCAAAGCCAACGTCCTATCCGCAGATACCAGGCCGCACAGTCCGCGGACTCCATGCAACAACCCGCTCAGACGACAGCCGGCTTTCCACTAGACCTTCCACCAGGCTGCACATCACAGTCCGCCCAGTCCGCCTAGTCCTCCAAAGCTGTCCGCCCAGGCCGCCCGGCCTGTTCCATCAACCACTTCCACTTCAAAAATTTCAACAGAGTTATCTCTTCATCGACTATTTTCTTAAAATCTATTTTCGTTCCTATTTTACTTAAAACCCTCAACCTCTATTTCGGTAAAATAATAGTGTTTTCGGAGGAGTAGGGGTAATCAACTCGTTCCCGGGAATAATACGACCTCGGTATTCTCCCGAATATCGAGTACTACTTGCGATAGGTACACTTGCCTCATCTAGCAAGCCCGCGACGATCGACTCACCGAACCAACCACAGTAAGAGTCTGTTCGCGGGCCAATCAAGTTTTTGGCACCGTTGTCGGGGAGTCTCTTTGAGTTATTATTCCAAATCCGAACTCTATTACTTTTACCTTTAATTCTAAAAACTAAAAAAAAACTTAAAAACTTTTCTTCAAAATTCAAAAAAAAAGAAGTTAATTTTCTACTTTTTATTAGGGTGTATGACCTGTGGACAGCCTTCGGAGTCCGAAAATTTGGGTTTTGATCCTGAGATCGAACGCTCTCTTGAACGTATTCGGTCTCAACGCCGAAATCCCTCTTTGGATCCTGAAGAATCCATTGGAGAACCCTCTGCCATTGCTATGGCTGACCCCAATCCGAACGCGGCCCTTGAGCGTACAATGTCATATTACGCCCGGCCAAATTTGGATGATACTGTGTCCAGTATTGTTCGCCCGACGGTGGCGAACAATAATTTTGAGATCAAATCGAGCGTTATCCAAATGATCCAAAACACCGTGCAGTTCAATGGACAGCCGGATGAGGACCCGAACGTTCATTTGTCTAGTTTTTTGGAGATTTGCGATACTTTTAAGATCAATGGTGTCACTAATGACACCATTTGTTTGCGCCTTTTTCCATTCTCTCTCAGATCCAAAGCTAAGGCGTGGTTGAATTCCCTCCTACGAGGATATATCACCACCTGGGCCGAGCTTGCGGAGCGGTTCTTAACGAAGTATTTTTCGCCCGCCAAAACTGCAAAGTTGCGGGCGGACATTTCTTCGTTCGTGTAGAACGATTCCGAGTCTCTTTTTGAGACTTGGGAGCGCTTTAAGGAATTCCTCCGCAAGTGTCCGCACCACGCGCTGCCTGCGTGGTTGCCGGTCCAAATCTTCTACAATGGGCTTAATTATCAGACGCGTCAAATGATTGACGCGGCTGCCGGGGGTACCTTGAATAATAAGACCCCCGAGGCTGCCCAAGCTCTTATTGAAGAGATGGCTATGAACGCCTACCAATGGAACGTCCCGCGGGGACGTCCCAAGCAGGCGGCCGGCCTCTTTGAAGTGGATGCCACTGCCCACTTAGCCCATCAAGTTGAAAGGCTGACGAAGCAGGTGGCGGAGATGTGTGCTGCCTCCACCACTCCTCCTTGGGCGATTCCCCCTAATGCCGGCGTAGCAAATTAATTCGTAGACTACGTGGGAAATGTTGGGCGACCTTCCTTTAACCCCAATAACAACCCCTATAGCAATAACTATAATCCGGGTTGGAGGAACCACCCTAACTTCTCATGGAGCAATCCGAATAATGCGCAGCGCCCCCCCCCCCCCCCCCCCCCAATTCTTTCGCGCATGGATTTCTGCTACCTCCCCCTCTTCCAAAACCCTCCCCGATGGAGGATAATTTTTCTAAATATATAGCTTCCAACGAGTCAAATATCCGGAACATCACCGGATCGCTAAAAAACTTAGAACTCCAGGTTGGACAGCTAGCGCGAATGATGTCCGAGCGCGCGCTCGGGGCACTGCCGGGAAACACGGAGCCCAATCCGCGGGAAAATATCAACTCTATAACCCTCCGTAGCGAAAAGGAGGTGATCGATCCAAAACGGACCAATCCTCAGGTACATATTTCACCTCCGACCCCTCTTCCCCCTTCTTTGATTACGCCGCCTTTACAAATTTTAAATGAAAAAATTATTAAAACGCCCTTGTCGTATCCGCATAAACTTAATAGTGAGCGTAAGGACGCGCAATTTGAAAAATTTATTTTATTATTAAAACATATTCATATTAATGTTCCCTTCTGCGAGGCAATCTCTCAGATGCCTAAATATGCGAAATACTTAAAACAACTTCTTTCCAATAAACAAAAATTAGAAAATATTTCGCATATTTCTCTTAATGCTGACTGCTCAGCGGCTCTTACTAATAAATTGCCTCTAAAAAGAAATGACCCAGGACAGTTCTCCATCCCGTGCCTTTTTGGCAATATATTAGTAAAATACGCTCTTGCAGATTTAGGCACGAGCATTAATTTGATGCCGTTCTCGCTCTTTCAAAAATTAGGTTTGGGCACTCCAACCCCTACTAAAATGCAAATCCAACTAGCGGATCGCTCAGTTAAGTTTCCCGTCGGGGTAGTGGAGGACGTACTTGCCGAGTTGATAAGTTTATCTTTCCGGTAGACTTCGTCATCTTGGACATCGAGGAGGACACTGATGTACCAATTATACTCGGTCGCCCTTTTCTCGCTACCTCTCGCGCATTAATTGATGTCAGTAACAGTCGTCTCCTCCTTCGGGTAGGAGATGACGAAGTTACTTTCTCTATTAATCTCTCCATAGGAGACTCATCATTGAGCGATGACTTTTGTTATAATTTAGACACATATATCGGAGATTGTTCTTCCCTATTTTTGAGTCTACTTTTTTACACGACGATATTTATGCGCTCGAAAATTTTAACTGCGATGAGGATACCTCTATAGACTTGCCTTTCGAACCAATTGGTAAGAAAGACATGGGAATTAAAACCTCGTTAGAAGAATCGCCCTGCCTTGAACTCAAACCCCTGCCCAATTCACTCAAATACACATTTTTGGGGAAAGATGATACACTCCCTGTTATCATTTCTTCGCATTTGAGCTACTCGGAGACTTCCGATTTATTGGGAGTTTTGCTTAAACATCGCCACGCAATTGCTTGGCAAATTTCTGATCTCAAAGGGATTAACCCGTCTTTCTGCACCCATAAGATTTTCCTTCTCGATAATTGCCGCAAAACTATTCAGTCGCAGCGACGTCTTAACCCAAACATGAAAGACGTCGTTAAGGCCGAAATTATTAAATTATTAGATGCGGGGATTATTTATCCCATATCAGATAGTATGTGGTTTAGTCCCATTCACGTGGTGCCCAAAAAGGGCGGTCTTACCGTAGTGGAGAATGAGCACAATGAACTCGTCCCAACTCGTACTATTACCGGTTGGCGGGTGTGCATCGATTATAAAAAACTAAATGACGCCACCCATAAGGATCATTTCCCACTACCATTTTTAGACCAAATTTTAGAGCGTTTGTCCGGTCATCCGTATTTTTGTTTTCTCGATGGATTATAGGGGTTTTTCCAAATCCCCATTTCCCCTGATGACCAAGAGAAAATAACTTTTACCTGCCTGTTTGGTACCTTCGCATATCGAAGAATTCCATTTGGCCTCTGCAACGCGCCCGCTACATTCCAAAGATGTATGCTGGCGATCTTTGGCGAGCTGGTAGGAGACATTATGGAAGTCTTTATGGATGACTTCTCTGTTTTCGGAAGCTCTTTCCCGTCCTGTCTTAGTAATTTAGATCGTGTCCTTCAGCGATGCGAGGACACGCATCTTGTTTTAAATTGGGGAAAATGTAACTTTATGGTTCGAGAAGGTTTGGTTCTCGGCCATATGATTTCGTCTAAGGGGATGGAGGTCGATAAGGCCAAAGTTGAAATTATCGAAAAACTTCCCCCGCCTTCCAACGTTAAATCTATTAGGAGTTTCTTAGGGCACGAGGGCTTTTATAGGCGTTTTATTCAAGATTTTTCAAAAATAACAAAGCCGCTTACTCGCCTCTTGGAAAAGGAATCAAATTTTGTCTTTGATAGCGAATGCGAGTCTGCATTTAATTTCATAAAACAAAAACTTATCAATTCACCTATTTTAGTGGCGCCCGATTGAACCCTTCCGTTCGAAATTATGTGCGACGCTAGTGATATTGTCGTAGGAGCCGTTCTTGGCCAACGTATAAACAAATATTTTCATCCTATCTACTATGCTAGCAAGACACTCACTTCCGCACAAGGAAATTACACGACAACGGAAAAGGAACTTTTAGCTGTCGTATTTGCTTTTGATAAGTTTCGCTCGTATATAACGCTATCCAAAGTTATCGTATTTACTAACCATTCCGCCTTAAAATATTTGTTAGCGAAAACGGACGCCAACCCCCGCCTTCTTCGATGGATCCTCCTCTTGCAGGAGTTCGATTTAGAGATCCGGGATAAGAGGGGCGTGGAAAATTTAGCCGCCGATCACCTCTCCCGCTTAGAAAATCCCGCTGCGGAAGCGCTCGTCGAATCTGACATAAATGACAGATTCCCCGAGGAACGCCTCCTAGCCATAACTACTAGTTCTGCTTCCCCACCTTGGTTCGCAGCTTTTGCAAACTATTTAGTTGCGAGGGTACTTCCAAAAGACTTTTCAAGCCAGCAAAAGAAGAAATTCTTTTCTGACTTGAAATATTTCTTTTGGGAGGACCCTTTCCTTTTTCGTATCTGCGCGGACCAAGCGGTCCGAAGATGTGTCGCGGGTGTGGAGTGCATGCAAATCCTTAGGCACTGCCACGAGGGTCCGACTGGTGGGCATTATCAAGCTAACCGGACCGCGCGGAAGGCGCTAGAGGCAGGCTTCTTTTGGACCACTCTATTCAAAGACGCTCACAATTCTGTCCGCGCATGCGATAGCTGTCAGCGGTCAGGTAACATTTCTCGTAGCGACGAGATGCCCCAAAACATGTTTTTAAAGTGCGAAGTCTTCGATTTATGGGGCATAGATTTCGTCGGCCCCCTACCTCCGTCTTTCAAAAATATGTATATTTTAGTAGCGGTCGACTACGTATCAAGGTGAGCGAAAGCGCAAGCTCTCCCCACCAACGATGCGCGAGTCGTCGTTACATTTCTTAAAAAGCTATTTTCTCGCTTCAGCACTCCACGCACTATTGTAAGCGATAGGGGGATGCATTTCTGCAACACCCAGATGGCTAAGACGTTAGCTAGATACGACGTCACGCACAAACTTGCCACCCCCTACCACCCGCAAACTAGTGGTCAAGTAGAGGTAGTAAATCGAGAGATAAAGCGCATATTAGAGAAAACCGTTTCACTTAATAGGAAAGATTGGTCCATAAAACTCGACGATGCGTTGTGGGCTTATCGTACTGCATACAAAACCGCAATTGGTTGTACGCCGTATCGATTAGTGTATGGTAAAGCGTGTCATCTACCCGTAGAATTAGAACATCGCGCACTTTGGGCTTTAAAACTTTTAAATCTTGATGCTAACTTAGCCGCCCATAATAGAAAACTGCAACTAAACGAGCTCGATGAATGACGTGCAAACGCTTACGAGAGCAATAAGTTCTATAAGGAGCGTTCTAAGTTTTATCACGACCGAAAACTCAAGTCCCAAAAAACTTTTTCCCCGGGCGATCTTGTCCTTCTTTATAACTCACGACTTAGACTTTTCCCCGGGAAACTTAGATCACGTTGGTCCGGCCCCTTCAAAGTTGAAGAGGTTTGGCCTTATGGGACCGTACTCGTCTCCCACCCGGATAAAGGCTCGTTTAAAGTGAACGGTCATCGCTTAAAATTATACATAGCAGGCAATCCTGTGGGCGGTAACTTCGAATCCATAACCCTCCTAGATATATAAACCGCCAACATAGTCAAGGTACGCGACTATAAACAAAGCGCTCCTGGGAGGCACCCCATGTTTATCTTTTTCGCTATCTCTTTACCTTTTTCTTTGCTATCTTTCTTCCTAATGCAGGGTTCCTAAACTGCGCCTTCCCCACCTCCTATCAGGGAAGCTTCTACCCCCCATCTCTTTCTTTTCTTTGTATAAATTATCTTACCTGTTTTGTTCCGCATACTTACGTTACAACATTGGGGACAATGTTGGACTTAAGTATGAGGTGTTTTCTCGCTTTCTTTTTCATATTTCTATTTTCTGAACTGTCTTTCTATTTTCTTCACTGTCTTTCTATTTTCTGCACTTTAAACATAAAAAAATATATGAACAAAACAAACTATAAAAATAACAAAAACTTCAAAAAAATTTGAAAATGAAAACAAAATCCCAAAAACCTAAGTTTTTTTTCCGTCTTTAAAATGTTTTTGTTTTTTGTCTTTTTAAACCAAAAATCCCAAAAAATTTGTAAAACACAAAAAAAATTCAAAAAAATTATAAAATAAAAAATCCAAAAAAATTATAAAACCAAAATTCCAAAAACATTTTTAGTTTCATTTTGTAAAAATCTGTGTAAATATTTTTGTAAATAATCTTCTCTCTCCCCCTTCCTTTTCTCTCTCATTCTTGTAAATACCGTCTCTTTTTCTCCCACTTTCCGCAAAACCTTAAAAATCTAAAAAAGATAATAAGTTCACTAAACTTCAAAAAAAAGGAAAACTAAACCAAAATTCAAAAAAAATTTGAGTAAAACAATAAAAAACAAAAAAAAAGAGATAATAAATAAAAAACACACAAAAAATGATGAAATAAACCCTAAATAACCAAAAAATATTATGAAACAAATAAATCAAATATACCATCCTTAATTTTCTTGCTATCCAAAAAATTTGCTTTGATTTTATTTATATGTGAATTTTATTAATTCTTTGTTTGTTATTCGTTTGTTAATTATTGATTGAAAAATTTAAATATTCGGGGTTAAGTTTTAAAGAATTTATTATGCTTTGTTAAAAATAGCGAACTCATTTTAGGCACTACTTCTAATTTTTCATTGATAGGAGCATATGTATTATGTTAGAAAATAACGATTATAGGATTCAATTATGTTTACTTTTAGCTTTCTGAAAAATTGGAACTTACAATTTATTAAGGTTGCTCTCAAATTTATTTTTTAATAAAAAATCTAGTTTTCTTTTCTCACCTTCCTTATCATGACCTACTTGGCATGATAAAATTGTTATCCTTAAAAGATCCTATGTCAATGAGAATAAGATTTCGTTCCGTAAACATAGGCACCCAATAGATTAAAAAGATTATATGTTATGAAGTAAGAGGATAAAATTCATTACTCCTACACATATACATTGGGTTAAAATTTATTATGAAGTTGAAAAAAATCGATATTAGGAAAAAAAGATTTTGTTTTCCTAATATTCCAAAAAAAACATGAAGCTTCGAGAAAAAATTACCTCGCCTCAAAAAATCAAAACCCTCTTCATAAACCAACATCAACCCCCTTAGCCATTTCCACGATTCTAGATTTAATTCAAAAATCTTTTTGAGAGCATAATTTGTAAATTGCATTATTTCCAGTAAAACTTCTATAGGCTAAAAGTTCATATAATTCCAAACTATTCTTGTTAATCTAACCATTACAATTATTGCTTTCTATTTGATTATATCAAGAAGTCTTTTGGCCAAAATTTTTGCGCTATTTAAATCATCTTCATACATTTATGACTTAACTCTTACGCCCAGTTTATTTATTTAGATCTCTCTTATAATTGATTAAGTGGTAGCTAAACTGGGAGTTTTTTTTATTCCTTATAAGTTCATCTCAAACTTTTGCTCTGGAATAGCAAAAGCTTAAGTATGGGGGTATTTGATGAATTGTAAATATACCTATTTTTATGTACATTACTTAAGTCGCTTTCATTTATTTTTGTCATTTCTACTTGTTTTTATTCAATAAAATGCTCCTATTTTTGTAAATATTATACTAACTTGTTTTATTTTATTTTTCAGGAAAAAAATCAAAATCTGCAAAAAAAATACCATGTCACACCCGTGACATATTGGTCACGCCCGTGACCAGGGCGTGACAGCTCAAAATCTCGTGAAGCAGCCAATTGTGATGAGAAAAGCCTGACACGCTCGGCCACACGCCCGTGTCCATCCGACACGGGGCGTGACCAAGACTGTGTCTATCCCGCTCGATGATTTCAACTCGATACTCGTCGACCCAAGAGGGACACGCCCGTGTCCGATGAGCGCCACGCCCGTGTCAGCCCGACACGCCCCGTGCCGAAGCCCGTGACCATCTCTCAACAATTTCCGCTCGACGTTTGTCGAGTGTCGACTCAACCCAACACGCCCAACGTCACGCCCATGACCTGGGGCGTGACTGCTCCACCTCGCACGACAAACTGCGGCCGGTGAATCCCGAAGTCAACAACGCCTTTAAGCGCCAAACGACACGCCCACCGTCACGCCCGTGACCGAGGGCGTGACCGCCGCGTTTTCGGCCGCAAAGTCAAATCGCCGTCAAATCCGTCAGATCGCCGAATTCCGCTATAAAATAGTGCTGACACGCCCCCCGACACGCCCGTGTCAGAGGGCGTGTACTTGGAAATTTTTGCCTATTTAAGGGCAGCTGCTGTATGATTTCAGGGTTCCAAAAATCCGAACCATTTTGATGTATAAGGGCTATCGTTAGAGCTGCTTTAGTACTATGTAAGGATTCTCTTCCCCCCCCCCTTTTTGAAGTTAGTTTGTTTGAGCTCCTGTAATCAACTTCTTTTATTAATAAAATAGATATTTTTCTCATCCTTATATGCTCTGAATTTTCTCTAAAGGCCTCATTTTCATCAATCTTATACACTTTCATGTTTTAAAACGAAAATGTTCTTGTTTTCTTTTCAATTATAACAAAATTTATAGCCGTTATTATGGCCGATTTCATTCTCAAACTCTTAAAAATTGGTTAGACTTAGGATTTTCATGCTTTAAAATGCGTTCTTATGAACTTGTAAAACTTTAAAGGTGGTTTTCACCCCTCTTAACTTAGCTTTTACTTTATTTTAATTATAAAACTACTGCTTCTTTTTAGCTTACTCGCACTTTTTAAACCATTTTACAAGGCTATAGTAATGTATAAATTGTTTTTTTATTTTTCATCAACTTTCATTTTAAGTAATTACAAAAAAATATTTTCGCTCGAACAATTTTTATTTTCACTTTTTAAGCATTTCTATCAAAATCTACCGATAAAAATGTAAACGTTTTAATTTTTCGGGCACTTGCCTTTCTCTCTTTCATTTGAAAACTTTTTGCTCAAACAATTTTTATTTTGCATTTTTATGCATTTCTACTGCATTCCAGCGGTAGAAATGCAGTCATTTTCATTTTTCGATAACTTTGTTTTTCCTATTTCTCGCCCGAGTGCGTGAGTGTATGAGATAATCTTTATCGTCTTAGTTAATTCATGCAAGTGTGTGTGTGTGTGTTTGTGTGTGTGTGTGTTTATTCAAGTAGAGTGCGTGTGTTGTTTTAATTTTCCGCCTACTCGTTTGAGTTAATTGGCTGGATTTTATTCAAGTAGAGTGCGTGTGTTGTTTTTATTTTTCCGCCTACTCATTTGAGTTCAATGGCTGGATTTTATTCAAGCAAGTGTTTGTAGTTTTTATTTTTCCGCCTACTCATTTGAGTTAAATGGCCGGTCTATATTTTCAGTCCTACTCGTTTGAGTAGGACTTGTAATTTTCATTCTTTATTTTTTCCGCCTACTCACTTGAGTTAAATGACTGGATTTGATTTTCCGCATACTCGCTAGAAGTTAAATGGTCGGACTTTATTTTGATGTAAATATTTAAGAAAGCCCTATAATCGCATTTATTTTCTCATACTCGTTTGAGTAGGAGTCGCTTTCATTTCAGTCCTACTCGTTTGAGTAGGACTTGCAATTTTCAGCTTTAATTTTCCGCACCCACTCGTTTGAGTGGGACCTGCAAATTTCAATTATGCACTTTTCAGCTTTTATTTCCCGCCCCCACTCGTTTGAGTGGGATCTGCAATTGTCAATTATGCAATTTTCTCTTATGTGTAACTTAGTTTTATTTCTGTCTCTTGTTATATGTTTGAATGAGTGCGGGTGTGTTTATTTGTCATAACTTTTCTAATGTTAGGATATTTTACTTTTCTTCTTATTTTCTTTATAACCTTTTAGCGAATAGTTTAGGACGCTTGCATAACCAAACATATAAGCTATCCTCATTCCGATGAGTGGCTAATTGCTTTTAGCCCTCGGTATCGAAGAGCTTTGGGATCTAAAATGTTTTAAATAACCAAATGTCTAATTTTTCAATTTAATTAAAACTTAAGGTTTACCCCGGGTTAACGACACGTAGACCCACATATCGATGTGTGAGCTCTATTTCCGTTATCCATACGCTAGCTAGCCGAGAGGCCGTGCATATGGACAGATCACCCCTGGGTAGATAGAGTTCTGCACTAACCCTCGAGAGAGGAGGCGCACTAACTCTACCGGATTGGGTTCCCCACCCAATAGCGGGGTTCTTAGCGTACTGCGGGCATTAAGGGGAATCCTTCGTCGGACGAGAGCCCGGTCGAATAGCCTTAATGTCTAGGTGGGCGATATTCCTAGAGATAAGAGAGCTCATTATTTTGAACCTCCACGACCAAGTTTCCGCATTAATTAAATTGAAACTTTAGATATCTAGTTATTCAAATCTATTTTTAATCCTAGCGCAATTCGATACCGGGAGTTATCTCTTCATCGACTATTTTCTTAAAATCTATTTTCGTTCCTATTTTACTTAAAACCCTCAACCTCTATTTCGGTAAAATAATAGTGTTTTCGGAGGAGTAGGGGTAATCAACCCGTTCCCGGGAATAATATGACCTCGGTATTCTCCCGAATATTGAGTACTACTTGCGATAGGTGCACTTGCCTCATCTAGCAAGCCCGCGGCGATCGACTCACCGAACCAACCACAGTAAGAGTCTGTTCGCAGGCCAATCACTGACCCTCCGTAGCTTCTGCCTCAGCAACCAACTCCAAAAAGCCGAGCAGGCTCGCGATGTCACCAAGGACAAGGTCCCCGACCAGTCGAGGCGGCTCGACATCGCCGAGGGTCTCCTCGCCCAGGCCGCCAGCGGGTTGGTGAGTATCAGGCTTCTTCCCTCTTTTACTTGAAATATTTTGCGCTGTTAACGAATTTCTCTCTTTCATCAGGATGCCAAGGCTGTCGGGGAGCTGCGGGTTTGCAATGCTGAGCAGGAGGAGGAGATCGGCAAGTTGCGCGCTCGGCTTGCCGAGCTAGAGGTGGCGAATGCGAGGCTGAAGGAAGATAATCAGAACCTCAGCCGCGAGGCCCGCCGCCAGGCAGAGATCTTCTTCCCGGCCAGTGACGTCGACCCTACCCTCCCCTATAAGACGCCAAGTGTCTTTGTCGAGGCCGGCCTAGCCGAGAGGCTGCGGATCAACTCCATCCAAGTTGTCGAATGCACCCTCCAAATGATGAAGGACACGAGGGTGCTGGTGGAGGGATGCGAGGAGATTTCGGCCCGGGATCTGAGGCCGAGACTGTTCCCGGCGATGCCTCCCAGCGAGAAGGAAGACAGTCTTAACGCGATGTTCGAAAAGGGTTTACAGGATCAGTCGGGCGAAGGGGAGGATTAGTCCGGGGGGGGGGGGGGGGCGAGGCCTAAATGTATATGTTTTCTTTTGTTTAATTGCCGAGGCGAGCTCCACCTGTAAATATCATTATTTAATGAAAGATTTTTGATCACATCCGTGTCATTTTTTTTCCATCTCTTTTTGATGTGTTCTGTATATTCGCGAGCCCTTCCCCAGGCGACCCCGCATAGACAGGTACTGCGAGTAGGATAGTCGTTAGGACTCGCCCACGAGAGGGTACCTTGAGTGCTCGACAATTCCCAGGACTCGTCGCAGCTCGCTCGCGAGCTATCCTTGGCCTTCTTAATCAAAAAATCGAACTTACTAAATTTTTCCAAGTAAAATGAAGCGGGGGCGGGGTGACTCGGCGGGATCTGCCTCCCCTTGGCGAGGTCCAAGGGCCTGGCTTGCCAATTCTCAGGATTCTCCCCAGCTCGCTCACGAGCCGTCCGTCATCTTATCGATGTGAGACCAAATTCCCTAAATCTTCCTGAGTAAAACCTGGTATGGGGACGAGGTAGCCCGTCGGGACCCGCCTCCTCTTAGCGAGGTCCAATGCTCTAGCTTGCCGATCTTCTATCGAGACTGAGCTGAATTAGCGAGCTCGAACTCCCCCATGCCGAGCTCTCCTCTCCTGGAAGGGCCAAGTTTGTTAGGCACTACCTGGAGGAGGGAAAGACTTCCCTAGGTGACCTTCAGCCTGTCAGCCAGGTGAGAGCCTGACATCGGGATCTGCTCGGGGTTCATTACAAACACCATCGAGCGACTTCCAGCCCTGCCAGCTAGGTGAGAGCCTGACAGCGGGATTTACTCGAGGCCCAAGGATGACACCGAGTGACTTCCAGCCATGCTAGCTAGGTGAGAGCCTGATAGTGGGATCTGCTCAAGGTCCACTACTAACACCATCGAGTGACTTCCAGCCCTTCCAGCTAGGTGAGAGCCTGACAACGGGATCTGCTCGAGGCCCGAGGATGACATCGAGTGACTTCCAGCCCTGCCAGCTAGGTGAGAGCCTGACAGCGGGATCTGCTCGGGGTCCACTACTAACACCATCGAGTGACTTCCAGCCCTGCCAGCTAGGTGAGAGCATGACAGCGGGATCTGCTCGAGGCCCAAGTATGACACCGAGTGACTTTCAGCCCTGTCAGCTAGGTGAGAGCCTGACAACGGGATCTGCTCGGGGTCCACTACTAACACCATCGAGTGACTTCCAGCCCTGCCAGCTAGGTGAGAGCCTGTCAGCAAGATCTGCTCGAGGCACAAGGATGACACCGAGTGACTTCCAGCCCTGCCAGCTAGGTGAGAGCCTGACAGCGGGATCTGCTCGGGGTCTACCACTAACACCATCGAGTGACTTCCACCCCTGCCAGCTCGGTGAGAGCCTGACAGCGGGATCTGCTCGAGGCCCAAGGATGACACTGAGTGACTTACAGCCCTGCCAGCTAGGTGGGAGCCTGACATCGGGATCTGCTTGGGGTCCAAATTCACTTCATTTC
The DNA here is from genome assembly GCA_039583875.1 of Platanthera guangdongensis. Classification (NCBI taxonomy): domain Eukaryota; kingdom Viridiplantae; phylum Streptophyta; class Magnoliopsida; order Asparagales; family Orchidaceae; genus Platanthera; species Platanthera guangdongensis. The sequence continues at coordinate 191,116,413 of CM077153.1, forward strand.
TTTGTGCGAGCTCATTGCAATAGTATTGACGTGTTTAAAGAACTCTTATTAAAAATCAGAGCACCACTTACATGTTTAAGGAAAAAATCGTTTTAAGTCGTCACCACTCCAGGTGAGACTTAGGGCCTCGCCCTCCACATTTTGGAGTCGATACCCTCCTGACCTTAGCGCTTCCTTTACAATGAATGGTCCCTCTCAGTTAGGGTTGAGTTTCCCCACGTCGCCGACCTTCCCGCTGCATCCACTTTCTTTAACACCAAGTCCCCTTCCGAAAACTGTTTGACTCTGACGTGCTTGTCAAAGTACTTAGACATACTCCTATTCACCTCTTCTTGTCGGACGGTGGAAAGGTCCCGCAATTCTTCCACCATGTCAAGGGAAAGCCACAGCTCTTCCTCGTTCTCCTCCTGCCATTCTTCCCACGACTCGAGGTGTCTGAACTTCAAATTCCACGGGGAGCACTGCCTCACACCCATGGGAGAGCTTGAAGGGGGTCTCTCCTATAGCTATGTTGGGGGTGGTTCTTAGGGCCCAGAGAACTGCGGGAAGCTGCTCCACCTAGCTCCCCTTTAGATTTTCCACCTTCTTTTTCAGGAGGTTGACAATGATCTTGTTCACGACCTCCACCTGCCCGTTGTTCCTAGGGTGATGGACCGAGGCAAACCTGAGGTCGATTCCAATCTGCTCGCAAAACCTGGTGAACTCAGCGCTGGCGAACTGGGGCCCGTTGTCCGTGACAATGGCCTGAGGCAGCCCATGGCGGCAGACGATCTCCCCCCAAACAAAGTTTCTAGTAACCTGGGAGGTCACCTTGGCCAGCGCCTTTACCTCTAACCACTTGGAGAAATAATCAATCATCACAAGGAGGAACCTCCTCTGCCCACTGGCCTGGGGGAACGGTCCAACCAAATCCATCCCCCAAATGGCAAAAGGTCAGGGGGTTGTGATACTTTTGAGTTGCTGAGCCGACTGTAGCTGGAGGGTGGCAAACAGCTGGCATTTGTGGCACTTTCTTGCGAACTTCGTTGCATCACGGCCCAGGGTGGGCCAGAAGTACCCCTGCCTGAAAATCCTCCCTTTCAGGGTCCGACTCCCGGAGTGACTTCCACACTCTCCAGAGTGGACTTCCTCCAAGATTCTTTGTACCTCCCCTTCGGCCACACAATGAGCCAACATCCCCGAGAGCATCTTACTGTACAGCTGCCCGTCCTGGAGGAGGTAGTACGTCGACTTATGCCTAAGCTTCTTCTTATCTGCCCCCTCTAGATACTCTCCTGTGGAAAGGAAAGTTATAACTGGGTACATCCATGAAGGCCGCTGGTCTATCTCCATAAGCTCTTCTTCTTCGATGGAGGGGCAGAATAGGTCGGTGATGGTACCCCCCACCCGAGGACCATGCTTTGCGAGCTGATCGACCTGCTCATTTTCCTCCCGAGGCACATGCTGGATGGAAAAAGTTTGGAACGTGCCGATGACCCCCTTTACCTTGGCCAGGTATAACCGCAGGGTAGGCTCTCTTACCTCAAACTCCCCGTTGATCTGGGAAGCTATCACCATGGAGTCGGTAAGGACCTCCACGTCCAACACCCCCAGATCCCTGGCCAGGTGCAGCCCTGCTATCACGGCCTCATACTCGGCTTGATTGTTGGTGATGAGAAAGTGCACCACCAGCATCTGCTCAATTCTAGTCCCCTGAGGGCTCTCCAAGATCACCCCCACTCCAAGGGATTGCTTCCCCGAGGCGCCATCCACCTTCACCTTCCAAGGAGTTGGACGAGTGAGCACTTCCTCCGCCACCTCAATCACATAATCAGCCAAGAAGTCGGCCATTGCTTGAGCTTTGATCGAGAGGCGGGCAACGAAGGAAACGTCAAACTCACTCAACTCCACTGACCACTTGGCCAGCCTGCCAGAATGCTCCACACCCTTGAAGATGTTGCAGAGAGGATGGTCAGTCACCAGTCGGATTGAGTGTGCCTGGAAATAAGGTCGCAACCTTCGGGCCGAGATGATCAGGGCGAAAGCCATCTTCTCCAAAATTGGATACCAGAGCTCGACCTTCCTCAGGACCAGACTCACGTAGTAAATAGGGAGCTGCTTCTTCCCCTCTTCCCGAACCAGGACGGAGCTCAAGGCCTCTTCCCTGACCCCGAGATACAAAGATAGGTCCTCCCCCTCTTTGGGCCCTTGGAGCAGCAGAGCCTGGGTCAACTGCATCTTGAGGGCCTGGAATGCCTCCTCGCACTCCTTGGTCCGTTCAAACCTTTGACCACCCCTTAGTGTTTTGAAGAAGGGGGAGCACTTTTCCCTAGCCCGGGAGAGGAACCTACTCAGCCCTGCCAGTTTCCCTGTCAGGCGCTGCACCTCCTTGGTGTTCTGTGGCGACCCTAGCTCCATGATAGCCTTGACCTTGTCAGGATTCGGCTCGACCACCGCAGGGGTGAGGAGATGCCCCAAGAACTTCCCCCTGCTAGCCCCGAAGACATATTTCAGGGGGTTCAATCGCATCTTGTACGTGTGAAGGGTAGCAAAGGTCTCCTCTAGGTCCTGGAAGTGGGAGTCCACATCCTGACTCTTGATCATGAGGTCATCCACGTACACCTCCAGGTTCCTCCACTTTTGGTCTTTGAAGTCCCTATCCATCATCTTCTGGTAGGTTGCCCCTGCATTCTTTAGCCCAAAGGGAATCATCTTATAATAGTAGCATCCACCCCCCGTGATGAACGAGACATCCTTGACGTCCGGGGGGTGCATCCTGATTTGATGATAACCTGAAAAAGCATCTAGAAAACTCATTACAGAAAAACCAACGGCTGAGTCAACCAGCGCGTCGATCTGAGGCAAAGGATAACAGTTCTTAGGATAAGCTTTATTAAGTAAAGAGAAATCGATACACATTCGCCACCGGCCGTCTCCCTTTTTGACCATGACCACGATGGAGACCCAGCCGGGGTATTGGATTTCGGACACGAAGCCGGCCATGAGAAGCTTTGCCACCTCCTCTCTGATGGGCTCTGCCAGCTTGTCCGCGGTGGACCTCTTCCTTTGTTGGATGGGGCGTGTTCCTGGGTCCAGGTTGAGGCGGTGATAGGCCACATCCGCGTCAACCCCTGACATCTCCGCGGCATTCCATGCGAAGATGTCCACATTATTCTAGATTCACTCCAGCATCATACCTTGGTCCTCCGGGGTCAGCCCTCCGCTGACGCGGACCTTCTCCACCCTGCTTCCTCGGGTGAGGACCTCCAACTCCACCACTTCCTCTGCAACCTCCAAACTGGACTGCTCCCCCATCCTTCAGCATCCCTCACCTCCGGGACGGGGACCTCCACCTCCACCTCTTCCTCCACGGCCATCACTTCGGCCATCTCCTGATCTCTTCCTGCCGCCTCCTTCCCAGCGCAGTTCCCCACCTCCAGCTCCTCCATGCCATCTTCCTGCTCAGCCTCTTCCATCCTCCGCCCCATCTCCTCGGCTCCCTCCTGCCAAAAGATGGAGTTCACAGCGGTAACATAGCATTCCCGCACCACCTTGGTGTCCCCCATGACCCTGACCTGAATCCCCTCGGCATTGAACTTCAAGCACTGATGGAATGATGAGGGGATGTAGTGGAAGACGCTGATAAGGGGCCTCCCGAAGATGGCGCTGTAGCTGCTGGGGGCATCCACGATGATGAATCTGCAGTTTCTGGACTCCCCCCCCAGGGTGATATGGAGACCGACTCCTCCCTCCACTTCCTTCCTCTCCCCCGAAAACCCGAACAAGGGTCCATCCGAGGCCAGCACCCTCTTCTCCTCCACCTTCATTGCATCAAACGCCTTCTTAATGATGACGTTGAAGGAGCTTCCATTGTCAATGAGGATCCGAGAGACGGTAAAATTTTCGATGGTTGTCTTGATGACTAGCGCATCACAGAATGGATCCTCGTGATCCGGCATGTCGCTCCTGGAGAAGGTGATCCTCTCTTCTGGGGGTGGGGTTTGGGATGTGGATGCAACGCTCCGACAATACATGGTGTGGAGGCTCGCCTTCCGGGAAGCCTCGACCCCCCCCCCCCCCCCCCCCCCCGTGGATCACTCTGTTCCCTCCTCGGGTCCCAACGTCCACCCGGTCTTCATAACGGTCCTCCTCTGCCCGAGGCAGGACCTCCACGATCCTCACTTCCTAGCGCCCCTGATGCCGCTGCTGCTGTTCCCTGTTCCCTCTCATTTCAAGGAACTCTGTGCACGTGGTTGTGGCATGCCCCTCCTCCTGATGAAAGTCGCAATAGGGCAACTCCACCCTAACTTCCCTCCTCCTCCACCTTGCTACTCTCCTCCTCTCCCCCATCGCTATGGCCATAGCCTCTTCTTGATCGGGGAGTCGGGGCCTCTGGGACTGCCTCCAGCCCGGGGGGTGGAACTGATCTTGCCCCCCTTGATGGCGATCCCTTCCTTGGTACCCTCTCTGTGGCCCCTGTCCTTGCCACTCAGGACTCCAGCCCAGCCGACGGTCGGGCTCCTGACTCCCCCACCTAGGCTGCTGCTGCCCCTGGAGCTCTCTCTACTCCCTTTGCCGGGGCTCTCCTCTCCTCTCCTCCTATCCTCTCCTTCATCTTGATTCCTTCTCCTCCTCCGTGGCCCACCTGGCCAGCTTCCGCGCAAACTCCGGGTTTGACGCCTCCCCATCAACTTCTCTCGCCACCCTATCCATCAGCTCCTCGTAGGAGAGGGGGGAATTCTCTTCAGCTCCATCCTGAAGAATCCCTGCTGCAGGCCCAGGGTAAAGGCCATCATCAAACTATGGCCTGGAATCTCCTGGACCTGAGTAACCTCCTCTTGGAACCGGTCCACGTAGCTCCCAAGCATCTCATTCACCCCATTCTTGATGTGGAATAGGGATTCTGAATTCTTCTTCCTCCTCTTCGAGGTAGTTAACCTCAGCGTGAACCCCCGGCGCAGGTCCTCGAAGCAGTAGATGGAGCTGGCCGGTAGCTGGTGAAACCACTCACTTGCCTTCTCCTTGAGGGTGATAGCGAAGAGTCGGCACTTGAACCCGTCCAACATCTGCCGGATTGAAACTACATCCTCGAACCATTGAACGTGTTGGACCGGGTCTCCCTTCCCAGTGTAGTAGGACATCTTGGGTTCCCTGAACCCCTCTGAAATTGGAGCTGAAGAGACCAACTTGCTGAAGGGGCTGCCTCCCCTTACTGGGCGAGCTGGTGATTCTCGCGAGCCTAGTTCACCGAACCGGCCTCGGCCTACCGAGCCAGGGAAGAGCTCGCGCCCAGGGATCTCGCACCCCCGGCCCTCCTCGGCCACTTCCTTCCCAGCTCGCCTGCCGGGGGCGTCTTCGCCCAGAGAGGGGGCGACCGCGATCTGAACTGCTGGAGTCGAGCACTCGGCCCGCGTGCCGCGTGCGAACTTGACGAGGTTCGGCACCTCATTCCTGAAATCCTCGAACATCCCCACCGTGGCGACAGGCGGGGGGGGGGGGGGATCTGGCCTGTTAGATCCCTGTCCTCCTGTCATCGGGCTCGCTAAAGCTTTTCTGCACTGACCACGCTCCACGCTCACCGCACCAAAATGTTGAAACCGAACAACGGTCTCATGTGGAGTTCACCCTTGGGGAAGGGGTGATCGCGTGTCTACTTCACTCCTACAAGCAAAATAATAAAAGAAACAAGTGGAACCGACCCAAGGGCTCGGCAGGGAGGACCCACCACACACCCGGAAGATCTAAGAGCGCTTCCCCTCCTTAGCCAGAGGCCGAGCTAAGGTACCCTCAGAAAGCACTTGAAAACTGGAGCAGGAGAGCACAGGAAGCATGCCTTCTGGGGTACCCCTTGGGTCCTATTTATAGTTTCCAGAATCTGAACTGCCAATAACCAAAATGAACTGACCTGAAGTTACCAAAATACCCTTGGTTGGGTCTGCCAACAACCAAGCTCCGCTATTTTGAAGGGCTATGGGCAGATCAGCGGGGGCAACACAGTAAAACGTACCTCATAGATCTGGGCGAGCTGGGGAGCCTGGCCACCTCGGCGGATCATGTTCGCCTGCTATTGCCGAGATCATTTGTGAGAGTGCGGGCTGGGGCGGCGAGCTCGCCCATCAGTTGGTCACCATCAATCGACCTTAGCTCGATAATTCTTGGACTAGCTCGGCGAATGCCGAGCTCGCGGTCGGCGAATGCCGAGCTCGCGGTCGGCGAATGCCACTCTCCCGTTCAGTGAATGCCGAGCTCGGGCTCGGCTTCCCTGCTGCCGAGCTCGCCCATGAGTTCTACCCCTATCGGTCTGGTTCCTGGCGAACTTATTCGCCGGCCACGGTGTTGTACAAGAATGTTCTACATAAACTTCCTCTTTGAGTTCTCCATTCAGAAATGCACTCTTCACATCCATCTGATATACCTTGAATTTCTTGAATACTGCAAATACAAGAAATTTTTTGATAGCTTCTAATCTTGCAATAAGAGCAAAAGTCTGATCATAGTCTATTCCTTCCTCATGTGAGTATCCCTGAGCTACAAATCTATCTTTATTTCTTACTATAACTCCTTGAGCATCCAACTTATTTGGGTCTTGGAACTAAGTCTCAAACTCTACATCTCTCAAACTGATTGAGTTCTTCTTCCATTACAATGATCCAATGAGGATCTTGTTCTGCATCTTTTTTGATTGAGGTTCAATCTGAGAAAGAAAGCATGTATGCATCTGATCTTGATTGAGTTGATGTATTGTTGGCACACCAGCTGATATGTCTCCAATCACTTGAGATCTAGGGTGATCTCTAAGTATGACAAAATCAACAGGTGGAGTTGGTTCTTAAATTATTTGTATAGTCAATTCCTCTTGGGTAATTTCATTAGTTGTAACCTTTTCAACATAAATTTCAGCATCATCTTCATTACTGTCTTCAGCATTTTGTTGAGAAGCATGCAATGTATCCTCTTGTTTAAGGTTCAATTCATCTAACTTCTCACACAAAATTGGTACCTGAAAAGTGTCTATTGTAGATGTGTTCTTCTCCTTGTAAAACGTGTTAGTTTCATCAAAAGAGACATGTACATATTCTTCTAACTTAAGGGTAGATTTATTAAAGATCCTATAAGCCTTGCTGACTTGAGAATATCCAAAAAATATTCCATCTACAGGTTTGGCTTCAAATTTCCTTAAGTGTTTCTTATCATTATTGTGATATAACATCTACACGCAAAAACTTTGAAATACTTTACTTTAGCTTTATTATTCTTAAGTAATTCATAGGGAGTCTTACCCTTGAGTTTATGAATCAAACTTCTGTTAAGGACATAATTTTTTGTGCTTACTGCCTCTGCCCAAAAAGATAGGGGTAAGTTATCATCCACAAGTAATGTCCCAGTAGATTCAATTAGAGCTCTATTTTTCCTTTTTGCAATCTCATTTTGTTGAGGAGTTCTAAGAGTAGAGAAACACTGTCTGATACCCTCTTTCCCACGGAATTCTCTCATCAGAAGAGATTCAAACTCAATGTCATGATCACTTCTGATCAATGCAATCGGAGTATAGTACTCAATCTTGATGTTCCTAAGAAAGTTTATAAGAACTTTAAAAGTATCTGACTTGTTTCTAAGAAAGAACACCCAAGTGAATCTAGAGAAATCATCAAAAATAACTAAAGTGTAAGACTTTCCTCCCAAACTTTGTATTGCAATAGTTCCAAAAAGATCCATACGTAGTAAATATAAAATTCTGGGTGAATCACTTTTAGATATGAATTTAAAATTATTTTGGTTTGCTTAGCTAATTAACAAGCCTTGCAAAGTCCTTACTTTTTGTAAGAACCAGAATGTAGTCCTCTAACAAGGTTGTCCTTAGATTATTTAGCTATAGTTCTAAGGTTCACATGTCCTAATCCTCTATGCCAAAAATCATTAGTTTTACTTATTTGATTAAATAAACAGATTTTTGATTTTGCAGAGTTAATATCTAATCCCAATTAATACAATTTTGTTAGTATTGGATGTAATAGAACATAAAGATTTGTTAAAAGATACCAGATAACCTTCATCACAAAGTTGACTGATGGAGATAAGGTTATGCTTGAGACCTTTCACATAGGCTTCCATTTTGAAGGTAACTGCTCCAACCTTGACATTACCATAGCCTTCTGTCTGTTCATAGTTGGAGTCTCCAAAGATGACTTTATGTCCAAGCTTTGCTTTAAAATCTTTTAGATTAGCCTTTCTTCTTGTCATATGTTTTGAACATCCACTATCCAAATACCACTGTTCCTCTATGGTAGGATAGTTTTTTTCCTGCATTTAAAAATGAGTTAGGTGTTCTTGACCCAGATTACCTTGGGTCCTATTTTTCTTTCATAATAATAATTAGAAATATAAGAACATTCAGGTTGATCCTTATAATCAAGTGGATGATATCTCCTAGGAGGAATGATCCACTGAGTAAAAGGATATTTCAATCTTTGTGTTTGATTATTCTACTGAAAAGAATTTAAATTGCTGTCTGAAAAATTTGAGTTCGACGAATGATAGTGCTTTCGTCGAGCTGCGTTCGACGAATGGTGGTGAGTTCATCGAGCTCCATTCACAGAATAGTAATATACATTTTTTTGTGTTCATCGTTCGTCGAGCTCTATTCGACGAATCATAGTGAGTTCGTCGAGCTCCATTCACAAAAAAGTTATACTCAAATCCTTTGTTCAGAGTTCGTCGATCGCCGTTCGACGAATTATAGTGATTTTGTCGATATCAGTTCGACGAATTTTATTGAACACTATTTTTCTGAAAATTGTTATTTTGTGTTGAAATAAATTTTGATTTTAGGACCTCAGTGTCTTTATCTGTGATAGTTAATACTTCTTTTCCTTTAGCTGATATAAACTTTACATGTGTAGTTAAAATATTTTTCTGAAGCATTAGAGGTTGACTGGATGAAGGTCCCAAGCCAAGTTTACCATTTAGTCTGGCATTGACTGTACTTATGATGTTCATCAGCTTGATACTTCTCCCATTATGGGATTTTTCAAACATCTTAGCCTCATATAGCTTGTTTTCTAAGGAAACTATTTGTTCATTAGCTATTTTCAAATCTTCTTTAAGTTTCATATTTTCTGAGGATAAATTATTAAATTCAGTTAACTTATCTCTGAGAAGTTTTATTTCCTTATCAGATTTTATCAAATCATTACATAGTAATTTAAAATCTACTTTAAATTGTTCTGAAGTAAAGTCAAAGGTAGAGATTACCTGATCCTCTTTAGACTCAGATTCATCATCAAAATTGTTGCATGATACATTGATTATCATCAAGCATACTTCTTTAGCCTTTGCTTCTTCTTCATCTTCACTTGAACTTGATGAGGATTCAGAGTCTGATTCACTCTAAGTTTCAGTAACAAAGCCTCTCTCCTTCTTTTTGTGTTTACTAGAAGAGGATTTGTATGAGTTCTTCTTAGAGTCTTTCTCATTCTTCTTTTATTTCTTTTGATTTTCAGGACACTCTGGAAGAATGTGTCCTGGTTTCCTGCAACCATACCAAACAATTTCTTTAGTTGGTGTCTTATCATACCTTGGTTTATCCTTGTTCTTGGAAAATCTTATCCTGAAGTCTTTTTTGGTCATCTTATAGAATCTCTTAGCCAGTAGACTCATGAGTTCTTCATTCTCAGGAAGTTGTTCTTCCTCTTCAGTTGCTTGAAAAGCAATGCTCTTTTCTTTCTTCACTGAAGATCACTTGTTCAGCTTCCCTTGTCTTGATGAGCTGCTCATAGGATTTGAGCTTGCCCAACAAGGTTTCTGTTGAAATTTAATTTACACTTTTGGCTTCTCTGATTGGCCAGATTCTTGAATCCCATGTGCTAGGGAAACACATGAGGATTTTGTCATTGACTTCTGTCAATGTAATGTCCTTCTCCAAGGTTTTCAGCTCATTGATTATGAGACTAATTCTCGTGTACATTTCAGCAACAGATTCCATTTCACCCTTTTTGAAATTCTCATATTGAGAAATCAGGTGGGATCTTTTCTCTTTTCTCTCATTTGCTGAACAAGCTACCATTGTTGTGAGAGAGTCTCAGATGTCTTTTGTTGAGGTGCATTCAGCAACTTTCTAGAAAATGTCATCAGACATTATTTGGGCTAAAATGTTCATAGCCTTTGCATCAGTAATTTCTTCATTTTTCTAGGCTTCTGTCCATTTTGGAGGTAGTGCAACACTGGTGCTTTTTGTTGCAAATTGTTGGGTACATTGGTTCTAATGTGCCTGATTTGAAGAAGCCTCACCCTACTCAATGATATACATCAAAATGTATTTGGTGTATGTTGAGTTTACTTGTGCAGGTTAAGTATTTGCAGGAAAGATGAAAAAGTTTCTAAGTCCATGTGTCTACACCCAGAGGGAAAGTATCGACACTTAAGAAGACTTGTGTTGACACCCAGGCAAGCAGTGTCGACACTTGGAGTATTTGTGTCGACATCAGGGATGCAGAGTCGACACCAGATAGAAAGTGTCGACACAAGGAGCTGTGTCGACACTCAGTGAAGAGAAGCCCGGTGAAGCAGTGTCGACACTTAGCAGTTGTGTCGACACCTAGAGGAACTGTGTCTACATCAGAAAGTGTCGACACTTGGAGGCTGTGTCGACACTCAGCAAAAGTCAGCATAGTCTAAGTATAAGTGTCGACACAATAAAGAATGTGTTGACACTCAGCAGAAGACTCAACACTTGAATAAAGTGTCGACATAAGGAGCTGTGTCGACACTTAGCAAAGTTCAAGAATATTCTAAGTACAAGTGTCGACACAAAGGAGATGTGTCGACACTCAGCCAGAGTCTCAACAGATGAAGAATGTGTCGACACAAGGAGCAGTGTCGACACTCAGCAAGTATCAACACAGAAGGCATGTGTCGACACCAAGAATATGTGTCGACACTGACAAGTTCAACACATGAAGATGTCTCGACAAAAAGGAGTTGTGTCGACACTTACAAGAATTCAACTAAGTGCTGAAGAACAAGGAGTTGTGTCGACACTCAATATCAGTGTCGACACATGAAGAAGAAGCTGTGTCGAGAAGTGAATTCTACAACACAAGGAGTTGTGTCGACACCTTGTAGGCTAGTGTCGACACTTAGTCAACTTGTGTCGATATTTGGTCTATAAGTGTCGACACTTAAAGACAGACAGTCTCGACACCTTCAGACATTTACAGAATTTTCAAGAACTGACTGAATGACTTGACAGCTTGCATTCCAGCCGGTCTACTGCACCTGTCAGAGTTGTCAGAAATCAGTTATGAACCGGACCAGCCGGTTACCTTGAAGAAGGCCTATAAATAGGCTTATACTGTCTACAGAAAGAGATGATTTTAACACTGATCAACACATCAAGTTATACAAAGAAAATCTAGCTATTCATTGAAGAATCTAGTAAAGATCTAAGAAGTTGGAGAGAGAGAGCTCCATCCAAGAAGACAGCCGTTGGAACCAGGCTGAGAAGAAGGGTTCAGATTTTGATCTGAATCTTAAGTAGCAGAGATCAAGGATCAACTGCAGAGGAGATCAATCCTATTGTGTTCTATATTCAAGAAGCTTTGAAGAAAGCCAAGTCAGATTGATCTCAACAGAGTTCATCCAAGAACTCATCAAGATACTCTCAACTCTTCTATCTTTTCTTTGAGTTGTAGGGTATACATTTTGTATTCATATTATCTTGTAGGATCCTTAGGGATCTGAGTTTGTAAGCCTGTAATTATAAAGGCTGGGTGTAGGGCCTGTGTACCTGAGTGTAGGAGATTTGTATCTCTGAGTGTAGGCATGTTGTGGCTGAGTGTAGGCCTTGGTGGCTGAGTGTAGGCTTTGTGAAGAAGCTGAGTGTAGGCTTTGTGAAGAAGCTGAGTTGTAGGGCCTTGGGCCTGAGCTGTAGGAACCTGTTTTGGGGTTCTGAGTGTAAGATCTGAGGATCTGAGATAGTGGAGGAGTTTGGCCGAATCTAGTACACTACTAGATAGGCGAAGGGGGAAAGTGGATGTACCCAAACATTGGGGAACCACTATAAACCTGTGTGTTCACTGTGTGCATGTGAAATTATGTGATTGCTGTGTGATTGCTTGGAAAAAATAGTTATAACTCTGTACAATTATCTGAATTCTGCCTAAAAGTTAAAAAAGATTTAAGTCACCTATTCACCCCCCCCTCTAGGTGATTAGGTACAATATCTTTCAAGTGGTATCAAAGCGAGGTTACTCAAAAAGGGACATAACTGTCTGAGTAGATCCTGTTGGCAGATTCAGTCTAAGTACATTACAGAATCAAGAAAATCAAGAACCATGGTTCCACTGAGAATCATAAGGAATTGGGATCCATGAAGCTACCCATTTGCAGAAAAGAAATCTTTGGCATCTGGAAGGAAAAGGGTGAGACTATTTATGGAAGCCTCAGACCCTAGGATATATATCACAGTGAAAGAAGGGTCATATGTGCCCATGAAGGTTTCAGTCTTAGATGCAAATCAGAGATGAAAGATATGGTACCTAAACACCTAGAGGGGGGGGGGGTGAATAGGTGACCTAATCCTTTTTAAACTTTAATGGCAGCCAACAGTTTATAACACAGATTTCTAACTATTCTATCACAGCAAACACACAACATACACAACAACAATCACAGCACAGCACAGTATACACAGTGGTTTATAGTGGTTCCCCAAGATATGGGTACATCCACTTTCCCCCTTCGCCTATCTAGCAGTGTATTAGATTCGACCAAACTCCTCCACTGTCTCAGAACCCAAAATGGTTCCTACACCTCAGGCCCAAAGCCTTACAACTCAGCTTTATCCCAAAGCCTACACTCAGCCAATCAAGGCCTACACTCAGCCAACCAAGGCCTACACTCAGCCAACCAAGGCCTACACTTAGAGATCTCAATCTCCTACACTCAGGCTCTCAAGCCCTACCCTCAGCCTTTATAATTATAGGCTTACAATTCACTCAAATCCAAAGGATCCTACAAGTTAAAAATGTATTACAAATATTAACTCAACAACTCAGAAATGAAAAAGGGGAGTTGAGAGTTTCTTGATGAGTTCTTGGAAGAACTCAGCTGGATTCAATCTGACTTAGCTTTCTTCAAAGCTTCTTGAGTAGAACTGAATAAGACTGAATCCTCCTGCAGTTGTTCCTTGACCTCTGCCACTTAAGATCCAGAATGTATCTGAATCCATCTTCTCAGCCTAGTTCCAGAGGCTAATTTCTTGGATGGAGCTCTCTCTCTCCAACTTCTTAGATCTGCACTTGGACTGCAAGATCTTCTTGTGTTGATACTCTTGGTATCACTTTGATAACTTGTTCTTCAACAATGTGATCAATCTGAACCACTCTTGAACTACTTTTTCTGTAAACTGTAGGTGCCTATTTATAGGCCTTCTTCATGGTAACCGGCTGGTCCGGTCCATAACTGACTTCTGATATCTCTGACAGGTGCTGTAGACCGGCTGGAACGGCAGCTGTCAAGTCATCCAGTCATTTCTTGAAAATCTCTAACTGTCTGAAAGTGTCGAGACTTTCTGTCTTTAAGTGTCGACACTTATAGACCAAGTGTCGACACATGTTGTGTAAGTGTCGACACAAGTCTACAAGGTGTCGACACAACTCCTTGTATGTCTCGACACAGATTCTTCTTCAGGTGTCGACACTGAAATTGAGTGTCGACACAAGTACTTGATCTTATAGCTTTTGCTGAGTTCTTCTAAGTGTCGACACATCACCTTTATATCGACACATCTTCTTGTGTTGAATCTGTCAAGTGTCGACACTACTTCTTGGTGTCGACACATAGTCTTCTATGTTGATACTTGCTGAGTGTCGACACAGCTCCTTGTGTCGACACACCTTCTTCTTGTTGAGACTTCAGCTGAGTGTCGACACATTCCCTTAGTGTCAACACTTATACTTAGAATAATTTTGTTGATCTTTCTGATCTTTGCTAAGTGTCGACACAGCTCCTTGTGTCGACACTTTCTTCAAGTGTAGAGTCTTTAGCTAAGTGTCGACACATTGTGCTTGGTGTCGATACTTACTTCATGTGTTGACTCTTCTGGTTATGTGTCGACACATTGTGCTGGGTGTCGACACATACTTAATGTGTTTGACTCTTCTGTTGAGTGTCGACACATTGTTCTGAGTGTCGACACTTTAACTTAGTCTCTGCAGACTTTTGCTGAGTGTCGACACAACTCCAAGTGTCGACACTTTCTGGTGTAGACACAGCTTCACTGGGTGTCGACACAGCTCCTTGTGTCGACACTTTCTGTCTGCACTTTTCTTCACTGAGTGTCGACACAGCTCTAAGTGTCGACACTTTCTGTCTGGTGTCGACTCTGCATCCCAGGTGTCGACACAATGACTCCAAGGGTCGACACTGCTTGTCTGGGTGTCGACACACGTCTTCTTAAGTGTCGACACTTTCCCTCTAGGTGTCGACACATGGACTTAGAAACTTTTTACTTCAGTCCAGTGATTTCTTAACCTGCACAAGTAAACTCAACATACATCAAATACATTATGATGTATATCATTGAGTTGGGTGAAGCTTCTTCAAATTAGGTACATTTGACCAATGTACCCAACAATCTCCCCCTATTTGGAGAAGTCATAACCCTTAGTCAACGATATACACCATTCATAATTAAAATTACAAAATGATGTAAAGCAGGTTATATTCAGCAGGGTAAACATAAACATATATTAATTCACACATGTATACACATACATCAACACAGAACAATTAAGAAATAGACATATTCACAGAACAAACATGAATTATATTGATCATATATTGTTCTAACATTTGTCTTATACATTTCCAATAGTTCACAAAAATGTTTTACATTCAAAAGATTACACAATAATCTTCAAGTAAATTCTTAATCTATTTCTGGTCATGGTTCCTTGATAACTATTCCCTTGCCAGCTTGGACTTGAGCTTTGACAGGGGCATCAACAGTTTCAGCATCAGCAGGCTTCTTGCCTTTTAGATCTTTCTTTTTAAGTTCTTCTGCCTTGATCTTCTCTGCCTCTCAAAATAATGATATGGCTTAGGGAAGTACTTGCTAGGCTCCACTACAGTAGGAGGTAGCTTTCCCATCTTTTTAGCCTTCCTTCTGTATTGAACTATTGCTTCCTGCCTGATCTCATGTTTTCTCCATTCTGCTTCAGAAAACCATTTGTTCCTGTCATGAGTATTGTCCTTGGCAGCTTTCCAGGCAGTTAAAATATATTCCTAGAGGTAGGGCTCCACTGTTCAAAGTCTGGCCTTTGTTCTGCTTGTTCCCTAAACCTCTTTTTGGATAACCTTGTATCTTCTTCTTTCTGTAGAGCCTCTTGCATGGCTTCAGATATAGGTTAAACAACGTTTTCAATATGGACATTGTTCTTGCCCCCAGATGGCTGTACATGGTCTGTACCTCAGCATGAATCATTTCAAAGTCTGTAGGTGGATAAATGACCTGAGCTACTTCTGGTTCCTCACCTCCAGATAGGCAGGGTTAATGCCTGATTCAACAATATCTTGGTCATCACACAGAGAGGATATCCAAGTGTAGCCCTGATTGAATTTGATATCCATTTTGCATGATCAGAACTTGCCTTGACTAACACTCTCTCTCCCCTTTATGACTTTTCTAGCCATGTGATCTCTGACATCATCCTTCTGAAATCTGATTTGACTATCCAAGTATCTGATGCCATCTTTAAAGAAAGGTTTAAGCTTTTGAAGTTGATCAGATATAGTTTTCTGGGAGGCTTGGATTGCAGTCTTTACAGCAGAAATTTCCTCTTGAAATACTTTATCAAATCAGCTTTAGCAGCAGCAGTAATGTAGAAGGTTCAGCAGCCTTGTTCTTCAACTCAGTGACTATAGTATTATGAGAGGCAGTCAAATTGTCATTCATTCTTAATTGATTCTCAAGAACATATCCTTGTTTCAATGCTATGTCATCCACTTGTTCTTTGATCTTCTCTTGGTGTGTTTGCCAAATACACCACTGCATTTCCACCTTTGTGGAAGCATCAGTCATTTCTTTTTGTTAAGGTTCATTTCAAAACTTATAGACTTTATATCTTGGGCCAAATCAAACTGCAAAGCTTTGTGCCCTTCATCTACATAAGCCTCTATAGCTTTTCTCTGTTCATCCAGTTTTATCTGCATTGCAATCATTAATGCACTGTAATCAACAGTTGGAGCTTGTTGAACTATAGGCTGTGGGGCTATAGATTGCAGAGCTTTCTTATAACTCTGACTTCTCCTTTTAAAGACATACAATTTCTTCTTCTTTGCCCTAGCACTCTCCTCATCTTCAGAGGCAGAAGTGCTGGCTATGTCAACCCTATCCTTAGGGCTTTGAGGCTTCTCTTTCTGCACTTCAGGTGCTTTCTCAGTTTCCTGCCTAAAAGGCTCTTCCATAACTTGCACTTGCTCCCCCTCAGCAGCAGCATGATCTTTTCAGCAGCATCCTTTTCCATGTCAAAATCTGCTTGATCTAGATTGAGAAATAAATCTTCCATGGTGTATTCAGGGGGTGAAGAAGTTGGAGACATTCTTTGCTCTTCAACTACTGGATCAGGATCTCTTCTGTACTGCAGATGTGTCTTCTATAACAACATCCCTAGGAGCTGATGTGCTGAGGAACATCAGACAAATCAGCATCTTCTTTAAGATATGCTAAAGTATTTAGGTCAGTGTGTTGATGCGCGGAAACGTCGCGGGGCACCAGCCAGCTAACACGGAGGGGGTGTTCGGTCTCACAAGCTAGGAGAGAGGAGAGGAGGAAGGAAGGAAGCCTCTGAGTGCTCGAGAGTGGAGCAAACGGCTTGTCAAAGAGGGTTGCGGGGATAGAGGAGAGAAGCTTGATCAACAGAGCGGGTTGATCAAGAGAGGAGAAGGAGGTTGACCAGGAGCTGTCGAGCAGACGGCTAATGTGACGGTTGTGCTTGCAGTTGGATGCCGAGGAGAGCTGAGCTGAGAAGAAGTCTGCTGAGCAGAGGAGCAAGACTTGCTGAGCAGAGGAGCAAGGCTTGCTGAGCAGAGAGAAGAAGAAGGGGGCCGCTAGCAGCGGCACAACCACTTCCGCCCGCCGCGGCCTAAATGCCACTCCTGCGACGGGCTTTTCCTTTTATTAATAGCTAGAGATTACAAGCTTACAAGTACACACTTTACCAACAAAATCACTTAAAGGGTACAAGAGAGCTGGCGGCTAGAGAGAGAAGAAAGTGCCAGAAAGCAGAGGAGAAGCTGCCAGAGACTAAGTAAAATGGTCTGCTGGCAAGCTGGAGGACTGAGAAACTGAGTCTGCAGAGTCTGCTGGCAAGCTGCTGAAGAGCTGCTGGAGAAGCTGCGCGACGGGAACTGAGTCCGCAGAGCTTGCTGGAGGAGGTGATGACGGACTGCGCGGACTGGAAAACGGAGTCCGCAGGGCTTGCTGGCAGGACTTGCAGGATCCTCCCAACCGTGTCGAATGAGAGGCACCATGGGCTATTTATAGGCCCAGGGAAGTTCTTCTAGAAGCGGGGCCCAGTGACATCAGCATGACGACCTGCGCGGACTCCGCGGACAGAGATTTTGCGTCCGCCACTGTCGAGCGATGAAGCAATCGGAAGGACCCACCTGTAGAGAATTGGAGGTCACCCCCTAGCGGCGCCTGGGCGGACTCCGGAGGAGTCCGCCCGGCAGGCCGGAGGCCGCCCCCTAGCGGGAGGCCTGGGCGGACTCCAGGGTGGAGTCCGCCCGGCAGGGCGCCGGGCCGCCCCCTAGCGGGCGGCCTGGGCGGACTCCAGGGGGAGTCCGCCCGGCAGGGCTCGGCCGCCCCCTAGCGGGCGGCCTGGGCGGACTCCAGGGGGAGTCCGCCCGGCAGGGTGCCGGGCCGCCCCCTAGCGGGCGGCCTGGGCGGACTCCAGGGGGAGTCCCGCCCGTAGACGGGCAGAGGCCGCCCCTAGCGGGCGGCCTGGGCGGACTCCAGGGGGAGTCCGCCTGGCTGGCCTGGCCGCCCCCTTACGGGCGGCCTGGCGGACTCCAGGGGGAGTCCGCCCGGCAGGCGGGCAGAGGCCGCCCCCTAGCGGGAGGCCTGGGCGTCTCCAGGGAGTCCCCCGCTGGCCTGGCCGCCCCCCTTGCGGCGGCCTGGGCGGACTCCAGGGGAGTCCTGCCCGGCAGGCGGGCAGAGGCCGCCCCTAGCGGGCGCCTGGGCGGACTCCAGGGGAGTCCGCCCGGCTGGCCTGGCCGCCCCCTTGCGGGCGGCCTGGGCGGACTCCAGGGGGAGTCGCCCGGCAGGCGGCGAGGCCGCCCCCTAGCGGGCGGCCTGGGCGGACTCCAGGGGGAGTCCGCCCGGCTGGCCTGGCCGCCCCCTTGCGGGCGCCTGGGCGGACTCCAGGGGGAGTCCGCCCGGCAGGCGGGCAGAGGCCGCCCCCTAGCGGGCGGCCTGGGCGGACTCCAGGGGGTCCGCCCGGCTGGCCTGGCCGCCCCTTGCGGGCGGCCTGGGCGGACTCCAGGGGGAGTCCGCCCGGCAGGCGGGCAGAGGCCGCCCCTAGCGGGCGGGCAGAGGCCGCCCCTAGCGGGCGGCCTGGGCGGACTCCCCCCCTGGAGTCCGCCCAGGCCGCCCGCTAGGGGCGGCCTCTGCCCGCCTGCCGGCGGACTCCCCCTGGAGTCCGCCCAGGCCGCCCGCAAGGGGCGGCCAGGCCAGCCGGCGACCTCCCCCTGGAGTCCCGCCCAGGCCGCCCGCTAGGGGGCGGCCTCTGCCCGCCTGCCGGGCGGACTCCCCTGGAGTCCGTCCAGGCCGCCCGCAAGGGGGCGGCAGGCCAGCCGCGGACTCCCCCTGGAGTCCGCCCAGGCCGCCCGCTAGGGCTGCCTCTGCCCGCCTGCCGGGCGGACTCCCCCTGGAGTCCGCCCAGGCCGCCCGCAAGGGGGCGGCCAGGCCAGCCGGGCGGACTCCCCCTGGAGTCCGCCCAGCCCTCCCGCTAGGGCGGCCTCTGCCCGCCTGCCGGGCGGACTCCCCCTGGAGTCCGCCCAGGCCGCCCGTAAGGGGCGCCAGGCCCGCCAGGCGGACTCCCCCTGGAGTCCGCCCAGGCCGCCCGCTAGGGGGCGGCCTCTGCCCGTCTACCGGCGGACTCCCCCTGGAGTCCGCCCAGCCGCCCGCTAGGGGGCGGCCCGCGTCACCCTGCCGGGCGGACTTCCCCTGGAGTCCGCCCAGGCCGCCCGCTAGGGGGCGGCCGAGCCCTGCCGGGCGGACTCCCCCTGGAGTCCGCCCAGGCCGCCCGCTAGGGGGCGGCCCCGCGCCCTGCCTGGCGGACTCCACCCTGGAGTCCGCCCAGGCCTCCCGCTAGGGGGCGGCCTCCGCCTGCCGGGCGGACTCCTCCCGGAGTCCGCCCAGGTCGCCCGCTAGGGGGTGACCTCCAATTCTCTACAGGTGGGTCCTTCCGATTGCTTCATCGCTCGACAGTGGCGGACCAAAATCTCTGTCCGCGGAGTCCGCGCAGGTCGTCATGCTGATGTCACTGGGCCCCGCTTCTAGAAGAACTTCCCTGGGCCTATAAATAGCCCATGGTGCCTCTCATCGACACGTTGTGGAGGTAGGATCCTGCAAGTCCTGCCAGCAGCCCTGCGGACTCCGTTTTCCAGTCCGCGCAGTCCGTCATCACCTCCTCCAGCAAGCTCTGCGGACTCAGTTTCCCGTCCGCGCAGCTCTCCAGCAGCTCTTCAGCACTTGCCAGCAGACTCTGCAGACTCAGTTTCTCAGTCCTCCAGCTTGCCAGCAGACCATTTTACTTAGTCTCTGGCAGCTTCTCCTCTGCTTTCTGGCACTTTCTTCTCTCTTAGCCGCCAGCTTCTCCTTGTACCCTTTAAGTGATTTTGTTGTAAAGGTGTACTTGTAAGCTTGTAATCTCTAGCTATTAATAAAGGAAAGCCCGTCGCAGGAGTGGCATTTAGGCCGCGGCGGCGAAGTGTGTTGTTGCCGCTGCTAGCGGCCCCCTTCTTCTTCTCTCTGCTCAGCAAGCCTTGCTCCTCTGCTCAGCAAGTCTTGCTCCTCTGCTCAGCAGACTTCTTCTCAGCTCAGCTCTCCTCGCATCCACCTGCAAGCACAACCGTCACATTAGCCGTCTGCTCGACAGCTCCTGGTCAACCTCCTTCTCCTCTCTTGATCAACCCGCTCTGTTGATCAAGCTTCTCTCCTCTATCCCCGCAACCTCTTTGACAAGCCGTTTGCTCCACTCTCGAGCACTCAGAGGCTTCCTTCCTTCCCTCCTCTCCTCCTCTCCTAGCTTGTGAGACCGAACCCCCCTCCGTTTAGCTGGCTGGTGCCCCGCGACGTTTCCGCGCATCAACACACTGACCTAAATACTTTAGCATATCTTAAAGAAGATGCTGATTTGTCTGATGTTCCTCAGCACAATCAGCTGCCTAGTCAAGCTCCAGATGTTGTTATAGAAGACACATCTGCAGTACAAGAAGAGATTCCTGATCCAGTAGTTGAAGAGCAAAGAATGTCTCCAACTTCTTCACCCCCTGAATACACCATGGAAGATTTATTTCTCAATCTAGATCAAGCAGATTTTGACATGGAAAAGGATGCTGCTGAAAAAGATCATGCTGCTGCTGAGGGGGAGCAAGTGCAAGTTATGGAAGAGCCTTTTAGGCAGGAAACTGAGAAAGCACCTGAAGTGCAGAAAGAAGCCTCAAAGCCCTAAGGATAGGGTTGACATAGCCAGCACTTCTGCCTCTGAAGATGAGGAGAGTGCTAGGGCAAAGAAGAAGAAATTGTATGTCTTTAAAAGGAGAAGTCAGAGTTATAAGAAAGCTCTGCAATCTATAGCCCCACAGCCTATAGTTCAACAAGCTCCAACTGTTGATTACAGTGCATTAATGATTGCAATGCAGATAAAACTGGATGAACAGAGAAAAGCTATAGAGGCTTATGTAGATGAAGGGCACAAAGCTTTGCAGTTTGATTTGGCCCAAGATATAAAGTCTATAAGTTTTGAAATGAACCTTAACAAAAAGGAATGACTGATTGCTTCCACAAAGGTGGAAATGCAGTGGTGTATTTGGCACACACCAAGAGAAGATCAAAGAACAAGTGGATGACATAGCATTGAAACAAGGATATGTTCTTGAGAATCAATTAAGAATGAATGACAATTTGACTGCCTCTCATAATACTATAGTCACTGAGTTGAAGAACAAGGCTGCTGAACCTTCTACATCTACTGCTGCTGCTAAAGCTGATTTTGATAAAGTATTTCAAGAGGAAATTTCTGCTGTAAAGACTGCAATCCAAGCCTCCCAAAAACTATATCTGATCAACTTCAAAAGCTTAACCTTTCTTTAAAGATGGCATCAGATACTTGGATAGTCAAATCAGATTTCAGAAGGATGATGTCAGAGATCACATGGCTAGAAGAGAGTCATAAGGGGGAGAGAGTGTTAGTCAAGGCAAGTTCTGATCATGCAAAATGGATATCAAATTCAATCAGGGCTACACTTGGATATCCTCCTCTGTGTGATGACCAAGATATTGTGAATCAGGCATTAACCTGCTATCTTGGAGGTGAGGAACCAGAAGTAGCTCAGGTCATTTATCCACCTACAGACTTTGAAATGATTCATGCTGAGGTACAGACCATGTACAGCCCATCTGGGGCAAGAACAATGTCCATATTGAAAACGTTGTTTAACCTATATCTGAAGCCATGCAAGAGCTCTACAGAAAGAAGAAGATACAAGGTTATCCAAAAGAGGTTTAGGGAACAAGCAGAACAAAGGCCAGACTTTGAACAGTGGAGCCCTACCTCTAGGAATATAATTTTAACTGCCTGGAAAGCTGCC
Organism: Platanthera guangdongensis; assembly: GCA_039583875.1. Classification (NCBI taxonomy): domain Eukaryota; kingdom Viridiplantae; phylum Streptophyta; class Magnoliopsida; order Asparagales; family Orchidaceae; genus Platanthera; species Platanthera guangdongensis. The sequence continues at coordinate 191,138,268 of CM077153.1, forward strand.
AAGGACAATACTCATGACAGGACAAATGGTTTTCTGAAGCAGAATGGAGAAAACATGAGATCAGGCAGGAAGCAATAGTTCAATACAGAAGGAAGGCTAAGATGGGAAAGCTACCTCCTACTGTAGTGGAGCCTAGCAAGTACTTCCCTAAGCCATATCATTATTTTGAGAGGCAGAAGATCAAGGCAGAAGAACTTAAAAGAAAGATCTAAAAGGCAAGAAGCCTGCTGATGCTGAAACTGTTGATGCCCCTGTCAAAGCTCAAGTCCAAGCTGGCAAGGGATAGTTATCAAGGAACCTGACCAGAAATAGATTAAGAATTTACTTGAAGATTATTGTGTAATCTTTTGAATGTAAACATTTTTTGTGAACTATTGGAAATGTATAAGACAAATGTTAGAACAATATATGATCAATATAATTCATGTTTGTTCTGTGAATATGTCTATTTCTTAATTGTTCTGTGTTGATGTATGTGTATACATGTGTGAATTAATACATGTTTATGTTTACCCTGCTGAATATAACCTGCTTTACATCATTTTGTAATTTTTAATTATGAATGGTGTATATCGTTGACTAAGGGTTATGACTTCTCCAAATAGGGGGAGATTGTTGGGTACATTGGTCAAATGTACCTAATTTGAAGAAGCTTCACCCAACTCAATGATATACATCATAATGTATTTGATGTATGTTGAGTTTACTTGTGCAGGTAAGAATCACTGGACTGAAGTAAAAAGTTTCTAAGTCCATGTGTCGACACCTAGAGGGAAAGTGTCGACACTTAAGAAGACTTGTGTCGACACCCAGACAAGCAGTGTCGACCCTTGGAGTCATTGTGTCGACACCTGGGATGCAGAGTCGACACCAAGACAGAAAGTGTCGACACTTGGAGCTGTGTCGACACTCAGTGAAGAAAAGTGCAGACAGAAAGTGTCGACACAAGGGCTGTGTCGACACCCAGTGAAGCTGTGTCTACACCAGAAAGTGTCGACACTTGGAGTTGTGTCGACACTCAGCAAAAGTCTGCAGAGACTAAGTAAAGTGTCGACACTCAGAACAATGTGTCGACACTCAACAGAAGATTCAACACATAAGTATGTGTCGACACCCAGCACAATGTGTCGACACATACCAGAAGAGTCAACACATGAAGTAAGTATCGACACCAAGCACAATGTGTCGACACTTAGCTAAAGACTCTCCACTTGAAGAAAGTGTCGACACAAGGAGCTGTGTCGACACTTAGCAAAGATCAGAAAGATCAACAAAATTATTCTAAGTATAAGTGTTGACACTAAGGGAGTGTCGACACTCAGGCTGAAGTCTCAACAAGAAGAAGGTGTGTCGACACAAGGAGCTGTGTCGACACTCAGCAAGTATCAACATAGAAGACTATGTGTCGACACCAAGAAGTAGTGTCGACACTTGACAGATTCAACACAAGAAGATGTTTCGATATAAAGGTGATGTGTCGACACTTAGAAAACTCAGCAAAAGCTATAAGATCAAGTACTTGTGTCGACACTCAATTTCAGTGTCGACACCTGAAGAAGAATCTGTGTCGAGACATACAAGGAGTTGTGTCGACACTTGTAGACTTGTGTCGACACTTACACAACATGTTGACACTTGGTCTATAAGTGTCGACACTTAAAGACAGAAAGTCTCGACACTTTCAGACAGTTAGAGATTTTCAAGAAATGACTGGATGACTTGACAGCTGCCGTTCCAGCCGGTCTACAACACCTGTCAGAGATATCAGAAGTCAGTTATGGACCGGACCAGCCGGTTACCATGAAGAAGGCCTATAAATGGCACCTACAGTTTACAGAAAAGTAGTTCAAGAGTGGTTCAGATTGATCACATTGTTGAAGAACAAGTTATCAAAGTGATACCAAGAGTATCAACACAAGAAGATCTTGCAGTCCAAGTGCAGATCTAAGAAGTTGGAGAGAGAGAGCTCCATCCAAGAAATTAGCCTCTGGAACTAGGCTGAGAAGATGGATTCAGATACATTCTGGATCTTAAGTGGCAGAGGTCAAGGAACAACTGCAGGAGGATTCAGTCTTATTCAGTTCTACTCAAGAAGCTTTGAAGAAAGCTAAGTCAGATTGAATCCAGCTGAGTTCTTCCAAGAACTCATCAAGAAACTCTCAACTCCCCTTTTTCATTTCTGAGTTGTTGAGTTAATATTGTAATACATTTTTAACTTGTAGGATCCTTTGGATTTGAGTGAATTGTAAGCCTATAATTATAAAGGCTGAGGGTAGGGCTTGAGAGCCTGAGTGTAGGAGATTGAGATCTCTAAGTGTAGGCCTTGGTTGGCTGAGTGTAGGCCTTGGTTGGCTGAGTGTAGGCCTTGATTGGCTGAGTGTAGGCTTTGGGATAAAGCTGAGTTGTAAGGCTTTGGGCCTGAGGTGTAGGAACCATTTTGGGTTCTGAGACAGTGGAGGAGTTTGGTCGAATCTAATACACTGCTAGATAGGCGAAGGGGGAAAGTGGATGTACCCATATCTTGGGGAACCACTATAAACCACTGTGTATACTGTGCTGTGCTGTGATTGTTGTTGTGTATGTTGTGTGTTTGCTGTGATAGAATAGTTAGAATCTGTGTTATAAACTGTTGGCTGCCATTAAAGTTTTAAAAAGGATTAGGTCACCTATTCACCCCCCCCCCCTCTAGGTGTTTAGGTACCATATCTTTCATCTCTGATTTGCATCTAAGACTGAAACCTTCATGGGCACATATGACCCTTCTTTCACTGTGATATATATCCTAGGATCTGAGGCTTCCATAAATAGTCTCACCCACACCTTTTCCTTCCAGATGCCAAAGATTTCTTTTTCTGCAATGGTTAGCTTCATGGTCCCAATTCCTTATGATTCTCAGTGGAACCATGGTTCTTGATTTTCTTGATTCTGTAATGTACTTAGACTGAATCTGCCCACAGGATCTACTCAGACAGTTATGTCCCTTTTTTCGTAGTTCACCTCGCTTTGATACCACTTGAAAGATATTGTACCTAATCACCTAGAGGGGGGGGGGGTGAATAGGTGACTTAAATCTTTTTTAACTTTTAGCAGAATTCAGATAATTGTACAGAGTTATAACTATTTTTTCCAAGCAATCACACAGCAATCACATAATTTCACATGCACACAGTGAACACACAGGTTTATAGTGGTTCCCCAATGTTTGGGTACATCCACTTTCCCCCTTCGCCTATCTAGTAGTGTACTAGATTCGGCCAAACTCCTCCACTATCTCAGATCCTCAGATCTTACACTCAGAACCCCAAAACAGGTTCCTACAGCTCAGGCCCAAGGCCCTACAACTCAGCTTCTTCACAAAGCCTACACTCAGCTTCTTCACAAAGCTTACACTCAGCCACCAAGGCCTACACTCAGCCACAACATGCCTACACTCAGAGATACAATCTCCTACACTCAGGTACACAGGCCCTACACACACCCGCCTTTATAATTACAGGCTTACAAACTCAGATCCCTAAGGATCCTAACAAGATAATATGAATACAAAATGTATACCCTACAACTCAAAGAAAAGATAGAAGAGTTGAGAGTATCTTGATGAGTTCTTGGATGAACTCTGTTGAGATCAATCTGACTTGGCTTTCTTCAAAGCTTCTTGAATATAGAACACAATAGGATTGATCTCCTCTGCAGTTGATCCTTGATCTCTGCTACTTAAGATTCAGATCAAAATCTGAACCCTTCTTCTCAGCCTGGTTCCACGGCTGTCTTCTTGGATGGAGCTCTCTCTCTCCAACTTCTTAGATCTTTACTAGATTCTTCAATGAATAGCTAGATTTTCTTTGTATAACTTGATGTGTTGATCAGTGTTTAAAATCATCTCTTTCTGTAGACAGTATAAGCCTATTTATAGGCCTTCTTCAAGGTACCGGCTGTCCGGTTCATAACTGATTTCTGACAACTCTGACAGGTGCAGTAGACCCGGCTGGAATGCAAGCTGTCAAGTCATTCAGTCAGTTCTTGAAAATTCTGTAAATGTCTGAAGGTGTCGAGACTGTCTGTCTTTAAGTGTCGACACTTATAGACCAAATATCGACACAAGTTGACTAAGTGTCGACACTAGCCTACAAGGTGTCGACACAACTCCTTTGTGTTGTAGAATTCACTTCTCGACACAGCTTCTTCTTCATGTGTCGACACTGATATTGAGTGTCGACACAACTCCTTGTTCTTCAGCACTTAGTTGAATTCTTGTAAGTGTCGACACAACTCCTTTTTGTCGAGACATCTTCATGTGTTGAACTTGTCAGTGTCGACACATATTCTTGGTGTCGACACATGCTTCTGTGTTGATACTTGCTGAGTGTCGACACTGCTCCTTGTGTCGACACATTCTTCATCTGTTGACTCTGGCTGAGTGTCGACACATCTCCTTTGTGTCGACACTTGTACTTAGAATATTCTTGAACTTTGCTAAGTGTCGACACAGCTCCTTATGTCGACACTTTATTCAAGTGTTGAGTCTTCTGCTGAGTGTCACACATTCTTTATTGTGTCGACACTTATACTTAGACTATGCTGACTTTTGCTGAGTGTCGACACAGCCTCCAAGTGTCGACACTTTCTGATGTAGACACAGTTCCTCTAGGTGTCGACACAACTGCTAAGTGTCGACACTGCTTCACCGGGCTTCTCTTCACTGAGTGTCGACACAGCTCCTTGTGTCGACACTTTCTATCTGGTGTCGACTCTGCATCCCTGATGTCGACACAAATACTCCAAGTGTCGACACTGCTTTGCCTGGGTGTCGACACAAGTCTTCTTAAGTGTCGATACTTTCCCTCTGGGTGTAGACACATGGACTTAGAAACTTTTTCATCTTTCTGCAAATACTTAACCTGCACAAGTAAACTCAACATACACCAAATACATTTTGATGTATATCATTTGAGTAGGGTGAGGCTTCTTCAAATCAGGCACATTAGAACCAATGTACCCAACAATTTGCAACAAAAGCACCAGTGTTGCACTACCTCCAAAATGGACAGAAGCCTAGAAAAATGAAGAAATTACTGATGCAAAGGCTATGAACATTTTAGCCCAATAATGTCTGATGACATTTTCTAGAAAGTTGCTGAATGCACCTCAACAAAAGACATCTGAGACTCTCTCACAACAATGGTAGCTTGTTCAGCAAATGAGAGAAAAGAGAAAAGATCCCACCTGATTTCTCAATATGAGAATTTCAAAAAGGGTGAAATGGAATCTGTTGCTGAAATGTACACGAGAATTAGTCTCATAATCAATGAGCTGAAACCTTGGAGAAGGACATTACATTGACAGAAGTCAATGACAAAATCCTCATGTGTTTCCCTAGCACATGGGATTCAAGAATCTGGCCAATCAGAGAAGCCAAAAGTGTAAATTAAATTTCAACAGAAACCTTGTTGGGCAAGCTCAAATCCTATGAGCAGCTCATCAAGACAAGGGAAGCTGAACAAGTGATCTTCAGTGAAGAAAGAAAAGAGCATTGCTTTTCAAGCAACTGAAGAGGAAGAACAACTTCCTGAGAATGAAGAACTCATGAGTCTACTGGCTAGAGATTCTATAAGATGACCAAAAAAGACTTCAGGATAAATTTTTCAAGAACAAGGATAAACCAAGGTATGATAAGACACCAACTAAAGAAATTGTTTTGGTATGGTTGCAGGAAACCAGGACACATTCTTCCAGAGTGTCCTGAAAATCAAAATAAATAAAAGAAGAATGAGAAGACTCTAAGAAGAACTCATACAAATCCTCTTCTATAGTAAACACAAAAAGAAGGAGAGAGGCTTTGTTACTGAAACTTAGAGTGAATCAGACTCTGAATCCTCATCAGTTCAAGTGAAGATGAAGAAGAAGCAAAGGCTAAAGAAGTATGCTTGATGATAATCAATGTATCATGCAACAATTTTGATGATGAATCTGAGTCTAAAGAGGATCAGGTAATCTCTACCTTTGACTTTACTTCAGAACAATTTAAAGTAGATTTTAAATTACTATGTAATGATTTGATAAAATCTGATAAGGAAATAAAACTTCTCAGAGATAAGTTACTGAATTTAATAATTTATCCTCAGAAAATATGAAACTTAAAGAAGATTTGAAAATAGCTAATGAACAAATAGTTTCCTTAGAAAACAAGCTATATGAGGCTAAGATGTTTGAAAATCCCATAATGGTAGAAGTATCAAGCTGATGAACATCATAAGTACAGTCAATGCAGACTAAATGGTAAACTTGGCTTGGGACCTTCATCCAGTCAACCTCTAATGCTTCAGAAAATATTTTAACTACACATGTAAAGTTTATATCAGCTAAAGGAAAAGAAGTATTAACTATCACAGATAAAGACACTGAGGTCCTAAAATCAAAATTTATTTCAACACAAAATAACAATTTTCAGAAAAATAGTGTTCAATAAATTCGTCGAACTGATATCGACAATCACTATAATTCGTCGAACGGCGATCGACGAACTCTGAACAAAGGATTTGAGTATAACTTTTTTGTGAATGGAGCTCGACGAACTCACTATGATTCGTCGAATAGAGCTCGACGAACGATGAACACAAAAAATGTATATTACTATTCTGTGAATGGAGCTCGATGAACTCACCACCATTCGTCGAACGCAGCTCGACGAAGCACTATCATTCGTCGAACTCAAATTTTTCAGACAGCAATTTAAATTCTTTTCAGTAGAATAATCAAACAAAAGATTGAAATATCCTTTTACTCAGTGGATCATTCCTCCTAGGAGATATCATCCACTTGATTATAAGGATCAACCTGATGTTCTTATATTTCTAATTATTATTATGAAAGAAAAATAGGACCCAAGGTAATCTGGGTCAAGAACACCTAACTCATTTTTAAATGCAGGAAAAAAACTATCCTACCATAGAGGAACAGTGGTATTTGGATAGTGGATGTTCAAAACATATGACAAGAAGAAAGGCTAATCTAAAAGATTTTAAAGCAAAGCTTGGACATAAAGTCATCTTTGGAGACTCCAACTATGAACAGACAGAAGGCTATGGTAATGTCAAGGTTTGGAGCAGTTACCTCAAAATGGAAGCCTATGTGAAGGTCTCAACGCATAACCTTATCTCCATCAGTCACTTTGTGATGAAGGTTATCTGGTATCTTTTAACAAATCTTTATGTTCTATTACATCCAATACTAACAAAATTGTATTAATTGGGATTAGATAGGGTAATATATATCTAGTTAATTTTAACTCTGGCAAATCAAAAATCTTTTATTTAATCAAATAAGTAAAACTTAATATTTTGGCATAGAGGATTAGGACATGTGAACCTTAGAACTATAGCTAAATAATCTAAGGACAACCTTGTTAGAGGACTACATTCTGGTTCTTACAAAAAGTAAGGACTTTGCAAGGCTTGTTAATTAGCTAAGCAAACCAAAATAATTTTAAATTCATATCTAAAAGTGATTCACCCCAGAATTTTATATTTACTACGTATGGATCTTTTTGGAACTATTGCAATACAAAGTTTGGGAGGAAAGTCTTACACTTTAGTTATTTTTGATGATTTCTCTAGATTCACTTGGGTGTTCTTTCTTAGAAACAAGTCAGATACTTTTAAAGTTCTTATAAACTTTCTTAGGAACATCAAGATTGAGTACTATACTCCGATTGCATTGATCAGAAGTGATCATGACATTGATTTTGAATCTCTTCTGATGAGAGAATTCCGTGGGAAAGAGGGTATCAGACAGTGTTTCTCTACTCTTAGAACTCCTCAACAAAATGAGATTGCAAAAAGGAAAAATAGAGCTCTAATTGAATCTACTGGGACATTACTTGTGGATGATCACTTACCCCTATCTTTTTGGGCAGAGGCATAAGCACAAAAAATTATGTCCTTAACAGAAGTTTGATTCATAAACTCAAGGGTAAGACTCCCTATGAATTACTTAAGAATAATAAAGCTAAGTAAAGTATTTCAAAGTTTTTGCGTGTAGATGTTATATCACAATAATGATAAGAAACACTTAAGGAAATTTGAAGCCAAACCTGTAGATGGAATATTTTTTGGATATTCTCAAGTCAGCAAGGCTTATAGGATCTTTAATAAATCTACCCTTAAGTTAGAAGAATATGTACATGTCTCTTTTGATGAAACTAACACGTTTTTACAAGGAGAAGAACACATCTACAATAGACACTTTTCAGGTACCAATTTTGTGTGAGAAGTTAGATGAATTGAACCTTAAACAAGAGGATACATTGCATGCTTCTCAACAAAATGCTGAAGACAGTAATGAAGATGATGCTGAAATTTATGTTGAAAAGGTTTACAACTAATGAAATTACCCAAGAGGAATTGACTATACAAATAATTTAAGAACCAACTCCACCTGTTGATTTTGTCATACTTAGAGATCACCCTAGATCTCAAGTGATTGGAGACATATCAGCTGGTGTGCCAACAATACATCAACTCAATCAAGATCAGATGCATACATGCTTTCTTTCTCAGATTGAACCTCATCAAAAAGATGCAGAACAAGATCCTCATTGGATCATTGTAATGGAAGAAGAACTCAATCAGTTTGAGAGATGTAGAGTTTGAGACTTAGTTCAAGACCCAAATAAGTTTGATGCTCAAGGAGTTATAGTAAGAAATAAAGATAGATTTGTAGCTCAGGGATACTCACATGAGGAAGGAATAGACTATGATCAGACTTTTGCTCTTATTGCAAGATTAGAAGCTATCAAAAAATTTCTTGTATTTGCAGTATTCAAGAAATTCAAGGTATATCAGATGGATGTGAAGAGTGCATTTCTGAATGGAGAACTCAAGAGGAAGTTTATGTAGAACATTCTTGTACAACACCGTGGCCGGCGAATAAGTTCGCCAGGAACCAGACCGATAGGGGTAGAACTCATGGGCGAGCTCGGCAGCAGGGAAGCCGAGCCCGAGCTCGGCATTCACTGAACGGGAGAGTGTCATTCGCCGACCGCGAGCTCGGCATTCGCCGACCGCGAGCTCGGCATTCGCCGAGCTAGTCCAAGAATTATCGAGCTAAGGTCGATTGATGGTGACCAACTGATGGGCGGCTCGCCGCCCCAGCCCCGCACTCTCACAAATGATCTCGGCAATAGCAGGCGAACATGATCCGCCGAGGTGGCCAGGGCTCCCAGCTCGCCCAGATCTATAGGTACGTTTTACTGTGTTGCCCCCGCTGATCTGCCCATAGCCCTTCAAAATAGCGGAGCTTGGTTGTTGGCAGACCCAACCAGGTATTTGGTAACTTCAGGTCAGTTCAATTTGGTTATTGGCAGTTCAGATTCTGGAAACTATAAAATAGGACCCAAGGGGTACCCCAGAAGGCATGCTTCCTGTGCTCTCCTGCTCCAGTTTTCAAGTGCTTTCTGAGGGTACCTTAGCTCGGCCTCTGGCTAAGGAGGGGAAGCGCTCTTAGATCTTCCGGGTGTGTGGTGGGTCCTCCCTGCCGAGCCCTTGGTCGGTTCCACTTGTTTCTTTTATTATTTTGCTTGTAGGAGTGAAGTAGACACGCGATCACCCCTTCCCCAAGGGTGAACTCCACATGAGACCGTTGTTCGGTTTCAACATTTTGGTGCGTTGAGCGTGGCGCTGGTCAGTGCAGAAAAGCTTTAGCGAGCCCGATGACAGGAGGACAGGGATCTAACAGGCCAGATCCCCCCCCCCCCCCCGTCTGTCGCCACGGTGTGGATGTTTCGAGGATTTCAGGAATGAGGTGCCGAACCTCGTCAAGTTTCGCACGCGGCACGCGGGCCGAGTGCTCGACTCCAGCAGTTCAGATCGCGGTCGCCCCCTCTCTGGGCGAGACGCCCCGGCAGGCGAGCTGGAAGGAAGTGGCCGAGGAGGGCCGGGGGTGCGAGATCCCTGGGCGCGAGCTCTTCCCTGGCTCGGTAGGCCGAGGCCGGTTCGGTGAACTAGGCTCGCGAGAATCACCAGCTCGCCCAGTAAGGGAGGCAGCCCCTTCAGCAAGTGGTCTCTTCAGCTCCAATTTCAGAGGGGTTCAAGGAACCCAAGATGTCCTACTACACTGGGAAGGGAGACCCGGTCCACACGTTCAATGGTTCGAGGATGTAGTTTCAATCCGGCAGATGTTGGACGGGTTCAAGTGCCGACTCTTCGCTATCACCCTCAAGGAGAAGGCAAGTGAGTGGTTTTCACCAGCTACCGGCCAGCTCCATCTACTGCTTCGAGACCTGCGCCGGGGGTTCACGCTGAGGTTAACTACCTCGAAGAGGAGGAAATTGAATTCAGAATCCCTATTCCACATCAAGAATGGGGTGAATGAGATGCTTGGGAGCTACGTGGACCGGTTCCAAGAGGAGGTTACTCAGGTCCAGGAGATTCCAGGCCATAGTTTGATGATGGCCTTTACCCTGGGCCTGCAGCAGGGATTCTTCAGGATGGAGCTGAAGAGAATTCCCCCCTCTCCTACGAGGAGCTGATGGATAGGGTGGCGAGAGAGAAGTTTGACGGGGAGGCGTCAAACCCGGAGTTTGCGCGAAGCTGGCCAGGTGGGCCCACGGAGGAGGAGAAATCAAGATGAAGGAGAGGATAGGAGGAGAGGAGAGGAGAGCCCCGGCAAAGGGAGTAAGAGAGCTCCAGGGCAGCAGCAGCCTAGGTGGGGGAGTCAGGAGCCCGACCGTCGGCTGGGCTGGAGTCCTGAGTGGCAAGGACAGGGGCCACAGAGAGGGTACCAAGGAAGGGATCGCCATCAAGGGGGGCAAGATCAGTTCCACCCCCCGGGCTGGAGGCAGTCCAGAGGCCCCGACTCCCCGATCAAGAAGAGGCTATGGCCATAGCGATGGGGAGAGGAGGAGAGTAGCAAGGTGGAGGAGGAGGGAAGTTAGGGTGGAGTTGCCCTATTGCGCTTTCATCAGGAGGAGGGGCATGCCACAACCACGTGCACAGAGTTCCTTGAAATGAGAGGGAACAGGAACAGCAAGCAGCGGCATCAGGGGGCGCTAGGAATTGAGGATCTGGAGGTCCTGCCTCGGGCAGAGGAGGACCGTTATGAAGACCGGGTGGACGTTTGGACCCGAGGAGGGAACAGAGTGATCCCAGGGGGGGGGGGGGGGGGGGGGGGGGGGGGGGGGGGTGGGGGGGGGGGGGGGGGGGCGG